>BBPU01000130.1:1200000-1800000 GCA_000950635.1 Mrakia blollopis | reverse complement strand
GGAGTGTGGATGAGAGAGCTGGCACTTGAGCTCGGAGACGCCGTCGAGCTCGTCGGAGTTGATCAGGGTCTTGCTCCTTCGTGAGTCGCAGATCTTGAGATTCGAAGTGCTGTATATCTTTCTGATCCTTCTCTCTCTCTTTTCTCGATCTTCAGGGGAAACTTCCCTGCAAACTGCTCGTAAGCTCAACTTCCTTCTCTTCTCGTCTCCTCTCTCTTCGGCCATAGCTGACTTGATCTCCCTCCGACAGCTTCGTTCAACACGACATCAACCACGGTCTTCCTTTCGCTAACGACTCCTTCGACATCGTCCACGACTCGTTCACTCTCTGGGCTGTTCGTTGAGGTGCCGCTTTCTCTGTCGCGCGTCGCATCTCCGTCAGAGCTCACCGATCTTTTCTCTTTCGTCTTCTCGATTCTGTCAAGGTCGACGAGTTCCACATCCTCATCGACGACATCAGAAGAGTACTTCGCGTAGATGGCATGTTCATCAGCATCGACGTCGTTCTCGAGGCTCTCCTTCACGACGGCAAGGATCCGAAGGAAATCGCTCCTGGATGTGTGAAGTGAGTCGTTTTCACTCTACTGTTTTCGAGAGTTAGAGCTTAAAATAAAACTTCTCGGATTCACAGATTCCTCGAGATGGTCAAAGCTGGAGCTCTTGCCACAGGGTGAGTTCATCGAAGGTTCTAACGCGTCGCCAGCGAACCTGCCCGTTTCTTCTCTTCTTCTGCAGAGTCACTTTCCATCGCTTCACAAGCATGTCCACTCTCGTCCGAGACTACCTCACACTTGATGACTTCCTCTGGACGGCTCCTGAGGTCCTCGACGAACCGATTCCCTGCTCTCCTTGGTCTTCTGGTGAGCTCCGACGTTCCCTTCTTCCCCTTCTCTCCTCGCTGATTCTTCACTCACTTTGCTCTCGCAGACCCGAAGAAGAAGGAGGTCGGATCTCTCTGGCTCAAGAACGCTCTCGCTCTTCCTCTCGCGTTCAAGGAAGGCATTCTTCGCTCGGGAGCTTCAGAAAAATCGGTGAGTTCGAGCGAGCGAGGTCGATTGGGAGGAACGGCTCCCGGCCGCGAAACGAGACTTACGAGTTTCTTCTCTCTCTCTTTCTTGACTTGCCCACTAGCTCTCGGATGCAGCAGAAGCTTGGAAGCGAGAGCTCTCAGAGAAGGAGTCGATCCACATGTGAGTCTCTCTCGTCCTTCCCCAAGCCTCCTCTTTTTCAACGTCCCTTCCTGATTTTTTTTTTTTTTTTTTTTTTTTTTTTTTTTTTTTTCGCTTGCAGGACGCATCCCTTTGCCTGCGTCATATCCCACAAACGAGCTCATCAACTCGCGTCTCCTATCCTCTGAAGTTCCTGTTGAAAATAGTACTCGTTGGATCATTGTCGAGGCTTCGTAGATCTTTCTAGTGTTTTCTCTAGGTTTCCATAGCTTGCTTAGTCAGGCGCGTTGCGTTAGTAACGTCATAGTTTAGCCCTGTTTCTAGAACATTCTCTGAATTCCTTACAGTATATAAGCTAGGTAGCTGGGTAGGAGTTCTCTTATGATAACCACTTTCACCTCGATCCGCTCCGCCTCTGAGCTTGTAGCACCAAGTCCCATCTCGAATCTCAACAGTTCCACCCTCGATCGATGAGTCGTTTCGTTCCGCCTCCGCTGATCATCAGAGGAAAGGGAGCAAACACGACGTAGCAGCTGGAAGTACATCCGTATGTGGTCCTGACCAGAACCCTGCACATCCTTACACCCCAGATGATGGTTTGATCTCTACAGTACGAGGACCTGGCCGCGGGAGTTCAAAGTGAGTTTATCAAAAGGAACGAACGCGCGGCAGCGAGCCTTGTCGTTTCGTCTTGAAGATCGGTGTCGAGCTCTTATCGAGCGGATCTTCATCTCTCAGTATCAAATTCTATCCAAGATTACTCTCCAGACTCGCCCTGAACATCAGTCGCTGTTCGTTCTGATCTCTCCTCCCTTCGCGTCGTGCCTCAACTCTGACCTTTCCCTTTCTTTCCTCGACTTCCAGCTCAATACCACAGTGGTATCCATTCATGATCCGTGAGAGCTTCCGTTCCGTGTAGGGTATCAGAAGATCGGGTCAGCGACGGTGAGCTCAGGAAGACGAGGTGAGTTTGGAAGAAAAGAAAGAGATTCATCAAGGGGGACGTTAGAGAAGGCCATGCTCATCAAACCCTCCTCTCTCTTCCTGAACGTACCTGCTCGTTCTCAGGTATATCCAACTTCGGCAAAGGCACGCCCAAAGTTTCCATGAGGGAAAGAAACGTGAGAATCGGTTCCTTCTCTTTTCTTCCTCGTCGAGCAACTCTCTTCTAATCGGTCCGTAAATGCGTCGGCAACGGCCTTCTTCACCGATGTCCTTGTCCTCTAGCTTGCAGGAGACCTCTCTTCGCGCTTGGGAGATCTTCCGAACCTCGTGGACAGGTCGCTTTTCGTCTAGGCCGCTTTTCGAACGACGAGGAGGAGGTTTTACCCTCTCTTTCTACGAGCGATCAGGCGTCGGGTGTCGGCTCGGGGGATGGGACAGGACGGGACTGAGTTTTTTTCCCCACTGCTGGAATGACGAGGAGGCTTAGAGGACCCCAACGCCTCCCCGAGGGAACAGATCTAGAGTTGGTTCCGTCTCAGCCGCCGATTTCTCCAAAAACCAACCAAAGCGCCTCTCTTTCGACCGAGATTCTTTCCCTGGGCGCCGTCTCGATCTATTTCGACCTTCGGATCTTGGTGAGCCTCAAAGAATCCCTCTCGGTCGTCTCTAGCAGCAGGACTGGGGATGGTATATAACTAATGGAGCTAAGAAAAAGGCTCTTGGCTGCGAAACTGGAGCAGAGAGTAGTCTGAGAGAGCCCCTTACTGGGTCTGAGCGGACTTGTAAAACGACTCTCGGAGCCATCTTTTTTTTCGCTGAGAGCTGAAGAAAGAAAATCTGAGCTCGGACAACTTGAACGGAACTTTTGAACCGTTCAAACTTTTATTCTGAACCCCTTATCGAGCGCGACTGAATCGGCCTCCCCAGCTCGTCGCTCGTTTCGAGCAACTTCCAAAACCTTCCAGATCGGAGAGGATAAAGTTATTCGCATATCTGCAAACTTTCACAGCTCTACCATAATTTCTGGCGGAGGGAGGAGCGGTTTTGTGCTTGAATCGACGCGAGAGAGCTGAGAAGGTGGGAGCTCAACAGCCTCGTTGTGGCGCTCGAGGCCTCTCGAGGGCTGGAAGGGTCGCGTCGAGGGAGGGGGAAGGGCAGGAGAGGTCGCCTCAGGGCGTGTTTTGTCGACTTTGAGCTGCTCCTGCGAACGACGCAAAGCTACTGAAGCTCTGAAAATTTCCGAGTGAGAAGATGAAGTAGTGATACAATTGCTCTGATCTCGAAAAGTCTATAGCAGCATTCTCTCTGCCGGAATGCGATTGGGAGCGAAATAAGATAGATATGAAAATTTCAAACGGTTAGAAGTCTAAGTTCAGACTTTCTCATCAAAGTTTTCTGCGAACTTTTGCTTCCATGAGCAAAAGTGGTAGCTCTAGAGGACGATTACAATCCAAAGGGGAGGGTTTCGAGACTAAGCAGAGAGCGAGTTCGTCTTCTCCAGCTGGAGTTCCCGCCCGTTTCCACCTTCCTCACTCTGCCGACGGCTTGCGGCAACTCACTCAGCTGGCGGAATTTTCTGGGGTTTTGGATTTCGAGAGCAGGTTCACCAGATTTCCCTTTTTTCGCCCCTCCTTTGCCCCTTCTCTCTCCTCAACCACCACACTCCCCCCCCCTTCCTTTCTCCTTACAGCCCCACTTCCAAACTTCCCTTTCTTCCTTCACCATCAACATGTCTGTCGGTGTCTTTCACAAGCACAATCGGAGGGCGCTATTCTTCTGTGGTGTCTTCGTACTCGGAGGTGAGCTTTCGTTTCATACTTCCCTCGCTCATTCCATCGTCGCGCCCTCGTTTTTCATTCGTCCCGGGAGCTGACCCCTCTCCTCCCTCTCCCTCCTCCTCCACCTCCTCTCCTTCTTCCTCGTTCAGCTATCCTCTACGGTTACGATGGAACCTACTTCACGGGTGAGTATTCCTTCGGGCTGGCTTTCCTCTTCTCGCGTCGTCCTCGTCCTCGTCGTTTCTGATCAAAACCTTCTCTCTGCCTCCTCTCCCCTTCCAGGTATCCTCGAGATGAAGACCTTTCTCAAGGACTTCGGAGATCTTCAACCCGACGGAAACTACAAAGTCTCTTCTGGTCAACAAGCTGTGAGTCCTCGACTAAAAAGAGAAGAAGAAAAGTTGAAGACGTCGCGAAAACAGACGGCCTCCGGAATGCGGTTTTGAAAGCAAACCTTGAGAGCTGACATCCCTTTTCGCCTTTGATTTCACTGTAGATCTACGCCTCCATCGTCCAAGTCGGAGAGGTCATCGGTTCTCTCAGTGCTGGTCTCATCGGGGACAGGTGGGGGAGGAAAGGGGCGATGTACTGCGTCGCGATGTTGGTCACTATCGGTTCGTTCGCTCGTCATTTCCTCCATCTCCCGTCGCACGAGCTGAAGCTGACTTCACATCCCATCCCCTCTTCCCCGATCTCCTCGTCTCCAGGTACTATTCTTCAGCTCATCCTCGTTGGATGTTCTCCTCTCTTGATCGTCGGTCGAGTGAGTTCAGTCAAATGCGTCTCGATCTCTGAACACTCCAGCTGATTTCCTTTCTTTCACTCTAGCTTATTCTCGGAGCTGGAGTCGGAGGTACGTCTTCGTCACCTCTCTTCGTCCATCTTGAATGCTTTTGCTGACTTGATTCGACGCGTCGTTCTTCCTTTCTCTCCTCCTCTTCCCTCCTTTCCTCTCCTCCCCCTCCTCGATACACAGTCTGCTCCAACTGTGTCACTCTCTACCTCTCTGAAATCCCTCCCGCTGCTATCCGAGGATCCATGGTCTCGTCTTGGTTCGTCGTTCTCTTCCTCTCCTCTCGCTTCTCTCTCGAGCTTCGGCTCACCTTCCAATCCTTTCCACAGGCAACTCTTCCTCGCTCTCGGACAGGTCATCGGAGCCGGAGTCGCCCAGGGAACCAAGGACTACAGCTCTACTTTCTCTTACCGATTCCCCATCGCTCTCAACATCGCCATCTGTCTCCTGAGTAGGTCTCTCTTTCTCCCCTTCAATCTTTAATCTCCAGCCGAGCCTAACCTTTCTTTCACTCTTTTCACTCCCCAGTCCTGACTGGAATGTTCTTCGTACCCGAATCCCCGCGATGGCTCGTTTCCAAGGGTCGAATCGCGGAAGCCGAGGCTGCTTTCGCCCAAGTCAACAAGGGAAACGACTCCTACGATCTCGACCAGGAGATGAAGGTCATCTTGGACGCCCAGGCTGCCGAGGCTCAAGAGTCTGGTGGAGATGGATCTTCCAAATGGGGTGATATCTTCAAGGGTCCCGAAAGGAGGAAGGTGAGCTTTGAATCGATGCGAGCTCGTCGTCTTTCTCGCTTCCTCTCGAGCTGACTCTTCCCCTTTCTCCTCTTCTTTTTCTTTTTTCTTCTTTCTCTCAGTTTTTCGGAGCCTTCGGTATCCTCGTCTGCCAGCAAATCGGTGGTGTTCAGTTCATCTTCTCCTAGTGAGTCCGCGACCAAGAACTTTTTTTCCCCCACTCTTTCTCCTCTTCTTTCTCGATCTGACCTCCTTCCCTCTTCTCTCTCTTTCTCCAGCGGAACCGTCTTCTTCAAGTCTGTCGGAACCGACGATCCTTTCCTCGTCACCATGATCTGCGATATCGTTGAAGTCGTCGGTGTCCTCGTCTCCTTCGCTCTCGTCAACCGATACGGACGAAGGCCTCTCCTTCTCACTACCACTTCGGCCATGGCTGTTGTCCTCCTCATCATGGGTGGACTCGGAACTATCCCTGAGGACAGTCGATCCAAGCCCGTCAACACCGCCATCGCTTGTGAGTCTTCGCGCTGCGTTCCTCCTCCTTCTTTCAACCTCTCTCTTCGAACAAATGCTGAAACTTCATCTCCTTCTGCAATCAGCCATGATCATTATCTACGTTTTCATCTTCAACTTGGCTTGGGGAGGACTCGCTTGGGTTATCGCTACCGAGCTCTCTGCTGGACGAAACAGAACCAAGGTGAGCTCGCTCTTCGACGCGTCTTCTTTCTTCCTCGATTACCTCTCGCCTTCGATACTGACCATCTTTCCGCTCATTTTTTTCCCCTTCAGATCATGGGAGTTGCTACTGCTTCCTTCTGGATCGCTGCTTGGGCTGTTACTTTCACTCTTCCCTACCTTTACAACAAAGGTTCGTCTGCCTCCCTCCCTTTCTCCCTCTCAACCCCATCAACTGACTCCTTCCTTCTCCCATCTTACAGAGGCTGGATCTGCTGGTCTTGGACCGATGGTCGGCTTCATTTATGCCGGTACGTGCCGAGATATTGCATACAAAATTGAGAAGAGAGAGTCACTGATCTCCATCTATCGTTCGTTCTGTTCAGGTGGCACGATCATCGGGTTCTGCTTCGTCTACTTCTACGTCCCCGAAACCCTTGGACGATCCCTCGAGGAAATCACCCTTCTCATGGAGCTCGAAGTCCCCACCCGAGCTTGGAAGGATTACCAGACGACGGTCGACAGCAAGCCTTCCGAGCAATGGAAGGCCGAGGAGAAGGGATCGAGGTTCGCGGGAGGTGTCGAAAAGGGCAAGTTCGTGGAGAACGCGAAGATGGAGGATTCGACCAAGGCCACGGACGAGGGAACTTTGCCTACGGTTGATTCGAAGTAGATTCTAGTAGTCGGTTAGATTGGGTCTGTAGATTCAAGTCTTCGGTTTGGTCCTCTTCTTCTGCTTCTCGCTTTTTCGGTGCTTTGCTGCTTTTGCTTTCGTTCTTCTTGTTTCGGTCACGATCCTCTCTCTCTCCCCGCTCGCACATGTAGTCCATTCCTTCCTATTCTGTTCTCATCTCACCAAATCTTCGAGATCTGTATCAATGCTGCTACTGCTTCACTTTTGCTTCTTCTCCCTTAAGATCTGAACCGAAAAACAAAGACGTCGACGAGGACTCCTTTCGACCATCACGTTCCTCGCGTTGAAGTTTTAACTCGTGCGAAAGCAATTCTATCGAATTATCACGCTCTCTGGGAAAGGAGGTGAAGCAGGCTTCGGTTATTTGACAGGCAGAAAAGGACGACCAAGACGCGTCGCCGACCTTCTTCCCGCTCTCCTCCCTTTTCCTCTCCCGTCCCACATGTCCTCCCTTCTCGGCAACATCCAGTCTCTTTCATGCCCCTCTTTCAACCCTCCAGCCATTCGTCTAGGCTATATGGCATCAACCACGTCCGAGTGAGTCCAAGGGTAAAAAAGAAAGAAAAAAAAAAGAAAAAAAAAAAAACGATTCCTAGGTGCCGTATGATCGTACAGAAGTCTAGGCTACATAGATTTTGAGTCGAGTCGTCAAAGCGAGTGTGAGTAAGTCCGTCGGAGATTGAAAGTGAGAGAGGGAGAGACATTGGTGGTAGCAGTAGAGAGTGGGTAAACTAGAGGGAGCGTCCGTGCGTTCACAAAAAGGCCAAAAAAAAGAGAGGAGAACGAGATGGAGATGGAGATGATGAGAGAACGAGCGAGAGTGTCCAAGAGAGATGAGAGTGCGAGAGAGGAAAGAATGAGGGAGGAGAGAAGCCATGCAAAGAAAAACGAAAAACCCAAGTCCTGAACGAGAGAGAGAAAGAGAGAAGGAAGGCCCAGCAGAGCGAGAGATTTTACGTCCCCTCCAACAACGCCCCTCTCTGCTCCAACCCAGGCGAATGCACTGGACTCTCCGTCAACCCTTCTGATTCCACCGACCTCCTCGACAGCACCGGCTCGTTCGAATCCGTCGACTCGATGGATGCTCGGCGTTGGTGATTTGGTCCGCGAGGGACGACGACGTTGGAGGTCGAAGAGGAGGATTTCGGTAGAGGAGGAAGACCTTTAAGTACTGAGGAGGAGGAGGGGTCGTCGAAGGGTAGAGATGGGGTGTTGGAGTTGGGATCTCCTTGGGCTGGAGAGGTGAAGGGAGATTCGATGATGGTTGAGGGAGTGAGGTTGGTTGAGAAGACGAAGAGGGAGGGACGATGGGATGGGGAGGGAGTCGGCAGGTTTGTGGGTGTTGATTGAGGGGAAGGTGATGAGGAGAAGGACGATGAAGAGGAGGACTGCTTGGGAGGGTAGAAGTGATGAGGAGCAGAGGAGGGAGGTAAGGATCCGAGGTGAAGGGTTGAGGAGGAGACGGTGGACGTTGAAGAAGCTGAGGAAGTTCGGTTGATTGCTGCTACGGCTGAGGGACTTTCCGAGCGAGACCGACGAGCTTCCCGTCGAGCGAGGAGGAGGGAGTCGGCTGCTGAGAGACTGGATTCGGAAGGCGACCGCGTGTTCTTGGCTGGACGCTTGGAGGGAGAGGGTTCGCCGTTCTCCTGAATCCTCCAGGCCTTGACAGGAACGGCGGCGTATCCGTCGACGTAGGAGAGCGAGTCGGGTCTGGGAGAGGGCATGGCGAGAGATTGGAAGTCCTCATCGTCGTCGTCGTCCAACTTCCTCGTCGGCGCGTCCGTGCCCATGATTCCATTCTCGTAATCGAGCTCGTCGTATCCTCCTCCCAAGATCGAGTGAGTTCCCTTCCTGTTCGATCCACCAGTGAACTTGTCCGACGCGACGGAGGACTTCCTAGGACGATCTCCTCCCCGACCTCCCTTCCCTTCATCATCCGACTCCGAGAACGACCTCAGTGTCGACGATCCAGTGCTTCCTCGATCAGTTCGAGCTCGATAGGCGTCCTTGATCTTTTCCTGCTCTGAGCGAGTGGCTCCGGTGATGGACGATCCCGGAGATGAGGGAGGTGCTGGGACGTGAGCGTAGATTCCACTCGCTCCGAACGGGTCGTGTCCTCCTCCCATCGCTCCTCCTCCAGCTCCCTTCTCCCTCCCGTCTCCTCCGTTCCCTCCGTTCTTCTTGTACCTCCTCTTGAGGCAGAGGTACCTCGAGAGGAAGACTCCGACAGCGAGGAGAAGAAGACCTCCGATGGCGACTCCGACGATGGGTCCTGTTCCGAAAGAAGTCTTGGAGACGGGAGCTGTGATGTCGGTAGCGGAGGTGACGGGAAGGCCTGAAGCTCCAGGGGAGGAGGGATTCGTAGAGGTGGAAGGGATGATGGCTTGGTTGAGGGTTCGAACGCGGTAGAACTCCTGGGCTGACGAGTTGGTGGCCGTGAGAGGAAGGAGAGCGAGGGATGGAGTCGTCCATTTTCCTCCTGCGGTGTACTTTGGACCTGAGAGGACGGTGTAGGCGTTTCGCATGAAGGAAGACCCGAAGACGCTGTAGAAAGAGAGACGAGAGTGTAAGCGAGGGATTTCACGGACGCGAAGGGAAAGGAACGAACAAATCGCCACGTCCGTCGATGCTTGGAGGGCTGATATACTGGATCGAGCCCATGCACTGCTTGTGAGTGGAGTCGGAAGCCATGAAGTCGGAGATGTCGAGAGGATGGACCGGGACTCGAACGTTGCCGATCGTGATCGCCATCTGGATGGCTGTTTAAGAAAAGACAAAAGGGAAGCGAAGACGCGTTGAGTTTCGCGAAGGACGGGATATCAAGCAAGAGTTGGGGAAGAGCTTACCAGTCGTGCAGGGAAGGTAGTCTGAGAGGTTTGAAGAAACCAGCAGAAGACGCGCTCAGCTTGACGAGGAAGAGATGAGGGACGAGGGAAAAAAAGACGAAGAACTCACAAAATCCATCACTCGCGGGACCGATGCCTTGCGAGCCGTAAATCGCGTTCACGAGGTCCCTGTTCGAAAAGTAGATGCCCATCGCTCCACTATCCAACAGTCCAACTGGAAGAGCCTGGCCAGGCATCCTCGACGATCCTATCGGCAGGTGAACGGTCTCGCCGGTTGTCCCATCCACGACGTCGATGGCTTGAACGGCGACTCTCCAGAAGAGAGGTTCCTGTAACGGCGACTCGACGACCTTCGAGTAGGTGAGGTTGGCAACGCAGTTCGTGTCGCAGACGAGAGGGAGGTGAGAGAGAAGTCCGAGTTGAGACGCGATTCGCGGATCGGAGGGCCGACCGAGAGCGAGAGAGATGAAAGGGATTCCTGAGTCGGCTGCTGTCGGGTCGATGGCGGGTGCTCGAGAGGCGAGGAGTGGTGGTGGGGATGGGTTGGAGGAGAAGGGAAAGCGACGACGACGACTGCTGGTCGCTGGGATAGCTGGAGGGAGGATCTCAAGGTTGGAAAGAGGGCCAAGGTTCCACGGCGTAGGTATGCTGTTGGCGATCTGCGAAGGTACGAAAGCGAGAAGGAATTTCCAAGTCAGTTCGGAAGCGAGGTAGAGCTCAGAGCGAGAAGAGGAAGGCGAAGGCTCACGATGGAGTTCCCCGGGACTGAGACAGACAGAAACGCGGAGAGGAATGTTGAGCGAACAGAGGGACAGATCCAACCTCTCTTCATGCAAAACTGCATAGAACTTTTGACTCACGAGCAAGACCCATCACTCCAGAGAACAGACCTCCAGACATATCCTCGTTTGCGACCTGGTCCGCTGCCGCTGAAGAAGAGAGAAAGGAAACCAAGCACACGCGAAACCAACATGGATTCAGCTCTCTCTTTCATTTCAACGCGAAGACTTTCCCTGAGAAGAAGTGACTCACCGAGGGCTGATGAAAGGGAAGAAGTAGAAGATGACAGTTGGTTCAGCGAAGGCAAAATGTCTAGGCTGGGCAAGCCGCTCCTCGAGGGGAACAGAGGAGGAGAAAAAGGTCGAAGGAGAGAGAGAGAGAGAACGTACCTTGTCGAGGAATCGTTCTGCCTCCAACTTTGAGCTCATCCCAGTAGATTTCTCCGGAAATCGATCCGACGACGTATTGAATCTGGAAACCAGCGTTCTGAGAGGGGAAGATAGCGTCGGAGGGGGTATCAGTGAAACGCGAAGGGTCTTGCTTTCTCCTCACTCCTCCTCCTCCTCTCTCTTGCCCTTCTGTGACAAACCAGCGGCTCGAAGCCGTCTCTCGAAAAGGTGTACAACTCACTGCGTCGGTAGCCGTCGTTCCTCCCAACGGGTTGTATAGCGAGACTCCTTTGCAGGAAGGATCCGAGCAGGTCGAGGACGCGAGCCACTGGAGAGAAGGAGGAGGAAGAAGGTTAGGCGAAGCGGAAGCGAAGAACCGAGAGCGAGAAGGTTTTTTTTTCACGTACGAGATCCGACGAGCCTGTGTCTAACTGGACGGAGAAAGATTTACCTCCGACCTGGATGGGAAGAGTGTAGTACCTTTGGAAGAGGGAAGGACGGAAGGGAGAAAGAGAGGTTCAGCTCGCTCGAAGGTCGAAGGAGGCCGCTCCTCCGCGCTCTCTTCCCTCCCTGGGACTCTCTCCACTCACATTCCAGTCCCAGCAGCAGTCATGGTGACGGCTAGAATCTCTGGATTCGCGAGTATAGAATCTTCTTGAGTTGCTCTTGGAGCGAGAGGAGGTGGGATGAGAGGATTCCTTCCCGAGGAGGAGGAGTCCCACGTCGAGGATGACCAGAAGGAGACCATGAGTCCCGAGAGAAGCGAAGGTGGAAGCAGTCGAGAAGGGAGGGAAGAGGTGGGAAGTGAGAGGAAGAAGGGACTCCAGGCCGTCTTTGTAGATGTTGTGGTTGTTGAGGGTGTTGTTGGGGTTGGGAGGGAGGGAGGAGAAGGGAGTCAAGGAGGAGTCCGGGGCGATCATTTCGGGCAACATCCCCTTCATTGATCTCCCTCTCGGCCTTGTCTTTCTTCTAACGTCCACCATCCCTGCGATGGGTCAATCTACATCTTCCTCTTCCCTTTCGTCCTCGTCCCTCCTCGAATCCTCCAAATCTCTCATCCTTCGTAGAGGAGCCGCAACCCAAGCTCGATCTCCCGCTCTCTCCTCTCTCCTCTCGAACCCGATCATCCTCCATCTGATCCTCACCTTCACCCCTCCCACCTCCTCGACCCCGTTACTGGTCTCCTCGCTGTGGTATCAAACCTTCATCCCCATCCTCTACCATACTCCCGTCCTCCGCTCCCAACCCGACATCCACAACCTCTTCTACTCCCTCCCTTCCTCTCCTCACCCGACCCTCAAATCCGAAGCTCTCTTCCACGTCAAGAAACTCGTCCTTCTCGTAGGAGAAACACCTCCAGCCTCGCCGAGCGCGGAATCAGGGGAGCTAGGGAGGTGGAGAGACGCTGAATCCGCTGGGGATACAAACTTGTTGCCTAGGCTGGAGGAAGTCCAGCTTGGGTGGGGGAGGGAAGGGTTGAGGGAGCTGGGAGCTGGGTTGGTTTCGATGGTGAACGGACGAGGGCACAGTCTAGCAGGGGAGGTTGGGAGACTATTTCGAGTCATCAAACCGAAGAGGGTGGTTTTTCAACCTACAGCTTGGGGGTGTATAGAAGGGGGGATCAAAGGAGGAACGGAAACGCATGCTCTCCTCCATCCCGCGACCCTCTCTCGTCTACAAACCCTCCTCGAACCTCTCTTCACCTCTTCCTTGCCACCAGAATCCCTCACCTACTCTCATATCTTCCTCCACGAACTCTTCCTCCATCAACTGAGAACACCAAGGCCGACGTTCCTCCTCCCTCCTCCTTCGGCCTCCTCGACTTCGACCCCGTTCACCTTGAAGTTGAGCTTCGCTCCTCTCGCTTCCCTCCCAACCGAAGGCGATCAAGGCCTCTCTCTCAATCCGTGGGATCGGCGAGTGTCCATAGTGCGAGAGGCGTGTATCGCTGTGGGTCCAGCGGGGAGGGTCGTGATTGAAGGAGTTTCGGAAGGGTTGAGGGAGGAATTGAGGATTGAGGCGACGAGGGGAGCCGAGATGGAAGGAAGGTCGGGAAAGTTGGTGTTTGAGAGGGAAGAGGTAGGCAGGGCCGTGGAGGAAAGGAGGGAGGTGCCTGATCTGTGAGTCGTCGCGTACTTCCTCGTCCAGCAGATAAGAAACAAAACGAGAGCAGACGCGTTTTGTTTCTTTCGCGAGCTGACCTTCCTCCCTCTCTCCGTTCTCGCTTTTCAACCGAATAGCACTCCAACTCAACTCCACGCTCTCTTCTACACCACTCCCATCGGGCAACCTGGAGGAGGAGGGTTCTGGCCCAACTCGACGACGTTGGCGATACCGGTTGTTCTTCAAGCAACCGCTTAGACGTAGTCTCCTTTCGTTTGCTTATCTTGGACTACATCTGCATGTCGTAGCACTCTGGTCTTTATTTCTTTTTTCACTTGCGTCGAAAGAGAGAGAAGAAGCAAGAGTGACTGCGATGGAAGAGAGAGAGAGATCCCGTCGCGTCGCGTTGGCTGTTCCAACTCCTTGGAACTTGCGGTGGAAGAGAGAAATAACGGCAAGCGAAGGAGACGTACCAGGAGAAGCACGGATATAAACTCTAGGGGATAGTGTGAGGATCAGAGCGACTTGAGGGGTTCAGGACGGTAGAGACTTTGAGTGGTCCCGTCGCAGTCGATCCCTTTCTTCCCTTTCTCTCCCTTTGGTTTGGATCCTTCTGGCTCGTTTGCTCAGCGTCTCTTCGTCCGCTTCGAAAAGGTGAGCTACGGCGTCTCTCCTATCTAGACATTTACCCTTCCACGCACTCTGAAGTTTGAAAGAGACCAGGAAGGACGAAAGCGAGATCAACATGAATGAGTGAAGGTAAGAACGAAAGAGAGTGGGCACATGAGTGGAAGATGAAGTAATATGCAAGTGTAGGGAACGAGGATGGCATGCGAAGGCAAGGAGAAAGTGGGAAGAGTGATGTGATGTGGTGGTCGTAAGATGTGCGAGGATGGAGATGCGAGGGGTGGAAGGAGATGCAGAGGGAGAAAGATAGATAAATCAGAACGTGGGTAAGGGAGGAGAGTGATGTGGGAGATCTAGAGCGGATGAGATTCGTGTCTAGTCTAGTGTTGGTGAGGAGAGGGTGGCGAGTAGGAGAGATGACGCTTCACGTAGCTGGGGAGAAGGAAAGAAAGGAGAGAAAGGTCAGTCGAGGGAGGGGGGCGGAAAGCGAGGGAGAGAGAACGAACGTGAGCATGTATCTGTAGCGGAGAAGAATAGGAGTGGAGAAAATGTGAGTATAGGAGCGGAGAAACTCTGTTGGAGGAGGGAAAAGAAGGACGAACGGCTTGCAGCTGAGGACGATTCCGAGGGAGGAGGGTCCGACTTTCTCGTCGTCTGGAAAGGGAAGTCAGGTCGAGCGATGAGCAAAAATCAGTATCAGAG
Organism: Mrakia blollopis; assembly: GCA_000950635.1. Classification (NCBI taxonomy): domain Eukaryota; kingdom Fungi; phylum Basidiomycota; class Tremellomycetes; order Cystofilobasidiales; family Mrakiaceae; genus Mrakia; species Mrakia blollopis. Next base: position 1,785,762 of record BBPU01000130.1, on the reverse strand, counting down.
ACTCATCTCAGCTTCACTTGAAGGAGCAGACTCACCGAAGAAGTACCACTCGTCTTTAAACTTCGCGAAGTTGGTGTCTGCGTTCGACGAAAGCGAGGGAACGTCAGCGACCCGTTTCTTCTCGTTTCCCGCGAGCCACCCAGGACCCCAACGTTGACTCATTACTCACAGTGACCCGTGTTCAGCTGCCCTTGATGCTTCACGACCGCAAACAAGTCCCAAACCATCTCCTCTCCCGGCCCTCCGACCACCGACTCATCTCCTCCCCGACGAGCTTGAACCGCTGCTGTTGTGTAGGGAGTGAGGTCAATCTTGGAGGGGAAGCGGATGGGAGTATCGATCTTGGTGGATTGGGAGGAGGTAGAGGAGTGTTCGAATCGCTGCCAGAGTCGAAGAGGAAGAGATGCGAGAAGATGAGAAGAAGGGAGCGAGGCGACGGTCAGTTCATGAGGAAGACGCGCGACGAGATCGAAAGAGAAGAGGAAGAGGCAAGAACTAGGTTGAGAAGCGGAGACGAACCTTGAACTGGATGCAGAGGACTGGAGGGAGCTGGTGAAGGGAGAGCTGTTTCGTCGCATCCTGAAGGAGAGAGAGGAGAAGAGAAGTTAGAGACGAAGACCTTCAGAGCGAAGGGAAGGACGCAGTCGGACGAACGAGTGACGAAACTCCACACTTGTCGCAGAGGTACTGCTGGCCGAGCTTCTCCGGAGAGGTGTATCTGGGGAAGGAGAAAAACGATGGAAGAAAAGAACGGTTTCGTCGCGTGAGCAAATCGGCTTCCCCTCGGTTCCCTTCCTCACATTCGGAATCGCCACGGTAATAAAGAACAGGACTCACCTCCTCAGCGACTTAGCAAGAGAGTTCTCTCCATCAGCGACGACTCCGGCCTTGGACTTGAGATCGAGCGAGATGTCGAGGAAGGGGTCGAACGCCGACGTGATCTGGCCGCATGATCCACAGCAGACGTCCGATTGAAGTTTGCCAGCGAAGGTGGTATCTGGGGAGCGAGAAGAGAGAAATTAGCGAGAAAAAGAGGGAAGCGATCAGCCAACGCATCAAAGAACTGCGAAGGGAGAGTCGAATCGGACTCACGAACTGGACAAGAACAGTCGATGAGCTTGCTTCCATGGGAGTTGGTATGCATTTGATTGAGTGCAGAGATGAAGAACCTACCGCAGAGGGAGCCAAGCGAGAGTCGGTTAACGCGGAGAGACGAGAGAGCGCGAAGGAGAAAGAAGAAAGCAGACCCACTCGTGAGCGTCTTGCTGAGCGTATCCTGCCAGATCGGACGATGAGCTCCACATGCTCGAGAGAAAGGTCACAGGTCCCCAAGGGCTTCTGTCCTCCGAGTAGAACTGGTGAAAGAAGCGAGAGAGAGAGAAGAAACGAGTTAAGCAGCGGTTCGTGATTGATCGCGGAGGAGAAACGACGTTGGAAGACAAACTCACGTCTGCAAACATCCTATCCATCTCGCAACACATGCAGTCCTTCTTGGTATCCGATGCTGCTGAGGTTTCGGCGCATATGTAGCGGTTGTGTCTGTCGGCGAGGAAGTGGTTGCGGAGGAGAGGGTTGTGCAGGAAGGTTTGAAGAACGACCGAGAGGAAGCAGGTTTGGCCAAGGTTGAGGATTCCTCGGATGCCTGTTGTTGTTGTGGGATGTGGACAATGCGTCAGAGCTCCATTTGAGCGACGAGAGGGGATGAAGCGAACGAACCTCGACAAGACAGAGGAGGTCCCGCGCGAGCGAGGAGAGCAGCCTCCTGAGCGTTAGGCACGAAAGGAGTGATCCTCTGTCGCTTCCTCTTGGATTCTGAGGGTTGGAAGAAAGAGTGGGAGGTAGAGAGAAGGTCAGAGAAGACTTCTAAGACTAGATCGAAAGTAAAGATCTGCAACGCACCCATCCCTCGAGGGATCTCAAGCTCCTGCCTAGTCTCGTTGATCACGCCGTCCAACCTCTGCTCGTAGACGAAATCCTGACAGAGCATGCAGAAGACCGACCCAGTTTTTGCATCGACGGCTGAAGAAGAGCAGAGGGTACAGAAGGGGATTGGTCAGACCAGGTGAAACGAGGAGGAAAAGCAAAAGAAAGCGAGTTCTCGGGAATGGAACGGAAGAGAGAGTCGGAGGGAGGAGTGGAACGAACAGAAATGATGGCCTGAGGTTTTGAGGTGTTCCAGCGTGTGAGAAGCGTCGTGGAAGCAGCCAACGAAAGGACAGGAAAGGCAGGCGAAAGGTCGAGAGAGAGGCTTGTTGCATGTCGAGCAGGATGGAGGACGAACGGGCTGAACAGAAGAAGAGGAAGGATGACGGTGGGAGGAGGGAGGGAGGGAGGGAAGGTCAACGTGAGCTTCGAGAGAAACCTTCCCCGCACGCCGTGCAAATCTGCTCGGAAGCCAGCAAGAAGTCGGTATGCATAGAGAATACTCGAAACTATACTCACCTCTCTCTTCAGAGGTTGCCCTACTCCCTTGAGCTTCAATCCCCACCTCGAAACCTGACCGTATCGGCTCAAGAGGTCTTCTCCAACCTGACCTCCCTTGGACCCGTTCAACAAGTCGACAAGATGACTGCAACCTCCACCACTAGACTTTCCAAGGGACTGAGATGCTTCTGTACCGAGTTTGTTGACCATTTGTTGCTGCTGTTGCCCTTGGCTTGTTGTTGGAGGGAAGGAAGGGGAGGGTTGGATGAGCACAACGGACGGAAGGTGGTGATGAGAGGTCGACGAGGAATGCATCGGAGGAGGTCGTTTCGAAGTTTGGATCGGATGAGGGCGTGCTAGAAGAGTTTGGCTGGCCATGCTGGGCGAGAAAGGGATGGTCGTCGAATGGAGGGAGAGTGGTGAAACGAGGGTGAAGGAGGGAGGGAAGGGAGAGCAGAGGGTTGAGCTCGTTACACTTTACGCCGTCACAGCCTCGACCAGGGTCGTTAAGCACTGAAGAACGAGGGGGAAAATTCTCGGTGCCATGGCCAGGACATCCTTGGACTCTATTCTTTCTAGAACTGTGAGCTGCATCGATTTTTCTTTTGAAGAAGGAAGCGAAGTCGCGTCGTCGAGGAGAGGGCTGCTCGCTGATCCTCAATTCCGCGTCGAGCTCACTCTTTCGGTTTTTATCCTTCAGCCGCTTCCTGCTCACCCGAGGGCTATCTTTCAACATATAATACATATCAAGCTCACCCAACCACGTCTGCAACATTTTCTCCTCCCTCCTCTCCCTCTTGACCGGAACCGAAACCAATCTTCAAGGCATCCCTCCTTCTCGCCTTCTCTCTCTTCCAGCTGTCAGGCAGAGCTTTCTCTTCAAAAACCGAGAGCTCGGCGACCTCCGTCTGCCGCAGAAGCGCAGACCAATCCTCGCACTGGGCAGCAGCGATCTTTCAGAAAGACCCGCGGCCAGGAGGGAAGGAAGAGGACAGCGATGTGAGCTCAACCTTTTTTCACTTCGGTCAAATACGTGAGCTGTTCATGGGGAACGAGGATGAGCGAGGAGCTGAAACTTGTCCAGAGAGCTTCTTCTACTCAAACGCTACCAGCTGATCAGTTCGGCGGGAGCTCAAAGATCGAGTGGAAGATTTGACGAGGCTCTCTTCGTTTCGGCAAGAGGTAGATTCGCTCGCTGACCTCGCCGGTTTTCATCCTCCTTTCGGTCCTTCTCTCTCTTCTTCGGTTTCGCCCCGACGTCGGTAGATATCGCAAGGTGATCTCTTCTCTCGGATCCCTTTGCCAAGTTACAGTAGCCTCTCTCGCTTCTATTCCTGGCTGACCTTCGACGTGCCTTCGACCGCTCTTTCCCTCTCCCCCTCGACTCCCTTCGCTGCTGATTCTTTCTCTCTTCTCTGCTCCCTCTCAATCAGCATGCTCAGGCGTGGACCTCTTTCTCGCTGGATGTTCAACCTGAAGGCGGATCCCTCCTTTCGGACCGTTTGATTCAACAAAGGCAGAGGTCCCCAATTGTTCTCCAGTCCTCCCCTCGCTTCTCCACTGCCGCTCCTCGCTTTCCCGCACTCCTTCTTCGCAGGTCCCACCTTTTGTTGTTGGGGCCTTGCTCTGTCCGATCCGAGAACCGTGTAATCTCCTCCTACTTCAATTTCTGCTCTCTCTCTTTTCATCCTTCCTGCCTCCAAACCACCAGCCCGACGACCTTCACGAGACTTCCTTCCCCTTCCCTTTCTCCTCCAGCGATGAACGACAACAAGAACTCAATTGATCTCGAGCTTGAGAAGCAGGAGATTCAGCACACCGAAGCTGGAGGTGTTCAGGATATCGTCTTCTCTGACAGACCTGCTCTTGAAAAGAAACTTCTGGTGAGTCGCGTCTCTTCTTCCCTCTCGCTCTCATTCATCCCTGACCTGTGTCCGTCTCTCCTCCCTCTTCAGCGAAAAGTCGATGCTCGAATGTCCATTCTCAGTGAGTCTCTCTCGCTCGCTTTCCGACGGTCTTCTCCATTCGACCGGCGAGCTCACCTCTTCTCCCCTCCTCTTCCTCTCCTCCATCCGTCCCAGTCGTCATCTACATCCTCAACTACATCGACAGGAACAACCTCTCCGCTGCTCGAACAAAAGGTCTCGAGACCGACCTCGCTCTCAAGGGACAGGTGCGTTTGTATGACTTCTCGTTCGTCTCTTCGCAAGAAATGCTGACTCGCTTCCCATTTTACCTTCTCAAAGGAGTACCCAACTTTACTTTCCATCCTCTAGTGCGTTTGTTTGATCCCTCTCTCGCTCGTCCTCGTACAAATCGCTGATCCCCTCAGTTGGCTTTCCACAGCGTCGGGTACATTATCATGCAGATTCCTTCCAATCGTAAGACCTTCTCCTCGACATCTGAAACCATCGAGCGCGACGAGAACTGAACGCGTGTTGTTTTCCATCGTTTTGATCTTCGGCTCTTCCAGTCATCGTTCAGTCTACCGGTCGACCTTCTCGCTTCCTCCCGGTGTGCATGTCAATTTGGGGAGTGATCTCCATTCTTACTGTGAGTTTTTATTCCGTCGCTGAAGCTCTCGGCTTCGAAGTTTCACGTTTCTCTTCGCTCGTCGCATTCCGTGCTGACTCGCTCTTCTTTCGCCCTTCCGCTCGCAGGGAATCACCCACAACTTCGTCGGAGCCCTCATGACTAGGTTCTTCCTCGGATTCGTTGAGGCTGGTACGTATATCATTCGAAATTCAGAGGGGAGAAACGGGCAAGCGACCGCTGACTCTCCATCCCTCAGCTTTCTTTCCCGGAGCGATCCTCCTCATCTCGAACTGGTACAAGAAGGACGAGATTGCGCTGAGGACTTGCATTCTCTACTGTGGTTCCCTCATCTCTAACGCATTCGGCCCTCTCATTGCCGCAGGCATCCTTGGAGGTATGGATGGAAAGCTCGACGAGCCCGCGTGGAGATGGTAAGTCCTCTCTCTTCGGCGCGTCGTCTCGTCCTCCACGTTCTTCGCCTGACCTCCTCCTCCTCCTCCCTTCTTCCTCCCTTCCTCCTCTTCAGGCTCTTCTACATTGAGGGAGCGATCACCGTCTTTGTTGCTCTTCTCGCTATCTTCATCCTCCCCGATTTCCCGTGAGCCGTCGTGCCGTCTCTCTCTCTGAAACGTCGACTCTCGCTGATATAGCCTTCTTCCCTCTTTTTTCTCCAAGCCACAACTCTCGAGGCTTCTCCGACGAAGAGAGGGCCCTCGCTATGCTCAGGATGACTGAGGACGCTGGAGAGCCCGATTCTACCGAGGGAGAGGCTGCCGGTATGCTGCACGGACTCAAACTCGCTGCTACCGATTACAAGGTCTACGTTCTTTCGATGGCTCTTACCTGCATGGTCATCGGACTCAGCTTCAACCAGTTCTTCCCTCAACTGTGAGTTCTCCTTTCCGAGTACCAGATCGCGTTCTCTCTTCCAGCAGAACTGACGCGCGTTCTTCTCTCCCTTTCATCAGCACGAAAACCCTCGGCTACAACAACACCAACACTCTGCTTCTCTGTGCTCCTCCCTTTGTCTTCGCGTGAGTCTGGATTTTATCTTACCACTCCGAGCACGGCCTCAAGCTGAATCTTTCGTTCTCTACAATCGTTCTAGCACCATCATGGCCTTCCTCGTTGCTCGATCCTCCGATAAGCGACAGGAGCGAACTCTCCACATCATTGTCCCTCTCTGCTTCGGGATCGTCGGATTCATCATCGCCATGTCTACTAACGTCCTCGCCGCTCGATGTGAGTCTCTGTCTGTTCAAGCTTTGTTTCTCAAGAGAACTTGTTCACTGACGCGACGCGTTCTTTCCTCCAGACGTCTCCCTCTTCCTCATGGCTCAGTCCTACTCCGGATTTGTTTGCCTCTACGCTTGGATCAGCTCTTCCTTCCCTCGACCTGCCTACAAAAGAGCCGTCGCGATCGCAGGAGTGGTGAGCATATCTTTCTCTCTCTTCTCGTCTTCCCTCTCCCTCCGGTCCCTCTCGCTTCATCTCCCCGCTCCTTGCGACCTCATTTGGAACTATAAACTGACCACACTATACCCTTTTATCTTCTCCTCCTCCAGAACGCGTTCTCTCAATTCGGAGTGAGTCTTTCATCCCTTCTCTTCATTTTCCCTCTCCCTCCCTCCCTCCCTCCCTTTTGACCCTTCCCACTTCACCTCCCGCCCCCACTCCTAAATCTCCTCGTATCAAGACGATAAACTAACCATCCGTCCTCTCTTCTATCAGAACATCTCTGGCGCGTACATCTACCAAGCTTCTTGGGCGCCGACCTACAGGAAGTCGTTTGGAATCAGTATCGCCATGTTCATCGCTTCGATCGGTCTTGTCCTCGTCCACCGATGGACTCTCGCCTCTGCCAACAAGAGGATTATCAAGGCCGAAGAATGCCTCGATGGGAGCGTCGTCCGAAAGGGAGACTCGAAGGTTCCCCACGGTTTCCGCTACACTCTCTAATCGCTGTTCCCTTTAAACATGTATCACTAGCATTATAATTCATGGTATCCTAATCTCCAGTGCTTTTGGACTAGAAAGAAAAGCGACGTGGGCAGGAAAATGATCGGACGCTCCGACGCGTCGCTTCTTTCGCCTTCTCTCCTCTTCCCTTTTACCCGTCAAGCTCGCGCCATTCACCTCTTCAAATCTTCCTGGAATAAAATCTTGACTTCTCGAGCCTCTGAAAATATGCAAGAGCGTCATTGGTCGTTACTCACCAGCGATTTCAAGCTCCGATGACCAAAGCTCGAAGCTCACCGCCAGCGCATCGAGGCTCCTTCCCTTCAACTTCCACCTCCCCTCCACCATGCGTTTCTCCCTCCTGAGCTCTCTTATCTTGCCCCTCGTGGCTATCTCTGTATCAGCATCTAACGTGATCGACCTCGACGATGGAAACTTCGACAAAGTCGTCGGCGGAGCGAAGGGAACGCTCGTCGAGTTCTTCGTGAGCTGACCCTTCTTTCCTTCTCACCTTCGTCTCTCTTCCTGGCTCGAAACTGACTATAACTTCTACGATGCTAAAAAGGCTCCTTGGTGTGGGGTATGCATAAAATTCCTCCATACTTTTTCCTGGGACTGGAGTGCCAGAACGAGCGAAGGAACGAAAGCTGACCGAGATTCCCTTCCCTCCCCGTCCTTCCCTTTCTCCAGCACTGCAAAGTGAGTTCCTTCGAATCTCTTTACTCTTAGGGCAGCCTATGTATACTGGCTCGCTGCCAGAGGCAGAAGAGCTCGGTTGCCCGTAGGAACCTGGACAAACCAGTGTCGACGAGATGCTGACCTCTCTTCATCTTCACCTTTCAGAACCTCGCGCCTACTTGGGAGGAGCTCGCAGACTCCTACGTCTCTGCTAGCAACGTTCAGATCGCCAAAATTGATGCTGATGGTGTCGGAAAGCAGTCCGGTCAGCGATTCGGTGTCAAGGGATACCCAAGTGCGTTTTGCGAGCTCGCTTCTCTCCTTCCTTTCGATGGGTTTCGTTGTCAGAGCTCTAGACTGACTCAATCTCCTCGATTCGTCCCTCTCCAGCTTTGAAATGGTTCCCTGCTGGATCGTCTGTTCCCGAGGACTACACCAGTGGTCGAGATCTCGCTTCGTTGACTGCTTTGTGAGCTCAACTCGTTTCCTTCCTTCCTTCCACGCGTCTCCATCCTCTTCCCTCGAAGCTCGCGTCTCTCTGCTCCTACCTCGAAAATCTCGAGGGCTACTGCTACCACAGAAAGCTGACCGCTTTTTTGTGTCATCTTCGTGGTTCAGCGTCACTGAGAAGACCGGAGTCAAGAGCAAGGTCAAGGCTCCTCCTCCCTCCGCTACCCTCGAGCTCACCGCTTCCAACTTCGACAAGATCGTCCTCGACGACACCAAGAACGTCATTGTTGCTTTCACTGCTCCTTGTGAGTCTTCTTCTCTCTCTCTTTCTTTCATCGTTCTGCTCGAGCCTGAACTGATCTTGATCTTCTTTTCTTACAGGGTGTGGTGTACGTCCTTTCTTCATGCTCCCTTCCCCATCTTTCACTCCCTTCGCTGACCCACCATCCCTTCTTCTTCGATCTCACTAGCACTGCAAATCTCTCAAGCCTATCTACGAGAGTGTTGCCAAGGATTTCGCTTCCGAGTCCAACGTGAGCTGGAACCTTCGTCGACGTTTCAATCTCGTTCCTCTCCTTCTTCCGACTGATCGCGTATCTCCTCTTCCACACAGGTCGTCGTCGCTTTGATGGACGCCGACGAGGCTGCCAACAAGCCCATCGCCAACCGATACGGAGTTCGATCCTACCCTACCATCAAGGTTCGTTCAACTCTTTCCCCTCCCTCCAAACGAAACCTCAACGAGCCTCTTCCCGACGCGTTCTGATGCTCCTCCCTCCCTCTCTTCTTCCCGCACTCATCATCTCTCCAGTTCTTCCCCGCCGGCCAAGGAAAATCCGAAGAGTACCAACCCGAGCCTTACGATCTCGGACGAACCGAAGGTCTCTTCCTCGAGTTCCTCAACGAGAAGGCTGGAACGCACAGGACTGTTGGAGGGTCTCTTTCTGATCTTGTACGTCCTGTCCTGCCTCTCTTCCTTTCTGCTCCTTCTCTCTCTACATCTTTACACACATCCCTCCTCCTCCTCCTCCTCCTCACCAGAAAGCTGACTTTTGTACCCCTCCCACCCTTCACGCGATTCTGAACCTGTCACGACAGGCCGGAAAAGTCCTCGCCCTCGACACCATCGCTTCAGATTTCTTCGCTTCCACCTCCTCCTCCGCTGCTGAGCTTCTCGCTCAGGCTGAAGCCGCAGGAGAGGATGCTAAGAATGCTAGCGTGAAGTACTACCTCAAGGTTCGTTTCTCTCCAATCCCTCCCTCCCTCCCTGCCTCCCTTCGTCTTTCTTTTGTCGACGCGTTTCGTTCGGGAAGCGTGGACTGACGATTTTGTTTTCGTTGGTTTGTTGAAGGTCATGTCCAAGATTGCTGAGAAGGGAACTGAGGCTGAGAAGTGGCTTACTAAGGAGCAGGGACGGTTCGTTTTTTTTTTTTTTTTTTTTTTTTTTTTTACATTCCTTCCCTTTTCTTTCCTTCCTCTCTCCCTTCCTTGCCCTTCCCTCTCTCCTACCCACCCCTCTCCCTTCTCCTCCGAACTCAGTTCTAACCAACCCTCTCCCTCCCCTCCTCTCCTCTCCCCCACTTACCCAGACTCGCCAAACTCCTCTCCTCCCCCTCCCTAGCCCCAACCAAAACAGACGAGATCAAAATCAAACTCAACATCCTTTCCTCCTTCCTCGTCAAGAAGGTTGCTCAGACGTACGAGGCCGTGAAGGAAGAGGTCCAGGATGCTTGGGGAGGGGTTAAGCAGGAACTTTAGAAGAACTTAGCCGTGTGAATTGATCTCTTTTGGTGGGTGTATTCTTTTAGGTATTTGAGTAGGGATGGATGGGTTAGGGTAGGTTGGGTCTTGGAGGCTGGGGGATCTGAGGATTGGGAGGGAAACGCTTTTTTCTCTTTTCTTTTTCAGAGGTTGGGAGAGAGAGGGAAGACGCGTCGTGGAGGGAAAGCGAGAAGGACGAGCCGATGAGATTGGTTTTTTGAGCTCAGATTTTTTTTGGAGTGTTCAGGCAGAGCTCCTAGAGATGTTTCGCCTTGCATCGATCCTCGCTCTGTATATATATACATATATATATATATCGAGAGCAAGACGAGCGCGTGTCCTTTCTTCTTTTCGGTAACAAGCTCGCCGGCTATCCATCCCTCCCTCCCTCTTCGGTTCCTCCCTTCTTTCCCTCCTTTCCCTCCCAACCCCCACCTCCTCCTCGCTCGCCCCAAAAATGTCTCTCACCACGCTCACTTACCCTCCCTCGTCTCCTCTGACTTCTCCGATCTACACTCTCACGCTTACCTCCTCCCCCGACCACCGACTCACGCCCGAGCTCATCTCCTCCTTCCTCTCCCATCTGGACGATATCGAACGAGACTGGCTCAAGAGAAGGGTTATCGCGAAGAAGGCTGCTAAGGATGCTGGGATGAAGGGGTATCTTGGGTTGGGGGGAGCGGTGGTGATTAGGGGGGAGGGGGAGAAGTTCTTTAGTAATGGTGAGTTCGAGGGAGAGGATGGGGAGGGAGGGTGTTGAGCCTCTTGGAGGAGTTGAGATTGAGAGGTCGTTATCAATTTGTAGCTACGAGAGGCTAACCTTGATGGTTTCATTTTTTTTTCTCTCTCGCAGGTCTCGACTACGCCAACTCGCTCAAAGATCCAGACTTCCATCCCAGTGAGCTCAACCGCTTCCCCTCTTCCTCCCTCCCTCCCTCCCTCTCTCTCTAATCCCTCCACTCCACCTCCTACCTCCTCCCCGAGCTCCCAACAACCAGTTCTTTGACCTCCATTCCCCTCATCACACCTTTCTCTTTTCCATCTTTATCGCTCCTCCCGTAGACGTCTTCAACCCTTTCATCCTCCGTCTCCTCACCTTCCCTCTCATCACCATCGCAGCCATCAACGGACACTGCTTCGCAGGAGGGTTCGCTACAGCTCTGGCTTGCGATTTTAGGGTTATGAGAGGGGAGGATAAAGAGGGGAGTGGAAGTAAGAGGAGGGCTTGGTGCTGTATGAATGAGGTCAGTTTATATGTAGGAGGAGGAGGAGGAGGATGAAACAAAACGTCGGCGTGTCGGCGGGCGGACGCGAGTTTCTTTCTTCTTTATCTCTCTCTCTCTCTCTCTCTCCCCCTCCCTCTAAACCAAACCCAACCATCCCAACCAAAAATCTAACCCCTCCCTCCCTCCCTCCCTTTCTTCCTCCTCCTCCTCCCTCCCAGATCGATTTCGGCGCTCCCTTCCCCCCCTCTTCGCCTCTCTCCTCTCCTCTCGAATCCCACCCCCCTCCTCCGCTCCTGCATCCTCGGAACCCGTTTCACACCCACAGTCCTCCACACCTCCGGTCTCGTTGAATCCCTCGCTTCCTCCGACGCGGACCTGAACGAGCGGGCGAGGGCGTTGGGGGAGCAGTGGGGGGAAGGCTGGAGGGGGGTTTGGGGAGAGATCAAGAGAGGCGTTTGGGAAGGGGTGGTGAGGAGTGGGAGAGTAGGAGGGAGGTGAAGATGCCTTGGGTGTTGGAGGAGGAGGCGGGGTTAGGTTGGGGTTGGGGCTGGGGGTAAGGGCGAAACTTTGAGGGAGAGGGAGAGGGAGAGGGAGAGGGAGGAGAGAAAGGAGGAGGCCGAGCGCGTCGGGAGGCTAGGAGAGAGGGTTTTAGGTTTTCTTGTTTGATCTTTCGGACGCTTTCAACGAACATGAGTCCTTCGTTCATCCTTCACGTCTCTTTATAAAACGAAAAAAAGAAGAAAAAAAATCAACCTTAAGCAGCCCTCTCTTGAAAAGGTGGGAAAAAGAAAGGAACGTCGGCGAGAAGCGACAACGACGTCCAAACCCAGTTCACTTCGCTTCCTAGTTCTTGGACAAGGATCAAAAGAAGAACTGAACGAGAGAATTTCATACGTTCACTTTCTTGGTCGTTCAGGTCATGATATGCTTTTCAGGAGGAGGAGATCTATGTATCTATCTAAGTCTAGTCCAACTCGTCCCCTCCTCCTCCTCCTGCTCCTCCGTTCGTACTCGACAACGATATTCCAAACGTTTCCTCCGCCTCCTCTGCCAAATCCAGAAGAACTCCCAGAGCAACCCAAGAGAACGATTCCGCTCCGAACTCGCCTTTCAACCAAAGCGGAAGTATTAAGGAGAACAAGAAGAATCCGTAGCCGTCGCGAAGGAGAGAGCGAGTCCGAGCAGAGTCTTCCCTTCCGCTACCGAAGCCTGCATTCCGTCGACGTCGGGCACCTCGAGGTTGGTAAGATCGCTGATAGGGAGTTGTAGAAGAGAGTGGATACGTCGAAGAATGGAGGAGATCCTGAAGGAGCGTCCGAGTCCGTAGGCTTCGAGCTGAGTGAACGCGAAGGTGAGGTCGGTACTTTCTGCTGCTTTGATTTCGCGCATGGCTAGGCGTTGGAGGTCGAGGAACACTTTTGCTGGGACTCCGAGATCCTCCTTTTAGATTGGACAAAGTGAAGAAAGAGAGGGAAGTTAGGAGGAAGCGCGAAGGGAAACGAAGAGGAAAGCGGATCGGAGGTCAGTTGAGAGTTTGAAGGAGAGGACGAAGAAGGACGAACGAGAATCTTGATCAAGGGCTTGTTGAGGAAGGCTCCTCCTGCTCTCGAGAAGGCCTTAGCGATCTCTACTTCGAGATCCGGAGCTGAGAACTTCTCCATGCTGGGTCGAGCGTTGAGCTATAGAGAAAAGCGAGCGATCAGCGCGAACTCCTCCACACTCTCTTTGTCGAACGAACCTGGATTCCGCCAAGTCGATGATCGACCACCACCATTCCCTGTGACGAGAAGGAAAAGGTCAGCTACAGAAGCAGAGGACGTGGAGAGCGGAAACTCAGCTCACTTTGTATCCTCCCAGCCGTATCTGAAACGCAGACGGAGCCTCTCTTCGACGCGACCTTCCAGCCTTGCCCTCCCTCTGCATCTCCTCCCAAATCCCAAGAGCGAGATCAGGACTGATCTTTCCTACTCCATCGGTATGTACAGAGCTGTTCGTTTCGATGTCGTCGATGATCTTGAGTTGTTCGGGCAGGAGAATGAGGGAGGGATCCGTGGAGGTGAAACATTGACTGTTGAATGAGGAGGGAACAGCAGCAAGACGGAGGAGGAGTCAGCGTAGCTTCGGTACTAGTAGGGTAGACAGTACGAGGTGATGAAAGGTGGAACTCACGCCATACGAGCTCCTAAACGAGCTGGAAAATGACTCTCGACGTCGAAGCTTCCCATCTCTCCTCGAATCGTTGACGCGTTGACCGTACGTCCGTTCTCCACGAAGGGCGTGACGAACCAGGCACTAATAGCGACATGGAAGTGCGAACAGATCAGAAGGACACCAGAGCAGCAAAGGAGAAAGAGAAAAGGACGAACGCGTGATCCTTCAACGACGAGTTCGAGTACCCGAGAAAGCGAACGACCTCCCTGCGACCTCGATCCCTTTCTTCAGCGCTCCTCCGATCCTTGTTTCCAGGAAGTGAAGGAAATCGATTTCTCGATCGAACTGGTAGCGAAGATGTTCCTCCGTCCTACGAAGAGGCGAAAAGGAAAACTCAGCGTTCAAAGTCGTCGCGATGGAATCGAGAAGAGAAAATGAGCGAACTCACCTAAAGATGACTCGGAGGAAGTGCGTTTGATGCTCGAGGTGCTGACGAATGATTTGATTAGATCGCTCGACTGTTAGAAGCACGATATGCAGGTCAGCGTACGCGAGAGAAAGACGCGTCGAGCAAGAAAGAAAGGACGAACCATGAGGTCCCGAGAGATAAAGCGATGTCGGCATCTGGACGACGTGAAAGCAACTAAACAGCCCGGGATTCAACACCACTGGCTCTGCTTCACCAAGCCTCTCCATCTGAACAGCCTCCTTGATAGGCGTCAACAGCTCGTTGATCGACTTCCTCCTCACAACGTCTCCATGCTCATCCTCCCCGTCGTTCAACTCCCCAGCTCTCAACTCAATCCTCCGCAACACCTCCGACGTCCCCTCCACTCCAAACTTGCTCGATCTCCGAGCCCAATCCGTCCAAACCTTCAGCTGAAGGATCTCTGTTGGGTCTATGAGCGAGTTGTGAAGGAGAAGAGCGAGCTGGAAGGCGATGGAGATGTCGACCGATTCGAACCAGTCCTGAAGCTTATCGAGGTTCTCTGAGGTGTACCTAAGGGTCTGCTGTTGGATCTTGATCTTGCTGTGGGAGATGTGGGAGGAAGGGAAATCGAGTTGCTGAGCTTTGTTGAGGAAGGTTGCGACGAGGTTGGCTGAGGGGAGTTGAATCTCATCGTGCAGCCGAAAGGAGCGATTCGACGGTGACCCTGATCGTAGGCGGTGAGCTTGCGTGATTTGGCTTCGGCGAGGGGATACTGCTCGAAGGAGGGAGGGGAGGCGAGGCAGAGGACGAGGGAGGAGGGGAAGGTGAGGGTGTCGGCGATGATTCGAATGATGGATTGACTGGTGCGTCCGAGTTGTTGGAGATTAGAGAGATGGTTCTTCTACGACCTTCAAAAAGTAGTTCTGGTCGGAGGACGTTCTGCCTCTGTTCCTCCACGCAGAACGAACCGTCGCGAAGGAGCCGCCCAAACGCGAAACCTGAGACGTCCACGGGAGTTGCTAGGATTTTCGACTCCTTCTCCACCTTTTCCAGCTCCGCCGGATCCCTCCAGGGAGTCGTCAGAAGCTCCGCGACGAGATTGGGGTCGTCTGGCATCTGTGCTCGAGTAAACAGCAGACGGGAGCCATGGACGAGGACGGTGTCGGGCTGAAGGGCGATTTGGTCGAGGAAGAGGTCGTCGAGACGGCGGTTGGTGAAGGTGAGGAAGCCTGATCCTCGGTGGGCTTGGTAGGAGGATCCTGCGAGTGAGGTTGTGCGCTTGGAGGAGTTGGAGGAGATGAGGAGCTGTACGTGGAAGTTCAGGTGTGATCCCGAGGGATCAGAAGGAAAGGGGAGGTGATGGACGAGCTGGGAGATGGCAAAGATAACCTCGTTTCGGTTGGCTTGAGGTGGGACCCTGTCGAAACGGATCCCCATGATGTGCGTCCTGACAGAAGCTTGGAGGAAGGGCGAGCTTCTGGCGAGAAGGGAAGGATCGAAGAGAAGTTGGTCGTTGAAGGAAGGACGTCGAGGACAAGACCTCAGTCTTTCGAGCTCAAGAAAAGGCTCTTCTTGACGACCAGGATTTCTGTAATTTCATGCTAGGTTGCGTACGGTTCTCGAGTGTGCTATCAGACTAATAGCTAAGCAGGAGACAGCGAAGGCGGCGCTGGGAAGGTCGGAGAGCAAGGACAGGAGAGGAGGGAAGGAAGGAGATCTGAGGTCAGCTCGACGTCTTTGTTGACCCCCCTGGCATGCGGCCCACACGAAGAGAGTTGGACCCACAACTTGGCAAACGCTTGCTGGGATAAACGGGTCTCCTCCTCTGTAGTCCTGGCTGAAGCGAAGATGGCTGGGGTCGAGAAAGCCAGGTCAAGAGAAAGGTGAGCTCGACGAACGCAGACGGATGGAGGCGATGAAGCCGCTGCTTACCTCGGAGATTTGGCAAAGCCATGGGACAAGGATTGTTGTTTAGGTGGTATTAGAGAGGATCGATGTATGAGGAGATTGAATGGAGTCCAAGCAGATTTTCTAGATTCAGAGACAAACGGGGACGAAGGAAGAAAAGGGTGAGCTTGTCTCTTTCGAGCTTTCCTCCTCTCCACCTCGCAACGCTCACCATCCAGCCGACACTCTTTCTCGGACCACTCTCGTAAGCACCTCCAACACTCCTTGAACCTCTGCGCTACCCCCGAGAGCTGACAGATCTCCTTTTTTGTGTTTCTTCGGTGGAATCCAGCTTTCCCAAACACCTTTCCCTTCTCCTTCCCTTCTCGACCTCCTTCTCCTTCCCTTCATCAGTCAGTCCTTCCTCCTACAACCTCCCTTTTGCGCCGAGGCTCTCTACTGACTTCAACTCCTCTTTCTCCCGTCTGTCTCAGTGCCCAAAATCAAAACGAGCCGAACGAAACCTCCTCCGGAGGGCTACGAGGACATTGCTCCCATCCTTGAGGATTATGCCAGGAAGATGAGAGACGAGGAGAACGAGCCCCATGAGGGGAAGAGAAAGGTCGAGAGCACCTGGGGAATTGTGAGTACCGTTCCATATCTGTGCGAGCTGTTTGTAACTGAGAGAGGCGGTGGTCCGGGAACTGAGCTCGAGAAGGAGGAGAGCGAAAGGAACACCGAGCTGACCTTCTCCTTCCTTCACCCATCCTTTACAGATGCGAATCTCGCATACCCGTTCGCGATACATCTACGACCTGTACTACGTGAGGGAGGCTATCAGCAAGCCGCTGTACGATTGGTTGCTCAAGGAGGGGTACGCGGATGCGAAGTGAGTTTCAGTTTGAGCTTTCGACCTTTCCGGTCCTCCTTCTCTCTTCCCTACTCTCAGGTTGATTTGAGCCTCGGACTAACCACGGCTCTACCTTCTCGCCCTTCTCCTCTTAGCCTGATCGCGAAGTGGAAGAAGCAGGGTTACGAGAAGCTCTGTTGTGTGCGGTGCATCCAGACGAAGGTGAGCTTCGCCTCTTCCTCCCTTCTCCTTCCCTTCGTCAAAACACGTCCACTGACCTTCTTTCCCCGAAAAATTATCAGGACATGAACTACCAAGGAAGCACCTGTATCTGTCGTGTGCCGAAGGGGAACCTCAAGAACGGTCAGGTCATCGAGTGTATCCATTGCGGTGAGTCTCCTTCCCTCCGTCTCGTCTCGTCTCGTCTCGTCTTTTCTCTTCGCGAGCTGAATCTGTTCGTCTTCTCTTCTCTTTCTCAGGTTGCAAGGGATGCTCGAGTGACTCGTAGTCTCTTCTATTTGTGTCTTTCGATATGTCGCGCAGAGTCTTGTACGATAACCAGGCGTTGAAGATCATGAAAATGCAAAATAAGACGAGAGGGAGAGAGATGGAAGAAAAGACAACAACTAAAGGAGGTGATAACAGAGATAGATGGTCGAGAGTTTGAAGCGAAAGGAAGGTGAGACACATTACTCTTCGTCGTCGCTTGACTCGATGGTCTCCTTGCTGATACTGCGATGGGAAGAAGGGGGAGGAGGCAGGTCAACACACGTCCGCGTTCGAGCAAGGAGATGGAAAGTAGAGAGGACGTACACTCTCTTCCCTCGTTTCGCACCGCCAGAAGCCTTCTTTGACTGATGGAGGAGGGAAAGCCAAGAGAGGAAAGTCAGCTCCGGAGCTCGAAAGAACGAGATGAAGCTGTCGTGCAGACTGGAACGAAACGAAAGAAAACCAAGCTCACCTTCCCCTCTCCCTCCTCCTCACCACCCTCCTCACCCTCCGCATCCTCTCCATCAGGATCCACAAACTTCTTCACCTTCGCAACCTTAGGCTTCTTCGCCCTCTTGGGTTTCGGCGCTCTCTCCTCTCCTCCACTCCCGCCGTCCCCACTCATCATCGCCTCTCCCTCCGCTCCCGAATCCATATCTCCTCCACCCTCCTCGTCTCCCTCCGCACGACGATCCTTCTTGTGTTTCCGTTTCTTGGATGCGTTTCGGTTCGACGACGAAGCAGCCTTCTTGTCCTCCTTCCAATCGACGTCGACGATGACCCACGACGCGACTTGCTCTCGAGCCTTCTTACGTTCCTCGGCGAGAGCTTCGGCTTGACGACGGATGTCGAGCATGTGTTTGGCCTGGAAGACCACGAGAGACAGGGTGTGGAAAGTAGTTAGCGGAGCTGTCGACTCGCTTCTTCGTCTTGTCGAGGCGACGGAGGCGTGAAGAGCAAGCGGGACGAAGTGAAAGGAAAGGGAGACTTACCTCCGTCTCAGCAAGCTTCACCCTCTCATCCTCCCTCCTCTGCCTAGCGATCTCCACAGTAGCAGCAGCCTGCGACTCGTATTCGGCCTGGCGTTCGAGTTGATCGGGAGCTCGTCGGATGATGGATGTCCCGTACTTGAATCGCTGGTTGGCGGTCTCGGTGGAGTAAGGAAGTCCTCGTCCTCGGTCGGCGGCGAGAGCTTGGAAGATCCTGAGCGAAGAAAAGGTGGCGACGGAAGGGAGGGAGAGGTCAACGTTCGTGTGAAGGATTGGAACGAGAGGAGAAGAGGGAGGAAGGAGAAAAGAGCGATGGACGAACTTCTGAGCATGAGTAGCCTGTTCGATAGCGATCTTGAGTTCCGAGAGAGACCTCTTCTCAACGGAGAGAGCAACGAGCATCTCAGCGGCCTTCTGTTGGATCATGGCGACGTTGAAGAGGATGGCTTTGTCGTGAGGTTGGATGTGCATCGCCTGAGAAGAAACGAGGAACGAAGACGAAGGTCCGAAGGTCAGCAAAGTGAAGACGAGATATAGGCACGATTGATGCCCGTGATCGAAGAGATTTAAGGATTTAGCGGGCGTGGAAGAAGAAGACAAAGAAGAAAGAGACGAACCTTCTGAGCGTAACGAAGAGCGAACCTCATCGCCGAGAAGTTGCCTTCCTTGTTGGCCTTGGTGTACCATGTTCGAGCGAGGTAGAGAAGCGTAGGAGCGTGAACCCCGTCGTAGAATCGTTGGAGAGCGGTTTCGTACTGCAGACCGAGAATGAAGGTGAAGGGATGGAGGAACGAAGGAAGAAGTCAGCGAGCGCGTCTCATCTTTCGACACCTTCCTTCCTCCACCTCTCCAGCACCCAAACCCGCCCAGATTCGACTCAAAGGCAGAGGAAATAAGGAAAAGCGTGCTCACACTCTCGATAGCCCTCTCAAACTCGTCCGTCGCGAAGTAGCAATGCCCCATGTTGACGTAGACACTCCCCTCCGTCAAACTCTCCCTAACCCTCTGGAACACCGCCAAAGCCTGCCTAGCATTCGTCACTCTCGTCCTCGCTTCGTCTCCTCCACTCCCAGCCATCCCAGGAATCGTCAACACATCCTCCGCAATCGCGATCGCGAACCCTTGAGCAGCGAACGAGCACTCCGGATCCAAGCTCAAGGCCATATCGAAGTACCCAACGCTCCGGAGGTAGTTCTTCGCTCGGTCCTGAGCGAAGGCCTTCATCTGAGTTTCGGATTGTTGCTGGGTGGAGGAGGGTTTGGCCTCTCTTGCGGAGTAGTAGAGGAGCCAGCCGGCGGCACAGAGGGAGTAGACGTCGTTTCGAGCGTCTTTGAGGGTGGAGTAGGCGAAGTCGATGGCTGTTCGGAGGGAGACGGTGTTATTTGGGGAGCATTGAACGAGGAAGTAGAGGTAGAAGGCTCGGAGTTCGAGGTTGGAAGGGTTGGAGGTGAGAGCTTCTTTGAGGTAGGAGTGGGCGATGTCGAGGTGGTTGAGGGAGAGAGCCATGGAGGCGAGTCGGACTTTGGCTGTTGATGAGAGAGGTGGATAGTGGGAGAAGAGAGGAAGGAGGGATGGGAGAAAAGGAGGGGAGGAGAAAGGAAAGAAGAGCGAAACGGTCAGCTCAAAAGTTTCGACGCGTCAAACGAGTGCTTCGAGAAAGGGAAAAGAACGAACCATCAGAGTACTCCGGATGAATCACCAGCACCTTCCCGTAAGCCTCCTTCGCCTCAGCAGTCTTCCCTTGACCCTCCAACGCCCTCCCAAGGTTATAAAGCAGCGTCGTCTTCATCGCCTCCTTGCCCTTCGCTCCTCCTCCCTCACCACCCTCCTCCAGCGTCTCCAAAGCCTCTACATACATCCCTTCCGCGGTCCCCAAATCCCCATCCAACTGAGCCAAAGCAGCGAGGTTGTTCGTCAACTGAGCACTCGGCTTCCCTTCGCTCAACCTCGCCGCACTTCGGTAGGCCTTGACCGCGCGTTCGAGCGACTCTCCGTGCCAGATCTTGGCCATCTCGACGAACATCTCCGGGTCGTCTCCGACGTCTCGAGAGGATTTGGAGGAAGAAGGGGAGTCGATGAGACGTTGGAGAGAGTCGAAGAGGGAGCGGGAGAGGACTTTGTCGGAGATGAGTTGTTCGGCGTCTCGACCTGGGTGGGAGTGAGAGAGGAGGGAGGCGTAGATGGCTGAGACTTCGGGTTCCGATGGGAAACGTTTGTGGATTCCTTCGAACGTGTGGAGAGCTTCGAGGAGGTCGCCTGAAGAAGCGAACAAGGAGAGCAGAGGAAGAGCGATGAGCTGAGCGAAGGCGAAAGAGAAGGAAGGAGAAAGTCGAAGCTCACCGTTCTCGATCTGCAACTGTCCCTGACACACCTCAGCGATCAGACTCGGCGACGTCTTTGCAGCCTCGTCGAACAGCTTCTTGGCCTCTGGAATCTGGTTCCGAACGTGGTAGACTCGAGCGAGAGCGATCTGACCGTTGACGAAGTGGCCTCGAGTGTCGGCGTACTGCATCGCTCGTTCGGCGAGTTTGGAAGCCTGTGACCACCGTCAACGAATGTTAGACGCGTCGAGGAAGCGCTAAGGAAGATGGAGTAGAGCTCACCTTGGCGTAATCCTCGTTCTCCAGAGCGAACGACGTCGAGATGGCAGCAGCAGCGGCTGAACTCTTCATCCCACTTCCCTTGAACGAGTCCGCGACGAGCTTGAGCCCGAGCTCGAAAGCCTTGGACCGGTCCGAGTGACGAGGATCCTTTCCGTAGTTGAGACGTTCCAGTCCAAGCAGGAGACTAGCTTGCCAGCTCGAAGGGTACTGAACGATCGAAAGGAGGGAGAGGTCGCGTTTAAAGATCAGCATCAGCTCACCTCTCCTCTTGCCTCGTTTCGCCTTCGTCCGACTGAAGTGAGAGCGAAAAGGAAGGCAGGCTCACCAGAGACAGACTCCTCTTCCAAGCAGCCTTAGCCTTCTCCTTGGAGTTGAGCACCCAGAAGCAGAGTCCGATTCCTATCCTTGGGTCGGGAAGGGACTGAGGGTTGAGCTGGAGGATTCGTTGGAAGAGACGGAGAGCGTTGAGAGGATCTCGTTGGGTGTAGAAGATTCGGCCCTGCAATATTGCAATAGTGTAAGAGGTCGAGGTCAGCTCAAAGTGTTGGAGAAAGAAGGGGATGCGCCGAGAATGAGAAGAAGGAGGACGGGAGGGAGGAGCGAGTCGAGCTTGGGCTTCCAGACGTACCTTTCCCATCAAAGCGACTAAGTTGTTCGGCTCCTTGGTGAGAACAGCCTCGAAAAACTTGAGAGCTTGATCCGAGTTCCCGGTAGAGAGATGATGAACGGCTGCAGACCAAAGGAAGGAGAGAGATGGAGGATGGTGAGCTCCGAGCTCAAGAAGGAAGGAGAGTAGAGAATGAGCTGAACGAACCTCGACTCAGGAATCCGACGATGTCGATAGGAGCACCCGTCGACGACTGGATTGTCTGAGCCTTGTTGATCTGCTCTGCTGCCTGCTGAAAGTAGAAGCTTTTGGGAGAGGTAGAAGGAGGGAGCTTGTCGAACTCTGGAAGAAGGGAGGAAGGAGAGGGTCAAGGTCAGCGCGTTTCTCCTTCCTTTGGCAGAGGCACCTCCCGAAGCTGACGACGGGGTACGTACGAGCATTCTCAAGGATGACCTTGGGAGCTCCTCTTGCTTTAGCGAGTCTGAGATGAGCGAGGAGCAGATGAAGAGGGATGAGGGAGTCCAGTTGGCCGGAAGCTCGTTTGGCTGTAAGATCCCCACGCAAAGGTCAGCTCTCTCTCTCTCCTTCCTCTCCTCCTTCAAGAGCCCATCCAGACAGTGGAAAGAAGAGAAGAGACTCACCAGCGAGACCCTTGTTGATGATAAGCTCAGCAGCGTCGAGTTTGCCTATGGAGACACACTCGAGGGCACAAGTTGTCCAGAGCTCGACCTTGACGTTTCCCGACTCGAAGATCTCGATGATCATCTCCACGGCATCGTCTTCGGTAGCGAAGGTGTTGAGATCAAACTCGACAATCTCTCCTCTTTGAAAATCGAAGCGAGCAGCGGGTCAGCTGGAGGATGGGAGGATGGGAGAGCCGAAGAGGAGGGAGGGAGGGAAGGGAGAAGGGAAGGGATGAGCTTTAGAAGCTGGACTCACCCTCCGATGTTGACCTCGATCGTACGAGCAGTGACATCCTCCATCTCAGAGGCAGACATTCTCCCTGCAAACCAAGCGAGGTTGGGTAGAGAGTGAAGGAGGGGAGAGGGGAGGGAGAGGGAGATGCGGTTTGGGAGGAACTCGAACTCGCGAGCTTGAGCTTTCCTCTTTCCTTCCCTCTTTCTCCTTGTCGACGCTTTCGGAAAAGAGCAAAGGCACTGAAGACCTCCTCTCGGAAGTCTCTACCCTTCCCTAAAGTTGGGGTGGTCCAGCATAGCGAGCTTTTACTCATCCATCCACTCTATTCAGATCCACCAGCCCAACCAGATTCCGCTTCAACTCCATCTCCTGCTCCACGACCGTCACGACCGCCGCGTGAGGTATAGGTATCGATCTCACTTCCACCATGTAGCCTGCTTCCTCCTGTACCGTTCCATCCAAAAACAAAGAGATCAGCTTCCGTGTCTCTGCAGACCTCTGCTTTCTCGCGACGAACCTTTGATCCCTCTCCCTCCTTCTCAAACCTGAACACCTCGACCCTCAACTGGTTCGCGAACGTGAAAGCGATCCCTCGTTTCGTGAAAGCGTGGGCCCTGCAGAACTCGAAGTAGATCAGCTTCGTTTCCTCCCACAAAGGGACGATTGGGAGGCTCACTTCCTAAACCCAAGATGGGCCGCAACATCCTCCGCTTCTGCTCCTCCGACGACGAGCGAATAGATCACAGGTGTCACCAGAGCTAACGGGCTCGTCCGTATCGACTCCGGACGGGAGAGAACAGCCTGCAGTACCAAATCGTCGAAAGATCAGCTCCAGAAAAGACGAAAGAGAAGGAGAAAACGTGCTCACGAGATAACTGAAGGGAAACGAACGAAGCTCAACATCGAGGTCAGCTTCTCCTCCTTCCTCTCTTCATTCGCTGTTCTAGCTTCTATGACTCACCTCCTGCCCTCCAAAACCTTCACCCGAATCACCCCATCTTCCGCTTTCGCTCCCTCTGGCGGCACAATCGGACGCATCGCCGTCTCTTTCAGTGTGAACGGCGACGAGGACAGACTGAGGGAGTTGAGTTTTGAGATCAAGGGTGGGAAGGTCGAAGAGGGGATGAGACCGTGGAGGGAGACTTCATAGAGAGTTGGTGGGGCGCTGGAGCCGGAGGCGGCGGGTTGAATGGCGGTGGACATGGTGGTGGCTTGGGGAGAAGGAGGAAGGGAAGAGGAGATGGCGAGGTTGAGCTTCCGCATGAGAAGGTTGCCGCTGCTTGACGACCGCTTTTCCTGAGAGACAGGAAATTGGTTTGTCTACTGACGATGGATTGAGCAGCTACGGAAAGGATATCAGCGGAGAGAAAAGCCGGTAAGGAGAGCTCTCAGTTGAGAAGAGAGACGTCGGACGCGCGCGAAGACGAGTCGACTTTTCTGTATTTCCCGATCCTTCACTCTCCTCGCTCTTCTCACTCCCCTACATAGGCACCTCCAGAAATGTACTATTAGCTTTCGAAACACAGCCAAGGAGTTGAACTCCACCAAATAATTCGCGTCCTACGACCGCTCCCGTCGTTTCCCAGTCCGACTCCGACAACGCCCAAAGAACTATCCAGATGGCAGAATATTGTCGAGGGAGCCGGTGGGGATCGAAGATCGCAGGGTTGGGAGGAGTGTGTAGATCGTAGAACGCGTCGTCTCGCTTGTTGCGGAAGGAGGTCAAGGATGAACGATCGACAAGCATGTAATCTCGAGAAACAAGTACGCGAGATATATATACGTGCGCCTAATCGAAGAGTCCGAAACCCATATCGTCGTCTAAGGGAAGAGAAGGGGCGAAAGGAAAGGTCAGTCGAAAGTCGAAGGAAGGCAACGGGAGGCGGAGGGGGGAGGGGAGGGAGAGAGAGCTGAAACGAACCGGACTCCTCCTTCTCCTCCTCAACAGCGGCGGCAGCGGGGGCCTCGTTGGTGGCGGCGGGCTAGGTGGTCGTAAAACGAAAGGGCGACAAGGTAAGCGAGGGAAAGAAAAGATGCAGGGTGAAGAGAGAAGGAGGGGGACGAACGGCGGCGGCAGACTCAGTGGGAGCGGCGGCGGCGAAGGCGGAGGGGTCGGCGAGGTAAGCCTTGGCCTATACATTCCAAAAAAAGAGACAGAGGAAGGAGTCAGTGATCGTGTTCGATGAGGATGGAGGCGAAGAGAAACGAAAGTGCGAAGCAGAGGGAAACGAAAGGATGGATGGAAAGAAGCCTCAGAATTAAGTTTGTTCAGCATTGTGAGGTAGAAAGCCCCACAGCTCAGGATTTTCAGTGTAAATGAAAACATCATAGGCAAGTATGTGTGTGTTGGTTGTTGTTGAAGGGAGGGTGGGTGAATGGGTGGTGGGAGGAAGGGAGACGCGACGAAGACGAAGCGAAAAAAGGCTCACCTTCTCAGATCCCTCGAAGGTGAACTCAGTAGCGATGGAGACGGCGACGAGGTTCTGTGTGAAGAAAAGAGAGGGAAGAGAGCGAGGTCAGCGGCGGCGAACGAGAAACGAACCGGAGAGAAAAGAGAGAAGGAGACGCGAAAACGAACCTTGTAGGCGTTGACCAAGGAGTGGCTGACGGAGACAAGGGTGGGGAAGTTGACGGCGAGGGAGATGGCGGCAACGGTCTTGACTGAGGCCAAGAACTGGTCGATGAGGGTCTGCTCGTCGATGTCGAGCATCTCGGATCCGAAGATGGCTCCGTTGTCGAAGATCTGGACGATGGTCATTCCGTACGAGAAAGGAGAGATCTGCGAGCGGTGAAGACGAACGAGAAGAGCATCAGCGACTCGAAGAGGGCAGGAAGGAGAGAGCAGGAGGAGAGCAAACTCACGTTCATCATGTTCAAGAGGGTGGCCTCGGAGGTTCCGACTCGAGTTCCAGCGGAAACGACCTGAACGTCGGTGACGATCTCGATGGTACCCCTAGCAATCTTGGTAGGGATGGAGAGGGCCTGGAAGAAGGCGGTCTTTCCGGGCTCCATTCCGGTGTTTCCAGCAGGGACCCAAACGTCGACGGGAGCGAGGGCTCCAGCTCGGGCAGGGGCGGCGACCTTGTTGGCGAGGATGCTCTCTCGAACCTCCTTAAGGTCTCCGGCGGTGAAGACGAATCCGATGTTTCCCTTGACGTGGGGGAGAAGCTTCTCGAACTGAGGGTACTCGGCGAGGATGGTTCGGAGAGCTCGTCGAACCATGGTGTTCTTTCCCATGAGGATGGTGGCCTTTCCTCGGAGAGACTGTCGGATCTGATGCACTGGAGAGAGAGAGAAAGGAAAGAAGGGTAAGGAGGTGGTGATGAAGGTGGAGGGAGAGTCGTGGAGGACGAACTCTGGTTGGATCCAACGTTGTCGACGTTCACGAGGAAGATCGAGGCTGAAGGAAGGAGAAAGAAAGGATGAGCTTCTCGTTTCTTGTCTACAAGCTCTCACGAACAATAGTAGAGGTAACTCACGGTTGTTGTCGATAAGCTCTCTGAGCTTAACGAAGTAAGCGGCCTTCTCAGCACGAGTTCCTCCCATTGTAGTAGTTGGTGAAGCTGAAGGGAAAGAACGGATGGTCAGGTCAGCTTTTTTTTCGTTCCTCTCCCTTCCTTCCTCGCTCCTCCGTTTGGGAAGGTGTGTAGACTCACTTGTTAAGGGTGTGTCGGTTTGGAAAGGCCTACCAAGTGTTCTCGAAGTGGAACAAAGGAAGTTTAAAGGCGATTCCTGAGAGACAGCGAAAGGAAAGAAGAGAGGAAGGGATTTCAAGGTCGAGGTCAGCGTTCGTTCTTCTCCCTTCTTTTGGAAGCGATCGGCGAGCCAGAGACAAGGAGCATGACTCTAGGTATGAAGTGGGTGTCATGGCTTGTGTCTGAGGGGGAAAGAGGTGGAGAGAGTGGAAACTCACGGGTGGGTTGAAGGTCAAAAGAAGAGGGAGGAGGGGAAGGGAGAAGGTCGAAAAGGGAGGGAAGGGGCGTAGCGGCTCGACCACCTTTTTGAAGGAGAACGAAGATGCGATGATGGAGATGCAGATATCCGCGTTGGACGCTATGGATGGGTAGAGGAGTATAGTTGAAGATGAGCAATGTAAATTTCGAACGACCAAAATTTGTTTCTCAAAAGCTGGAGTCCGTCGCGTTCTTCACTCTCTCGTTCTCTCCTCTCGCTCTTTCGTCTCCACCCACAGCCAAAAGCGATGCAAGCTCATAGATGAAAAAAATAAAGTCTCACTCAACGCCTAGAGGTCCCAAACCTCTGCCCACCCCCACCCTGCTGACTCCTCCCCAACCCGTTCCCTCCTCCCATCCCACTCCCCTCAACCAACCTCCTCCCAGTCCCTCCTCCCCCTTCGCTCCTCCACCTCCGTTAACCTCCACCATCTTCCTCTCAAGCTCCACAACCTTCTCCTTCATCCCTCCCGCAGCTCCATCGATCCACTGCAAACTCGTCAAGTGCGCGTTCAAGATCTGAGCGATCTGCGAGACGGGATCCTCCTCGGCCGCGGGTGCTGAGGAAGCGGAAGCGGAAGTGTTGGAGGAAGGGTCGAGGATGGCGGTAGAGATGGCTGGGACGGTGGAGGCGGAGGAGGAGGAGAGGGAGTTGACTTCGTCAATCATAGAGGTGAGGGATCGGGAGAGGGTGTCGAGTTGGGAGTGGAGGGTTTCGGCGAGAGAGTAGCTGTGATAGGAGCGACGAGTGAGCGAAGGAAGTCGCGTCAGTACAGTGCGTATAAACTGCCGTCGCCTTTGATGTGATGAGGCGGAAGAGCGACCGACGGCGGGATGAGAGGAGAAGAAGATGGGAAACTCACGCCTTCTCCCTCTCTCCATCAGCAGGTCCGAAATCAAGTCCAACAGTTCCTCCCCTTCCTCCAGCTCCCTCGAACATCTCGTTCGCCTGCGTCTCGTATCCATCGAGAAGGTTTCCGAGCTCAGCCTGTTGCGATTCGATGTACGAGAGCGAGTCCTCGACGGCTTTGTTCGCTTCCTCGGCGGAGAGGATTTGAGAGTAGAGACGCGAGATCTGGCGAGATACGACGAGCAGATAAAAAAATGGAAGTCAGTGGACGGCTGAGGATGGCCAGGAAAGCTACGAGACTCAAAAACTCACCTGATTCCCGTTCTCGACCAACACTCGATCCCATTCCCTCACCTCCCCAGCCTGTCTTCCAAACTCCTTCACCTGAACATCCAGCTCCTTACTCCATCCGTTCACGATATCGTCCATCGTCTTTCCCTTCAGCAGACTCGGTACAGGCTCAGCGGCAGGAGCAGCAGCGGGTGTCGAAGAGGGAGCGGGAGCGGGAGCAGCAGGAAGAGCAGCGAATCCTCCAGTCTTTCCAGGTTGGACGGCGGTTCCGGGAGCGGGAGTGGGAGTGGGAGTGGTAGGTTTGGGAGGAGCACCGAAGAGGGAAGTGGAGGCTGGAGCAGGAGCGGAGGTTGAGGCGGCGGGAAGGCTGGAAGGAGGAGGGGAGGAGACGAAGGGAAGAGGAGAGTGGTGAGAAGGAAAGACAAGGTCAGAGGTGATGAAGCGAAACGCGAAAGCGGTAAGTGGACAAAGAACTAACGCTGCAGGCTTTCCGAACAAACCTCCGGCAGCGGGAGCTGGAGCAGCAGCGGCGGCAGCAGGTCTGAGAAACGCGTGAGGGAGGAGGAGGACGAGTTCGCGGATTTAGATTCGATCGCGAGTGACGAAGAACGAAGATATGCAAGGCAACTCACTCAGCAGGCTTGCCGAACATTCCTCCTCCGAAAGTAGGAGCAGGAGCAGGAGCGGCTGACCTGGAAGAAAGCCAAGGAAGAGAAGGTCAACTTGAGCTTCGCGTCGAGCTCAGTCGAGAGGACCTTCGTAAATGGAATTCGAAACTTACTCAACAGGCTTTCCGAACATCCCTCCTCCAAATCCACCAGCAGCAGGAGCAGAAGCAGCGGGAGTAGTCGACCTTAGGAAGGGATGAAAGTGAGGAAGCTCGAGGTCAGCTTCGCGCGTTCCTTTTCGTTCTCGTCTCGAGCTACTCGTACACCGCCCTTATGGTCTATATCCGTAGAATCACTCAGCAATATAGGACTCGTACTCACTCAGCAGGCTTGGGAGCACCGAACAATCCTCCAGCAGGGGCAGGAGCAGGAGTAGCAGGCTTCGCGGCACCTCCAAACATCCCTCCTCCTCCACCTCCAAACATACCTCCTGAAGGAGCAGGAGCGGGTGTCGTTGAGGTAGCAGCGGGAGCGCCAAAGAGAGAAGTGGTGGGAGCTGCAGGAGCTGCTGGTTTGGGAGCTCCAAAGAAGGAAGGAGCTGCTGGAGCTGGGGTGGTCGAGGAGGAAGGAGGTGCGCCGAAGAGGTTGGAAGTGGGAGCTGTGGGAGCGGCGGGAGCGCTGTGACGAGAAAAATCGATAGGTCAGCAGGAAAGAATACAATGGGGGTTTGTTCAGAGAGCTTGACTGACCCGAAACCGAACGAAGTGGGAGGTTTGGGAGCTGTGGAAGCAGCACCTCCTCCGAAGAGGTTTCCTCCTCCCGCCGCCGGGGGTGCTCCAAAGAGAGAAGCAGGCTTGGAAGCTGCTCCTCCTCCGAACATGCTGGAAGGTGGAGGAGCTGCAGGAGTGGTAGAAGCAGCGGCTCCGAAGCCTCCGAAGGCGGGTTTAGCTGGAGTTGCTGTGGCTGGAAAGGTCGAAGACAGGGAGGGAAGGGAGTTGAGCTCGTCGTTTCTCTCAACAGAGCTTCTCTGCGCTCTCTCATACGCGAAAGAAGCGACTCACGAGTGGTTCCAAATCCTCCAAAGCCTCCCGAGGCAGCTGGAGCGGCTGGAGAAAGACGAGAGCAAGGAAGAGAAAGATCAGCTCGGACAGAGAGTGGAAGGAGGTGTGCGAGGAGTCGAAGGGTCCATGAGCTCACCAGGCGTTGATCCGA
Source organism: Mrakia blollopis (assembly GCA_000950635.1). Classification (NCBI taxonomy): domain Eukaryota; kingdom Fungi; phylum Basidiomycota; class Tremellomycetes; order Cystofilobasidiales; family Mrakiaceae; genus Mrakia; species Mrakia blollopis. Next base: position 1,756,891 of record BBPU01000130.1, on the reverse strand, counting down.
AGCTGAAGGCTGTAGAAAGCGACATGTTCGAAGTCAGCAATCAGTTACGCATGCTGAAAAGAGTGAGAAGAAGTGCGCTTACCCATTTTGGAAGAAACGAAGGAAGGAGATGGATGTAGGTGAGGGAGAGGATGGAGAGAGGGCGCTGGGGCTCGCGTTACCTTTCCTCTCCCTAGGTCGTTCTCTTTTTTTCGAGCTCACCTCCCTTCCTCCTCAACCCCATCTCTTGCCTCCCTTTCTCCATCTCAGGATCTCTTCTCGAGAAAGCACACTAATCAACCACTTGAACCGCCCATCCATCTCTCTCTTCCCCCCCTTTCGAAACAGCTTTCATCTCTTCTTCTTCCTCTCTCCTCTCCCTCCCTCCCTTCTTGCTCCTCCCCTCCCCTCCCTTCCCGGGTCGTTCGAAGCCGCTTCGAATCCAGCAACCGGTTTAATTACTGTCGTAGCTACGTGATCGCGAGCGGTCAAAACGAAACCCTAAAGCAACTCCTGTTAGAGACCTACGACCTTCCTTTCTTTCGAGAACTGCAGAAGGCGTTCGTTCGCGTTTTCATTTTATCTCCTGGCCTGCTCACTCAATAGAGGTCGTTCGGAGAGGTAGAGGACGCTACATACCCTAGAATAGAGACTCGTTTTCCGTTATCCATGAGCTTCATCTATTGAAACATCTTCCGTCGCGTCAGCAGGGAGAGCTGTGGGAGAGAAGAGATCGAAGAGGCAGAGCTCGTCGCTTCTGTCCCCCAACGTCCACTCGCCTTCTCCCTCCCTTTCTCTCGCAAATCAGGATCTTCCTCAGCATACTCCGGCTCCCCTTCGTCTCTTTCTTCCCTCAACGCTCGAACAACACTCTCGATGCGCACCATCTCTACATACTCGACAAGCCCTCGATTGCCTCGACTTCCGTTTGAGCTCCTCTCTCAGATCATCAAGGAAGTCCCTCGGGAGGACCTGCCTTCGGTCCATGCAGCCTGTAGGACTTTCAGGGAGGTGAGTATCATTCGTTCAAGACAGCCTCTGAGGGGAGGGGGATCCAAACGAAGGAGTAGGAGGTTGAAGGAGGGAGGGAGGGAAGGGAGAGTGAGCGAGCTCGACGGGACCTGACCTTCCTTCTTTTCCTCCTTGGATGCTCGCGTAGATCACTCGACCGCTCTTGTTCGCCACCATATCTACCAACTCGATCTATGGGCTGGAACATCTGGTTCGACGGGTCGCTGAGAGACCGGACCTCGCCCTGCTCGTCAGGTCAGTCGTTTCCCTCTCCTGGCCTTTCGCTCTCCTTCTCTGCTCCTGACTCAATTCGCTCCTTACGACTTTACCCACAGAGTCTGGGACGTATACATCTGTGACCTCGACAACAGGTACCATCACTCCTTCCAGGATGGCTGCAATCTGGTCGCTTCCATGCTGGCCGGGCTCCCAAACCTCCAAACGTTCAGGTTCGACAGGAACGACTATCGAGTCTCGCTCAACATCCAACTTTAACACGTTATCCTCTCGCATCCTACACTCAGCCTCTTCTCCTTCCATCGGTTCCTCTCCCGTCCCACCCTGTACGACCTCTCCTTCGAGCGACCGTTTTCCCACCCGCTCGCCATCCAGGAACTCTACTACCCCGAAATCTACGACACAGCGGACACCTTCGCTCCTTCTCATCACACCGGAGGACCTTTGCCTACTACCTCGCTCCGTTCGAGGAAGCCTGGCGTCGATTGTTCGAGTCGAGACCGAGTTTGATCGACGTGGAGTTGGTCGCGCACGCGGTCGACGAAGGCATCCTCGGGTCCTTCTTGTGCAGTAGGAGTGACATCGGACGCTCTTCGTCGATCTTTGGAGTGCGATCTCAGGAGTTGCTCGAGAAAGTCGCTCCTTGCTACGAGGATTGGGAGTGGGAAGATGAGCGAGTCCAGGGGCTGCTTTCGCGACCTCCTCTCTTCACACAACCTCCCGACTTCGTACCTGCTTTCACTCTGGATCGATTCTTCACTCGTAATGCTTGATTCCTTGTGAGTTTTACTCCTCGGTGTTCCTTTCTTCTGGCGCCCTAGACGAGCGTACTGACGTGTCGACGCTTCCTCCTCTGCTCCCAATCCAGGTCATCTCTCCTCCCGCGTACTTCAGCCCATCTCGCCACCGACCTCATCCTTCTTTATCCCCTTCGACCGATGGAGCCTCTCCCTTCTTCTTCGGATAGGAAACTTCGCCGTCGTTGGATTTTAGAAGGTGAGCTTTCCCTTCGTTCCTTTTCGTCGTCCCCAGCTTCACTTCCACACTCTCTCCTTCGCTGACTCGTCCCTTCTCTCTTGGAATGTTCTACTCCTATGTAGATATCTCTCTCGTGTTGCTCGTATCTCTATGGCTTAGAGAAATCCCCTTCCCGCGAGCGACCCAACCGAGCTGTGAATCGAAAGTTGAACGACTCAGGGAAGACGCGTCGAGAAGTCGAAACTGGTGAGAGCTTTCTTCTTTTACGTTCTTTGGGTGTGGAATGAACGTGCTGTGAGCACTCATGGCAAAAAAGTACCTCCCACGTTGCTAGCCAGCGGTCTCATCTAGAGCGACCTCTCGAGTTTGGGCGCCTCGAACCAACCTTCCGGCAAAGCTGGGCTGTCTACGCTTCGGACGGGGCCATGTACGCGATCTTGCGAGACGATTGCAGGGAAAATGAAGGAGAGAGCGGAGCTCACCTCTTTCCTTTTCCTTTCCCCCGTCGTGCTCTTTCCCATTTCTCCGTTCACGGATTTCTGTCTCTGCCGTTTCTTCGTGTCAGAATGTTCCTTAGAACTTTAAATTTGCGAATGCGAGGAACGATTGTGTCTGAGGCCGCTTTTGAGGAGGAACAAAGACGGAAGAAGAAAAAGAACGTCGACCTTTCGAACCCTCCATCTTTGACTCTCTGTTGATCTGTTTGCGGTTGCGGCCGCAAAAGTTGAGCTTTGCCAAAGCCTAGAGCCGAAGTAGACTCACGTGGCGGAGGCAATTTGGGCGTTTTGCAGTGATCTACGGAAGGCGGGCGATACGTGGGGTCTCAAGAAGGTAGTGGAATGGAGAAGGGAGAGAGAGTTGGACGCGACTCGACCTTTTCTCCTTTCTCTTCAGCTCCGTTTGCTAGCTCGTGGAAAAAATGAATGGGTCGAGTACATCTAAAGGAATACAACTGGTAGGATACCGGAACATAATCTAGCTGAGAATGAGAGACCCTGGAAAGAGAAAGTCTAAAAGAACACCTGCTGCTGAGCTCGCTCAAGCCCGCTCGAACGCCTTCCCTCCCTCTCTCGCACCCAGATGGCCCACAGATCTACAAACGTCTGAAGAACCGAATTAAGCAACGCCTCGTATTAGCGAACAGCTCCCAAGTCCTCGCCAGCAGACACACAGGGAGAGAGAGAGAAACTCACCGATTTGATCCGTTCCTCCTGAGAATCTCCTTCGCCTCCGATTGGCGCTCCTGGACGAGATTGAAAGGAGATGAGTCGAATTTGGGTGCTCTTGGGAGGTTGGCTTTGTAGGAAAGCGACCCAGGGGTCGCACTCGCAGGTTGGTAGAACAGAGCGAAGAGGAGAGCGGAGATGAGAAGGACGAGTCGCATGGCTGGGAGAGATGATGATGGGGGTTGGGAGGGAATAGAGGCTCAAGGAGAAAGAAAGGATTTCCTCTGGGCCGCCTCCCTGAGATTAGAAGCCTTTGGAAGAAGTGCCCAGTCGATAGAGAGAGCCCGGGAGTCCGAGGAACTTGTCGATGGTTCTAAAAAAGAGGCGTACGGGGAGAAGTCGCGGAGGGAAACGAGGGGAAGTATGCTTGTTTTTTTTTTTCCTCTCGCACGTTTCCTCTTCGGGTGAAGAGCATTCTTTTCATGATATTAGACTGGAAAGAGGGAAGGATATAAGAGAGTGCTCTCTTTTGAATCCGACGTCTTGGGCAGCAGGAGGAGAGGCAAAACGCGGAGGGGACACGTCCTCTCGGGCTTGATCAAGGTTGAGCTTCGTTCGCCTCCCTCTCCTGCTTGAAGGTCTGACCTTTGAGTTCCAATCCTTTGGCTCGTAGCTGCAGACTCCGCCGTACAGCGACCAAGGTGGCTCTGGAACAACCTGGTACAAACCTTAACCATGAACGCGGAGAAGACCTCTACGCGTCGCACCTCGACGACCTCCCCCTTCAGCAGGTCCTTGCGCCATTCTCTCTTCCCTTTTGCCCCCTTTGTCTCTTATGTCTGTTATCAGACGACCAAGACACCTTATTATACTCGCCTGATATGTAGATAGTCCCGAAGCCGCTCAGGGGAAAGGAAGAGCAAACCAGACAAAAAAAAACAGAGGGCGGGAAGCCACGCTCAGCGAGATCGTTCTTCTCCAAGGCAAGCAGCTGATGTAGATCACCTCTCTATCTACTGAAATCTGAAGCTACACTATCTTCTCAGCTGTAACTCCCCAATCAAACTTCAAAACGCGTCGAAACCGTCTCCTCGCGACGCGTCCTCCCTCCCGCTCCTCCCATCTCCCCATCTCCTTCTCCCTACCCCTTCTTCATCTCCACCAACACCACCCTTCCTCCAAGATCTCAAATCCCACCCCAATCACTTCCCCCCTACCACCCTCGATCTCCACATACTCGTTACTAAAACATCTCTCAGTCTCCTCCCGAATCATCTCGACGCGCGCCGTTCCTCTTTTCTTTTTTCTCTCGCCCCCCCTCGTGGTTCTCGATCTCATAATCCCCCTATCTCATCAGAATCCTTTCGGTTCCTACATAACCAGGTCCCAAAGGGAAGAAATTCCCATCTCATCTCCTCCGTCCTCCTCCTCATAAAACAACTCTTTCGCTCGACTCCCGTCTTTCTCTTCACGACCATCACCTCCTCGTCTCCCTCTCCTCCCCCCCTCCACTAGCCCACTCCTCGAAGATGTCTCCCCGATCCTCGACCCTCTTCCTCCTCGCCCTAATCGCCTCCCTCGCTCTCCTCTCCGTCGAAGCAGCTCGTCTCCCCGTCCTCATGACTCCCACCCAACGCCAACGACGAGCTTCCCACCACGGACTCAGTCGAAGACAGGCCCAGGCGAGTCCGAGTGCAGGTCCAACGTTGTGCGTCGTACAATGTCCTGTGGGCGATAAGAACGGGATGTCAGCGACGGGGCAGAATTTCGATGGAGAGGGGAAGTTGATTTGTCAGTGAGTTTCGTTCCCAACTTCCTTTACTTACTCTCTACTTCTCCTCCCGATTCTCCCTCATCATCATCATCATCATCATCGTCGTCGTTGAAACTAAACTCACCCTCTTCGCTCTCACCCTCTTCGCTTCGTTTTCTCCCTCTTCTCCCTCCCTTTCCTCGTCGCGTTCGGCCGTTCTTCGCGAAACAAAAAAGATACGACCGCTCCTCGCCAGCCTGCATCTACTCGGCCAACTTTGGAGTCGCTGAAACGAGGAACGATATGACTACCTGTCCCGAGGTGGCTCAACGGATCTGTCCCAATAGGAAGAGGGATCCAAGTGAGTTTTGAGTCGTTCTCCCTCTCTCTCCTTCCCGTCCTCCCCCTAGTCTCTCTCATCTCTCATTTCTCGTTCGTTCGTTCTCCAAACTCACCTCATTCCTTGAATATCCCACTTTCTGTTTTCGTTTGAACAGAATGGCTCTCCTCCCGACAAGCCCATCCTTACGCTCCCGCTCCCGCTCCCTCCCCTGCCAAACGCGTCTCCGGTCGAGGAGGGAAGGACGGGAAGCGATTGGAGAAGAAAAGGGAGATTTGGAGGATCAAATCTGCTTTTTCTTCGCCTTCTCTTGTGGCGAGGAAGAGTGGAGGAGGGAAGAGGGGCGGGTTGGCTTGAGGAGGAGGAAGGACGAAAGGGAGAGGAGAGGAGAGGAGAGGAGAGGAGAGGAGAGGAGAGGTGAGGAAGGTTGGTCTAACTTGGTGAGTTTGGGGCTTACTGTACTTCTGCCGTGGCTGCTGTTTTGGAGAGAGAAAGGAAAGAAGGAAAACTGACGTTGTTTTTGAGGTGAGCGCGTCTTACAGTCAAGATCCTAGAAGCCAAAGTCGATGAAGTCTCCTCTCCCTCGTCCCCGTCCAACTCCTACAAAGGCGATGTAGTCCAACGATTCCCCTCGAGTCGATATGCTGTTGTTGTTGTTGTATCTGTACCACCGTTCTGTATCTCCCTCTAGTTGTATTCGTTCCGAATGTCCTGCTGTTGTTGCTGCCTGTAGAAATTAACTCTCTCCCTCTTCTCTCCTCGTCTCGGTTCAGCTCGTCCTCTCCAGTTTCCCTTCTCTGCTCGTTCTGCTCCTTACTCCTTCTACTACTTGTACTTCTCAAGCTCAGCGTATCTGCGTGTGTGTTTTGATTTCAAATATGTGTACTATCGTTTGATCTTGTATCTGCGAAGACAGGGAAAGAGTCAACGATGGGAAGGGAAAGGAAGGAGACGAGCGAGCTCAAACTGGAAGGAAGGGAGGGAGGGAGGAAAAGACTCACCTTCATCTTCCCCTTCTCCTACTTCTTCTTCCCCTTGACAGGCGCCGCTGCCCTGACGACCACAGGCTTCACCCTCTCTACCATCTCCTCAGCTCCCTCACTCATCCAATCCTCCAACCCACCAGCGTATGCATCCTCCTCCTCGTCCTCCTCCTCCTTAACGACCTTCCTGACCGCTCCCCCTCCCCCAGGCACTCTCCTCCCCCTCGAAGCAGTCGCAGCATACTGCTCCTTGAACTTCCCGATCCTACCAAACTCATCTCTGAGATCTCTGGAGGTTGCTCGATTAGGGAACCAGGTGGGGTGGTTGGACATGTCTCTCGTGAGCTTGTACGTCGAACGAGGGGAGGTGGTCATCATCGTGAAGGAGGATCCGTCGGCGAGGATGACGCTTTGAGGGTAGAGGTAAGGGGAGGGAGGAGGGAGAGGGTTGGGTTTGTGACGGTGGGTCTTTCCTGGGACGGCGACCGAGACGATTTGGGAGAGATCAGAACGGATACGAGTGTGAAGGAGGGTGGGCTCGAAACGGAGGAGCGTGAGGGAGGCTCGCATCGTGCGAGGGGAGGGTGAGGGAAGATTTGAGTCCGGGGAGGTGGTAGAGGGAGAGAAGGGGGAGGGGAGAGGTGTAACGATGGCAAAATTCGGTGTGATGGTTGAGCTCTGAAAGAAGGAGAAGGAAGGAAGGGAAGGGAGGATGAGGTCGAGACGGACTCGAAAGCCCAAAGTCGGGAGAGAAAAAAAAGGGATCGCTCGTTTGCCCTCCAACCAACTCCTCTTCTCTACTCAAACTATACAGAATGGGTGCGTCCAACACCCCATCCGATGCTCCTCCTTCTTGCGGTTCTAACCGTATAGCTTTCGTCTTGCAGCTCCCAAGAAGAAATCCCAAAAGATCGCGTTGAGCGACTTCCTCATGGACGACAGTTCGTTCACCTCCCTCGCTCTCTTCTCTTCTCTCTTCGCTCCTCTTCCTCATCCTCATGAGCTGATCCTCTCTACGCATGTACATCTCCAGAGCTCGGATCTTGGGCCGACGAGATGGATTCCCTTCCCTCTGCTCGTGAGTCTCTACCATCTCAGCTCTCTCTCTCCTCGACCTGTTCTGTCTGACCTTTCTCCTTCCACCCTCCCTCCCCTCCTTGTTCTCTCCCGCCTTTCCTTTCTTCCTCCCAACAGCCGCTCCTCGAGCCGATGGAGAACGTGGTGAGGACGGTGACTTCATGTCCCGACCCAACCGAGGAGAATTCAGTACGTACCCCCTCTTCTCTCTCTCTCCATCGAAAGAAGGAGAGCCAAAGAGCGAGCTCGCAAAGAGCTCAACGGAACGTCACCACGTTGGCTCCACTTTCTCCCTCCTATCTGACCTTTCTGCTTTTTCTTCTCCTTCTAGGTGGACCTCCTCGAGAGGAACTTCCTCTCCCCACCCAAGCCCCCTGGACCGCTTTCGTTGGAAACCTCGCTTTCGACGTCGGAGAGGGAGAGGTCTCCAGCTTCTTCACAGGCCTCAAGGTTCGTGCACTTCCCTCCCTTCCTCCACCCTTGCTCTCTCTATCCCTTGCTGATTCCGTCGATGGTCGTCGTCTGCAGCTCGTGTCGGTCAAGATCATCAACGATATGGAGGGAAAGCCCAAGGGATTCGGTTACGTCGAGTTCGGAACGTTGGACATGTTGAAGGAGGGTTTGGGTCGATCTGGCGAGGTGAGCTTCTCCTTCATCCTTTCTTTCTTCTCTTCTTCCTCTCGAAGCTTCGAGCTCACCAACATTAGCTGATCGTCTTATCTCTTCTTGTCTCCATCAGCAACTCGCTGGCCGAGCCGTCCGAGTCTCCGTAGCTGAGCCTCGTTCGTCCTTCCTCCCTCCACCTCGAACCCACCTCCCTCCCTCGCTCTTTCCTTCCTCCGGCTAACCTCCTTCCTTTCACCCACTTTCTTTTCTCTACCACCTCCACAGCCAAGGGAGCCGGATCCCGACTCGGTGGTTCTCCCTTCTCCGCCTCCGCCGCTGCCGCTGAAGAGAAGTCTTCCTGGCGACGAGAAGGTCCCCTCCCTCCCATCGAACCCTCCTCCAACAACGGTCCTCGTCAATCCTCCTACAACAACTCTCCCTCCGTCCCCGAAGCCGAGCGAGACTGGGGAGCCGCTCGAGGATCCAAGTTCGTTCCTTCGGCTGAGCCCGTTCGAACCCCTGGAGGAGGACCTCCCCGAACCGGTGGGTTCGTGAGCGAGAGTGGAGCTGCTGCTGAGGCTGCTAGTCAGTGGAGGAGCAACAAGCCTGTGGCTACGGGACCCGTTGAGAGGGAGGCTCCTCCTCATCAGCGAGCTGGTGGGATTGGAGGACCTGGGGGATTCAGGCCTGCGAACGAGGCTCCTTTGTCGGCTGCTGATACTGAGGATCAGGTGAGTCGACCTCCTTCTTTCTTCATCTGTTGGGATCGAAGCTAATCATTCTTTTCGTCGCGTCTTTTCTCCTCTTCGCAGTGGACTCGAGGAGGTCGATTCGTTCCCACCGTCGAGCGATCCGCTCCTTCCTCCCGACGAGGCTCCCACGAGTTCCAGTCTCGAGGCGCCTCTCCTTTCCCTCCTTCCAACGCTCCCGCCGACGAGTCTCCTTCCGACTGGAGGTCCAACATGAGGAAAGGATCCAGTGGACCTGGAAGCTCGGCTGAGCGATCTCGTGAGTTTCCCCTTTTTCCTCTCTCTCTTTCTCGTTCAACAGGCTCTCGTCGCGCGAGCTCGCTGACCTCTTCGCCCTTCCGCCTCCTCTTCGCTCTCTCCCACCAGCCATCCCCTCCGCCACCTCCTCCCCCAACCCGCCTCCCGTCGACCTCTCACCCTCCTCCCCCGTACCGCCTCCTCCACCGGAGCCGGAACCCCTCTCACACCCTCCCCTTCCCTCCCTACCTCTCCTTCCACCTCCACCCCTTCCTCCCCAGCCCCAGCCAACGCCGCTCCCCTACACACCAACAAACCTTCTCCCTTCGGAGCCGCTCGAGCAGTCGATAACGCTGCGAGGGAGAAGGAGGTCGAGGAGAAGATTGCTAAGCAGGAGGCTGAGAGCAAGGAGAGGAGACAGAAGGAGAAGGAGGCGAGGGAGTTGAAAGCTAAGACGTTCGTTAGGGCGCCGACTGTTGGGGGAGGAGAGCGAAGGGGGTTCAACAACCACAACAACCAGAAATCGACTTCGCCTTCGCCCGCTGCTGAGGACAAGACTGCTGCTGCTGCTCCCTCCGTCGAGGGAGAGGAGAAGAAGGTCGAGGAGGACGCTACCGCCGCTGTTATCACCTCCCCCAAGATTCCCTCCGCCGCCACCACCACCACCGAGAAGAAATCCTTCGCTGCAGCTCCTTCGTTCGCGGCTTTGGAGATTGAGGGTGGAGAGGAGGAGGATCAGGAGGTTGAGGAGGTGACGGAGAAGGTCGCGAAGGTGGAGGTTTAAAACCGCTCTCCGTCGAGTCGAGGGAGGGTCGTGGTTGTTGTTGTGTGCGTGCATGGGTGATAGGTAGGTAGGTAGTTTAAAAAGTACGAAAAGAACGAACGATGATGGTCTTCCTGGCTGGGTGGTGGTGGTTTGGAAGTTGATGATTGGGCTTTTTTCTCTTCTGTGTTTTCTCTCTCTCTTTTCTTTCACTTCGATGAGGGCTGCTGGAGGAGGACGCGAGAAGGAGAGGCTTCTTTGTTTTCGATTTGCTCACTTACGAAATTCCTTTCTTGTTATCTTTCACTCGTCGTGGGGTTGGGAGAGGAAAGATTAAAGAGAGAGAGGGAGGGAAGGGGTCGGAGGGACGCGTCGAGTTATGAGAGCGGGAAAGCCCTGCAGCTTCGTTTCTGCTTCGCCTTGATTCTTTCTAGCTGTTCAGATGAAGTCAAACAAACCCGTTCATTCCCTCTGGCAGTGCCCGAGCTCGCGAGAGACCGTTCTCGTCGTTCATCTTCGAGGAGAGCCAGAGGACGGAAGGGAGAAGGGAGGGAAGTTCGAGACGACGCGTCGAGTGATTTCAGCTCAGCTCATCCCGTTCTTCTCCCTCCCTCCCTTTCTCTCTCTTCTATTGTATCTCTCCCAGATACCTCTCTAGCCCTCCCTTTCTCAATCCCAGCCGGCCTGTTTCAGATCAGACCAAATCCACAAAACACTTCCGCGTTCCTGAGTCGTTCCTCGAAGGGGTTGGGGGAGGGGGCGATGCTGAAACCCTTCACCTGACCTCTTATTATAGACTCAGGTACCCTTTTTTCTCCTGAAAAGCTGAAAAAGGTCGTCTGGTGATCCTTGACCTTCAACCACAACTTCCCAACTTCCTCTCCTTCAAGTCAAACCAAACCCGGCCCGTCGTTCACTTTCTCCCTCCTCTCTTCAATTCCCTTCAGCTATGCTGTCTCTCAGCTACCTCTCCTTTGCTGTTCTCTCGATTGCTGTTCAGGCTAGCGCGAAAGGTGAAAAGACGTCCAGTTCGTTCCCGCTCTGAAACCCCTCGCCTTCTCGAAGCTCACCAACGACTCTTCTTCTTCGTTGTTTCGCAAGCGTTCATCCCTCCCACGGCTCTTCTACTCTTCTCTCGCCACCCCAGCAAGAGACAGCAAATCCCCGACTCGGCTGTGCCTGACGCAGTAAGTCTTTTCCTCCTCTTTTCCTCCTCTCTAGTCTTTGATTGATCTCTCTCCTCTTTTCCTTTTTTCCCGTCCTTCCTGACTCCTGATCCCAAAACTTCACCTTTTCACAGTGCAAATCGCAATGCTCAGACCTCATCATCCTCACCAACAGCTGTGGTCCTCTCGGAGTGACCGAGAAGGCGAACTGTTTCTGCGAGTCAACCTACCTCGACGCCTACGCGACGTGAGTCTTGCTTGCTTCTTCTCTTTTCGTTTCGTTTCGTTTCTTTCTTTTGCGTTCGCGAAGTATATAGCTCATCGAACTTCGGCCTTTCGCTCTACTTCGTCATTCAGCTGCCTTCCCTGCATCGAGACAAACTCGCCCAACGCTTTGGGAGGATCCTCAGCTTCTGATTTGATCGAAAGTGAGTCGATCTGCTCTCTTTCTCTTTGATCGTTTCTCTCTCTCTCTCACTGAGCTCATATTTCTCTCCATCCGTCTGATTCTCCAGGCCTCAAATCCAGCTGCACCGACCTCGCCGGCCTCCAATCCTTCGTCTCCGACGCGTCGTCCCTCACCTTCTCCGCAACCGACTCCTCCTCTCCCTCCGTCAGCGTCAACGATCTCCAGCCTACCAGCAGCCTCATCGCCTCCGCCACCAAAGCAGCATCTTCAGCTGTTGCTTCAGTCTCAGCCAAAGTTGCGAGTGCTACAGCAGCCCTTGCCTCGAGCACGGCAACGACGACGAGAGCAGCGACGGGAGCTGGGACGAGGAGGATCGGAGGAGAGAGGGTTGGGTTGGTGATTTCTATCTTGGGAGGGCTGGCTGCGGTCGGAGGTATGGTGGTGCTGGGGTAGATGTTGCTTGTCCGTTCGTGGTTTTTTGTTTTGGGGTGCTTTCTGACTTTGGACGCGTTGAGTCTTCTCGCTGGACGCTGCGTCGGGGAAGAAAAAGAAGAGTCGAGGGGTTAAGATCATGGATAACATCGATTTGATAGATATCGACGGTAATCTGAAAAAGAAGAGGAAAGAAGGAGGAGGTCAGCGAACTCTTTCACGACAAGGAGAGGGAACGATCAGCTCACCTTTGATCTCGAGTTTCGCTGGCGTTACAGTTGCGAGAGAGGGTCCGTTCGACGAGGGTGATGGATGAGGATTTGGCCGGAGAGGTGAGAGGCTTGAAGCGAAGCAAGAGAAGAGAGGGACGAGCGAGGCTGGACTCAGAGAAGATCGATAAGAGGAGAGAGAACGACGCGTCAGTTTGGGCTTGATCGTTCGCGAGCGAAAAGAAAACGAGAACTCACGAAGACCTAGGACGAGGACGAAGCCGAGAGGAAGCGATTCAGAATGAAGGCAGGTACGAAGTCGGGTTGCTGGTGGAAGAGGGGTGGGGCGTCGACGAGGAGATCCATCCAATCGAACGACTCCACTGCTTCGCGGTGCTGGTCGCAGAAGCAGATGATCCTCTCCAAGACTCCTTTTGGTCCGAACGTCGACGACGTCCCCAGAGCCGTATCCCTCGTTGCTCCCAACATCGTTCTTCTTAAAGTTCCAGCCCAAAGCTCCCAATCCAACTCGGTCAAACTCGGCGAACGCTCGAACAACGTCCTACAGGCTTCCTCGTAGCGAACCACGAACTGGGAGATTATTCGTCGATGATGGATCTTGGAAGTGAAGAGACGATCTCGAAGCCAATCTCGATCTTGTGGCGTGAGAGGGACCGAGATGGGTATTCCATTGATGAGGCCGGGTTGGAGTTCGAAGCTGAGGGTTGGATCGACCGCGTCTTCCTCGAGTTCGTCGAGAAAGTCTTCCGCGAGATGGTGGCAGGTATCCGTGTCGTCCTGCTCGAGAAAATTCGAAGGGAAGACGAGCTTGGAGAGGGATCTGAATCCAGCGAAGGCGGCGATGGTTTGAGGGAGCTGAAGAAGCAGAGGGAAAAGCGAGACGCGTCAGTGACATTTCCGAGAAGGAACGCTTGTGCAAACTCACATAAGGACTATAGAACTCTCCGGAAAGGCGCAGGTCCTGGACGTAGGGAATAACTGAAGCGAGCTGTTCGATCAAGCTTGTGCTCAACGGCGAGAGACTGTCGATCGAAAGATCGGCTCTCTCCCAACGTGAGAGTGCGAACGACGTTCCTCTTCTCTACCTTGAAGAAGCCGATGTGTAGATCCGTGATGGCTCCGAAATGACTCCAGTCTACGAGAGTTTCATCCGAGAGCCATTCGAGACCTCGTACCGAAGCGAAAGCCAAGCAAGGGAGTTCGAAGGAGTCGTCGTGCTCCGGTATCGAATCCGCGTCCGTGATGGAGATCGTTTGAAGGAGGGGATGGGCTTGAAGGAAGAGGGATGGCCAGGTGGTTTCGAGGAAAAGGTTAGGGAGGGTATACACCCAGTCGTGGGTAATGGTGAAGTCGAGGAGTCCGGCGGTGGGTGTTTCGAGGAGGAGGGGAAGAGGATGGCCGTTGGATTGAGGAGCTGCGAGCTCGAGGGATTGGACGTGGATTTGATGGTGGGAGATGTATTTGAAGACGGTCCCGTAGAATTTTCGAGGAGAGAGGATGCCATACCAATAATCATCGAAGTCGGAAGGGTAACCGATCTCCCGGACGACGAGAGGATGAGAACGCGTCGCGCGTTTGAAGGAGAACGTGTACGACGCGAGAGGGGAATGCCACCGATCGTGGGAAAAGGTTCGAAGCGAGGGATGCGAAAGGATCGCCAACTCGAGGACTTTGTTCAAGCGAACCTCTGTGGGTCCATCCTTTGGCTGGAAGAAGACGAAGGATTCCAGCTTGAGGAAACGACCGAGGGCGATGGCGACGATGCCCAAGATCTCGTCGATTTGCTGAGGGTTTTCGGGAGGAACGACGTAGAGATGAACCTCGACGACTCTGCATGAAGAGAATGGCAACAGGGTATGAGTGAACAGTCTTGAGCTTCCTTCCTTTCCTTCCTTCCAAGAGAAGCAGTAAAGGGAGTGGATTATCAAGAAGTGAAAAAGCAAGCTATGAACAAAAATACGGGGGCGAGGGATGGTTATCGAATTCTTGCAAGAAAAGAAAGGGCAAGAGAAAAGAGAGAAAGAGCGTCGCGTCCTCGTTCCCCTGAGCGAAGAAAGCAGAGGCCAAAGAGAGGAGGAAGCCAAAATGAAAAAAGGGAGAGGAGAACCTGGAACATCTACAAAAGTGAAAAATATAGCGGGACGAGCGGAGATTAACGCTCAGTCGACATCTGAGCAAGGTAGTCCGACAGCTGGAGAAAGAAACAAGACGAAACGACGACGAAGTCAGCTCTCTCGTCCTCAAGTCCTCTTCTTTCTTCTTACTCCTTTCCAACACGTTTCCATCCCTCCCCATCAGATGAAAAGACCCCGAAGACTCACCTTCATAGCCCCAGCCCTTATACTCTCCCCGACGTTCTGCACGTCCGGATTGCTCAACACTCGTCCAACAACCTCCCTCGCAGCCTTCTCCAACCCTTCCAGTCCCTCCCCACCTCCGATGCCATCCTCGTAAGCCTGCTGCTGATCCTCCTCGTCCCGACCGAAGTACTGGTTCGACGAGATGGCGGACGCGCCCGAGAACTGCTGGAGACGAGATTGAGCTTCGGTGGAGGCGGCGGGGTCGTAAGATCCTCGTCCGAAGTATTGGTCGGAGGAGATACCTGAGAGACGAGGAAGAAGACGAGGAGAGTTAGTTCGGAGAGAGAGAGCGAGAGAGTGGAAGGGAGGGAGGAGGGAGAGGGAGGAAGGAGTGAACGAACCCTTCTGAGCAGAAAACTTGTCTCGAGCGTAGGTTCGCTCGTCAGCTGCTGGTCCTCGGCTGCTTCTATAGTATCCAAAACGAAAGTCCAGAGTTGGCTGCTCGCCAAAAAGCACGAGCACGCGAGCTGAAACGGAAAAGGAGAGCTCAAGACTCACCCATTCGAAGGAGCCTTCACAACCGGAGCAGCAAACGTCTGTCCGAATCCCAATCTCGGCACCACAGGCTTGTCGACAGCTCCTCCACTTCCCAAAGCTCCTCCTCCATTCCTCGACCCAGCTCCGTTCTTCACTCCAGCAGCTCGATCAGCAGCGAGCTTCTTTGCCTCCTCCTCCTCCCTCTTCTTCTCCTCGTCCTCCTCCTTCTTCCTATCGTAACCCAGCTTAGCGATCCGCTCCTCCTCCTCCTTAGCCTTCCTCTCAGCCTCCTCGAAGTTGATCGACAGACCAGCCTTCTTGGCTCCTAGTTTGGACGCTCCGAGCTTGGAGACTTTTTGGCCCGGACGAGCAGCGGTGAGAGGGACCGAGGTCGAGCTGGAGGAAGGGGAGGTGTTGTTGTTGGTGGAGCGGAGGGAGGCGGAAGAGGTTGTACGAGGTGCGGCTGTGGGAGTGGGACCTGAGGGTCGAGTGGGAGCAGCGGCTGAGCTGGAGGAGGAGTGGGAGGTGCTGACGAGGAGTTTGGCGATGGGGGCGACGGCGACTTTGGGTTTGGAGGAAGCGTCGAAGGAGGAGAAGAAGTCTTCTTCTGGTGCTGCTGAGGCCGAGGAAGCGGGAGCGACGTTGGTGACTCCTTCGATGAAGAGGTTGTTAGGGAACCTAGGGGCGGGGGGGAGGGGGGATGGGAGGGCAGGAGGAAGGAAGGAGGTCAGCGTGGACGATCGCGAGGATGAGCTCGATCAAGGAGCTAGGGAAGGCAGGGAGGAGGGAAGGTCGCTTCTTTCCTCTCCTCTCGATACTCGAATCCTCGAGCAGCTGCGTGTTCAATCTCAGGAAGCATTAGAAAAGAGACTCACCTCTTAGCATCCTCGTCCTTCCTCCTCTCGAGCTCCTCCTTCCAAAGACCAGCGACCCTCGAAGTGTATTTCTGCTTTCCGTCCTGGACGTTGAGGAGATGGGATCCTCCGTTCTTGGTGAAGAACTCAGTAGCGGCGGCGTTCCCACCGAGCTTCATGCCTCGGAGCTGAAGGACGGTCCAGGAGTCGAGGTTGGTAGACCTGCATGGGAGGAAAGGGAGAGTGAGACGAGGAGAGCGAAGGGAGAAGGCGGAGGAGGACGAGGAGGGGAAGGGGGACGCGACGAAGAGATAGAGAGGAGTCAGCGAGAGGTTCAAAGATGGTAGCGGGGACTGGTACATGTGAGGAAGACGATGAGCTGTCAAGGGAGAGTGGGCGGGAGTCGTAGCCAGTGCAGGAGCTTTGGGAAGAGGAAGAGGGAGGAACGGAAGGATGCGCTGGCTCGTGAAGGGAGCGTGCTCCTCACGTCCTCAATCTGAGCCCATCCTCTAAACAGGCATCACCAGGAGATGCAGAAGACCTCAGAGTCCATGCCCGACGAAACGAGAATGTCTAGATCGAAGGAGAAGAGAAAGGAAAGGGGGTGAGACTTACCTGACGAAGGTGATGTGCACTCCCATGTTTCGATGAACAGCCGAGCAGTCAAGGCAGAGGTAGACCCCAAACGTGACACTGGACCAGGTAGGGTTCTTGGCTTGACAGTCGAAGCATGTCTACATCAGTGACAAGAGTGGAAGGGGAGTCAGCGAGAGGGACAACGAGCAGAAGGGAGGAAGCGAGGCGTAGGAACGGATTCGCTCCTCTCCTCCTTCGACCCAAAGACGAGCTTACCTTGTTGGCCCGCTGAGATTTTAGGTGTGCGAAGATGGCAGCCGTCTCCTGCTTGGAAAGAGTAACAGACATGGCTGAGAACAAGGAAGGGAGGGAAAGGGGGCGGGAAGAAGAGAAGGAAGGAGTTGAAGGTCAAGCTCGAAAGCCTCTCTCCCTGTCTCCTCTTCCCTCTCTTCCTCGCACATCCCCCAAGAAAGAAAAACACGGTTCCCCTGATATTTTTCGAAGACCGATATGGAGTGATTGTTGATACCTAGCTACCTCACTTCGTCTTTGCTCGTTTCTCCAGATTATCAGGAAAAGAGGGGAGAAAACGGTCGCCAAGCAGCGCGCTCCCTCCCCTCCTCGCTCCTCCTCGCCCACCTCCGTCTTCCTCCCAAACCACGACCACACCACCGCTTCTTTACTTTTTCAAACATGCCTCCCTCCGCTCTCGACACTCTCGCTCGTGCTCAGAAGAAGGCTTCGTCCTCTTCAGGTTGGTTCTCGTCCAACACGTCAAAGTTCGAGGAAGCAGCAGATCTCGTACGTCACTCCTCCTCTTCATGCTTTCCTCTTCTACTGCCCACTATCGCTTTGTGTAGAGGTGCAGACGGTGAAATAGGATGCTGATACATATTGGTTTGTCGATTGTGTAGTTCCAACAAGCTGGAAACGCTTTCAAGCTCGAAAAGAGCTGGGACTCGAGTGGAAGGGCTTTTGATCAGTCAGTTCGCCTTCCTTCTGTGCTTTCCTCTCGACCTCCGCCAGCTCGTAACAGATTGGGACCTGATGCAGGAGAGCTTCGAGACTTTCTATCTGAGGATGAATCTCTGTTGGGGTTGACGCAGAGAGCTCTCCAAGACAGGAAGACCTCGCTTCCTCCTGCCCTTCCTCCGCGACCTCGGGCACTGTTCCTCCTTCCCTCCTCGTCGCACCTCTCGTCTTTCCGAAGACATGAGTCTCGCTCAAGGAAGACCAGCAGAACGAGCTTGTAGATCTCTCGGTGGGACTGTTCTGCTCCGAGCTCTCGTTCTTGAGCTGAGCTCGACACGTTGGTCACTCCAGCGAAATCGACCTCAACGCTTCGCTCGGCGCCTTCCTTCGCTCTCTAGCCCTGATTCTGACCTTCTTCCTTCTTTTTATTTCGCACGCTCAGGGAAGCCGACTGTCGTCTCCAGGCCAACGAGAAGGACGACGCCATCAACGCCTACTGGAACGCTTCGAAATCGTTCGTTCAGCTCTCACTTCCTTCCTTCCCTCCCCTCCCCGTCGTCGTCCATCGAACCTCAAGGCTCTTCCATCACCCGACCAGAGCTCGAGTCTCCTTGCCGACTTTGACGTTCATCTCTGACCATCTCACTTCCCTTCTGATCCTGCAGCTACAAGAAATCCCCCTCTCTCACCTCCCTCCCCGACGCCGTCAACTCCCTCACTCACGCCATCACCCTCCTCACCCAACTCGGTCGGTTCCGTCAAGCCGCCGATCGTCAGAAGGAGGTAGGAATGATCCTCAAGGAGACGGATCTGCCTGCTGCGAGGGATGCGATGGAGAAGGCTGGAGAGTGGTACAGCATGGAGGATGCGAACGCGTGAGTTTTCTGAGCTCGATCCCTTCCTTTCTCCTTCGTTCGTCTCAAGTTGGCTTCGTTCAGCTCCAGAGAGAGCTCAGAAATACTCCTACGGGACTAGAAACTGAATCCTCTTTTGCTTTGTGGCATCCTTCGTTCGGCAGCACCGCCAACACCATCCTGAAAGAAGCGGCCGACCTCTCTGGATCGCTGGGAGACTACAAGAGGGCCATCGACACCTACTGCTCTGTGGCCGATTGGAGTCTGACGAGTCCTCTGACAAAGTACAGTGTGAAGGAGATTTGGTTGAAGGCTGGTCTTTGGTGAGTTGGTCGTTCCGTCTCGGTCGAAGGAAGGAAGGAGGGAATCGTGAGCTCGAGCTCAAACGGTGCGCTGATTCAATTTTGGTTTCGTTTCGATGCAGCGCTCTGGCGAAGGAGGACGTCGTACTTGCTAAGAACCTTTTGGAGAAGTGGGGACAGCAGGGTAAGTTCGAACACCTCTCCTTCACTCTTCGTCGCGTCTCGTCGCCTTCTCTTCCTTCCTCCTCCTGCCTCTCGGCCTGAAACAAGGCTGATCCGCATCCTCCTTTCCATCGGATTCCTCAGACGTCACCTTCCCCTCAACCCGAGAAGCTCGTTTCCTCACCTCCATCACCAACGCCGTCAACGACGGGGACGTCGAGGCTTTCACCGCTCACGTCGTCGAGTACGATCAGGTCACCAAGCTCGATAACTGGAAGACCGATATCTTGCTTAGGATCAAGAAGTTCATTGGGGAGTCGGACAGCTTGGCTTAAACCCGTCGTTCATGCTTCAATCTGAACCTATTACATAGATCTTGCCTTTCATAAATCTCGCTCGTCGCAATGTGTTTTCTTCGTCTCTCTCTTTACCCTTCGCGTCCGTTGTTTTCGCGAAGGATAATCTACTCTCTCCTTTCCCTCTTCTTTGCGATATTACGATAAACGAACCTATCTTCCCCTGCCTGGCTGGTCGTGGCTCTCGCCTCGAAAGGACTCGCGTCGAGGTTGAGGAATGAGAGAGACGCGCCTTCATTTTCTCTCGTCCAGACAAGGGAAGAAGGCCAACCGGAGAGGGTGAGATCCTGGAAGCTTTTGAAGCGGATCTCTGGTTATCGCTCGCTTCCGAGCCCTGGGACTCGTTTCTGCTCGTTTTGCTCTGAACGGCATCGAATCTAATCTCCCTCCCCTTCCCTCTTCGCTCCCAGACCAAGCTCCAATCCCCACCCGACCTCGAGCTGCCGCCTCAACCCAGCCAACCACCCCACTAGGTAGACTCCGAAGCAGAGGAGAACGTTGAGAACGACGTAGAGATCCGGTTTGGAGGGGATCGGGTTGGGGAGGAAGAGCTCGAGAGCGTGGAGGAGGAAGATAGTTGGGTAGGTGAGCTGTTGGAGTTATGAAGAGACGTAGAAGAAACGCGGTTGGTGTGAGTGATGGTGGCGGGAGCTGGGAAGAAGTGAGATGGAAGTTGGAGACTCACAAGGGAGAGGTATTTGAGAAGAGAAGGAGGAGATTTGAGAGGGTTGCTGAAGTTGAAAGATCCGAGGATGTAGTTCCAGAGGAAGGTGACAACCGTGTATTGGAGGGATAGACCGTCCTTTTTGAGTAGAGGATATAAGCTGAAAGGAAGGGAAGGAAGAAGAAGAAGGAGGTCAGCGAGAGGAACGCGACGTTCGAGACGCGACTTCTGCATTCGCTCTGAGACGCTCAAAGCACGCTACTCACCTGAAAACTGCGACGTTATTGAGTAGCACACCCCACCCATCGACCTCCTCTCCACCCTCGAGATCGAACATGCCCATCAACACTCCCAAAAGCGGCACCAGCACGCTCTTCTCGTGCACTTGGAACGAGAACAAGAAGAAGCTCATCGCGCTCTCCCAGACGAGCACCGGTAGGAGTTTGCTGAAGTCCGTTCGTTGTGGGAGAGTATGACACAGGTAGAAGAAGTGGATGGTGGACGGAAGGAGGGAGAGGAAGGTGAGAGCGAGGGCGAGAGGAGGCAGAGCTGAGGATGGGAGCAGGGTTTTCCATTTGAGGACGGTGTTGGAGGCGCACTGTGAACGAAAGAAGAGACGTACAAGAAGGAGGCGAGTTATAAGCTGTAAGATAAAGAAAATGGGCCGAAAGCGGATGAGGAGGAATTTGAACGAACCCAAAAGTTGGCGACCTTATCTTCGAAGATCCCCCTCGCGAAAGGGAAGATGCGATGCAAGACTTGTTGGAGTTCCGAGAGTGGGTAGAGGAAAAGTCCAAAGACTACGATGAACGAGGCGACGGTCGTCAATCCGAGCTTGAAGAACAGTCTCGAGCTGTAGAGCAGACAGTGAGACGCGTCAGATCTTGATCCTCAACCTCACCTGTTCTCACTCGAATGGAAGCTGAACTCACCCATCCACCCGCCCCAAGTTCCAGCACTTCCCAAGCAGCCAGACTCCTACAGCAGGAGCGTAGTACAAGCTCATCTGCTTAAAGCCTAAGCTCGCGACGAAGGCCACGCAGGCGAGTCCGTCTTGATGTCCGTTTCGAAGGAAGACGAGCGACCAGAGGGTGAGGCCTAGCATGATGGAGTTGAATTGGAAGTGACCGTTGTCGATGAGGATGAGAGCGGGTTGGAGCAGGAAGAGGAGAAGGTTGATTTGCTGCAGTCAAACGAACGAGAACGTTGTCAGTTCAAGAAACGAGGGTCGAGACGAAGTTTGAAGGACGTACTTTCCCTCTTCTCGACGTACTCGAGCCAGAAGTCTCCTCCTTCCAGTATATCCATGCCCAGACTGCACTCCAGTAGACTGCGACCTCTCCCAGAAGGACTGAAGCTCTCATGAACGCCTTGAGACCGGCGGATTCGAATCCTCTTGACGAGTCGAGAGCGAACCAGGACGGCGAGAAGAAGCTTCCAATCTTGCCGAGGACGAGAGAGTGATAGGCTGTTAAGGGAGGGTCTGGAACGTCCAATTCGTGGGAGTGCAGGTCAGCGGCGGAAGCAGAGGAAAAGGCGACGGGTGGAGGAGGGAAGGACAAAGTTGAGCTCGAAGGAAAGGAGGAACTCACAATCCAATCCCCAGTACTCCAAATCGAACCTATACCACTGCTTCAAGGGTAGAAACTGAGTGATTTCCATCCAATGTCTCTGGGCTTCGAAGTCTCCGAACATAGGCCCATCTCCAGCTCCTAGAAATGCAAAGAAAAGGGATGGAGGAGGACGTCGTGGTCAGCTTCAGCTCGTCCTTTCTCCCTTCCTTCCCCGTCCCTTTTCTCCGCCAGGCTACTCACCACTGTAACCTCCTAAGCCCACACACCACTTTACCAGCCCAACCACCAGAAGGATGACTGGGACTGTGAGATGCCTGAGTCCCGTATGAGCCATCCAGTTCGTCCATCTCCTTGCTGGGCTTTCTCCTTCCTCGACTCCTCCTCGACGATGATGGCTCCTCCTCCGAGAGCGACCAGAGCTGGAGATGACAGAGCCTGGAGATGGGTAGTGTGAAGAGGTGAAGGACTGCTCAGATCTGCAGCCCGAACGGTACCAAAACACGAGAGACAAAGAGTGAGCTCGACGAGGAAGGAGCAGGAGGACGACGGATGAGCTTACCCGGCGTGAGAAGCTGCTTTCTTGGAGTGATGGCGACGTTTCCTCAAAGAAGTCGGGTCGAGAAGCGTAGATGAAGAGGAGGGGAAGTTCACGGACATCGCGAGATGGATGCGAGGAGGTGGTTGAGGTGCGAAAGGGCAGGGGAGGGAAGTGAGCTTTCTGGCGCGCCGTGGGTCGCTCGCTGTTTTCTTTTCAAAGTGAGCTTGCTCATTTTCTCGTCTCGCAGAGCACGCCTATGCACAAGGAGCATCTTTAGATTCTCTGCAGGTGATGTAGGATCTTCCCGAGGGAGCAAAGGCTCGAGATCGACCTGCGTCCCGTTTCGACGCCCCTCCTAGCCTTCGAGCTGTCACATCCCTTTTTCATCAGCTCTGATAGACCCGAGATACATCCGAGACAAGTCTGAAAACACAGAGTGGAGAGAGAGAAGCTCGCGGCCCGTGGCGAAACGCTTGGACACTCGCGAGGAGGCTTTCTCGACCTGCCGACAGCCCGACGCGTTCAGAAATTCCTTCCAATCGTATGTAACATCCCAAATTGATCCTAGAATAGATTTACCTACGCGTCAAAAGTGAATGAAGCTCCTACCTTGTGTCCAGGTGAACCGGCAATAGGGGTGGAGAGTCGCCTGGTGGAGAAGAAGAGGAGGGGACGAAGGAGGTCAGCGAAGGCGTCGCGAGGCGAAGACACCGACCCGAACGGTTCATAAGACTCACTGGGTGTCGAGGGCAAGACCAAAGGAAGCCTTAACTCCGGGCCTGGAAGTAGGAGAAACGGTAGGAAAGGTCAGAAAGCGTCTGGGCGAAGTCAAGGTCGACGAAGAGAGAGCGAGAGAAAGCTCGACGTACCTGAGAGCCTGAGTGTAACCAAGGGCGAGGAGACCGAAGTTGTTGATCTTGGCCTTGACCTAGATGCAAGATAAGCGATTGAGAAGGCAAGCATCAGTAAATGGTCCGTTGAGAAGTGGAAGAGGGCGGGAAACGTACGAAAGACGAAGGGTCGAGGTAGCTGTTTGGAGGAACGAGGATGGTCAGCTTCTGCCGCTCGATATAGAGCTTGAGGATAGATGGTGATCTAACTCACGTCTTGACTCCGACCTCGAGGTTGACACCGGAAGCCTTGGTGTTGTAGACGGCCTAAGAGAAAGAAGGAGAGAAGACAGAAGAGTCAGCGAGCTGAGCGCTCGACAGCTCGAGGAACAACAGAGACGTGGCAGCTCACCTTGGCTCCAGCCTCAGTCTCGGGGTTGACTCCTGCAAGTATGCAATGGAAGAGGCTAGTCAGTGATAGTTCTTGAGCACGTGGGCTCGAAGAGCGCTTGAGCTTTGAGCTCGACGATCCGGAAACGAGGACTGACGGTGGTAGTACGAGGCAGAGAAGAGGGAGAGGTTTCCGAGGGCGTGGACGGTAGCAGCGTACTCAGGAGCGGTGTATCCGACGGCGGCAGCGTATCGGGTGATAGCACCAGAGAGCTGGTCGTAGGAAGCCTCTCCTCCGACGAGGAAACCGTCTCGGGAAGCGACGGCGTCGGCGGTGAAGGTAGGTCCCTGTTAGACGAGTTTTTTGAGAGCGGATTTGACGGAAAGGGTGAGGATGATGGGAATAGAGGTGGTTGGGAGTGTTGAGGAGGGAGAGATCGAGCGGGAAGATGGTGATAATCGAAGGAGGAGGAAGGAGAAGGAAGGAAAGCCGAGAAGGCCCGAGTAAACAAAACAAAGTCAGTCTCGTCGGTCGGAAAAAAAGCTGCAGATGGTGCGAGATATCAACGAACCTTGAAGAGATCAACAGTAGCCTTAGCGTGAACTCCGGGGTGCTTGAAGACGGCGGAGACGACGGCACCCTTAGCGTTCTTCTCAGGGTTGAGAGTGGTAGCGAGGTCGAGCTTGAGGCCCTTAGCGAGGTGGTTCTCGAGCTCAACCTGAGTTCGGAGGACGTTGGCGGTGGTCCAGACCTGAAACAGACAGCAAAACAAGGTTGGGGATCAGCAAAGCATTCGACGTTGGGTCACGAAAGGTCGGAGGCAAGGGCCGGAAGGGAAAAGTAGGACGAGGAGGGAAGGCAACGAATCCAGCAGAGAAATCGAGCTCTAGAGCTCAAATCTCGCATGGTGGGTGCTCCAGCCTTGATACAGACTACCCCCACGAGTCCCATCACTTTCGAGAAGAGACGTAGCAGCGACTTCGAGGGAGATCGCTCGTCTTTGACTCCAGCGGACACGCCATCGTTTTCCAGCCCTCCCATCTCTTCGTTCTTCCTTCCCTCCCAGCCGTTCGATTTGGCTGAAACAAACTCACCTGGGTCAAGGTAAGTCCCTTCTTAGCGTCAGAGAACTTTCCCTCGAGATCAGCGGTGATAACGTTCTCTCCGGTCTTGACACCTAAAGACGGCGCGAAAGGAAGGGGAAGGAGCGGTCAGTTTTGCCCGTATCCTGACTCCCGCAAACATGTAGACTCCGTTTTTTGGGGAGGTAGAGACTGCGGTCTTCGAGGGGAAGGTTCAGATACGTACCAGCAACACGGAAGGTGACGCCCGAGGGAGTCTTGGTCTTGATCTCGAGGGCAGTTCCGGCCAAAGGGTAATCACGAGTAAGAAGGTCGCCCGCGGACTTGCCAACGTCGCGCCACGCAGGAGGAACAGCTTGAGACATAGTAGAGTAGTAGAGGGGGTGGGGGTCTGAAGAGGAGAAAGAGCGGGGTCAGAAGAGGGCGCGGGAGGGAGGAGGGAGGGAAGGAAGGGCTCACGAAGGGGAGGAGGGAGGGGGTCGTGGTTTGAGGCTCAAAAGGAGCAGGCCACGAAAGCTCTCTTTCTCTCTGGGCAGTCGTCAAGGCGTACAATTTTTTGAATCTTCAGCCCTACAGATGGCAAAGAAAGCTTCCCTACCATCGCATATACCTCTCAAGACCACTCAAAAAATCAATCTTCATCTCTGAAGGCCGGAAATCGCTTCCGTCGGAAGGGAACGGGGTCTGGGAGCTCACCTCTTTCGTTTTGTTTCGTCCAACCACCATCTTCTCCTCCTTCCCTCCCCATCCTTGCCTCGAGAGCCCAAACGAAAAGGATGGCATCCTTCGATATTCGTCCATACGACATCGTCCTCTTCTTCTGTAAGTCTTCTCTCTTCATCATCGCTCGTGGGAAGAAGGAGAGAGGAGGGGAGAAGGAAGGACGAGCTCGCGACCGTGACCTTCTCCCATCGCCCCCACCTCATCCCTACTGCATCAGAGCGCGAGAAAGGCTCTTCTACTAGCGCTCGGGTGGACTGGCCGAGCCTCTCCCATCACTGTAGATCCTGGAGATCTAAAAGATGGCTGATGGGGGAGCCGAGATGGTCTCGCGGAACGGAAGGTCGACGTCGTTTCTCTTGGGGATGGAGCTCTCCCTCTCCTCTTCGTCCCGCTTCCCCAAGAACTTCTCATGGCTCGAGAGTCTCACTTGAAAGGGTCCGTACTGATACGCTCTTCATCTTTTCCACCCCACCTCTTCTAGTGAGGATCATCGCCAACATCTTCTTGCGAGAGATTCGACCTCGAGGTGCCTACAACATCCCACGTGAAGGACCCGTTCTCTTCGCCGTCGCCCCTCATGTCAGTCTACACTTTCACAGCCTCTACGCGTCGTCTGATACCAGCCATATATCTTTCCCTTCTCCTCTGGCAGTTGAGGAAGAAGTAGGAAGCTAAGGACGGTCAGACAAGCTGACCATCTCCTCGTTCCCTCCCTTCTCTCTTCTTCTTCTCTCTCAGCACAATCAACTTCTCGACCCCCTTCTCATCTTCTCAGAAATCAAAAAGGAGACAGGCAGGAGGGTTGCTTTCCTCATCGCGTCAAAAGTGAGTCGGTTTTTCTCGGCTGCGGCTAAAAAAGCAATCAACAGACGGTTCTCGAGAGCCGAGGCGAAGGCGAAGCTGAACTCGTTCCCCTCCTCCCTCCCGTCGGTTCTCATGTGCTTAGAGTCTCAAGATCGGTTGGATTCGATGGGCAGCTCTCTGGATGGAGAGCATTCCAGTCTTCAGAGCCGCCGATGCTGCTGGTTCGTACTGCCTATCCTATGGCTCTCGTCCTAGCTCCTGTTTCTCGCGTCCCGACGACGTCGAGCTCACCTTTCCTTCTCTCTTCCCCTTGACACAGTCAACGGTTCAGGGAAAGCTCGCCTTCACCCAACAGATCATCTCGTCCTCCTTGGGACTGGGACCAAGTTCCTCACCCAGGTCAAGCCCAAGTCTACCATCATGTTCGGCAAACCTCTCGGATTCGCCAGCGCTGAGGTCGAGGAGGTCGTGAGCGATACTGAGATCAAGTGAGCTCTCTTCGTCCCTTCTCATTTCAGCTTCGAGCTCTTTCCCAGAAGGCGACGTTTTCCTCCCTTTACTCATCTCGTACCTTCATTTCTACAGGCTCAAGCGAGAATTCGCCATCGAGAAAAACGACGGCAGCGAAACTACGGCCAACGGAACTTCTCAGATCAGGGAGCACCTCGCTTCTCTTGGAGGCGATGCTGGCCTCACGTTCAAGATTCTCCCTCGAATCGATCAGACTGCCATGTATGGATCTGTCTACGCTCGTCTGACCGAAGGAGGTTGCATCGGATTGTTCCCAGAAGGTTCGTCTCCCTCTTCCTTCCTTTTCGCCCGACCTTGTTGTTGTTCTGAACTTTTCCCTCGACTACAGGAGGATCTCACGACCGAACCGATCTTCTTCCTCTTAAGGCTGGAGTCACTATCATGGCCCTCGGAGCTATGCAGGCAGATCCTAAGCTTCGCGTCAAGATCGTCCCTGTTCGTCTCGCGTTCTTCCTCTTTCCCTTCTTCTCGCTCGCAGTTTCGACGAAATCAGCACTGATTCTGCCGCGATATCTCAACATACACTCCCTCAGGTTGGACTCTCCTACTTCTCGGCTCACAAGTTCAGGTCTAGAGCCGTCGTCGAATTCGGAGCACCCATCGACGTTCCTCTCGAGCTCGTCGCCGAGTTTGGAAAGGGAGGGAAGGAGAAGCGAGCTGCTTGTGGTCAACTTCTCGAGGTCATCTACGAGGGACTCAAGACTGTGACGGTTCGAACTCCTGATTACGATACTTTGGTTGTGAGTCGCGTTCCTCTCTTCGTTTCTTTGGCGCGAGAGTCGCGTCTCCCTTTCTTCATCTCTCCTCGGGTCGCATCGTCTTCTCCTTTAAGCTCTCGCTGATCCGATCTCTCGTACTGTTCCTTTCCTGTCCTCCCCTACTCTCAGGTCATCCAAGCCGGACGACGTCTCTACCGATCTCCTGGCCAACATCCCACGCTAGGGCAAACTGTCGAGCTCAACCGGCGATTCATCGAGGGATACCTTCACTACCAGCACGAGCCCAGGGTCGTCAAGCTTCGGGAGCACATCATCACGTACAACAGGAAGCTTCGAAACTTGGGACTTCGAGATCATCAGGTCGAGCGAGCGACGAGAGCTGGCTGGAGGTCTCTCGGACTCCTCTTCTATCGACTCGGACTGCTGCTGGCTTGGAGTATCCTCGCACTTCCTGGAGTTGTTTCTCGTGAGTAAGAAGGGCCCATCCGTCTATTTGTCGCTTCCATCGATGCTGGCTTGCTCTCGCACAACTCGATTCTCCTCCTCGAGACCCGGCGCGACAAACGAACTGACGCGAGCTCTCTCGTCCGCGTTCTCTTCACAGACGCTCCTATCTTCATTCCTGCCAAGATTTGGTCCCACCGAAAAGCCAAGGGTCAGTCTTTCAAACTGTCTAAGCGTCGAACTCTCTTCCTCCGACGCGCCGAGCTGACTTTCTTTGTTTCTTTCGACTTCTGCAGAGGCTCTCGCTGCCTCCACAGTCAAGATCGCTGGTCGAGACGTCCTCGCCACCTGGAAGATCACGTACGCTCTTCGTCGCTTCGTCCCTTCCGACCCAAATCTAAGCTTTGCTGACGCGATCTCCTCCTTGTCCTCTTTTCTTTCTTCAGCTACGCCGCCGGTCTCACTCCCCTTCTCTACTGCATCTACGCCGTCCTCGCCACCATCCTCTCCATTCGATGGGGAGCTTCTCTGGCCGTCACCTGCTGGATGCCCGTCTACGTCTTCGTCGGTCTTCCGTTCACGGCTCTCAGTGCTCTCAAGTTCGGTGAAGCTGCGATGGATATCATCAAGTGAGTTTGTTCTACGCGTCTTCCTCGATCAAGACTTGCGAGCTGACTATTCCTCCCATTTTCGTGCAGATCTCTTCCTCCTCTCGTTGTCAGTCTGATCCCTGGAAACGAGAAGCAGCTCGAAAACCTTCGAAAGCGACGAGCGCGTCTCGAGGAAGAGCTCGCAGGAGTCATCAGTTCGTCCCAATCGCCTCTCTCCTCCCCCTCAAGTCTCACGATCCAAATCTGACTTTTTTCTCCCTTCGTTCACGTAGACACCTTCGGTCCCGAGGTCTTCGAGAACTTCAACGAGTCTCGTCTCCTTCCCGCCGCCAACGTCCCTCCCTCCTCGCACTCCGTCTCAAACAGCAACGTTCTTGGTTCTGATGGAAACAACATTCTCTCTCACGTGAGCCACATCCCTTCCGTCCTCGCTCTCTCTCATCTCTAAACCTCTCGCTGATTTTCTGCGTTCGTTCTTCTTCGTTTCAGCCCATGAACTGGATCGACGACAAGATCTTCGGCTGGTCCAAGACTGGATCTGGAAGCAACGAGCTCGGAGAAGCCGGATCCGAAGACGGAGAGTCGGATTACGATCAGGTGAGTTTTCGCGATCTACGCTCTCGGTTTCCTTCGCTCGCTGAGTTCTCTTTTCGTTCCGTTCCTCTCTCGCAGGTCCTCGGTATCCTCCACACTCAGAACGGATCGTCTCTCCAACCCGGGCAGCGCAGTCCCACCGGTCGATCGAGATCGTACGCGGACTTGCACAGTCTGAGGGAGTCGGAGTCGGCTTTGAAGGACGAGGAGTTGAAGGAGGAGGAGGCGGCTGGTCTTCATCATCGGCGAGCGAGGAAGCAAAGCATGGAGTGTGCAATTCCTATTGGGGAGGTAGTTTAAGCATTCCTTTGTCTCTCTATCTCTCTCCACGCTGTTGTAGGTCGAGTCGAGCCGGAACGCGTCGCTGACCTGGGTCGCACTTTCTTTCTCCTCTCGCAGATCGCGAATTACGTCGGAGAGGGTCCCAAGTTGGCGTTCCGGGATCTCACTGAGGAGGTGAACGAAGCTCACAAGAGTGATTGAGGAGTCTAGAGATGGATCTGGACGGAGCGAAGAGGGAGAGAGAAGATGCAAAGGAAGGGATAGGGTTTCATAGTGTTCGTTTTCTAGGGTCTGGGTTACATTTTCTCGTTGCTTACCGATACAATACGACTTTCACGATACTCTCGACAACCAACTCTGTTCGACAAAATCTTTTTGTCCCGTTGGCGAGGGACGAGAACAACAAGGGACGCGACGCTGAAAAGGAAAGGGAGGAAGGAGAATGAAAGCTCGCGTCCGCCAACTCCATCTTTCCTCCCTCCCCCTCCTTCGCCCTTCTCCCCTCTCCAGCTTCTTTCCTCTTCATAGCTCGCCAGGATGTTCGGAGATGATGCTCTCAAGTTGATCGTGGATGCACGAAGGTCGACAGGTGAGCTTTGAAGGAAGAATCGAAATGAAACGAGCTCCTTCCTCCTTCTGCTTCCTCCTCTCGCTGACCTCTCTCTCTCCACCGCCCCCTTCCCATTCCACCCCTTCATTCTCCCTACTCAGCCACCGATACCCTCCAAAAGTACAACTCCGAACTCGTCCGAACAGTCTGCCTCGAGACTCGACTCCTGCACGACGAGATCCTCCGACTCTCCTCCCCTCTCAACGGCCCCCAACTCACTCAAAACCGCTCCCTCCTCTGCAACCTGACCGTCCAACACCTCTCCACCCGTCGAAACAAACGTTGCCTCCTAGCCTACCACTCCCACAGAATCGACCGTCTCAACGCAGCCTTCTGGTCTTCAGGAGGAGCTCTCGCCCATGTCCTCAACGATCCGGAAACAAGAGCCAAACTCTCGCCTCACGAGGTCGACTTCCTACGATCCTACAACGATCTGGTGCTGGACTACAAGCAGGAGTTTATCGAGGTGCTGGACTTGAGTGGAGGGGTGGAGAGGCCGCCGAAGGAGTTGTACGTTTCGGTGAAGGTGGTGAGGGATTGCGGGATGGTTTACACGGAGAGGGGAGCGATTGATTTCCAGAAGGGGCAGAGGTTCTTGGTGAGGAGGAGTGATGTGGAGAGGTTGATCGTACAGGGATATCTGGAGGAGGTGTAGAGAGGGCGCGAAGGGGGATAGAGAGTAGGCCAATTGGGAAGGCGTGAAGAGAAGGAAGGGATGAAAGGTGAGCTCGACATTTCCGCTTCTTTCGCTCTCTCCTTCTCTTTTCTGTCAGCCATTCGATAAGGTGGGGGATGGAAGCTAAATTGGAACTATTCGGTGTCTTGCTCTCTTCCAGACTCGGATTTAAGGCTCCAGATGGGATGAAGGAAGAGATGGGAGGGGAAAGGAAGGCACCTCGATTCGACTTCGTTGTTCTCGAGAAGGTGAGTCTCTTTTCTTTCCCTCGCAAAAGCAGCGTCGCTTCGACTCAGCTTCGCTCTCCCAAACCTGACGCTTGTACTCCTTCCTTCACTCTCGCAGCTCCCACCTCGGCGATAGTCGCTCCATCTTGGACTCAGCCCAGGAGGAAGGTCAGCCAGAGTTCGTTCTCCTCTCCATCTGTCTTCCTCTCCATCCCTCTTGACTCGTTGCTGACTCTCGTACTCTTTCGCACTCTTTCAAACACTCTACAGCCGAGCTGGACTCGATCTCGCTGTGAGCCTCAACGGATCGATCATCACGACGTCGTTCGTCGAATCGAGCCACGCCGTCGACACTCCGCTCGCCGCGTCTCGCCAGGTTCGGACCCTGTGTGTTGCTCTAGAGCCGATACATGGGATATCGAGGGATAAATACGACGTGCAGTACTTGGAAAGTGGAGAGACGAGAGCAGAGAGAGCGAGCCAGACACCTCCGACGAGAACCTTCGCCGTCGCGTCGACGAAGCTGAAGGGCTGGATTGATCAGCAGCGATGGATGGAGAGGGAGAGATTGATGGACAGGTCGCCTACGGAACGGAGCAAATAGGTGGACGAGGATGGAAAGATCGAGAATGAGGAGATAACAGGGAAGGAGGGGAAGAGGGAGGGGAAGCGAGGAGATTGGAATGGTTCTGTTGAAACGTTCGTGGCTGAAGACGCAAAAAGAAAATGCAAGGGAGCGTCGAAGATAAGTCCCTTTCGATAGGTGGGCTCTGAGAAAATCTTCCTTTTTCAAAATGTAAACCTCTCTTTCTCTTCCAATAAAAACGAAACTCAATTGGATTCCTTTGTTGAGCTCGTCCCCTTCTCCTTCTCCTCTCACCTCGACCTCCTCTCCCCTCTCTTCCTTTCAAACCTTTTCGTCACTAGCCCCCCTCGGATGGCAAAAGAGAGACCCTCGACTCCCACAGGACCTACTTCTCCTACTCCCACCGTCAGAGCAGGATCAGCATCGCCAAACGTCGCAACTTCCTCGGCTCAAGGAACATCGACCCTTCCTCCTCCTCCTTCCACTTCTACATCGACCTCGCCCACTCGAAGGATCTCCCTCCCTCCAGCTACCTCGTATCAACCTTCCGCCAACTCGCCTCCTCCTACCTTCAACTCTCTAGGCAGAGGACGACCTCCTCCTCCTCCTTCTCCTACTCAGCAGCAAGCCGGACGACTCCGAGGCGCAACAGCAGCAGCGTCTTCCTCCCTTCTTCCTCCCCCTAACTCGCCTTCCTTCCCCAACCGTCTGTCTCCAACGCACGAAATGGGAGCAAGATCTCAACACTCGTCTCAGCAGGACATGTCCGCTTCCTGGACCGGCTCGTCGGAAGGAGGAGGAGGAGGTTCGACTTCGGACGAGGAAGAGACTCACCACGCCCACACTCCCCTCCCGCCTTCCTCCTCCTCTCATCATCCTCATCCTCCCGTCTCCTCTCGAGCCCAACTTCGATCCGCTTCTCGACAGCCCTCCAACGAGCAAGGAGGAGCTCTCACTGGCCGACCCAGATCAGCTTCCAGGGCTGCTTCCAAGCGAAACCTCAGGACGACCGAGGAGGGAGATGTCGACGACGAGGTTCAGGTTCGAGATCGAGGAGAAGAGCTCGTTCGAAGAAGGATGAAGGAGAGACGAATCGCGGCTGGTCGACAACTTTCCTACTATGAAGCAGGATACCCAGCCGTCACTACTCCGGGAGCAGGAGCAGGAGCAGGAGGAGGAGGAGGAGGAGGACACGCCGCCGACAGGAGAGCGAGTCGAAGTCGAACCAGGGAGAGAGACAGCGTTCTCTCTACCTCCAACCTACCTCAAAGGGACTCGTCGGTCGAAGGATACTTCTTCAACCCCGCCCAGTCGCCCTACCTCCAGCCCTCTCTCGCTCCTTCCATCGCAGGATACGAGGATTCGCTCAGGTCGAGGTCCGAGGCCGGAAGCGTCGCTGGAGAAGACGACGAGCGATACGACGACGAAGACGATGCCAACTCGGCGAAGCATGGGAGCGGCTCGACCGTGGGAGCGGCTGCCGAGATTCAAGATCCCTTCGAGGGAAGCGTCGTCGGGAGCGTGTTGAGGGAGCCATCAGGAGGAGCTCGAGAGGACGAGCGAATGGACGACGAGGACGAGGACGAGATCGAGCTTGATCACGACGAAGAAGATGTGGATGATGAGGACGTAGAGTTGACGTTGAAGGATCGACAGGATGTGAGTCCACTTCCATGTCAGCTCTCTATCTCAGTTGCAGCTGTTTGACGCGTCGAAAACTGACGACCTTTGCCTTATTCCTCTTTCTTCCCTCCAGGCCATCAACATCGAGCACCCCTTCGGACTCCCCATCTGGAAACCCGCTCTCTACAAGAAATCTCGATCCGTCACTCGAAACGCCGAAACCGCTCTCCACTCCATCCCCTCAGCAGCAGCTCAACGACATCTTCTCCCCGGAAACCTCCTCTGGGTCCTCCTCTTCGGATGGTGGCTCTCGATCATCTTCTTCGTCCTCTCCGCCGTCATCTGGATCGTCGAAGGAGGAGGAGGAAGGTACAGTAGTCTCGTCGCTGGACTCGCGTGGTACATCGGATGGCCGTTCGGGAAGTACGTCGAGGGAGAAGGGAAGCTTGGATCGGACGAGGAGGAGGAGGAGGAGGAGGTCGAGCAGGATCCGACGGGATCGCTTAGGAGGGAGGCGAGCGACTCTGCCGAGTCGTCGGCTGGCACCATCAAGGCTGTCTCTCCCTACGAGGCTGCCGAGGAGTCGGATCGAGTCGCTCCTCTTCGATCAGCTCACGACGACGCTGAGGACTTCTCGAGACCTCCCACCTCGTCGTCGCAATTCACCATCCGACCGACCGCACCGACCGAACGCGACTCCCTCCTCCGAACCGGATCCAACGGACACTCTCAAGCTCGCTCGACCGTCGGATTCGCTCCGGAAGCTACCCAGATCGGAAAGGGAAAGCTCGCCCTTCGTCGAGGTCAGTCGTACGGAGCCACCAACAGCGGCGGATACAAGCTCCTCTCGTCGGTCGACGCTCAAGGAAGCAAGCCTACTCTCAAAAGATGGCTCGGTCGAATCGCCTACTGGCCTCTCTTCTTCCTCATCATCGCACCGTTGATGCTCTCGGTCTGCATCCTCTGCTGGGGACTGGTCGTCACGATCCCGATGGCGAAGCTCGTTTGGGTCCTCCTTCAACACCTCTACACTCGACCTCTCGCCCTCGGATTCCGTCCCGCTCCTACCCTCGTCGTCCCAGCCAAGACCTCGACCCCCGAGGGAGAGGAAGCCGCGTTGTCGCTCAAGAGGGAGAGGTTGCGACCTGGACAAGCCGCGCCGACTGGAGGACCTCGCTCGACCGTTCTCCTCTGCACCTACCGAGCTGCTGGAACCCAATACTTCAAGTACACCGTCGGAGGAGTCAACATCTTCTTCATCAACCTCCTCCCACTCGTCTTCTTCGTCATCTTCGACGCTTGGGTCCTTCTTCCTCTCTCCGAACATCGCGACCTCGGACCTCTGTTCAACCTCATCTCTTCGCGAGTCTTCATCTTCACCCTCTCCATAGCCTCCGTTATCCCTCTCTCCTACTTCATCGGTATGGCCGTCGCCTCCATCAGTGCGCAATCGTCGATTGGGATGGGAGCCGTCATCAACGCGACCTTCGGATCCATCATCGAGATCCTCCTCTACTCCATCGCTCTCATGCAGGGAAAGGGACGACTCGTCGAAGGATCCATCGTCGGAAGTTTGTTGGCTGGAGTCTTGGTCATGCCGGGGATGAGTATGCTGAGCGGAGCGTACAGGAGGAAGGAGCAGAAGTTCAACGCGAAGAGTGCTGGAGTTACGAGCACGATGCTCATCATGGCCATCATCGGAACCTTGACGCCGACGCTGTTCTACCAAGCTTACGGATCCGTGAGCCTCATATTTTATTCTCTTGCCCGTTCGTTTCTTCTCTGACTTCTTCCCTCCGTTCTTCTTCCAGTTCGAGCTCAGCTGTACTGGTTGCCCCGACGCGCCTGTCGGTTTCCCTTCTCGAGAGCCCGTCGGTCGCCAACCCTGGATGTGCCAGAGCTGCCGATACTCTCATCCCGACCCAGCAAAGGATCCATTCTACCAGGATTCGGTCAAGCATCTCATGTACTTCTGCGCTGGAGTTCTCCTCTTCGTTCGTTCTCTTTCCTCTCCTTCGGCTCTTTCTTCTCGAACTGACTTCTTCTTTCCTCCCTTTCTTCTTCCTTCTCAGTCTTACCTCATCGGTCTTTGGTTCTCCCTCCGAACTCACGCCTCTCAGATCTGGCAGAACCCTCAGCAACTCCTCCATCAACCCGAGATCGCAACCGCCGGAGCTCTTCATCCTGCTCATCGAGCTTCGATCCACAACCGTCTCACGCCCGCCAACATCGCGAAGGAGGTTCGAGACTACCTTCCAACCGCGAACAACATTCCTGGAATGGGTCTCCTCTCTCGACCGTCCTCCTACTTCCCTCTTCCTCACGAGCGACAACCTCTCCCTCCCTCCGGCGCTCCACCACCTCGACCCGAGGCAGCTCGACGAGGATCCAAGGAACCCAACCCTCAGAACTTGACGTCGAGCATCCATTCCACAGGATCAGGATCAGGAGGCCTCGTCGTTCCACCACCCGGAAGTCTCACTCCCTTCATCGAGAGCTACGTTCAACGAGAGCAGAAGGACGGAAGTTCCTTGCCTCCCTTGGATCTTCCCGGAGCCCTGACCTCGGAGGACTTCACTCGAGCAGTCACCGCCGCTACCGTCACAGCCCTTCGACACCAGCAGACTCTCAACTCGGCTCAGAAGCCTCGACCTGCTTCAGGACCGGTCGCGAAAGCCATCGAGGAGGAGGAGGAGCACGGAGGCCACGACGGTCCTTCGTGGAGTCGATTCGTTTCCGCGACGGTCTTGCTCTCGTGCACTGTTCTCTACGCTATCATCGCTGGTTCGTCCTCACTTTCCCCAGAACCCAGAAATCTCCGCCGGCGTTGAGACTGACTCGAACTCCTCTTTCGCTTTCTTGAACAGAAATCCTCGTCGATGTCGTCGACGTCGTTCTCGAAGGATCAGGGATCGACGAAAAGTTCCTCGGTATCACGATCTTCGCCCTCGTTCCCAACACTACCGAGTTCATGAACGCCATGTCCTTTGCTCTCAACGGAAACATCGCTCTTTCGTGAGTTGCCATCCCTTCTCTCTGCTGCGACGACGAGAGAAGAACTGACCGCTCCTGCCTCTGTCGCTTTTCCAGCATGGAGATCGGATCCGCCTACGCTCTTCAAGTCTGTCTTCTCCAGATCCCGGCTATGGTCGCTTTCTCTGCCCTTTACGATCCGAGCAAGATGGGAGAGGTCTTCGATACCTTCACGTGAGTCTACTTCTCCTCGAAGGGAGACGCGACTTCGACGACGGCTGACCCTTTTCCTCTCCGTGTTCGCTCTCCTCCCAGGCTCATCTTCCCTCAATACGACTGCATCGCCATCATCTTCTCCATCTTCCTCCTCACCTACACCTACATCGAAGCGCGATCCAACTACCACAGAGGATCCATCCTCATCCTCGCGTGAGTCTTCCTTTCCCGACCTCTCTCTCTCTCTTCGGTCGCTTACCTCTCTTGATCTTCCTCGTCTACAGCTACCTCGTCCTCCTCGCCGGATTCTACTTTGCTCCCGACCCTACTCCCGAGGAAACCTCGTGGCCGCTCATGGGATCCCTTTCCATCAGCTCGCTCGCAGGAGGAATGGATCCGCTCTCGTTCGTCGAGAAGATTCGAGCTGGGTTCAGAGGTCTTTGGGCCTACTAGATGCGGTGTGTTTCGGACTGCTTTCTATTATTATTATTTTCTTTACTTATGTCCATACTCCCACGCTCTCTCTTCCCTGTTTATGTTTCTGCTTCACGCTCGTCTCGTCCAACGATCCAACGCTTCGCTGTCCTTTTCTCCTATCTACTTATAACCTCATGCTTTTTTCTCCTCCTCTCTCTCTCAATTTTTCTTCTACTTCCTAACGATAATACAAGCTTCTTTGAAAATCTGCTCGTCTCGAAAGAAATAAAAGAAAGAAATAAAATAAAAAGGAAAGCTACACGAGTCCCTCGCGAGACTGCCATTCTGCCCCCCAACGACGACCTTCCCCTTCCCTGATGTCAAACCCCCTCGAGGAGTTGGCAGCGGCTGCTCTGCGAGGATCCGTCAACACCAACATGGATGCCAGTAGAAATCCCACAGACTGGAGAGTGAGTATACTCTTTCGTGACTTTCCTTCGTTGAGCTCGAGCTCACGCCATGCTGCTCCTTCCTCCCTTCTTACGAAGCTGACCTTCCCATCCTTCCTTCTTGCTCGTTGCAGGGAATGGAAACTCTGATCGCCGCTCTCCAAGCCAACGCTCCCAACCTCAACAACTCTACCAGCTCCGGCGAATCCTTCCCCCACCAGCCATTTCATGGTCACCCTTTCAATCAGCAAACGTTGAACGCGCTCCTTTCTCAACCCAACATCCTCTCCCTCCTCTCCCTCCTCCCTCAACCTCCCGCGCCAGATCCAAATCTCGCTCCAGTAAAGACAAGATCAGGACGACCTTCCCGACCTCCTCAAGTAGACGATCAACTCCTCCAACTTCAGCAAGCAGCATGGGCGGGACTGGACCCTTCCTTCTTCTCAGCTCTCAACCAAGGAGGAGGTCAATCAGCAGGATGGGGACTCGGAGGAGGTTTCGTAGGAGCAGGAGGTAGTGGAGGAGGAGGAATGGACGCTATGCTTTCCGGAGCAGGAGGAGGAGCAGCAGCAGCAGTCGACGGTCTCGGAGGAGTAGGAGCATCACAGGGAGGAGGAGGAGTCGAAGAGAACCAA
This sequence comes from Mrakia blollopis, assembly GCA_000950635.1. Taxonomy (NCBI): domain Eukaryota; kingdom Fungi; phylum Basidiomycota; class Tremellomycetes; order Cystofilobasidiales; family Mrakiaceae; genus Mrakia; species Mrakia blollopis. Next base: position 1,719,663 of record BBPU01000130.1, on the reverse strand, counting down.
CTCGACTGGTGGTGGCCTATCCAAGAAGAAGGAGAAGACGAGGATCCTTCCTACTTCCCTCCTTCCACAAACACTCCTTCAGCACATCTACCCACTCCCAACTACGTGTTCACTCCTTCCTCCTTCCCAGACGAAAACACAATCACCTTCGCTTCGGCTCCTCAACGTCCTCCTCCCTCCTTCAGCAACAACAACGCTCACGCGAGTGGATCAGGGACCACCCACTTCGTTAACCAGCTTAACGATCAGGAGGAAGGATCGTTCGGTAACGAGCGGTCGAATCACGAGTCGAGAGGAGGAGAAGGATCCACCCCAGCAGCAGCAGCAGCAACGTCAACATCTCAACGACCCAAACGCTCTCGGAACGGCAAGGAGAAGGAACACCTCTCCGAACCTACCGTCGTCGACGACGATGAAGAAGCTGGTGGGAGCGTCAACGGAGCAGCAGCAGCACGAACCGTCGACGGTGACGGTGAAGACGACGATGGGGAGGGTAGGGGAGGGGGAAGAGACGCGTCTTCGACGACGGGGAATCCTCCGAAGCGAGCGAAGAGGAAGGCGAGGATCGAGGGGGAGGAGAAGCAGAAGAGAGGGGGAAAGAGGGAGAAGTTGTCGAGGGAAGAGGTTTTGGAGAGGAGGAAGGCTAGGAATAAGGCTACTGGTAAGTTGAGTTGACAGCAACGAGCGAGGGCTGGAAGGGGAGGGAGGGGAAGTCGCGTCGAGCGCTGAGGAGGCGAAGGTTGACGGACGAGACTGAGCTGATCTTTTCTTCGCGCGTCGTCGTTTTTGGTTTAGCTTTGGAGTCGAGAACGAAAGCTAAGAATCATGTGATGGCTTTGGAGAAGGAGAACGAGTCGCTGAAGAAGCAGTTGGAGGATGCGAAGTTGGAGTGAGTTTCTTCTCTTCTTCTTTTTCTATCCTCTTCCCTGCTCTCTCCCTCCCCTTTCTCCTCTCCTTCCTCATCGCTTCTCTATCCTCTTTCTATCCTCTCTCCCAAACTAACGCATCCTCCCTCCCCTCCCATCCTCTCCAAAAGAATCCACTCCCTCAAACTCGGTCTCCCTCCACCCCCTCGCCCAACACCCAACATCTACGACCCAGCCTACGCCCCCTCCCCTCCACCCATCCACCCCTTCGCTCACCTCCCTCCCACCACGCCCATCATACCCTCCAAGTCCACCAAAGCCGCGAAAGGGAAAGCAGCAGCAGCCAAAGTCAACAAAGCCGAAGCCAAATCCTCCACAACTCCTTCAGCCCAAACCAATCCCAACGCGTCAACCTCTACTTCCTGCTCCTCCTCCTCCTCCTCTGCCACTCCTACCAACAACAACAACAACAACACCAACCAACCCTCGACGAACGGTGGACAAGATCAGGAGATGCTCAACAACGAAGACGAGGACGAAGAGGAAGACGAAGAATCCGCCGTCGAAACGGAAGACAGCAACAACAACGACGACGACGATGATTCCGACAGCGACTACCCCGAAGAAGAAGAAGCTCAGATCCTTAAAAAAGAACGAGATCGAGAGAACTGGGCTCTGAAACGTCGGAACGTCAAGAATGCTAAAGAAGGGTTACCGCTGGAACGGCCGCTTGCTTCCTCGTCGTCGACGGCGACGGCTCGTGGTGGTGGAAGGGGTCGCGGTGGACGAGGACGAGGACGAGGAGGACGAGGGGGGAGAGGAGGAGGGAGGGGAAGTGTTGATGTTGATGTTGGTGTTGGTGAGGGTGGGATGACTGAGGAAGAGAGGTTGGAAGAAGAGCAGAGAAGGGAGAGGGAGTTTGATGAAGCTGAGGAGAAGAGGAGGTTGGAAACTTTGACGAGGACGAGTAGTGGCACAACAACAACCTCATCATCGTCGGCAGCAGCTACAGCAGCAGCAGCAGCAGCAGCAGAAGGAGAAGGACTGGTCTTCGTTCCACCTGGAGAAGAAGCCATCGTCGTTACAATCGACCCTTCATCGGATCACGAATCAGACTCAGAGGAGGACGACGGATCGGACGACGACGACGAGGAAGAGGAGGAAGACCAAGAGGAAGAAGACGATGAGGAAGATTCGGATCTTTACCTACCTATCAGAGACGTTCCGATCCCTTCACCTCCGCCGGGACTCGCACCACCACCACCACCACCACCACCACCAGGAGTGGGATCGCCAGGGGGAGGAGGAGGGGGGTTGGAGGATTTGGCGACGGTTGCGACGAGTGTGGCTGCTGGAGCGGGAGGGGGAGGAGGGGGAGGAGGGAACAAGGAGGTGGTGGATTTGTTGAAGGCGCTTTTGGCGAAGATGGGGGGGGGAGTGTTTAGAGGAGGAGAGGGGAGAGGGAGGAGAGGGGAGACGCGTTGCTGGGCGGGTTTGGGTTTCGTTTCTTTTGGGTTCGGTTTTTTGGGAAGATGCAGTGTTTTTTTGGCTCAGTTTCTATAGATTTGGGGGGGTTTAATTTTTTTTCTTTTTCTTTCTCTCTAACGATTCAACGAACTTTCCTCTCTTTCTCTTTTTCTCTTTTCGACGCGTCTCCGTTCGAAGAAACTAGCGCCGTTCTCTCCTCATCTTCTCTTTCGTCCTTTTATTAACCGACTCTTTCACATCTCTCTATCTCTAATACCTCTCTTTCTTACTCCGGAAACCTTTTTTTTTTTTTTTCTCTTCCTTTTTTTCTCTTTCGAATCGTCACTTTTGCGACCGCCCCTCCTCGATCGTCGAGTTCCCTCTCTCCTGTGCTCCGCCCTCCCTCCCTCTCGCTCCTCACCTCAACGTTCAACCACCCCCCCCTCTCCCCTCCCCTTCTTCACCCCCAAAAATGAGCGTCGACCTCTCCCCCTCCACCCAGCTCGCTTTCGCTCGTTCGTTCTCTCCCTCCTCCCTAATCCTCCCTTCACTCTTCTTCCCTCAGCTTCGTTCGTTCCTTTCGCTCATCTCCTTCTCCTTCTTTCGTGTTCGTTCGTTCGTTGAATGGATCAGGTCCTCTCACCCAACTCGTCAAGAAGATCCTAGTCATCAGCAACCCTAATGCGGAGAGTGTCGCTTTCAAGGTTAAGACTACAGCGCCCAAACAGGTTAGTTTATTACAACACAGAGGAGAAGAAGAGAAGGGTGCTGGCGATGGGAGGAGGTTGGGGTTGGAGAGGAGAGGAGGACGAAAGGGGAGCTGGCGAGGGATGGGGTTTTGCTTCCGTGGAGGGGGAGTAGAGATGGTAGAGAAGGGGGGGGGGGCTGGGGGAGGGTTTCTCGAGGAGTTGTGGGAAACGCGAGAACAGAGCAACGAGGGAGGGAGGGAGGAGAAGGGAGGAGGAGGGAAGGAGCTCGTCCAACTCCGCGGCTTCTCCTTCTTTCGTTTCTCTAGAGAGCTTCAAGAGACCCCAAAGAGCATACAGCTGATCGTATTCTCTCTTCTTACGTTATTGGTGGTGGTGGCGTCTCTGTAGTACTGCGTTCGACCCAACTCTGGACGGATCGAACCTGGAGAGAAGGTCGAGGTCTCTGGTCAGTTCACACGCCATTTCCTCCTTCTTCTTCTTCTTCCCTCCTCGGCGTCGTGGGGGTTCTTTCCTTGTTGGCCAGGTTGAGGAGGAGGGAGAGTGTATGCTCGGCTTGACAGTCGAGAAAGTCTTCGAGGAGAAATCTCTGAGAGTTCTACTGAAGGAAGGAGGGAGGGCACGACCTCCCTCAGAGCTCCCTCCTCCTCCCTCCCCTTCCCTCCCTTGCCGCCAGCGAGCACCGACCGACCCGTTCCCTCTCTCGATCAGAAGCTGACTTCCTCTTTTCTTCTCGTTTGTTCGTCTGATGGGAAACAGTCCTCTTGCAGCCCATGAAGGAAGATCCTCCTGCAGGAGTCAAGTGCAAGGACAAGTTCCTCGTTCAATCGGCGACCATCTCCTCCGACAAGGAGACCTTGACTCTTCAGGATATCGTACGTCTCACCTCCTCTCTCTCTCTCTCTCTCTCTCTCTCTCACACGTCGCTTCTTCTCTGGAGGAGGAGGAGATGAGAAAGACTGACCAGACGACGCTCTTGGGTTAACACAGTGGAGCTCGATCGAGAAGGAAGGACGATCCAAGATCCACGAGCAGAAGATCCGTTGCGCTTACCTCGACGCCAACACCGATGGAGAGAGACATCCTCTCACTCAGGAGGATATGGACAAGTCGACTTTGATCGATGGATCGGTGAGTGGACGCATTCCCTTCATCCTTCCTTGAGTGAGCTCGTTTCCTTCGAACTCGCTCGAGCTGACGGACCCACCTCTCCTTCCCCTCTTCCTCCTCCTCTTGGTTTCCCATCTCAGCCCAACCTCAACGTCAACGGAGCCTCCCCTACCACCCCAACCAACACCTCCACTCAGTTCCACCAAGCCGACACCACCCTTCCCACCACCAACAGCACCGACCCTTCCCCTCCCTCCCAGTTCGTCTCCTCCTTCCCTCCTCCCACCAACGGAAACGCCACCACCACCACAGCCCCTACCTCCACAGAGAGGAACGCTACCGGTCTTCCTCCCACCTCCAACAACACCCCTTCTCCTCTCGCTCCTCCCATCATCGCCACCTCCAACTCCACCTCCAGCCCAAAGTCGGAAATCGAGAAGTTGAAGGAAGAGATCGTTCAACTCAAGGAGAAACTCGCAAACGCTACTACGAACCCTACGCTCATCGCTGGACTGAGGAAGAGAGGGGGAGGAATCTCAGAAGGAGTGGGTGCTGAGGGAGGAGGAAGTGAGGTGAAGTTGAAGGAACCGGTGGGGCAGGGCGTGCCGGTGGAGGTGGTGGCGGCGTTGTGTTTGGGAGTGTTTGTGATGACTTATATTTTCTTTTGATTAAGTCTATCTATCCGCTTCCTTGATGTTCTATGTAGGGTTTGATTCGTTTTCGTTTCGAGCTCGCGTTCCCCTCCCCTTTTCATTGCTGTCGTCGGTTTCTCTTCATCTTTCCTTTTCCTCCTTCTTTCTTTCTTTCTTTCTTTCTTTTTCTTCCCTCTTCGAGTCTTTCTCTTTCTCTCGCTCTTCGCTCCCTTTTTGCTCGCTAGCTCTGGTTTCGTTTTATAATGAGTCTTCCATTACACGAAGATCGCCTTTGTCGTGGGTAGGGAAAGAGAGAGGAGGGGCTTGGAACGGACGCGTCGCTGCTTGAATGATCCTCCGTCTCTCTCGCTCCGTGCGTGCGTGCGCGGAGCCCTCTGTGGTTCCAACCTACTGCTCTGCTTTCTTTCTAGCGAACATGATAGGCACTTCGACCATCGAATTGGGAGGTACTGAGGAGGAGGAGGAGGAGGAGGAGGGGATGGAAGAGGGAATTAACGGAGGAGATAAGATGCGTTCGTTCTCGCCGTTCTTCTTCGTCCAACGTTCAGGCACTCTTCGAAGACCAGCATCTGTGTATAATACTTCTTTTTTTCAAGGAAGAAACAAAAGCAGGGAGAGCGAGGGAAGATCAAAGACTGAAAGATTCGTAGACGACTTGCGCGGACTTGATCGCATCCTCTTCCCCCTTCAACTAACCAGATGGCTCTCTGTCTCTTTTTCACTCTTTGTAATAGAACGAAGACATCATCCAGATACTGATTCCGTGGTTGCTGAAAAGAAAGAAAATAAGCGCGAGCGAGCTACACCAAACCAAACCGAACAAAGGATCTCCACTCCTCGCCGCGTCGCCAAAAACTGATACAACTCGAACTCTACGCGAACGAAACATTTCTGAGGTAATAGTAGTCTAGTAACGCCTGTTCCTGTTGTCGTTGGTATTGCTCATGGAGTACTCCTCCTTCTGCACTCCGGGCGACGAGAGAGGAAGTCTTCCGGCCTCGATCGGGTAGATGGCTTTGGGACCGAGGAACATGCCCGGGTAGTAGAGGATGTAGGCGATGATGGCGAGGAGGAGGGGTAGAGAGTCGAGGCAGTAGAGATAGGCTTCGTGGGTGGCCTGGAGAGGAAAGAAGGATGGGAAAAGAGTGATCAGCGAGGAGGTTGGGGAGGAAGTGAAGAGAAAGAAGAAGAGAGAAACGAACGAGGTAGCCAGCGTGTCCCTGAGAGAGCTCAACGGAACGGAAGAAGGATCGGACCTGAAGCAAAAGAGAGGAGGGGAGGATGTCAGTTCGACACGTCGAGGGGAGGAAAAAAGAAAGGAGGGCAGTGGGAGGACGAACGAGGAATCCGATGCAAGTGTACATCATCGTCCAGAACAATCGTTTCCAGTGAGTGTTTCCTTCTCCGTTAGAGTACCAGAGATGAGGCTCGTACTTTCGGATCTCTGAACGGAAGGAGGGAAGGCGGGACGCGTCGAAGTCAGCAAAACGCGTTCGTCTGAAAGCGATGTCGAAGGGAAAGGAAAGTGAGAACGAACTGTAAGCCCAGTGGAGAGAGACGACGATGAAAGCGACGAAAGAAACGAGCTGGGCGATGATACCGATGAGGGTGATGGTGGTACCGAGCTGAGGAAGAGGGAGGAGAAAAGGTCAGCTTCGACGCTACGCGCCTCGGAATTCGAGGGAGAAGAACTCACTGTAGCCATTTCTTCGGTAGCTTGAAGTCCTCCTCCCGAGCACTGGAGGAAGAAAGTAACTCCGTCCGAGGTGACGAAGATTCGGGAGATCCATCGTCCGGGACTGAAGGAAAGCAAAAAAACAGGGGGCGTGAAGAAGGACGGTCAGCTTTGCGTCGGGAAAGACAAGAGCAAGCGAAGTGTGGTGAAGTGTGCTCACATCAGAAGATGTTGCTCCATGTCGAGAGCTCGAACGATTCGACCGAAGAGCATCTGCAGGGAAGAGGTAATCAGAAAAAGAAGGTGAGTCGCGCGTCGATCTCACTTGCAAGGAGAAAGAGACAACTACTCACGTAGTCCGTAAGAATGAAGAAGACGGGGGAGAGCAGAACGAGAAGAGTAGATGCGATGTAGGGGCCGATCGTCTAGATTGTAGAAGGAGAGGAACAAGTCAGTTCTGTTCGAGCGAAAAAAGAACGTCGAAGAGAAAAAGAACCTCATCGTGTTCGACTCACGTAAGGATCTCCCGAAACGACAACTCGAATGCCCATACCAGCGGCGTAAGCGATGCATCCGATAATCTGTTCCACCAAACAAAAGAGTCGGCATGGGCTGGAGAGATGGAGAGAGGAAGAGGAGGGAACAAACCAAGTAGAGCATCACGTTATACCGGTACTGGATGTACCGCCACAGCATGATCAGGAAAACCACTCCGTAGATAGAAGCAGTGGCGATAGCGATAGTTTTGGTAGGGATGTAGCCCAGGATATTCCTAGATCATCAAAAGAGAAAGACGAAATGGAAAGGTCAGGTCGGTCGTTTTTGTTCGAGTCGCGACGGAAGGATGAAGGGAGAATTTACCTCTTTGGTGTCCCATCGTCGTTCAGAGGGACATCGGATTGAGCGAGAGCGGTGGGGAGGGAGGATGCCAAAGTGAGGAGGAGAGGGAAGGCGAGAGAGGTGATTCGAGAAGAGGAGGTTGGCGAGGATGGGCGCATGGTTTGGGTTTGTAGACGAGGATCGGAGAGAGAGATGCGGGTGGAAAGAGGTGAATATGGGAAGGTAGTTGGGAAGGAAGGGATCTGGAGAGATGGATGTGGTTGGGGGGGAAGAGAAAGGACCAGCGTTGAATAAAGGGGGAAAAGCAAGGAAGGAGGGCGACGAGCGGCGGCCTCGACGTTCACGGAGGCCTCCTCGTCGGAGCGAGAGTCTAGCAGGCGAGGCTATGCCCGGGAGTATTCTAGATCGGACCGGCCCAAAAAAGCACAGGTATCAGTTGTGGAGAAGGCGACCGCTTCGAAGCGAGGAGAGAAGAGAGAGAGACGATGGACTCGACGAACCGGCGACGCGATGGCTTCCTCTTCAAAAAGCTTCAACAGGATTTGAGGTTAGAGATCAAAGCTTCGTCCCTCCGAGATCCATCAAAGTAGCTCTCGATCTACCAGACGAGATCAAGACGAGCTCACCTGCTTTTGCCAGAACTAAGATCCGAGAGGAAAACGGCGCCCTCCTCCTCCGCGACGGCCTCCTCCCTTCCTTTCCTTTCCAAGACAACCCAAGATATAAGTAGAACTCTATAATGCATCACAATCTAAACCTTGAGATACTTAAGATACACCGGGTTGTTCGTTTCCTCCTTGTAAGGGTAGGCGAGCTCCTCGAGGAAGATGTCGAACGCTTCGTAGTCTGACGAAGGAACCTGGATTCCGATGAGGACCTTTCCGAGATCTAAAGAGACGTGAAGAGACAGGGAGGGAGGGAGAGTGGTCAGCTTCGGAGAGAGAGGGAGAGGTGGGAGAAGATCGAGAGAGGAGGAAAGGAAGGAAAAGGAAAGAAAACGAACCTGATCCATGATTGCGGTAGTGGAACATGGATATATTCCAGGGCTTATCGATCTTGGCGTCGTGCATACTGTGGAGGAATTTGAACAGGGCGTTGGGTCGCTCGGGGAACTCTGTCGAAAGGGCGGGCACGTCGGACGAGATCAGCTTCGAATTTCCCTCACGCGTCGTCGTCCCAAACAAACAGAAAAAAAGAGCAACTCGACTCACCGAATCTGAACACCCTCTCATTCTCAATAACCACCTTCCCTCCGAGCATATACCTGGCATGATCCTTGCTCATCTCGTCCATACTGAGATCCTCGGCCTCCATCCCGCTCTTCTTGAGAGCTGCGACGATGCCTTCGACGGAGGATTTACGCTCATCGGGGGTTGGACCGGAGGTGGATTTGGAGGAGAGGAGGAAGGAGGTGAAGATGGAGGCGGTGGAGTCGGTGAGGGGGGAGTAGCGGTAGGAGAACTCGGTGACCGTTCGGGGATGGATGTGGGAGTGGAATTCGAGGAAGCTGGGAGCGAGGAGCGAAAGAGGAACGCGAGTCAGCATGTCAACGAGATCGAGGAGGGAGGGAGATAAGAGAATGCAACGATGTTAGACTTACCTTCCAGGTCGTTCAGGAATAGTAACGCTCATGAGCACCTCTCGTCGCTCTCCAAGATCGGCGCGTTCAGCGATGAACTTCAGTCGACCAAAGTTGACGTTGGCTCCCGAAACGACGGCGACGAAACGTTTCTTGGATCCCTGGAGCTTGTTCTTGATAATGAAGGACTTGAGTCCGGCGAGAGCGAGAGCTCCGGAGGGTTCAGGGACCATTCGAGTTTCTGGTCGAATGAAGGAAAAAGGGAAAGTCGCGTCAGTTTCGCGACTCGATCTCCGTCTCTTCTCTCTTCCTCGCCGTAATTATTCCTCCGAATGAATTTTGAGACTCACCCTCGAACACATCCTTGATAGCCGCACAGATCTCGTCGTTCGTACACAGCTCGATCCCATCCACCATCTCCTTACAGATCCTGAAGCACTCCTCACCAACTACCTTCACGGCCGTTCCATCACTAAACGGACCCACCTCATCCAACACCACCCTCTCTCCCTTCTCGATACTCCTCTTCATCGCATCCCCATCCACCGTCTCGACTCCGTAAACCTTCGTCTCCGGCCCAGCAACCTGCTTGATGTACGCACACAACCCAGCGACATGCCCTCCTCCTCCAATGGATCCGAACACTCCGTCCAGCCTTTCCGGTTCGGGGATCTGACGCAGGATCTCGAGTCCGACGGTTCCTTGTCCGGCGATGATGAGAGGATCGTCGTAAGGTGGGACGTAGATGAGGGAGTGTTGAAGGGAGAGACGAGCACATTCGGATTTGGCTTGATCGAAATCGTCCCCGTAGAGAACGACTTTGGCTCCTAGACGTTCGACGTTGAGCCATTTGATGGTGGGCGTGGCGAGAGGCATGACGATGGTGCATGGGATACCGAGCTTGTAGCCGGCGAGAGCGACTCCTTGGGCGTGGTTTCCTTTGGGACGGAGGAGGAGGAGGAGGAGGAAGGAAGGGAGTTTGAGTCTGTCAGCTTGGACTCTTCTTTGACCTCTCTCTCCTTTCCTTCTCTCCTCCTCAAGATCGCGGAACCGAAAAACTCACCAGCTGAACAAGTGACTACACCCTTCCACTTCTCTTCCTCGTTGAGTGAGCTCATGAAGTTGTAAGCCCCTCTGATCTTGAAGGAGAAGACCTCCTGAGCGTCCTCCCTCTTGAGCCAAATGTCGACGCCGAGTCTCGTCGAGAGGTTGACGGCCTTGGTGAGGGGAGTTTCCTTCATGTTGAGAGGAGGAGCGTACGTTCTTGAGAGGAGGATGAGCTTCATGTAGTCGGGAGTGCCATCGGGGAGGAGGTGATGAGGAGCGAGCCGAGAGTAGAGGTGAGTTGGGAGGACGGACGAGTCTGGGGAAGGAGCGAGCGAGAAGAAAGAGTGAGCAAGGCAGAAGAAAGAGTGAGCAAGGCAGGCGTTCAAGGGTGTAGATTCGATGATCTGAGCTCACCGTATCCATTGGGAGTATCTAGACGAGCGTCTGAAGGGTTGTTGGGAGGAGCTGGCATGATGGTTGAGCGCTGTCGGACGAGCGAAGAGGACGAGAGGAATCTCAAACTCCTCGTCGTCGTCAATGAGCTCCGAGTCATACAGCCCATCCCTCGACAGCCACTTCGGAGTGCAATTTTGAACATTTCTGAAAGCTGGGTGGGGAGTTGATGGTTAGAGCTCAACTTCCATGAAATCTGGAGAACCGTCCCTAGATAAGTTGAGAAGACGGAGAGAGCGTTCTGACTCGTCCTTCGCATCCTCCGCCCGACGTCTGGAGTTGAGCTCTTCCCCTTCCTTCAACTTCCAACGTCGACTTCCGCTCCTTCCTTCTCTCCGCTCAAACTGTCAAGACCTAATCCTCAGGAAAGCAAGCATGCTCAGCTGCTCAGGAGAGCGAGGACCAAAGCCTACGATGTCTTCTTGAGGGTAGCAGGAGCGGCCAGTCTCGACGACCTCGTTCTGCCTCTCCCCACTTCCTCGAGCTCAACATCTTCTTCCTCCTCCTCCTCGTCGTCGTCGTCGTCTCCCGGCTGGATATGGCTCGTCAACTTGGGAGAGAACGGAGGATCGTTCCAGGAGAAAAAGGAGGAGGTACAGAGGTTGTTCTTGAAGGAGGGGAATGTGTGGGTACCCTTGATAGGAAAGGTGAGCTCGAGCTCAACATCCCTCCTCCTCCTTCTTCCCTCCGAAGCTCACCATCCTCTGCTGGTCTTCCCCACAGCCCTTCTCCCTCATATGCTGCTCCCCCACCTCCCTAGCCATCGATATCATCACCTCCCACAACCTCCAACTCGCTTCCGCTCCCGATCCATCCTCTTCAACTTCAACCTCCTCCAAACCTCTCTTCCTCGAACTCGCCCGTCCAGAAATTGCCCTCTCCCACCTCGCCGTCCCTCCAGATCGCTACGAAGAGGAAGGAGCCGTGGAGTTCGAGCCTGGGAAGAGGAGGTGGCCTTGCGGGGTGGAGGTCTGGAACGATTTCGTCTCTGTGGAGGAGGAGCAGATGCTGATTCGGAAGATGAGGGAGTTGGGAGAGTGGGAGGATGGCAAGGAGAAGAGGCTGTCGGTGAGCTCCAGTTCGCTCTCAATATCATTTCACATTTTCTCAATCTCGATATGCTAGCATAGAGGCTGATCCTGGTTGTTTTTCCTTGTGTCTACAGATCCACTACGGACGTCACTTCGACTACACGACGAACGCGACCAAGGACATTGTTCGACCTTTGCCGGACTACGTCTCTGAGATCTTAGCCTCTCTTCCTTACTCGGATCCAGATCATCCGACGGATCAGATGACAGGTCAGCTTTATCCTGCTGGGTCTGGAATTCCACCTCATGTGAGTAGTCGTCTTTCTCTCTTCTCCTCGTTTCCGTTCGCTTCTGCTCGACGCGTCGCTCAAACCCTCTTCCCTCTCCTTTCCCCCCATGCAGGTCGATACCCAGTGAGTTGAACCATTTCATCATTACCCATCGTTTCAATCCCGAGAAGTTTCTTCTGCCTCCGAGCTACCCAGCTGATTGAACGTCCTCTCTCTTTTCCTCCCTCGCACAGCTCTCCCTTCGGACCTGTCATCTGGGGAATCTCTCTTGGCTCAACAGTAACCATGGATCTCAAACCCTGCGGTCCCGTAGAAGCAGCTCGTATGCGTATACCGAAACGTTCCCTCGCAGACACCACCAACCCCACCTCTTCCCAGATCTCGACCAATTCCTCTCCGTCTCCCTCTCCTCCCTCACCTCCTCCTCCTCCTCCAATACCCTCACTCTCAACCCCTTCCATCTCACCAACAGAACCAACCCTCCAACTCTCTCTCCGCCCACGCTCCCTCCTCATCATGAAAGGCGCCTCCCGGTACGGCTTCACCCACGGAATCCGACCTCGTCGCGTTGACCCTGTCGGCGAGTTTGGAGAGGAGTTGAGGCCGAGAGGAGAGAGGTACAGTTTGACGTTCAGGCAGGTGAGGGATAGGGAGGTGGAGGGTGGGTGTAGGTGTGCAGGTGGGTGGGAGGAATGGTGTGATTCGAGGATTTGGGAGAGGGAGGGTGGGGTTGGGAGGGAGGGGGGGTGTTAGAGAGGGAGGGAGCGAGGGTTGCAGATATTTGACCATCGGTGAATGTACACTAATGCCGTGTCCTGAAGAGTTTTTACAACCTGCTATGCACATCTGCATGAGCGCGACCTCAAAGCAATTCCTCGAGCCTTCTCTGATCTGATCTCAGAGTTGGAGGAGGAAGGGGAGATGTTCGTGAACGGCGAGGAAGAGCAAGAGGCGGGAGGTGATAAAGTGAGAGCTGAAACTATAGCGATGGGAGTTTCATACTATGACTCGAAGGTCAAAAGAAGTGTGATTGCTACGTTTTGTTGCTAAGGAAGATGGAGAAGAAGCCAACTCCGCGAGCTCGCTCCCTTTTCAGGTCGACCCAAAACCGTCACGATCCCTCCCTCCCAACTTTTCTCAACCTCTTCTTTCCAAGTCCAAATGGCGCCTGTCAGAGTAGGATACGTTCCTGAGCACTTCAGGTGAGTTGGAATCTTTCTCTACTTGCTCTGGAGCTCTTTCGGGAAGCTGACCGAGCTCAACCATCTCTTTCTCCTTCCTTCCCCTCCAGCTCGCCTCTCCTTCAGCTCGCTGCTATCGATGGAGGGAAGACCTTCACCGTTGTTCCTTGCCCTGCTGGAACCGGAGAGATGATCGCTCGTCTCACTGCCAACGAGATAGACGTCTCTATGTTCGTATCGTCGTCTCTTGAGCTCTTTCATCGAGCGATCCAGTCCGCTCACCTCCTCCATCTATCCCTCTCCCGCTCCCTCCAGCGCTCTCACCGAGTCTCTTATCGCCGGTATTGTGAAGGGATCCAAGGCTTACAAGATGATCGGATCTTACGTCAAGACTCCTCTCAACTGTGAGTCGCCTCTCTTATCACCGAGTGAGAATCAAAAGGAGGAAAAGTCGAAGCTGACCACCTCCTGTTCTCGACCTGAAGGGGCTGTCATTACGGGACTCGACACCAAATTCAACTCCATCGACGACCTCAGAGGCCAGAAAGCCGGTATCTCTAGGATCGGAAGGTCAGTCTGGTTCTTCCTTGGACGCTTGAAAGGCCCAATCGAGCTCATGCTGACCGTTTCTTTCTTTCGACGGGGTTCGCCGCGAACAAGTGGTTCGCAGGTTCGTCGCTCTCTCTTCCTTTCATCTCGTCGCTCGAGTCAGAGCTGACTTGCTGTTTCGCGTTATTAGGTGATGGCGAAGGTGATGGCTGATCAACAAGGCTGGGTCTCGGCTACTGGGGAGGTCGAGGAGGCTGAGGTCGAGAGTTCGTTCTCCCCTCCTCAATCTGCTTCTATCCTTGCTCTCGGTCACTGCTGATGCAGCTCGGCTCGGGGTTTTGGTCTCCTTCTCATCAGTCTGCGAGACGTTCAAGAGGCTGCGTGACTCGGTCAACGATGGCAGCAGCGCTTACTTTGTGAGCTTCTCTACCCTTCTTCCGTTCCGCGTCGTCCGTCTCGCGAGCTCACGACTTCTTTCTCCTTTTATCTTCTCTCAAAGATGTGGGAATGGTACGCCCCCTTTGCTCCTACTTGGATCACGAGCTCACTCGCCGGTTAAGCTGATCCCTCCTCCCCTCCTTTCACCTGTCTCGTCGCGTGTTTCCCTTTCACACAGGTACACCACCAAACCCTACCTCAACGAAGTTCGCTTCATCGGCTCTGTCCCCACTCCTTGGCCCTCATGGGCTATCGCAGCCTCCACCTCCTTTCTCTCCAGCTCTCCCGACGCCAAAGCCACTCTTCGAACTTTCCTCTCCTCGCTCGAGGCAAAAGTCGTCGAGTTCGATTCGCCCGAGAAGAGGGAGAAGGAGGATGTTGATTTCATCATGAAGGAGTTTGGGTACCCTGAGGAAGATGTCAAAGCTTGGTTGGGGACTGTGGCGTACTTCTCGAAGTTGGAGGGAATGGACGAGGAGATGGTGAGGAAGACGCTGAGGTGAGTAGAGTTTTGGGGATCATTTCTCGCTTGGGTTGGAGCTCAGCTGAGGGTACGAGGTGTAGGACTGATCTGACTCCTTCACTCTTCGTCCTTCCGTTCGTTTCAGTACTTTGGAGAAAGCAGGCGTCGTCAAGGCTCCTGCTGGAGGATGGGTCGTCGAGGGAGAGATCGTTGTTTCGCTCGATTGATAGATGCCTTTTCACTCGCTTGAAAATTCGCTCTTGAGTTTTATTGTCAGCTCTTCAATTACCTTCCTAGGCTTCTCGCAACCTCCTCGACAAGAAGAAAAGAAAAGAAAGAAAGGTCGAGCCCAAAATCAGTCGTGTGAACGCGGCTGTGAACTGGGAAACTCGATCTTCAAAAAGTTCGAGCTCTCTCTCCTTCCTTCCCTCCCTCCTCCGTCTCCCTCTCTTCCTCCTTCTTCCCTTCTCCCTTCTCTCTCGCTCACAGCTCTTGAAACCTCTCCTTCTTTTTTCTTTCTCTATCTCTTTCCATACATCCTTCTTTCCGTCATCCAGAACTCGTGAGTCTTCCTCTCCTCTCCTTCCCTCCCCCCTTCCCCCTCGCCACCACGCAAACCACACTCCTCCTTCTCCTCAACATGATGACTTCAATTTTTATTTCTCTCCCCGTCCTATCGACCATGCCGAGACGACAGAGCTGGGAGGCTTCGCCGCCTCCCGCGGGGAGGAAGGAGTTCGCTCTTTCCGATCCACTTCTTTTGGGGCTTGCCAGCCTCGTTTTGTCTGATTCTATACACCCACCTCAACCCTTCTTTCACTTCCCGATCGCCCTCTTTACAAGCACCTTGACTGACTTCTTCTCCCTCGTCGTTTCGCTCGTTCAAAGACAGCAGCTCCTTTCAGCCCACCTTCCTCCAAATCTGCGAGCTCGTTTCGCTTCCTTCCTTCCTTCCTTCAGGTGAGCTTCTCTCCTCTTCTCTTGCTTCCACTCCCACCACCCACCACCATCCCTTTCCAAAGATGCAACCAATGTAATTCCTACATAAACTTCGCAGTTTCCTCCCTACGTTCCTCTTGCCTGCAAGCTCGAGTCCCTTTCACGAGGGCCACCCCACGCACGGCCTCTGGCTTAGAACCTTCTCCTCGTTGTATCCCTTGATCGAAGATTGGTTTCGAACCCCTTCGTCGGTCGAGGGCCGCCTCGGTTCTCCTCGGAGGATCTTGATGGCGCGTGATGGGTTTGATGGGGGTTCTGTTGAGGGTCGTTCAGTTTGGACGACGGGTGGGAATGAATGAGGGTACATACTTCCTTGGATGTCTGAGACCTCACTTTATCATCCTCTTCGTCATCTGCTGCTGTGATACGAGACAAAGGAAACGGAAGTGCTGACTTGTTTCCACGGCTCTCCTTCCTTTTAGGTCTTCAGTTCTCGCGTCTCGTCCCTTCCTCTCCCGTCGTGTCATTTGCCAGCAACGTTCCGGTACCTGCAATCATTCTACTATCTGCACCTCGGTCGAGGACATCTTTCTCTCTTCTCCTCGGCTCAGCACGACGGTCGACTTCCTCGTCGAAGTCGACCCGATTCCGTTGAGCACTCCCTTTGTGCTTTGCTTCGTTTCGTTTACTTTCTATTTATGTAAATCAATGCTACTACTCTCTATCTCGCTTCTTCCTTGTCTGCAGCAAGCGACCCGAAAATCGAAAGGAAAGGAAGATTCACTCCAAGGGGTTGGGAACTGCCTCCAAAGGCTCAACGAACGTCGACGCGTCAGTTTCAGCTTCTTCTTCGTTCCTCCTCCCACATCTCTCCGAATTCATCCTACTGTTCTTTGCTGCCTTTCAAGCAGTCGTATTCAGCCTTCAGCTCTTCAGTAGGGGAAGTAAGAGGAGGAGGAGGAGATTGAAACGGCGCTCAGAAGTTGTCGCTTCCCCACCGCCTTCTTGAAGCGCGGAGAGCTGAGTTGTTACCGTGCTCTGTAAGCAGAGAGTAGAGTGATGACCGTGAGCTAAGCAGATATTATATTGATGACCGTGAGCTCGGAAAATCTGACCAGCAGCGGAAGAAAGGAAAGGGCCACAACCCAAGTCGACACGCTCGACGTCTCTCTGCCGGTCTGCTGATGATGGTCGAGAAGGACCTTGAAGAGAGCTGTAGGATAAATAGGTCGAGCTGCCACGTAGGCTTCTCCCGAAAAAAAGAAAAAGAAAAAAAAAAGCTGCTGGCTTTCTTGTGGATGGTGACGGATCAGGGCGAAATCGCAAAGTTCAATGAGGGTCGAGCTCATCTTCCCTTTCAGCCAACCGCCACGTCGCAACCCTCAACGTCCATTCCACTACTTCCTCCTCCTTCCTTGACTCAGGAAGGACAGGGTGCTTCCATCTATCCAACGCAGGAATCGACTCGTTCTCAAAGCCAGGAGGTCGTCACAGTCCACGGCCAGCTCGCTCGCAGAGGTTGAGCTCGTTCTCCTTCCTTCCCTCTCCCCTCCTCGGCTCAACTCCCTTCGTTCTTGTTCTCATATCCGAAGTGAGTCCAAACGTTTCTTCTTGCCCTCTTGACCTCCGAGTCTGATACTCATCTTTGCTGCTTTCTTCCCCAGTCCCGACCTCTTCGACTTCCCTTCCCCTTCGGCTCTCTTCTTCCTCCTCCCGCCTTCCACTTCCACCAGTCCATACTCGCCACCACTCTCTCTTCCTCTCCCCATGACGCCTTCCAAAACCAAAAAGTCACCTCCCGGATTCTCTCTCGGTCGTGCTCCTACGGGTCCCGCTCAGCTCTCTTCGACTGCTCAAGCTCCAACCCAACCCGCCTTCATTGGTCCACCACCACCGTTCTTCCCTCCAGGTTTCCAGTACCAGTTCCAACAGAAACCACTCCATCCTCAGACCTACTACCAGTCTTCCCATCTTCCTCCCAACGATACGCGAGACCAGCAGCTCCAACCTCCTCCCGGATTCTGGGCGCCTCCCGTCAACCGTCCTCCTCCTCAGCTTCACGCTCCCGCAGGTCCTCCCCGGTCCAACTCTTTCCCAGGACCGCCACCTCCGAACCAACCTCCCACCTTCGCAGGTCCACCACCACCTCCTCAAATCGTCGTCGGACCTTTACCCCCTGGCTTCGTCTTTAGAGACGGCTTTCCTCCTCCTTTCCAGCCACAGCAGGCAGGACCGTGGATGGCGAACGGACCTCCTCCTATGGGATGGATGATGCCTCAGAACGGTGAGGGGATGATGATGCAGCCGAATGAAGGTGGTGGTGGCGGGTGGAACGGAATGGGAGGAGTAGAAACGTTCGCGTCGCGAGGAGGTCCGATCGACGCGTTCGATCCAAATCGAGGGATGGCGCATCAGCAGGCCGGATGTCAGTGATATCTCTTCGCTCTCGAGTTTCAGATCTGGAACTCATCCATTTTCGCTGCTTTCAGACTCGGGAGGGCGTCCTTCCCAACCCGTCACGTTCAACGGTCCTCCTCCTCCTCAGCACTTTCAGAAGCCATCTTCCGCTTCATCATCTCCTACCAGAACAACGAACGTTCGACTTCCCACTTCACGGCCAACTCCTCCAAGGATGCGACCTCCTCAACTTCCTCCTCCCGTCGAACTCCCAACCTTCGCTCCTCATTCTCCAGGCGTCTCTCATCTCCCTCCTGCCCATCCGTTCTGGCACTCGATCGTAGCTCCTGCTCCAGGACAAGCCTCGGCACCCGTCTATCGAAGTAAGGCCGTCAAGATTACTCGAGCTCCCGCGAAGCTTACGGTTCCCGTCGCGTCGTTGGAAAAGGAGAAGGAAAAGGAGAAGGAGAAGGTAGAAGCTGCGAGAGCAAAGTTGCTTCCTCCCGCTTCATCGATAGACAAGGATTTCCCTCCTCTGTCTCGGAAACCTTCTCCAGAAGTTGCCGAGCCATCATCCTCGGACGCAAGTGCCAAGGTAACGTTTCTTCCGCTCTCGAACTTTTGGTAGAAACGCGTCGACCTGCGACTGATCTGCTTCTTCCTCTCCTTCCTCTTCGAAAGTCCGGATCGCTTCACTCGAACCCATCAACAGCTCTTAGCTCCCCTATCCGACCTCCAGACTCGCAACCCGCTTCTCTCAAAGACACTACCTCCATTGACGCGAAGGTCTCAGCTCGCGTTCTCGACAAGTACGGCGAAGTCTTCATCCCCAACTTCCTCCACGCCCTCCAACAAGAGGAACCTCGATTCCTTCACCCTCTCGCCGCTCTTCCTCCTTTCCCTCTACCCTCCTACCCTCAAGACTTCCTTCCTCGACCTCTCCTACTCCTCCCTCCTCCGCCATTCGACGACCACCTCCTCTTTGCCCCTCCCGTCTCTCCACCCGTCCTCCGAACCCTTCCACCACTCGAACCGGCTTCGTACAAGGAACGATGGAGGACTCTACTCGGCTGGGAGCTCGATTCGCTTGGTGAATCCCTCGGGAAACTGGTGCTTTGGAAGCTGCAGATCTCGGTGGTGGATCAGAAAAAAGGGATCTATCAAGTCTTCGTTCCAGGAATCCGAGAAGGTCATCCGAAGGTGGAGGTCGGGGATGTAGTGTTGTTGAGAGAGGTTTATCTGGATCTCGAGTCGGGAGGCCAAGATGGTTTCCAAGGAAGAGTCATAGGGCTGAAGAAACGGGACGGATTTATTCGTACGTTCGCTCTTCCCTCTTCATCTTCGACGCCTTTTTCCTTTCTCCGATTCTGACTCGCCCTCCATCACCAACTGTTCATCTCACAGACATCGAAGTTCCTCACCTCTGGCCAGTGCTCTGCGACCCTCATCGACCCATCGAGAAGCAACAAGCCTTCCTCTCCGTTTCGCCATCGGCTGGAACCATCCTCCCAACTCACTTCAACCTTACGTTCAAGCTCAACGCGACTCCCTCGGTGACGATGTTCAACTCGGTCGTCGCTGTCTCGAAGGCCCTCGAACCCGAATGGATTCGTCAAGTCGAGGACGCGAGGGAGAAGACAGAGCTGGCGAGGCGATGGCTGTTTCCCAAGCAGGAGGACGTCTCGAGTGAGCAGAACGAGACGCTGGGAGAGCCGATCCAGTGGGTCGATGAGAACCTCAACGATGAGCAGAAGGTAAGTTTCTTCGCACTCAGCTCCAAAGGTCGACCTAGTCGTTTTTTTCTTCTCGCTCATCTTCTTTCCTCCTCCCTTTTCTGAACAGACTGCTGTCGCCACCATCGCTTCCAAGGTCTCTCGAGTCCCTTACCTCATCTCAGGTCCCTTCGGAACGGGGAAAACTAAGTCGGTCGTCGAAGCTGTTCTCCAGATTCTACGCTGCCAGCCGGAGGCGACGATTTTGCTCGCCGCTCCGTCGAACTCTGCGGCTGATACGCTGGCTCTCCGGTTGAGGAAAACCCTTCGACCTCCGGATATGCTCAGGCTGAACGACCGGGAGAGAACCTTTGCCGAGGTTCCAGATGCTCTGTGAGTCTTCCGCCATCACTCTCGTTTCTTTTCTCCCTTCCCTTCGTCGTTCACCAGCTGACACGCTCGACCTTTCCCTCTCAGGCTCCCGTTCTGCTGTTCGTAAGATTTCTTCACCTCACCTAACCTTCAGATAATTGAACACGCCTTTTCCTTTCTGCAGACATCGAATCGGATCACTTCGCTCTTCCTCCCTTCGCGCAACTCATGAGCTACCGCGTCGTCTTGTGCTCGTGTCTCGACGCGGCCATACTCCTTCGAGCTCGAGCTTCCAACGAAGATCTCGGTATCCTCGAGTCGTCGTCAACTGGAACGATCCATCGGGGAAGGAGCGTCGAACCTCACTGGACTCATCTCCTGATCGACGAGGTTCGTATTCGAGAAAAAGAGCGATCTTGATCGAAGAACTGACCTCCTCTCTTTCTTTCTTTATCTCTCTCGCTCAATCCAGGCCGGACAAGGCTCTGAACCCGAGCTTCTCATCCCAATCTCGGTCGTTCTTCCCTACCGCGGGGATCAGCCAGCTCGACGCGAACCTCAAATTATTTTGGTTGGAGATCCTCAGCAGCTCGGTCCCATCGTCACCAGCGACGCAGCTCGAAGCGGAGAACTCGACGTCTCTCTTCTCGAACGCCTCTTCGAACAGCCGATCTATACCTCCAAGAGCCAGGTCTTCCCTCGACCTTTCACAAACCTCGTCAAAGTTAGTCGCGCCGTCCTTCCCTTCCCTTTCCCTTTCCCCCTTTCCCCGCTGACACGTTCCTTTCCCTTTCGACAGAACTACCGATGCCACCCTGCTCTTCTCATGGTACCGTCGTCCCTCTTCTACGGCGATACTCTCGAACCAGCAGCCACGAACGGATCGATCTCCTGGACGGAACTTCCAAACGAACAGCTTCCTTTCGTTTTCTTCAACGTCGTTGGAGACGAGGAGATGGTTGACGAGGCAAGTCTCCAGACTCCCATTCGTCCGATGTCATCTGTAGTCAGATCTGACCTTCCTCTTTCTTCTGAACAGCATGCCTCGTGGTACAACGACAACGAAGGAGATCGAGTCGTCGAGCTCATCCAATCCCTCCTCGAAGCGTCGAGTGCTTGCTCGCCTCCCCTCAAGCCGTCGGAGATCGGAGTCATGGCTCCTTTCAGGGAACAGGTATGGCGGGTGCGAGCGAAACTTCGAAAGGTTCAGCTTGGCTCGGTGGATGTTGGTTCAGTGGAGGTGAGTTAAGTTTCCGACGCGCGCGTCTCTCTTCGTCTGCTTTCGCTCGAACTGATTTCCTTGCGTTTCCCTCCTTTGTCTTACAGGACTACCAAGGTCGAGAAAGCCGGATTACCATCGTCTCGACCGTTCGTTCGAGGGATCGTTTCCTTGACGAGGACAAGATCAAAGGACTGGGTTTGGTCTTCGAGCAGAAGAGGTTCGTCGAATCTTCTCCTTCTCCTCCTTCGAGAATCTCCTTCGCTGACGGCCTCTCCCCTTACTTAGATTCAACGTCGCCATCACTCGAGCGAAGGAACTTCTGATCGTGGTCGGCAACGCCTCGCTCCTCTCGAAGGATCCCTACTGGGGAGCTCTCCTCGCCTTTGCCCTGCGGAACCGGCTGTGAGTTCGTTCTCTTCTTCGAACTGGACTCCGAGAGAGAAGTAGGAGCGGGCGAGGAAGAAGAGAGCAGTCGACGCGTCAATCGTCGACGCGCACGAACATCTTCTTTCGGTTCTTCTCGCTTCGCTTTTCATCGATATTTTCGCCACTGACCTCCGCTTCGATTCACCTCTCTCCATCAGCTTCATTGGCCCCCCCGTCGAAGGACTCCAACCCTCGAATACCTACATGTCTCGTCTGGAGTCCTCGTATCTCAACTCGCGACCTTCGCTCTCGGCTCGGAAGTCCAGCACTCGAGAACAAGACGTCGACGCCGACAACGAGGAGGAGGACGAAGCTGGAGCTGCTCTCAGTGGTGCGATAGCTAGGGAAGCGCTCAGGGAGGAGGATAGTTAAACCTCTATTTCTATTCCCGCTCGTTCGGTTTCGCTAGCGGACTCTCCTATCTGTATCTTCCTCTCCGTCTCTGGATATCGCGAGTCGTTCCATTTTATTCTCTCCTTCTCTCTTCTAGTTCTGTATTTTCTTTCTCACTTTTTGGGTTGTTCGCTTCTTCATCATCTATCTTCACTTGACCTCGTTTACACCTCTTATACCCCTTCCTCTTCTTCCTCCTCTCCATGCCTCCATCTCTCCCTCCCACGCTCCACTTCTTTCGTCCCTCCCATTTTTTTCACTCGATCCATGTTGTATCAAAGCGACGTATACGCGTTCGTCCATCATTCGTATCGTATGCAAAAAGCAAGCAACAGAGAAAGAACAACCAAAGGGCGAGAAAGGAAAAGGAAAGCGATTCTAGACAGCCGGAGCGACGCGCGAGCCTTCTGCTCTTCTACTGCGGTCCTCCAGGAGGTCCACCAGCACCGAACTTCGATGCCATATCGCGAAGGGCTGGGTCGTTCATGAGTTCCGACATCGATGGCGCTCCTCCTCCGGATTGCATTCGCTCGGCCCTGAAAGAAGAGGAAAAGGAGCGAAGTCAGCGAAGAAGAGGGACCCGTCGAGGGACTTGGAGGACATAGGAAGCGTGATAGGACGTACATGTTTCGTACGGATGGGTTGTTCATGAGCGAATCGAGTCCTCCAGAAGCCATCATCTAGAAAAAGAGGACAAGAAAGGGAAGGAAGAGAAGAAGGAGTCAGTTTCGAGTCGCGCGTCGAAGCTTTCATCGCTCTGGAAAGTAAGGCTCTACGTACTTGCTGAGCCATAGCCATAAGCTGAGGGTTCTGCATGAGGCTAGCAATATCGGGCATTCCTCCTCCTCCTCCTCCACCAGCTCCACCACCGAACATCCCAGCGAGCGCACTCAGATCAGGCATGCCACCCATGGGAGGAGCTCCTCCTCGAGGAGCAGCAACGGAATCCGCCTCCTCGTCCGACTCAGCATCCTCCTCCTCGGCGTTGGCGTTGGAAGAGGTGGAAGGGAGACGGGACTGAGCGTTGGCAAGAGCGGATCGGAGGTTGGTGTTGGTTGGGTCGAGGAGGAGTCCTCTCTCGTAGGCTTGGACGGCGAGAGGGAATTGGGAGAGGGAGTAGTGGGCGTGACTGAAGAGAAAGAAAAGCAGAAAAGCGGGGAGGAAGGGAAAAAAATAGGTGAAAGGAAGAGAAGAGGTGAGTACGACGCGAGGGAGGGAAAGGCAGGAGACGCGAGATTGGGAAAGAGAGAAAGCTCACCCGAGTCGAGAGTAAGCCTTGACGAACGATCCGTCGACCTCGAGGGCCTGCTCGGCATCCTCGACGGCCTTCTGGTGATCTCCGACGGAGGAGTAGGCGGCGGCTCGGTTCTGTAAAAAGGTGAACGTGAAGGAAGGAGGAGGAGACGGGTGAGCTCGTGATTAAGCCCGTACGAAATTGGCTCGTCGCTCTCGCCCAAGATATCCGAAGATAGTGAAGCAGAGAAGACACTCATTGTGAGGGAAGCGAGAAAGGCATGTGCTGAAAGACTCACGGAGTAGTAAACAGGGTTCCTCGCGTCGAGAGCGATCGCCTCCGAGTACTTCTCGATAGCCTCGGAATACTTCTTGGTAGTCATCAAAGAGTTTCCAGAAGCCTTGAGGGCTGCATAATTCAACCAGAACGTGTCAGTGCCAGTCGAACGAGGGCCAGCGTCGAGACGGGTGAGCCTGAGTAACGAGGTCGAAATCTCGAGCTCGGGAACGATCAAGGGAGAGCGAAACTGACCTTCAGCAGCAGCCTTGACAGCAGCAGTAGGAGCAGCAGTGGAAGCGGCGGGAGTAGGGAGAGGGGTAGAAGCTTGGGCAGCAGCGGGGGACTGTGGATCCAAGGCCGAAGAGGAAACGAGGGAGAGACGTCAGCGACGTGGAAGGGAGGAGAAGGAAAGGAAGGGTCAGCTTCAAGCGAGCTCTCGGATCGCTTCCTTCGTCCTCCATCGAGGTTTGCTGGGCTTCAACGATGGTATGGAAGGAGTAGAGTGGATAGAGAACGCACCTTGACTCCGGACTTCTCCTTAGTCCTGAGATAGACGTCGAGGAGGGAAAGCAACGAAGCCGGCTTAATGGAGAACTGCTGCTGCTGCTGCTCGGAGGTAGGATCGATTCCAAACGCTTCGGCGATGCATTCAACTGAACAAGAAAATATGAAGCGATGCAGAATGTCAGCTCACAAGCTCTCCACAGAAGAGCGAGCTCCACGAAGCAGACGGCGTGCGGCAAGGCAAGAGGTGTGGAGAAGGAAGGGAGGAGGGAGGGAACGATGAACGACTCACTGGCAACCTCAACTCCCTCAGCGTCGTCCGACTTGATGGAGTTGTCGTTCACCGAGTCCCTGAGGAAACCGAGAATGTTAAAAACGAGCTGCTTCTTTTTGAGATCGGAGGACATGGTTTTCTGGTTGGAGATGGGGGTTGAGGAGGAGGGAGCGAGCTGGGAGGGCGAGCGAGAGGGAGCTAGTTTCGACATTCGGGGTCGGGCTCTCTTCACGTGGAAGATTCGAGATCGATTCTCTCTTAAGCACACCGTAATATCTTATCTCAATCTCATTCCCCGTACCCTCCCGAGAAACTTTGCCACAGAAAAGTGTTGTTCGTCGAAAGAAGAGGAGATCAAGATCGCAATCAAGCCTTGGTCGCCTTGTGCTCTTCATCCTCTTCCTTCTCGTCCGCCTCCGCCTCCTCATCCACTAGATCGTCCTCCTCCTCCACCTGGGTCTCCAAATCCTCGATCATCAACCTCTCCTTCTGGAGCAGCCTCTGCTCGTGAGCGAACGCTTTGGATCTGGTGGCCTCCGCTCGGAAGACGATCTGACGCTCGTTCAGGACGTGTTTGATTCGGGCCATGGAGACTTGGATCTGCGAGGGCGACCGAACCAGAAAAGGGTTGGAGATGGGATCAGCTCCAGCTCTAGAAAGGGTTTGCAGCTCGAGGAGCTTCGAGAGGAGCGAAGGGCGAGAAGGAGAGAAAGAGAGAGCTCACCATCTGCCTCGCCTTCCTAGTTCCCCAATCCCTGTTCTTGTCCGCCTCCTTCCTCCTGATCTCGGCCTTCTGGGTGTAGTAGATGTTCTTCTCCCTCAAGAGCAGAGCCCAGAGCGTGTGCAGATCCTGGAACGACTTGACTCGGAGTTCGGCTGCTGTCCAGGGTCGAACTGGAAAGGAAACAAGGAAAAAAAAGTCGAGAGGAAGGTGAGCTCTCGTCCTTCCTTCCTTCCCTTCCTCCTTCCTCGATCCCTTTCGCCTCCGCCTCCGATCCCAGTCCCCCCCAAAAGAGTCCATCGAACGTGTCCACTCACTCATATCCAACCCTCCCTCTGGCACCAACTCCATGGTCAAGTACTGCCCCGTCTTAGGGTCCTGATGGAAGAAGGCGTAAAGCGGATGATCCTTGTCGACCTCGATCTCGTCCTTGTACTGCCTCTGAGGGATGAATTTTGGGATGGGGTTGGTTCTTGGAAGGAGGGAAGGAGGGTAGAGTTTTCCTGTCGTCGGGTCGATGAAGTCTGAGAAGTCGGAGGCGACGGGTCGGGTCCTTTGCGGAGGTAGGAAGGTGAGCGGGTCGTGAGGAGCAGGGATCATGTTTTGCACTTCGTCAGGGAGGGTGTCCTCCTCTTCCGAGTCCTTCTCTACAGGTTCGGTGGGTGAGGAGGACGTCTTGGCGGGGACAGAGGGGGAGGGGGTGGTGGAGGAGGAGGAGGGGAGGAAG
This sequence comes from Mrakia blollopis, assembly GCA_000950635.1. Lineage (NCBI taxonomy): Eukaryota > Fungi > Basidiomycota > Tremellomycetes > Cystofilobasidiales > Mrakiaceae > Mrakia > Mrakia blollopis. The sequence goes on along the minus strand of BBPU01000130.1, from coordinate 1,694,114 downwards.
GAAGGGAGGGAGGAGGAGAAGGGACGTCGGGAAGAGGTGAGGGAGGAGGAAGAAGGAGCGAGGAAGGAGGTCGAAGCGTGGGAGGAGGTCGAGGAGGAGAGAGTGGCGAGGCACCTAGGAGCGGTGGAGAACAGGCGGGCCAGCATGATCCTAGAGGTTTTTGTTTTGGGCGGAGGTGAACGTTGGGAGAGGAAGGGAAGGAGGGAGGACGAGTCGAGGTCACACTTTTCAAAAGGGCGGCGCGAGCTCACCTCCTCCTTCCTTCCTTCCTTCCTAACGACCAGCATCCTCGAACCAACTCCGTCTACATCTCTCTCTCTTCAATGCCCTAGGAACCTCCTCTGTATACCCTCGCATCTTCATTCCAAACTCTCGTCTCCGTCGCCTAACTCGAGCCCACTCTCCTCTCCTCGGATGAGCTCCTCCTCCCTCCCCCCTCCCACCCTCCCTCCATCCCCCCTCGATTTCAGCTCCTCAACGATGCTCCCGACCAGAGGAATCGCATCTCTCACAGTCACAACTCCGACCTCCTCTAACCAAACCTTCGACTGGTCGACCTCCTCTCCAGCAACTCGTCCAACAAGAGCAGGAGACGTCAAACCGAGTAGATGGAGGTCGAGGGAGTTCAGGATCTACGAACTTGTCGTCTGCATAGGAGTGGGGATGTTGACATCGGTCGGTGTAGGGCTGGGTCGTGAGTAGCTCTTTTGACTGTTTTCCTCTAGAGCAGGATTGGGAGCGAGGTGGGTCGCTGATCTCTTCGTTCGTCCAACGGTCAAAGCGTCTCATACCAACTTCGATCTCTACTCGCGACGACTCTCGAAGGGTTGGATTCCTGGTAGATTCATCGTGAGTTCTTCTCTCACCAGCCTTCTTAGAACATCCGTCTGATTCCAACTACTCGCTGTTCTTGCAGGACGCCTCCGACCCTCAATACTCAACCTTCCGTTCCAACATCCCCTCCCTCCTCGGTCTTTCCCTCTCTTTCCTCGCTCTCCGCTACATCTTCGTCGCATCATCACCCTCACCCTCGCCCTCTTCCTCTTCAACTCCAACCTCAACCCACTCCCACCCTCGACGCTGGTACCAACTCTCTCGAACGTCGTTCTTGACGAGCTTCGCGCTGCTCAGTCTGAGCATCATGCACGGCACGTCCGTCCTCAAGATCCTGTTCGTCCTCTGGGCGAACTTTGGGTTGAGCAAGAGGTGGGCGGGTAGGAAGTATGCAGTGCTGGGAACGTGGGTGTTCAATGTGTTGGTACTGGTGGGGAATGAGTGGACGGGTGGATGGAGATACGGCGAGAGGGTTGGATTGGTGAGTTTGCACGCGTTTCTTTTGGCTGCAGTTCATTTCGAGGAGCAGAGAGGGTCGAAGATGATATTTGTGGGACCTCTCTCTAGCAGCTAGCGAAGCTGCTTGGAGTCGACGAGAACGCCTGGACTAACCCTTCGCGTCTTTCGTTCGTTCTTGACGCGTCGGTCGTCCTCAAAACAGACCTCGTACGAAGGACTCCTTCCTCGCTGGCACGTCAGCTTCAACATTACCGCTCTGAGGTTGATATCCTTCGCGATCGATCATCACTGGGCCGTCGTCGCGTCAAAGTCGAGCGCTACTCCCATCGAACTCCGACAACAACAACCTTCTTCCGATGTACGTCTCAGCTTTCTCCGCACATCTTTTCAGTCTTCAACGACTCCGGCCATGCCTAAAAATCATCTGCATCTGACTGATCCTTTCTTCACTCTGCATCTTTCTCTTCGAATCTATCCTGTAGAACCCTCAACACTCCCATCCCTCTCCTCCTCCAACCGAACGACAACGCTCCTCCACCTCGCACCCTCTCTCAACCTACGAGGACTTCTCAACCTACCTCTCCTACATTCTCTACTCACCTCTCTACATCGCTGGACCTATCATCACGTTCAACAACTTTCAGTCGCAGGTTCGTCTCGCTCAATGCTCTCTCCTCTCTGCTCTTCCGTCGCTGAACCCTTCCCGCCTCTCTTTCGGCACATCGCCTTCAGATCCTCAACCCTTCCTCCATCCCCTCCCGAACCATCCTCAAATACCTACTCCGATTCATCTTCTCCGTCCTAACCATGGAAATCCTCCTCCACTTCATCTACGTCGTCGCCCTCAAGGACGCCAAAGCCTGGAGAGGTCTTGGGCCAGGAGAGTTGGCCGTTGTTGGATTTTGGAACTTGATTATTGTTTGGTTGAAGGTAAGCTCAAACAATCTACCCTTTCTCGATGGAGAGAAGAGAAACGAAGAGCTGAGCGTACTCCCTTTTCATCTTCGTCTTGACGCGTCGTCTACTGCAGCTCCTCATCCCTTGGCGATTTTTCCGACTTTGGGCTCTGTTGGACGGGATGGACCCTCCTGAGAATATGGTTCGATGCATGGCCAACAACTACTCGTGCGCGGGGTTCTGGAGGAGTTGGCATCGGTCGTTCAACCTTTGGATCGTCCGGTTCGTTTTTCGACTTCCCTTTCCTCTCTCCTCCTCCTCTCTCCCCTCCGACTGCTTCTCTTCTGAAGGATCCTCTCCTCTAATTTCGTCTTCCTGACTCAAATTCTCTCTTTTTGTTTCTCGATCTCTCAGATACATCTACATTCCCATGGGAGGCTCCAAACGCGCTCTTCTCTCGACTATCGCGGTCTTCACCTTCGTCGCTCTCTGGCACGACCTCTCGCTCACGCTTTTGACATGGGGATGGCTCGTCTCGTTCGTCGTCATTCCTGAGGTACTTGCGGGGAGGATCTTACCCAGCTCGAAGGTGAGTAGCGATCAGGCCTCCTTCTCGTCTTTCCTTTTCCCTCCCTCTCTCGCCTTTCTACCTCCAAGTCTCCTCCCGTTCCACTTCCTCGACCTCGTACTTTCTCCATGGGAAACCCTCACTGATCTCCTCTTCCTCTTTCTACTCCTCGTCGCGTCTCACCATCCAGTTCGGCGACCAAGGATGGTATCGATACGTCTGTTGCGTCGGAGGTGTGATCAACGTCTTGACCATGACGAGCGCGAACCTCATTGGGTTCGTGATAGGTATTCAGGGCATGAAGGAGATGTTAGAAGGGATCTGGGGGAGCTGGAGAGGTGAGTCTCTCTCTCTCTTTTCTTCTGCTTCTCTTCTCCTTAGAGTTCTAGTTTCGTCGCGCGAGGACGGAGGAGCGAGTCGTTTTCCTCTCATTTTTTTTTTCCCCCTGTCGACGAAGCACTCGAGGACTCTTGTAGATCTCGAAGTTGCGCACGACGAGTGAGAGTGGTATATACGAAAACGAGGAGCGAGAAATGGAATCCAAGCTGACCTCGGTTTCTTGGGTTTTGCAGGCGTGGTCTTCGCGTTCTTCTCTTGCGGAGGCTTGTTTGCTGCTGTTCAGTTGATGATGGAGTACAGGGAGGAGGAGCGACGTCGTGGGATTTGGAGGAAATATTGATCTACAGACTTCCTTTGTTTCGCGCGTGCCGGATGTTCTGCAGAAGACGGGAGAGATGGGAAGAAAAAGTCGAAGACCAACACGGATCCGTTGCCGCTCCTCGGTGCGAGACCCTCAACTCTTGCTGCCGCTCTGTAGATCGGCCTGAGAGGTTATCTGGTATTTTTTTCGTCGGATTAGGCTAATGAGCTTGAGAGCTGTTAATGGAAAGTTCATAATAACAGCAGAAAGAGTGAAGAAAGAACAAAAGCTTTGTGACGAGGTTGAGAGCCTGTGGCCTCTTCGCCGGTCTGTCTTCTTGAATCCGCTCGTTCCCTCCTCTTTACTTTCCTCCAACTCCATCAACCCAACCCAACCTCCCCTCTATCCCACCCCCTTCAAACCCCCCTCTCTCGCCTACGATGGCCCCCACCCCTATCACGACCACAACGGTAGACGTCTCTCACCTGCCTGAGGCCGTCCGGCAGTTCAATAAGGACTTCCATCTCGAGCCTGCTCGCCTCTCACGAATTCTCGAGGCTTTCCAGTCAGAGTTCCTCGAAGGTCAGTTGCCGCTTTTTAGCCCGCTCGCTTCATGAAGATACTCTGGGACCTCCTCTTTTCGCCGCTCGAGCTTCCATACCTTGCAGCTCGGGAGGGGACTAGCTGTGAGGAGCGTCAGAGAGGAACGACGACGGAGAAAAGAGAAGATGGCCCAGGCTGACCGACCTCTTTTCGATCTTCTTGGCCGCTTGTTCTCGTCCTTTTCGCAGGTCTCGCCAGCTTTGGAAAGGATGTTGCTATGATCCCTTCCTATATCACCGGTGTCCCTGACGGTCAGGAGCAAGGGTGAGTGCCTTCTTCGACCTCCAAGGACGGCATAGGAAGGAGCAGGACGAGAGAGAGTTCCCTTCTTTCCTCTCAAGCTGACGTCGTTCCCATCAACTCTTCCCTTCCCTTCTGTCCCCGTCTTTCCATCGTCTTTCCTCGTTAATGCAGAACTTTCCTCGCCCTTGATCTTGGAGGAACCAACCTGTTCGTTCCATACATGCTCTCTCCTCAGCTACTCAGAATGCTGGGAGCTTGCTCTCCTTCCTCGAACTTCGAGCTCTGACGATGGACCCCTCCTTCCCCTTCCCGCTTCGTGCAGTCGAGTCTGCGAGGTCCGACTCATGGGAGACCACAAGTTTACCATCAAGCAGCAGAAGTATAAGGTCTCTGATGAGATCAAGCAGGGAGAGGCCAGCGACCTCTTCGGTACGTCCTCTTCGCCTTCTTCCCATCTTCCTTCAGCTTCTGAAATCGTCGAACTCCACGACTTTTCAGCCCTGGAACGGTTCGTCTGATCCTTCTACTTGAGCTGACTCTCTTCTACGTCTCTTCTTCTCATGGACTCGTAGGATACATCGCCGATTCCATCGACGCTTTCTTGAATGAGCTCGGAACAGAGTCGGAGGTCGGGGAGGAGCTTCATCTTGGTTTCACTTTCAGGTTCGTTCACTCGCCTTTTTACCTTTCTTCCTTGTCAACATTCTTGTCAACATTCGAGCTGATAGAGCTTCTCTTTGTCTCTGCTGGGTGTCGGTAACAGTTTCCCTGTCGAGCAGACCGCTCTCGCCTCTGGAAAGATCCTGACTTGGACCAAGGGATTCTCAGCCACAAACGCTGTCGGACACGATGTCGTCGTTCTTCTTCAAGATGCCCTCGACAAGAGGCATATCCACGTCAAGTGCTCTGCTCTCGTACGTCTCTTTCTATGCATCGCGTGATATATATACTTCGTGCTCGAGCTGGAGCTGACGGACGTACTCTCGTTTCTCTCCTTCCTTTCCTTTCACCTCCTTCGCGTTCTCAAGGTCAACGATGTAAGCTCTCATCCTCCCCTTCTCTCTCCTCCGAAGAACAACACTTGCTGATCTACTTCTCTCCACGGTTCAATCACCTCAGACCGTCGGAACCATGCTCTCAGCCTCGTACCAAGCCGGACCTGCTCTCATCGGAGCCATCTTCGGAACTGGAACCAACGGAGCCTACCTCGAGGATCTCACCAACATCAAGAAGCTCGGAGCCGATTTCATCAAGGAGCAGGCCATCAAGACTGGACCCAAGATGATCATCAACACCGAGTGGGGAGCGCTTGACAACAACGTGAGCTGAAAGTGGCTCTTCCGACGCGCGACTTCAGACTGAAACTGATCCTTCTGCTCCTTGTTTCATCCTCTCTTCTTCCAGCGATTCGTTCTTCCCTTCACTCAGTTCGACGGAAAGCTGGATCGAGAGAGTAACAACCCGTGAGTTGATTTTGCTTTCTCCTCCTTCCTTCCTCCATCTTCGCGAGCTTCGTTCAACTGGACTGAAACCTTCTTTTATCTCTCTTGATCGCTCTCTCAGCCACAAGCAGGCTTTCGAGAAGCTCGTCTCCGGAATGTGTACGTCTACAGCCTCCTCTCTCACTCTCTCCCTCGTTTGCGTTCCCGTCATCTTGTTCAAAAAGCTCACACGCGTCGCGACGTCCTCTTCATTCCCATTTCTCTTCGCAGACCTCGGAGAGATCGTTCGAAACATCATCCTCCACTTCATCGACCAGTCCGTGCTCTTCAAGGGCTACTCCACAGACGCTCTCAACACTCACTACGGTCTCGACACCGCCGTCATGTCCGACATCGAGGCCGCTGCCGATCTTCCTTCCTCCCCTTCCACCAACGCTCAGCCCTCACCATCGTCTCAGGCGATCCGACGGATCTTGGTCAAGGAGTTGGGAGTCAGGCACGAGCTCATCAACGAGGAGGACGTCGAGATTGTCAAGTGGGCGGTCCTCTCGGTTGGAACGAGAGCGGCTGCGTTGAGCGCGTGTGCGATTGCCACCATTGTGGATCACACTCACCGAACACAGGAGCAGAAGGATTCGACCGAGGTTATCGATGTTGGAATCGACGGATCGTGAGTCACATTTTCTTTCTCCCTTCGCTTTGACGAGAAGCGGGAGTTTGCTGACCTTCCTCTTCCTTCGTCCTCGTCGTTTCGTTTTCAACAGCATGGCCGAGCTCTACCCTCATTTCAACGAGCGTCTGCGTGATTCGCTCGTCATCCTTCTCGGAGAGAAGCTCGCTAAGCGGGTGAGGATCTCGCTGGCAAAGGATGGATCGGGAGTTGGAGGTGAGTCTTTCGTCTTCGCGTTCTCAACCGTCTCCTCTTCCTCTTTCTGAACCCTCGCTGACTCCCAACACACCTCTTCTTCCCTTCGCTCTCCTTAGCCGCCCTCGCCGCCCTGCAAGCCAAGAAGGAGCTCGACGCTCTTCGTCTTCTCTCTCAACAGTAGATTCCGCTCGTCCTCGTCTCTTTGAACGGTCTCTTTCTAGCTTTTGGCTTTCTCTCAAATTATACGTGGTTTCCGTTTCTCCTTTATCACTCTTTTTACGTGCTCTTTTCTCGATCTTGATACGTTGCTCTCATACTTTGCGAAAATCTGAAAGCGAGAATGACGACCGAACACAACCTCGGCGGGTTCTGTCTCTCTTCCCCCAGCTCTCTGCTCCCAACGACCAGCACAGAGAGGAAGGGAGAAACGATGACCATCCACCTCACGATCCCCTCTTCTCCCTCTCGACTACCCACTCCATCCTCTTCCCCCTCGCAGTATCAAGAAGCCAGTCTGGTGGAGGAGGAACAGCGAGCGAAGGAGAACGAAGCTGGTCTTCGAGCCGTCTCCACTGCCATCCGATCCGCGAAACGAATCGTCGTCCTCAGTGGTTCGTTCTACACCCTCCTCCGTCTCTACTATATTCTCTGCTCAAAGCTGACTGTCTTCTTTCGGCTGGATGAGCAGGTGCGGGAATTTCTGTAGCAGCAGGGGTTCCGGACTTCCGCTCTTCGACAGGCCTCTTCCAGTCCCTCGGCGGGTCGTCCTCGGAAGAGAGCAAGAAGGCTGGAGTGATCAGTGGGAAGGAACTGTTTGATGTTTCGGCGTTGAACGTGAGTGTATATAGTCCATGAATCTGGGTCCGTAAGGGAGGAGGGAGAAGGGGCGAAGGAGAGAAGAGCTCGAAGCTGACGACTTCGTTTGTTCGTTCATCCGTCTATGTAGTCTCCCCTTCGCTCAAGTCTACACCATCAGATGCTCGCTTCGCTTTATCAAGTGGCAAGTCAAGCGGGGCCTACGTCATTCCATAGGATGTTGAAGGAGTTGGATAATGAGGGGAGGTTGCTCAGGGTGTATACTCAGAGTGAGTTTGAGCTCAAACATTCGAACCCTTCCCCATCCCTTTCTCGTCGTTCCTCATCGCTGACCATCCCTTCCCTCGTATTCTCGTCCTATCTAGACATCGACAACTTAGAAGAACGAGCAGGACTCACTTCCGGAATCCCTACCCCTCCTCCTCCAGCACCTCGTCGTTCGAACAAACGTCAGAAGCTCAACCCTCCTCCTTCGACTCCTCCTACCGCTCCTTCAACACCAACGCCACGCTCCATTCCCCTCCATGGTCTCCTCACCCATCTCTACTGCTCTATCTGCCCACATTCCCTCCCACTTTCGTCCAACCTCCACCTCCTTCTTCCTTCTCCCTCAGCCTCCCCGACCGACGACCCCGCTCCTTCGCCTTCCTCCGTTCCCTGCCCGGAATGCGAAGTCGCAGATGAAGTTCGTTCGGCGGCGGAGCTGAGGTCGAGAGGGATCGGGAGGATGCGTGCGGGAGTTGTGCTGTATGGAGAACCGCATCCGAGGGGAGATGATATCGGTAGAGTCGTGGAGAGGGACATGAGAGGAGGGAAAGGGAGGAGGAAGGGACGTGTTGCGAAGAAGGAGGAGAGTACTGGGTTGGAGAGTGGTCTGGGTGTGAGTGTAGCTGAGGCCGGGACGGTTGGAAGTGGATTGGAGGGAGAGGTGGCTGTGGGAGAACAGGAGGAGGTGAACGAAGGGAAAGCAGACCTCCTCATCGTCGTCGGGACATCGCTCGCCATCCCTGGGACGAAAACCATCGTGAGGGAGTTCGGAAGGGCCGTCGGAGGAGGGAAGATCAAGCCTCCACTACCTTCCCTCGATTCCACCTCCGCGTTGCGGTCGGTTGGAGCGAAGAAGAAGTCGAAGGCTGGTCCAAATCTCGAACGCGTTAAAACCATCCTCCTCAACCTCACTCCTCTCGCCAAACCAGCAGAGACGGAAGGGATCTTCGATGTGTTCGTGCAGGGAGATGTACAGGTGTTCGTGGAAGAGTATCTGGCGAAGGCGAGGGCGGTGGTACCGAAACCGAGAGTGGCGAGGAAACCGAAGGCGACAAAATCACTTCCAACTCCCACTTGGACTCCTCCCCAACTCCAACTTCCAAACCACCTCGACGACAACCTCCACTCTCTCTACTCCTCTCAATCCTCTTCATCCACCAACACCTCTTTCAACATCGCCACTCCATTGGATCTTCCCCTCGCCCTCCTCCCGACTTCAACTCCAACCTCCTCGATCCCTTCATCCATCCCCTCCCCTTTCGCCTCCACGCCCACCTCGTCCTTCTCCTGGGACTCAGCCTCGCCTGCTACGTGCTACGTCGAGATCGAGGTCGACGACGGCGAACATTCTTCGGCATTCAAGACTCCTTCGAAACCGAAACGAGAACGATCCTGGGAGGGAGACGAAGAGGAGGAGGAAGAGGGTGTGGAGGAAAGTCCGACGAAGGGAGCCGGGACGGGGATTAGTTTGGGACTCGGGTAGGTAGGGAGCGGGAAGCCGAAGAACTGGGAGGTTACTTGTGGAGGTGGGAGGTCAGGTTGAGGTTTGTTAGCTGAAGGGAGGACGAAGAGAGGTGAGGGAGAGAAAGAGCCGTTTTTCTTGGACTTTGGTTCGCGTTCGCTTTATCTCGTGAGTTTCATTTAGTCCAATCGCGCGATACATGTTCAGTCTTCCTTTCTTTCGATGAGTTTGCGCGCGAGAGAGCCGGTGGGAGAGAGGGGAGGAGGAGTCGAGACGGGTCGAGCGAGCTCGCGGAAAGGCTGGTCTAACTGAGTGAAAGAAGACTAGAGACATCCTCGTCTCTTTCTTTCCCATCCATACCTACCTTCTCTTTTGTTCTATTGGCGAGGAATGAGAATCGTGCGTTCTTAGGAAACGACGGAGAGTGGGGAGGTCGAAACGCGTCGGGGGAACAAGAAAAAAAAAAGGCATCATGAGGGTTGTGAGCGAGCGAGTGAGGATTAGAAAAAGCTGGGCGGTGAGAGATGAAATGCGAAGACTGTAGCTGAATGATGGTGGTGCAAGTGGAGAGAGGGATCAGAGAGAGCGAGAGAAGGGAACAGAGAACTGCGAAAAACAGGGAACGATCAAGCCTAAGGAATCGCCTCCTCGACCTGGATCTCAGCGACTCTTTCGAACAAAAAGCAAACTCTTCCTCCCTGTCCAGCCTCAGCCATCTTCTTCAAATCCGTTCCTCCAAAGTCTCCAGCAGCCTTCTTCTTCATTCCCTCGTCGCCCGAGAACCTCACCTCCTCATCATCAACGTCCATCGCGTCCTCGTCTCCTCTCTTCTTCGTCGAAGAAGAAAAGATGTCGGCGAAGTCGAGTCCATCGAGAACGGACTTCCTCTTCGTCTTCCCTCCTCCTACGACGGCTGCTAGCGGCTCGTCCGACGCGTCGTCGTCGTCGTCGTCCTGTTCGACGAGTTGATGATCCAGGTCCATCTCGTCTTCTACTTCCCCTACTGAGTCGACTGGTTCGTCGTCCGAGTTGATGACGCTCTCGTACTCATCCGAGTCGTCCGAGTCCTCGACGACCTTCTTCTTCTTCGGCATCTGGGAAGGAGGAGGTCCTCTGGGCGGTGAGGAAGCGACGGTGGTGGAGGAAGCGGTGGTGGTGGTGGCGGAGGGTTTCTTGACCTTGGAGGATTTTCGAACGATGGCTTTGAGGATGTCGTCTTTGACCATGTTAGTGAGTCCTCCGTCGAGGCAGTCGATGTGAGTGAACTCCTTGAGAGCGGCGAGCTTGTTGGCTTTGAGTTTGGCGGCCTGGCAAGATAGAGGAGATGAATCAGCGAAGTGATGCGACGAGGAGGGAAAGGAAAGGATTGGGCTCACCTTCCTCGCCTTCTTGGCTGGATTTTCAGGCTTGACGTTAGACGCGGAGGTGATGAAAGCTGTCTCGTCTTCCGAGGAGTCGTCCGAGAGATCGACGAGGGTGGATTTTGGGAAGGCTGGTTTGGGAACGTCGTCGTCGAGGGATTCGTCCAGGTCTGCGAAGAGGCAGTCGCAACCGAGGAGCTAAGGAGGAGAGACGGAAAGAGATCAGCGACGTCTTTCTTTGCGAAAAGATGAAAGAGAGAGCGAGAGGGAGAGGGCTCACATCGTGAGTGTAGCATCCGGTGTGCGTTCTCATGGTGAAGAGGGTTCTCTGAGCGGAATCGAAAGAAACGTCAGATCGAGGTCTTCGAGACGCGACGAAAAAGAGAGAAAACACTCACCAGTTCCTCGGGAGTGAAGCTGTTGCTCGTGGGTCCAGTCTCAGAATCAGGGTCATAATTCTGTGAAAGAAGATTAGGGGGATCAGTGAGGGTCGTAAAAAGAACGCGGAGAAGGAAAAGCGAACGAACCATCACCGAACTCGACAATCCCAATTTCGTGATCTGTCGCTGCAAGATCGATTCGTCGATGGTACCAGTAGCTAGGTAATCGAGATAAGGAATTAGCTTAGGTTTCCTGAGCGGTCTGAGGGCGAGAAGGAAGGGAACTCACTGATGAATCGGTAGATAAAGACCTTTCTCTTCTGTCCATCTCGATGGATTCGAGCCATCGCCTGAGCGTCCGTGGAAGGATTCCAGTCGGAGTCGAACATAATGAGTCTGTTGCGCGTCAAAGACTGGTGAGCTTGAGGCTTGAACACGGCGCGAGAGAAAGGAGGATACTCACCTCGAAGCTCCGATCAAGTTCAATCCAGCTCCTCCACTCTTCGAGCTGAGCAAGAAGATGAACTTCGCAGACTGAGGTGTTTGGTTGAATCGATCGACCATGTCTTGACGTTTGGTCTGAGGCGTTTTCCTGAGAGATGCGGGGACGACGAGGAGGGTGGGTGAGATGAAGTCGCAGGAGAGCTGGAGAAGAGAACGGCTAGCTCACCCGTCCAGTCGCTCGTAGCGGTATCTCTCCTCCTTGCAGTGAGCTTCAAGGATGTCCAGAGTCTGTATTTAGATATGAATAAAACGTCAGCTTGAGTCGTCGAACTGGAATTCGGCGAGGGCGATCAACGAACAGAGGTGAAGTTCGAGACGAGAACGACCTTCTCCTCCGTCGTCGTCTTGATCACGCGAAGAAGATTCGCGACGGCGATCATTTTGCCTGAGAAGCGTCGAGGAAAGTATCAGCGCTATTTCTCCTGAGGTGAAGAAGAGGAAAGGATGAACCGCTGGAAGACATGTCCCCTAGAGCGAGATCATCAGGAAGGATGGCTCGAGCAGCGACGATTGGCGGGAGGTCCTCGGATTTCTGGAAAAGGAGACAGCTTCGGTCAGGCCCAAAGAGAGTGACGGAGTAAAGTAAAGCCAGACCCACGCTCTCAGGGTTCTTTCGGAAGAGCTGTGAGGTCGGAAGAGAGGTCAGCGAGCGTGACGAAACGGAGAAAGATCGAGAGCGGAAAAACGAACATAAGGGCTGTTGCAGATCTTTCTGCAGAGGTCGACTGCATGGATGAAAGGTAAGGGTGATCGGTCAAGTTCAGAAACAAAGGGAGAAGATCAGGTACTCACTCATCATGAGGGACTGAGGACTGGAGAGGGAAATTGAGAAAGTTCGGACGCGTCAGTCTCGTTTGATCTCGATGGAGAAAAGTTAAGAAACTCACGTCAACGAGTTCACCGTCGAAGGATGGAGAAGCTTAGCGAAGATATCCAGCTGCAAGGTCGTAGGAGCAACGAAGACGACGTATTCGTCTGATTCCAACGAAGAGGAGGGATCTTGTCAGATCGCGTGAGAGGAGAGAAGAGGAACGGGTTCAAGAGACTCACGTTTTGGAGGCAAGAACTTGCTGAGGATGTCTGCGGTTCGTCGAAGGATGAACTGAGTCCCAATTTCCGAGAGCTTGGCACCTCGAGCTTGACCGAGTTCGAGCTCTCCTTTCGAGCATTGAGGATCTCGAGATCGGATCTGTAAGACGATGAGGAAAGATTAGCTCAGTCGAGGTATGGATAGTGAGATGAGAGACTTCGCGCACGATGGGCTTCTCGTATATCTTGGTGAAGGTAGAGTAGGCATCGAGGATTCCGGGGTTGATGAAGTTGACCTGAAGGGAAGAGGCGAGTGAAAGAGGCACGGAATGATTAGCGACGAAGGAGAGGCGATGAGGCTGAGCGCGACCAAATCAAGCTCACCATAGCCCAGAACTCCCCGAGATCATTTTGAAGAGGAGTTCCAGAAAGGATGATCCCTGCATGATGAGAGGAGAACGAGAGGTCAGCGAGGGAGGCGAGGAGACAGAGCTGAAGTCCGACTCACTCTTCTTCGTGCTCAAAACGTCGAACATCTTGCTCGTCTTGGCGTCCTTGGACTTGAGACGATGACCTACGGGGGTAGAAAGACGAAAGACGATCAGCTCAGCCTCGAGACCGAAGAAGGAGTCGAAACGAGAACCGACCTTCGTCGCAGACGATGAGACCGATCTGAGGAACGCAGCTCTTGAGTTCTCCGATGACAGTTCGAAGCTGAGAGAAAAACGAAAGGTCAGATTCGAACATTCGCTTGTATGGTCGGAGGAGAAGTGCTCACCTTCTCGTATCCGATGATCAGCACTTGATGTCGGCGAGAGGTAGCGAACTGCTTGATCTGATCCTTGTTTCCGTCTCCGACCATGATTCCCTAGAAGGAGGGAGGAGATCGAGGGTAGGTTCAGGATTGAGTCGAGGGAATAAAGAGAGGTCGGAATCACTCACGATGGTGTCGCGTCCGAGCCTGGAAAGAAGAAGAGGAGGGATAAGTCGCGTTCAGTCACACTGGTGATCGATCGAGAAAGAAAGGAAATCGACGGACCACTTGTTGAACTCCTTCTTCCAGTTGGTAGTCAAACTGACAGGGCAGACGATGAGAGCTTTCCCGATACTGCGCGAAAAGAGAAACACGCTTCATCAGTTCGAGCGACGACGGAGGGGAAGGGAGGAGGACGTACACGCTGTGATGATGAGGTCCGACGTAGGGAGACTGCTTGAGAAGAGTCCAGATGAGAGCGATGGTTTGAAGAGTCTTTCCGAGTCCCCTGGAAGGTCGACAAGAAGAAGAAGACGTGAGCGTGAGGAAGGAGGAAGGGAAGATGAAGAGAGGAATAAGACGAACATTTCGTCGGCGAGAATGGCGCCAGTCCCTTCGACTTTTCGAAGAGCCATGACGCACTCGTACATGAACTTGAGGAGTGAAAAGGAGAAGGGGAAGAAAGAGTTGGCTGGGCCGCGTCCGAAAACGACGAAAGCGAAGCCTCGAAGCAATCGGATGAGAAAGAGCACGAACCTTGACTCCCTCCTTCTGATGAGGTCGCATCTTGTCGGAGAGAACCGGATCGATGACGACATCCACGAGATCGTAGTTCCTGGGTAGTCGAAAGGATTGAGATCAGCTCGAAAGGAAGGGAAGAAGAAGAGAGAGTCAACGCGGACGCGACTGACTTGGGATTGAACTTTGACTGATGATTCTTCGAAGGTCGCTTCATCACGACTGCTCCTGGCCTCTTGGGATCGAACCTGAAATAAGCCAAGCAAAGGATCAGAAGACGCGAATCAGCGTCCGGTTCCGTTGCTCGAGCGCTCTTCCTTTCCTACCTTCTCCTCGTCTCCTCGAACTCACCTCGGCAACGTCGTAGATGCCGTCTTAGCCCTCTTCAACGGTGACTCCTCCGCACTCTTCCCGTCACTCTGAGCTCTCGCGAAGGAAGGAACCATCGGTTTGAACTTCGCAGGGAGACGAGGAGCGGAAGGTCCAGCTTCAGGTTCGTCAACCGCGTCGTACTCGTCCAACGGTCGAGGTTGAGATTGAACCTGGGACCTGGCATTCGATGGAGCAACTGTCTGCTGATAAGCCGAGGGACCTGGTTCCTCCTGCTCGAAGTCGCCCTCGTCGAACGCCAGATCGACAGGACCAGGAGGTTGGAGGTTGGGATTGTGTCGAGGAGGAGGAAGGTGAGGAGGAGAGGAAGCAGGCTCAGGTTTGACTCTGGGTTGCTGCGGTTCGGCGTAGTAGGGTTCTGGTGGTGGCTGGAACTGGACTTCGGGAGGTTTGGGAGCGTAGGCGACGGGTCTCGAGGGAATCATGGGTTTGAAGGAAGTGGTTGGGATTCGAGGAGCTGAACCGCCCATGCTCAGCTTGGCGACGGAAGCCGGAACGTTTCCTCCGAAGCAGGCACCTAATGATGAGAGAGAATGGAGTCAGCGAAGGAAGAGACGGTAAGACGCGACGACGACGACGAGGAGAGGGAGGGAAGCCGGGTGTATGCGACGAACCTGAGAGGTAGCTGAGAAGTGAGAATTTAAAGGAATAGAGATGCTCAGCTCCAGCCTCAACTTCGTGCACCTACGCATAAGAGTAGACATAGATGGCGAAGGGATAGGAAGAGAGCTCACTCCTTTGGGTCGATCGGACAATCGACCTCGACGTCCTTCCCTCCGACCTTGAGCTCGTCTCCCTCCTTGACGCTTCCAGCTGTGAACCTTCCCTGGGCGATGCTGAAAAACAGATGGTGGAGATCAGGCTCGCGAAGGGTCGAGCGAGAAAGAGGAGGAAGGGACGAACTCCTTTCCGTCGGTATCCTTCAAGAAGCACTTCGGCCCTCGAATGATCAAGATGGCGTCTCCGTCCCAAGTCTGTAAGGCGAAGGGTCGCGATCAGCGAAAAGAAGTCGAGATGTAGAGGTGAGAGGATGATGAGCTGACCTTGTGCTGTTGGGGTAAAAGAAAGGGAAAGCTCGATCAGCAACCAAAGGAAAGGATAAGGGAGGGAGGGAGGGAAGGGAAAGGACGCGACCTCACCTTCTTCTGTTGTGGTTTCCTCCTACAGTCGATCAAGGCATCAAGAGAGTTAGAAAGCTCGCCTCTATGCACCAGGGGCTTTACCTATGATACTCACCATTGAACCATCCTGTAGAAGTCGTTGGAAGGTCAGAAAAGCTTCAGTGGAGCGAGGGAGAAGGGAAAGGATCGAGCTCACCAATACTCGTCCACCGTGTCTCCTCCTTGACCTGCTTCCTCCGCGGCTTGAGCTACACCATAGAAGACGTTTCGCTTCACAACTGGAGTGGTGTTGTATTTCCTCACAGCTCCGGAGAGGACCTGCTTCTTCTTGATGGCTGAGGGTCTCGATGGACCGGCGTGAGGTTGGGAAGGTGGAGGAGGAGGAGGAGGAGGAGCGTCTTCGAGCTTTCGTTTCGTTGCTGGAGTGCCTTTGGAGTGGGAGGAGGAGGAAGAGGGAGTGGAAGGGTTCTGGGAGAGGAAGGGAGAGACGAACTTCTTCTTGATGGCTGGATTGTATCCTCCGCTCATCCTGATCCTAGCCGTTGAGGGAGGAAAGGAAGACAGGCGACGAAATGAGCTCTCGCTCTCCTCTCAAAATCTCGAGACAGCTTGGTCGACCTCCCTCCCTTTCTCTCTCAGCCCCAACAACCTCTCCGGACCCACCCTTCTCTTTCTTCCTCCTCTTCTCCTTCTTCCTATCGCCATGCTCCCTCGGTCGATATCCTCGTTGGGGTCGAGGCTCGGCGGCAGTAGCAGCAGCAGTAGTACTCGTCTCTCGGCCAGCTTCCACTCTTCTCCTTCTCAATCAGCCAGAGTAAAGACGACAACAGCAGCCAAGGTGATGCAAGGAATGAAGGGAACGAACAACGTTCGACGTGAGTCAAGTCTACTACTATAGTTTCATCTCGCTTCCTCGGTGGGTCGAGCTGCTGGAGGAGTGGTGGAGGGAAAGGAAGGAAGGATCGAAGCTGACCTTTCCTTCCTTCTCTCCTTCTTCCTCTTTCTCTTTCCCTTCTCGGTTCCGACTTCCTTCCCTTCTCCATACCTCCAGTGAAGAGTCTACCATCTCGTCAACGTCTCGCTGGAGGCTACGAAGGTCGGAAGTTCGTCCACCCGGAGTTCTATGAGCGACGAGACGCTACCAAAGCTGAGAAGAAGCGAACGGGAATCGCCATCGCCAACCAGCTTATCGTAGGAGTATCAGGATCCGTCTCGACTCCTCCTCGGAACCCAAAAGGACCCAAAGCCATCGTCAACTCAGCCCAAGGTGTTCAGCTCGGAGAACCCAAGAAGAAGATCGACACTTCCGACTTCGTCTTCAGATCCAGCCCTCTCACTCGTTCCCCCGAATCCGCCTCCAAATTCACCTCCCATCCTACCCTCACCCACCTCCCTCAAGCCTTCACCTCCCCTCCCATCCGAGAAGGTCTCATCTCCTCCCTCCGAGAGTACCTCACCGTCGACGCCAACAAGGACGAGCCTGGCAAGAACCGTCTCTTCCGTCCTACTCCCATCCAGCGACTCGTCCTCGGTCACTTCTTCGACGCTCCCGAGCGAGTCGAGCCAGCCAAGGGAGGAACCAAAGGTCGAATGACTCAGCAGCATCGCAAGTTCCTCGAGAAGCCAACAGAGATCCCTCGAGGAATGAGACTCGGATCCAAGACGCTCCTCGCCGCCGAGACGGGTTCAGGAAAGACGGTCGCGTACGCTCTCCCCATCATCGAGGCCCTCAAGGAAACCGAAGCCAAAGTCAAAGGTCCTCACATCACCACCCCTCGCATAGAGATTCGCGAAGAAGAGCCAGACTTCCTCAAGTCGGTGACGCGACCGTCGTGGGATCCAGATCTCGGTCCTGTAAACCTTCGACACCGTCCTCCTCCCGCTCCCAAAGGTCCCATCCTCCAACCTCGAGCTCTCATCCTCGCTCCTACTCACGAACTCGCTCGACAAATCGCTCAGGCCATCAAGGTCCTCTCCCACAACGTCAAGCTTCGAACCGCCTGTCTCTCGGCTGGATCCTCGTCAGGAAAGGATCGAGGAGCGTATGCTTTCCATCCTGGAACGGACATCGTCGTTGGAACGATCGGTCGAGTGAGGGAGTTGATGGGGCTGTCGGGGTTCAGGGATGAGGAGATGGAGGAGAGGAGGGCCAAGTTGACGGAGGAGCATCAGGTCGAGGTCATCAAGAAGGAAGCTCGAGCAGCGAAGTTGGTGTCGGATCGATCGTTCGGACAGGAAGGGAAGAAGGATCCTTGGGTGCCGGATACGAGGTTGACGTGGGCGGAGAACTTGACGGAGAAGAGGAGGTTGGAGGACGAAGGGTTGATCGAGAGGGGGTTGGATCCTTCGAAGAGACCTTCTTGGGATACGCCTTCTCCCTCAGGTGGGAAGAGGAAGATGCCTCCTCCTGCTGATCCGAAGAAGGTTTATCTGGGACTCGATAAGGTCGAGTGGATTGCCATCGACGAGGCGGATATCGTTCTCAGTGAGTCATTCTCCTTCATTTCGACGCGTCTTCGTTCTTTCCTTCTTCGTCTTCCTCTCTTCTGGACGACTGATCTTCTCTCCTTCTCTTATACCTCTCCTCCTAGACCCCGACTTCATCGATCACACCGAACCCGTCCTCGATCCCCTCTTCCAACGCATCAAACCCCCTCACCTCATCCTCGCCACCGCTACGATTCCGGAAACCCTCGCCAACTACGTCCAAAAGCGCCACCCAGAAACGACTCGTCTCATCACTCCCAACCTCCATCGACTCCCTCACAACCTCGCCGTCTCCAAAGTCACCTGGTCAGGAGGAAACTGGAAAGCCGACGTTCTCCTCGAACTGCGACGCGCCTTCGTCGACGACGCTCGAAACGGAAAGCTCGACTCGCAGATCATCATCTTCATCAACAAGAACACGAAAGCCGAGTTCATGGGCCAGTACCTCGAGGAGCACGGAATCACCAACATCACCATGACCGGAGACAGCCAACTTCGAGGTCGAGGAACCAACAAACACATCTCGGATTTCCTCATCTCCCCCACCTCCTACCTCAAGGAGAAACTCGCTCCTCCCCCATCTACCCCTCCCGTCAAGTTCGTGGCTCCGGAACCGGTGCCGAGAGTGCTGGTGACGACGGGAATGTTGTCGAGAGGGTTGGACTTCTCGTCCAAGATCACGACGGCGATGCTTTGTGACGAGCCCCGGAACGCGGTGGACTTCATTCATCGAGCTGGGAGGGTTGGGAGGGCTGGGAATGCCGGGAGGGTCATCATTTTCACGAAGGAGAAGCAGAAGATGGTTATTAGGCATGGAGGAGGAGCTGGACGTGGTGGGGCGATTTACAAGACGGTGAGTTGTTCGATTTTCTCATCTTCGACGCGTCCTTTCTCTCGCTGATCATCTTCGTCTCGTTTTCCTTTCTTTTCCAGATCCTCGCCGCCAAAGCTCGTTACGCAGAGAGTCACGGTGGAAGGCAGCAACGAAAGTAGATTTATCTACCTACTCTGCAGATCTAGATCTTCTCTCTCTCTCTTTTGCTTTGCTCCCACCCTCTCTCTTTCTTTCTTCTCGTCGCATCTCCATTTGCATCACTTCGTTTCTTCTCATTTTTGCTCTTGCTGGTCATTTTCTTTTCCATGTGTTGTACGAGAGGAGTTCGATTATCTACACCCACCCTTTTCCATCGACTCGTCGCGTGCTCGGCCTTTCCTTGAGCAAATCAAACTTCCTGTCGTCGACAAGCTCGAACTGCGTTCTCACAAAAATCTCGTCACCCACTTTGATCTCGGGGGTTGCATGTTAACTTCTGTTCTCGCAAACCAAGCTGGCGTAAAAGTCATGAAATGCTACGATCGGTTCGACACCGAGTTTTGGGTTTCGTCTTCCCCTTCTCCCTCACCACCCTCCCGTATCCATCTCCTCCTCCCCCTCAGCTCGAGAGAGTCCATTCGTGACGGGAACTCCCCAAGAACTCTGTCGAGAAGAGGCTCCCCAGCCGTCGGTTTCCTCCTCCATCGGATTTGGAGCTCAGCGTCGTCCGATTTCTTTTCGAGCTCCCATTCCGTCGCGTCGAAGTTCGGAGGAAGAGGATCCGGTGGAGAGACGTTTCCCCATCCTCCGAGGGCCTGGAAGATCGAAGTCCGAAGAACTCGTCGTCAGTCGACAGCTCTCAAGTCAGGACCCTCGAAACGAAAAGAGAAAGAGAAACACTCACCTTCACCAACTCCCTCATCGACCCACCGCATACTCCAGCCATCTCCCTCCACACAGACGTTATCCCGACCTCTCCAACCTTCCAGTTCCTCATCGTCTGCCTCAGCAACTCCCGAATCCCCTCCTCCTCAGCTGGCTTCCCTGCCTCTTCCCTCGCCGGGATCGAGATCCGTTCGACGAGTCGGTGTTGAGAGGGATTCCTCGTCGTAGGATCATCGGGGTGGAGGAAAGGTAACGAGGAGGTACGGAACGAGCGTGAAGTCCTCCGTGAAGCACGAGTGGTGGCGGGAGAGAGGCGAAAGAGGCACGCATTGGTCGCGTGGGAGGATGAAGACGTAGGAGGAGGTTCGGAAGTCGTGGGAGAGCCGATGAGCGTTGGAGTGCATTCGTAGCCAAACTCCTCTGCGATTCCGAGGCAGTAAGAAGCAAACTCGGTAGGTGTCCACTCGAATTTGTGATCGTCATGGCTGTCAAGATGGGAAGAAAAGTCAGGAAAGAGTCGTGCGACGCGCCAAACCGAAAGTCGCGACGAACTGACCGGAAGACTCGAGACGTCCTTCCAGTAGGATCAAGAAAGCCTTTCTGATCCTTTCCGTCCCGATCAAATCTCTGGTTGAAGTCGAAGTCTGTGTCCAGCGGGAAGGAGAGGAGTTAGAACAGTGGAGACGCGTCGAAAGGCGAAATAGCCGAAGAACTCACTTGGAGTGGAGATGAGCAGTAGTCTCGGCCGGTATTCCCCCAAGACCATAGGAGCAAATCGTTCCAGGGTCTCTTGAGAAAGATGCTCGATGACCTCGAGCGCAACCATCGCTTCATACACGTTGAGCTCCTCATTGAACTGCGGAGGAGGAGAAGATGGAAGGAAGAAGATCAGACGGCCACCGCTTGATGAATTCTTTGACGCCGGAGATTGAGAAACTCACCTGGCCAAGGTCGCCTTCCCACAGATCCATGTCGAGACTGGTCCACCGGGGGAGCTTTCCGGTGAGATCTTCCCGGGGAAGAGCGTCGATGTCGAGTCCTGCGAGTCTCTGACTCCGGCAGAAAGAAGAGGACCAGAGGTGAACTCTTTTATCTTGCTCCCATTGAGATAGACTACGTAGCTTACCTTGACGTGAATGAATGAGTGCTCAGCTATTGCTTCAGGGTTGGCATTCGCTGAGAGGACGGGGGGTTCCAGAATCGTAGGCGACGGCGAACAGAGCTGAAGAAAGTTCCGAAACCGTCAAAGCACGTTCTTCTTCGTCACTTTTTTCGTCCTTTCAGGCGAGTAGACTCACGGCTTGTATCAGAGCACCTGAAAAATCAGAGAAAAAGAAGGAGGAGAGGACAGTGAGCAACGGACAAAGAGGTGAAGGAGTATCGTCGGTCCGACTCAAGCTCCTCCCTTCTTCCTCCTCCCTCGGACCTCCCCTTCTCCCAAACGATGAGCTTGAACGAAGCCGTACCTTCTCCACATCCGATATCGAGGACTGATGTAACGTTCTCGCTTCGAAGAATACCGAGAGCCCAGGCCTGGCGGCAAGGACGGATGGAAGAAGATGGAGGAGGACCTCATTTAGCGCGAGCTCATCATCCCTTCCTTCGTCCTTCTCCTGCAAAAAGGGTCGAGACTCACCTGTCTCTGCAGATGAAGAGGCGGGAAGAAGCTGATCTTGTCTTCTGAGGTACCGTGGATCCAAGTCATCTTTTCTGCTGAAACGGGAGTTGCGAGGTTTTTTTCGAGGTGGGTGATGGTTGAGAGGTGAAAAGAAAGCAGGGTGTTCGGGTTGGGTTGGGGAATTGGTAGTGGTCAGGGAAGCCTTGTTTCCTTCATGCCGACCCCCCAGTAAAACCTAGCTTGGAAACTGCCCTGAGATGAGGAAGTTTCTCAGGATATATGAGCAAGGAGCCTTTGTCTCAACTCCTGCTCTCCTCTCGCAGAGCAAGCGAAACGACTCCCTCTCCCTCCCCTTCCCTCTCGAAACGTCGGAGCATAGAAATGAAAACAAAAAATGCATTCCAAAACGAGGTGTAATTAACTTAGGCCCAAATAAAAACTTAGGAGGAAAGACTAAGGAAAGCAGGGTGAAAAGCAAGGCAGGCGAGAGGAGAACGAGCGATGAGGGAGAGTAGAAAAAGCAAGAGCAGAGCAGGGCAGCAGTTCCGGGCAAGAGGAGAGCGAAAGAAGACAGACACGGAGATATAAAGGGGGGAGTGGGATAGGTGAGCTTGAATGGTACAGAAGTAGAAGGTGGGGGTGGAGATGGGATGAACGAAAAGGAGAGTTGTATCGCGAGAGAGGGAAGAGTTCGCTTCATATGGAAGATAGAATCTACATGAAACCAGACTCCTCAAGCATCCTGGAAGAAGAGGAGAGGATAGAAGGATTCGTCAGCGAGATGAAGCAACGAGAGACGGGGAGGAAAGAGGCAAGCATCTGGAACGCGATTCCAACTTCCCGCCTTCAATTCTAGCTCTAAGAAGACTCACCGAGTTATGCGCTCTGGCGTTTCTTCTCGTGGCTCGAGATCAAGCGATCTAAGGTACAGCTCGTCCTCAGTCCTCCCGGCAGCCTCCTTGAGTTGACGTTCGACGTAGGACTGGATCGGAGCGACGGGAGCCAAGCTGCGATGAAACGAAAGAGATTTAAGTCAGCTTCTGTCTCTTCCTCTCCCCAAAATCGCCAACGTATCTCCTCAAAGTAGTAGAAGATAGATCGTGAGTCGACTCACTTGTAAGGCACAGACTGATACGTCTGCATCTCCCTCAACACTCCCGCCGACTTCATCCTCTTGCCAAAGTTGATGAGCTTCTCTCCCTTCGGCGTCTCTCCCTGGAGGAAGTTGGGGTTTCCATCCTCGATAAAGGTGAGGAAAGTGAGGTAGACACCTGAAAAGCAGCCAACACGCAAGCGAAAAGAAACGAGTCAGAAGGTCGTCGAGGGAGAATGGAGGAGAACGAGTTCGACGCGTCGATTCGAGATCTAAAAAAAAACAGAAGGACTCACCCAGGAAAGGAACCGACGGAGGGTTCAGCTTGGAGAGTTGATCCCTGTAGACCGAGAAGTTCTTATCCGGATCGACGGCCTTGGACACGATCTGGAAGGACGCTTGAGTTTTCGGAGAGAGGACTTCGAAGGTTCGTTTGAGACGGAGGATGAGGGAGGATTCGAGACCTGCGACGATGGCCGCGACGGTGGAGAAGTTGTGGAGGTTGAGACATCGCTACAAGTCACCCAAACGAGACAAGCGAGGAAGGTCAGCGAAGGTTCCCGAAGGACGAGAACAAAGAAGGGAAAGAAGAGAGACGAAAACCGGAAGAGTAATCGAACTCACCTCGGCGACCGAAACGAAGAACTTGACAATCGAAGCCCTCGACTTCGGACTCTTCGACTCGGAAAGGATAGCAGCCTTGACCCAGTTCGACACCTGGTTCGAATGCTTGATGACGGCCTTAATGTTGGCAGCCTTGTTGGGATCCGAGAGATCCGACCAAGCCTTCTGGAGACATTCGACGGGTCGAATCCGGTTGTACATCGCAGCGTCCATGAGGGTGAGTTGACGAGCGAGTTCGAGAGGATCCAGATCGGTGAGTTTGAGAGGTTTTCGATTCGGAGGGAGGAAGGACGGGGGAGGAGTTTCGGATTGAGTGAGGGTGAGTTTCCGAAGGGCTGTGGATCCGTCGGCGCCGAGTTTCTGGTAGAAGGAAAGAAAGTTAGCTTCCTGTGAGATGAAAAGGAAAAAGAAAGAGGGAAGAGAGAAGAACTCACTCGAGCTTGAACGGCTCTGATAAGAGGAAGACCTTCTCTCGCCTTGAGCGACTCCGGCAGACCGTTCGCGAACTGCTCGATCTGTCCGACGATCTCGTCTCCGGCTTCCATGTGGTTATCCGAGATCCAGATCTTGATGACGTTCAGGACCCTAGCAAAGAACAAAAAGACATCAGCGCACTGCTTCGTCGTTTCAAAAAAAATCGAGGAGAAAGGAGGGGAAACTCGCTTCAGTCGAATCGGCAGCTGTTTCTCCTTCACCCATCTCTGAAGCTCCTCCTCTCCTACCCCCTCCGGAGCGTCGAGGTAGAACCGATCCCTCAGTAGCGATAGGAGTTGTTGAGGAGTAGCGAAGGACTTGTGAGTCATGAGGAAGGTTTCTCGGAAGGAGTGGCCTGCGAAAAGAAAACAAAGAAGAAGGGAGAGGTCAGCTTTCAAGGCGTTTCGTTTCTTCTCTACGAGGAAGAGCTTCAAGACGTACCACTATAGTCTCCATCGTGCATCGTAAGCTTCACCACCAAAGCAGGAAGCGTCCCACCCTTCACCTGATCCTTCTCCCCTTCGACCATCACCAAGTCTCCCTCGACGAGATCCGATCCCACGAACCAAGGTTTCTGCTCCGGAGGAGCTGGAAGCGTCGACGATCCAAAGAACTTGTTGAGTTTCCCGTTGGTTCGACCGGCTCCTCCTGCATCGAGGGCTGCTGAAACAAAACACGCAAAGAGATCAGCTCGCGTCGAACGAAATCGAAAATGAGATTTGAGACAGACGTACCAGCATCATCACTCTCCCTCCTACTCCTCAACATCCCCAACGCCTCCATTGCACCCTTCCCATTTCCACTCAACCTACTCGACTGAGCCTCCATCGCAGCCGACATCTCGACGAACGACGGCACCGAACTCGCCGACGACAGAGCACTCATCGACCCTTGTCTCCCTCTTCCCATGCTGATTCCTCCGCCTCCCGATGTCGGTATCGACGTCTGACTCGTACTAGCCGTCGAAGTAGCGAACGCTCTCGCATCGACCTGATCCCTCAACTCCTCCTCATCCAACAACTCCTTCTCCCTCACTTCCTCATCCAAACCCCTCGCGGCTCCTCCTCCCTTCCCTCGCAAGCTCAAGAGGTGGGATCGCCTGGATCCGATGGATCCTCGAGAGCGAACGGAAGTCATGGAGAGTCTTGAAGTCGAGCGACTTGGTCCTTGACCTCCTCCAGTCGAAGTAGGTCGTCCAACGAAGGAAGAAGAAGGAGAGGCAGCAGGTCGACGAAGTCCAATCCTTCCTTTCGTTCCGTTCCTCACCGCCTGAGCTTGAGCGAACGAGATCTCCCAAAGTCCCAGGAACGCGGGTACGATCGTCAACAGAGCCGACTGGATCTCTCCTACGACAGCTCTACACTCCTCGTCCTCCCTCCATCCTCGTATCGACATGAGGTACCCAGCTCGATCGTGCAACGCGTCCAGCGCGTCCTCGTAGTCCCTCAGGCGTTCGTTGGCCTTCAACACCAGAGCAGCGTAGGCCGTCTCCATAGGCGAAGGTTCCTCCTCTCCGTCGAGATCGATGGAGGTAGCGATGTTGAACGAACGAACGTGTTGCTGGACGAGGGTGACTTTTCGAAGGAGGTCGGAGTAGACGGGGAGGAGGATGTCTGTTTCCGCCGTCGAGGAGGAGGAAGGGAGAGAGAGGGAGGGTGGGTTGGTGCTTCGATCGGCGAAGAGAGTTTCGAGGGTAGCGATAGCTTTGAGGGCCTTGGCTTGAAGGGGACGAAGACCTGGTTCGGAGGCGTCGATTCCAAAGGGACGAACGAGGAGGTCGGCGTCGATTTCGGTGCTGAACCCGTTGCGTCCTCCTACTGGAAGTCCAACGCCGATGGAATCGAGCCAGCCTTCGAGTCGTCGAGGTTTGTACTCTCCTGCTCCACCTCCTGAGCTGCTGCTGTTGCTGACGACTCGACTGGACCGTTCCCTCTCCGCCTCGAGTCCAAACGCGACGACCACTCTCTCGACGTCTTCCGCGTCCGAATGAACTCCTGCGTCGAGATCCTCGTCCGTCGTGATCCAGTCCGTGGTGTGTTGGAAGTGACGGACGGAGAAGGTGAGTCGAGTGAGGGAGGTGGTGACCTTTCGATGAGAGAACTTGAGTTGTTCTGACGCGACGAAGATGGGGTTGATGCTCGACGAAGTCGACCGAGTTGCTGGGAGCGGTTCCTGACTCGACTGAGAAGCGACTCCAGCGAGGACGTCCAGAGATTCCGACGAAGGAGCGAGCACTCCCGAAGCGACGATGAGGCATCTCGTAGCTGCGACGACGGCTGATTTGGCGGTGGTGAGGTTCTCGTCTGCTCGCTTGCAAGCCTCGTAGACCGCCTCGTCTCCCTCGGGAGTTCCAGTCTGGGAAGTATCGGCTCTCCAACCTAGAGCGTCTCGAAGAGCTCGGATGGTCGTTCGAACCTTGAGAGCGAGAACTGGGATTCCTTCCGGTTCCGACGTGGACAGACGATCCTCGATCTCCCTCACCCTCCTTCTCGACTCCTCGACGGGTCCTTCTGGTGCTCTTCTCGTCGACGAGGAAGTCGAGACCTTGGGAGGAGGAGCGACGTCCAGATCCGAGTCGTCGTCGCTGACGGATCTCGAGTCGAAGTCCTGACCGCTCGACGTCCGATTGACGGAGATAGGACCCAAAGGGTTGATGGGTGGATCTCTTCTCCGTTCTCCCGTCTGAGGGTTGAGGTAGTAGACGTAGGCTCCGTCGTCGGTCATTCTCGAGACCCAGGGATAAGGAAGAGCCGCCTTGAGACGAGGACCGAACCCTCCTCCGAGAGGGAGAGCTCCTGCTCCTCCTCCTCCTCCTTGGGTGAGGAAGCTGAACGACTCGGCGTTGGAGTGGGAGGGAGAAGGAGGCGCTTTATCGAGTGCGTTGGAGAGTCGACCGTTGGTGTTGTTGTTCTGCTGGTGGTGGGAGTTGGTAGAGGACGGAGGGTAGCGGGAGGGTTGTAGAGGAGAGGGAGGGTAGTCGTCGATGGATCCTGAGTCCGATTCCGAGTCGGCTGAGGGAAGATCTTGAGAGGTAGCTCCAGTGAGGGTGTTGAGGTAGTAGATCTGAGGAGAGAGCAATCGAGAAGAAGAGCGAGGAAGAGAAGGGGAAGGGGAAGGTGGGTTCGATGAGCTTTCGTCCTCGTCTCGTCAAAGTTCAACACGACTGTACGAGACCCACCTGTCCAGTTGTCGTGACCTAAGACATACAGAGAAGACGGAGAGTGTGGGATAATACACGTCAGCGAGACGTCTTGTTTCTTCTGATCGAAAAAAAAACAGGAAGCGAACAGTGCAGAGAGAAGAGGTCGGAAACAGACTCACTCTCGGCACCCAGTACTCGTTCGCACTTCTGGGAGCACCTCGAGGCGACTCTCCAGGTCTCTGCTCGTACCCGTTCCCTCTCTGCTGCTGCTGCTGTTGTTCTTGCTGTTGTTGTTGATGATATCTTCGTTCCTCCTCCTCCCTCTCGCTGTTGTATTCCTCGTCGGCTTCGTCCTGTCCTCCTCCTCCTCCCCTTCCTTCGGACCAGTCCTCGTCCGAGGTCTGTTCGGAATCCCTTCGAGCAAACTCGGCGGCTGATTCGTCCTCCGAGAGTGGAGAGACGTAGTTGGAGGGAAGCCATCTGATGTGGAAAGGAAAGGAAAGGGTCAGCTTGAAGAGAGCCGAGGAAGGAAGGAGAGAGGTCGAAGAGGGAGGTCGGATGTTTGAGCTTTGGGCGGATAGGAACGAGACGGTTTGGGAGTGGAAACAGATCGTGGTGCAGATGAATCTACTTTCTCTCCTCCATGCTATCCTAGTAGCCCTTCACTGAGTCCGCTTTGAAGCCATGTGGTGTTGTTGTTCGAACAAAGAGAAGAGAAGGAAGGAGGGAAAGGGTCAAAGCTCACCCTCGTTCTCCTTCAAACACTCCATCCCACCATCCCGACTCGAGTTGCCCCAAGATCTCTATGATATCCCCGACTTGGAAGTTCAAGCTTGAACTCTCTGAGCTCTTGAAGTCGAACAGAGCTCGAACGAGGATTCCCCGTTCCGTCGTCGTCCGAGGAGATCCTCCCTCCTCTCTCTCTCTCCTCTCCCCTCCTCGTCCGCTACTCCGTCGACGCTGCTGTTGATGATGCTGACGAGATCTCAGCTCTTCGTCGTACGAGTCGTAGTCTTGTTCTTCTTCTTCGTCCTCCTCTCGATCCTGGTCGTCGTAGGAATCCTGGCGGTATTGTCGCTGCTGAGAGGGACGTGCTTCGAGAGAGGAACGTCGTCGAGCTTGAGCTTGAGGATGGGAGGAAACGCCGCTCATTCAACAAGAACGACGAAGCGAGGAGAGAGGGTAGATGGGAGAGAGGGTTGATATTGAGGGAGGTGGTGCCGTCGTACGAGAAGAGGAGGGAAAGGGAGAGGGAGGAAGGCGAAGAACGAGGGAGGGAAGCGTGGGTGGCCCGGTCCTTTTTCCTTTTTCCTGTTTGACCCAAAGAACGTAAAGAAAAGAAGCCAAGAGATATCCGGATGGTTCCTGGCTGTTGTCTTGAGATGCGAAGGAGTAAGACGGGAGAGGAGGACGGGGGAGGATGATGGTTGATGGCGGGAACAAAGGAAAGAATCAGGTCCCAGAAAGAGGGGAATCGAAGGCGTTTGAGGATTGGACGCGCTTCCCGCTTGTTTTGCCTTGAAGATTTAGTCTATCGAGCGAGGAGGAGAAAGATAGATTAAGTGGGATGACATAGAGAGTGAGATAAAGGTGTTGGGAAAGGTCGTGTGTGTGTATAAAAAAGTTACGAAGTCGTTTGGAAGAGGGAAAGCAAACCGAAGAAGAGATACGAAACGAAAGTGTCCACAAGATTGAACTGAGAAAAGCAAATCCAGTCTCCGAGAGAACCTAAAGACCTCCAAGCAGCCATCCTCCAGCTCCCAAAGCAACAGCTCCAACGAATCCAACGCCCAACCCAAGCCCAAGGGTCCTTCCTCCTCCGCTCGTTCGGCCTCCTCCAACGCCCGCACTCGAAGCAGCAGCAGCCTGAGCGCTAGCTTGAGACTCGAGAGCCGGCTGGACGGTAGCAGCGTAGGCTGAGTAGTCGAGGATCGATCCTGCTGGGACGGCGAGTGGGGTGGCCTCGGGGGCGAAGGACTGTGGGAGCGGGAAGAAGGGAGCGACGGAGTTCAGTTTCGGAGACGCGACGAAAGGCTCTGGGAAGCGAAGGTGAGGTTGAAAGTCGAGAGGAAACGAACGGGAGTGAAGACGGAAGTTCGAAGGACCTTGGCTCCAGCCGCGTCGGTGGTCTATGCAGAGGAAGGAGAAGAAAGGATCAGCAAAGCGAGACGTCGTTCGGACGCGATTCGAGCTCTTCCTCCCTTCAAACCGGTGTAGCCCTCCCCTTCTCGTAGAATCCCCTCATACAATTTCCACGCCGAACCGTCTCTATTCCAGCACAACTAAGGATCGAAAAGAACTCACCGTGAAAGTGAACGTGGTTTGGATAGTCGTTTGAATCGAATTATCCTGTCCTACGACCCTTTGTCCAGTGGTAGTCACTGCGGCAGCTCCAGTAGTCGTCCTAGCAGAAGTCGTCCTAGCCGATGTTGCTGATCGGGTAGTCGGGGTGGTAACAGCGGCGACTCCGTTGATGGTAGAAAGGGTAGCATCTGGAGGTGGGAGGAGGTGAGAAGAACGAGAGGCGAGTCCAGTCAGCCCTGGGGTTCTCCTTTCTTTCGTTCGAGCTGATGGATGAAGAGTGAGATGCTCCAAGGGTACTCACAGGCGTAGGCACCTCCAGCGACGGTGTACCGAGAGACGAGGAGCTATTGCGTTTGAAAGGAAGAGGAAGATCAGCTTCGATGAAGGAGGAAGACGTCAATCAACTGCAAGTGAGCTCTCTCTTCCCTCCCTTCCCTCCTCTCTCCTCGGACGATTCTCCCCCTGGTAACACTGCTCTCTCCTACACCTCTCCCACTAGTCCCCTTCCCAACTCGCTCCTTCGACTCAAGCAAGCCATCCTCAACTCGACGATCCTCCTTCCATCCAACAAACATTCCGCCAAGGGTCCTCCCTTCCTCTTTCCTCGCCCCCTTCCCTCCCTCCCTTCTTCGTCCTGCTCCTCTTCCTCGACCTAGCCCTGAGAGTGAACACGAGAGAGGTGCAACTCACAGTATCTCCATCCCTACATTTCCCCAACACAACAACAACAACAACAACAACAACAACAAAGCAAGCGAGACGAAAAGGCGGTCGTCAGCTTGGACGATCATCCCCTCCAGACGCTCCCTCTCCTTCCCTTCAAAGCTCGCCCCTCCGCTTCTCCCTCTTCCGAAAGCCAAAGCAGAAGAAACTCACACAAATCTGTATCCATCATCGACACATGAGAGAGAGATCCATATAAGAAAACCGTCAGCGACGAAAAGACACTTACTCTCTCGTCGTTTCTCCTTCCTCCAACTGCCCCACCGTGCCCTCCCTCTCTTTCTCCCGCAGTGTCCATCCCTCTCCCCTCTCTCCTCCTAAGATCGTCGACTCACGGTAGCGTAGAAGTGATGAGTTGTCCGTTCACGACCGATACCAGGGAGAGCGCGGAGAGGAGAAGGGAGGGGAGGGAGAGGGAGAGCATGGCTGGAAAGGGTTGTTGGTCGTTAGCGGAGGAAGGAGGAGCGAAAGAGAGAGAGAGGCTTGGGCGTCATTTTTTTCCGTTTCCTGTTTTTTAAGAGGGCAGGGCGATTGAGTTTACGTGGGAGATGCCATCTATCGTATAGTAGTGAAAGGTGAGAAAAGGGAAACGCTGAGCGTGCAGGTGCAAAAGGAAGAGTGGGAGAGAGTGTGGGAGGAAAAGTCCGTGTTCAAGGGTTATCGAAGCAAACGAGTGCGCTGAGCGAGGGGTATAGGTAGTAGGTGAGAAAAGGAAGGGGAAGAAATGCAAAAAAGATGGTTGGGGTAAGTGATGGTTGTCTACCAAAGGAAGGATAAGATGCAAAGAAGTTCCAGGAAAGGGTGAGGTGCGTTCCTTTCCGATTTAGAGCAAGAGCCCAGCAGCACCGAAGAACGTTCCAGCGATGGCGATACCGAGGGAAGAGACGAGGAGGAGAGAAGGAGAGGAGTTGGAAGGGGCAGAGGAGACTGAACGAGAAAAACGAAGGAGAGGAAGGACGGAGTGAGTTTGAAGTTCGACGCGTCGAAAGGGAGGACGTGGTCGCATTCTCGCTCGAAAGGGAACGAACCTGAGCTAGCGGTAGCGGAGTAGGCAGCTGCGAGAGAAGGAGCGACGCTGTGTGCGGGGCGAAGAATAGAAGCGTCAGCCAAGTCGGAAAACCGCGATGCGCGAACGAGGGTGTGCGTCGGTGCTCGGTGAAAGGGAGGAGAGAGAGGTCAACGTACATGGAAGCGTATTCGCTGTAGTCCAAGATGGTTCCAGCGGCGAGTGCTCCAGAGGTAGCAGCAGTGGTAGTAGCAGCAGCTTTTTTTGAGGCGGTAGAACTGGAAGGATGAGAAAGCAGGGAGAGGAAGGACAAAACAGGGACGAGATCAGCACAACCTGATGCTCGATGACCTCCTTCACGCTCGCGTTGTTATTCGAGGGTGAAGAAAGAGGAGGAAAGGATCGGACCTCTTCTTAGTCCCAGTAGCAGTGGTGGGGGTAGGAACAGCAGCGGCGTTACCTCCCAAAGTGGAGATGCTAAGAGGAAGAAGAGGGAGAAAGGAGGAACGGGGGTTCAGCTTCAGGGGAAAGCAGCTCGTCGCAGCTTGGACGAGGGAGGGAAGGGAAGGGAGGTTCGTGAGTAGGACTCACGTCACATAGGCGGTCACTCCAGCAGCGTTGACGGTAGCAGAGACGAGCAGCTGTAGGATGCGAACAAAGAGTATGAGTTGGGTTGCGATGGGCGGGAGGGGAGGGAGGGAGGAAGGTCGAGATGTTTCCAAAGGTCGGAGCTGAAGGGAGAGAGAACGCACAGTGTTTCCTTGGTCCCCTACAAGAGAAAGGGCGCGACAAGAAGCAGGATTTTCAGCGTGAAGAGATGTAGGAGAAGATGAAGGACGAGAAAGCGCGCTTACAAGGGAGAGTGGACGTGAAGACGACCTGGGCTGAAGCGAGGGAGACGAGGGAGAGGGAAGCGGCAAGGACGGAGAGGAATCGCATGGTGTTGATTTGTTTTGGGGTTTAAAGGAGTGTGGTTGAGTTGGCGAGTCGTAGGGAGGGCAAGTGAATGAATCTACGAGAGGTGAAGAAGGGGAGGAGAAGAGAAGATAGAAAGAGTCGGGAGGCTGGAGTGAGAGTTGAGAGGAGGTCGAGTCGCTCGCGAAAACCACCTCGTCGAACTGGTTTCGTTTTTCCCTCTCAACCATCAGTGCATGAACGTTGGATTTTCGGTCGTCACTCCCCTCAGTAAACCCTTCTACATCGTTAGATCCTTCACTACTACCCTCCCATCCCTAGGACCCAAGAAATCTAAAATGCCTCCCAGTTCGTCCTCTTCCCCCTCCCTCCTCCTCCCCTCCTTCCTCCTCCTCTCTTGCTGACCTGACTCGCTTCCCGACTTCGCTTTGGGTCTACAGAAAAGTCCGTCGTCGAGAAGAAGACCCTCCTCGGACGACCCGGAAACAACTTGAAGATCGGTATCGTCGGTGAGTCCACCAGAGCCGTCGAGACGAGGTCAAGGTGACCTCGAGAAGGAGAGAAAGTGAGAAAGCTCATCGCCTTCTTCGTTTGGCTCGCAGGTCTCCCCAACGTCGGAAAGTCGTCCTTCTTGTACGTTCAGCTCATCCTAGCTCATTATCTACTTCCCAAACTGACCTCAAACTCCTTTGATATCTACAGCAACGTTCTCTCCAAGTCTGGTCAGCTCTCTCCTTCCTCCTTTCCACCTTCTCAAAACTCAAAACTCTCAGCTCACACTCCTTCCTCCCCTTCCTACAGATCTCGGAAAGGCCGCCAACTTCCCTTACGCTACCATGTTAGTACTTTTGTCTTTTTCCTTTCTACCTCCAAGCTCAGACTGACCTTTCTCTCCTTTCGACAGCGACCCCGAAGAGAGTCAGCTCATTCTCCCCTTCCCCCCCTCCTTCCGACCTCCTTCCTTTTGCTGATCTCGGGTCCGTCTCCAAACAGCTCGAATCCCCGTCCCCGACCAGCGATTCGACCACCTCATCTCCGTCTACAAGCCCAAGGCTACCGTCCCCGCTTTCCTTACCTGCATTGATATCGCCGGTCTCACCAAGGGTTCGTTTCAACCTCCTCCTCCTCCTTCCTTCTGTTCTCTTCTCCTTCCTTCCTCCAACCGACCGCTTCCCAACGCATGCCAATCCCTCTCTTTCCTTACGTGCAGGTGCCTCCACCGGAGCTGGACTCGGAAACTCTTTCCTGTCCCACGTCCGAGCCGTCGATGGTATCTTCCAGGTCGTCCGAGCTTTCGACGACGCCGAGGTCATTCACGTCGAGGGAGACGTTGATCCTCTGCGAGACATGGAGATCATTCAGACCGAGTTGAGGTTGAAGGATTTGGATTGGCTGGAGAAGGCTATCGTCATCAAGACCAAGGCTTGCAAGGGTGGATCCGGAACCGCTCTCGAGGGAAAGGCGAGGAAGGAGGAGTTGGTGAGTTCGAACGACAAGTCTTCTTTGGATTGGAGATTAGGTTGGGTGGTTTTCGGGGTGGATAGGGTGCTCGGAAGGGTTGTAGGAAAGTGGTGGGAGCTAAGTCCTGGAGCTGGACTGGGAGTCGCGGACGCGAGATCGAGGAAATCCAAAAACAAAAGCTGATCACCTTCACCTTCCACCTCCTTCTTTCGTTTTCCTTCTCCAGGCCATCGTCGAGAAGGTCTACAAGTTCGTCGGAGAGGAGCTCAAGGATGTCCGAAAGGGAAACTGGACCAACCGAGAGGTCAGTTTCTCGTCCTCTCCATTTTCCTCCCTCAGCCTTTCGTCGCGACTCGAGCTCACCTTTCCCTTCTTCCACCCCCCCCGCCACTATACCTCCTCCAGGTCGACGTCATCAACGAGCTTCAGCTCCTTACCGCCAAGCCCGTTATCTACCTCGTCAATCTTTCCGAGCGTGATTACGTTCGAAAGAAGAACAAGTGGTGCGTTGGACTTTTCTCTCCCTTCTCCTTCCTCCTTCCCGAGCCTGAGCCGACGTTTACTCACGCTCTCTTTCTCCTCTGCTTCAATTTACACCAGGCTTCCCAAGATCAAGGCTTGGATCGATGAGAACAACCCCGGAGATCAGCTCCTTCCCTTCTCGGTCGCTCTCGAGGAGCGATTGGTCCCTCTGTCCTTCGAGGAGCAGGGAGACGAGCTCGTCAAGCTCGGTTTGGCCAAGGCTACCGCTTTGGGAACTACCCCTGGACTTGGAAAGATGTGAGTATATTCCGTTTCATTTGCTCTGGTTCCGTTCTGAGTGGAGGTGGAGATGGAGGTTCTGAGTCGCGTCAAGAG
Source organism: Mrakia blollopis (assembly GCA_000950635.1). Taxonomy (NCBI): domain Eukaryota; kingdom Fungi; phylum Basidiomycota; class Tremellomycetes; order Cystofilobasidiales; family Mrakiaceae; genus Mrakia; species Mrakia blollopis. The sequence goes on along the minus strand of BBPU01000130.1, from coordinate 1,660,334 downwards.
AGGAGATGAGATCTGACGAGCTTCCTTCTCTTTCTTTTTGTCCTCTAGCACCACCGCTGGTTATGCCGCTTTGAACTTGATCCGATACTTCACGTGGGTCCTCCTTTCTCTCCTTCTTACATACCAAGTTCTCTCGAACTCGTCTCTGTCGAGCAAGACGAATCTGACCTCGACGCGTCTCTTTTCCTTTCCTTTCCTTTCCTTTCCTTCCCTCCTTCGCAGCTGTGGACCCGGAGAGGTTCGAGCCTGGACTATCCAGCAGGGAACCAAGGCCCAGCAGGCTGCTGGTACGTTCCACCTCTTCCCTTTACCCTCGTCTCCCTCAGCTTTGCTCGACCCAATCTTCTCTACCTCAACGCTGATTCCCTTCCCTTCCTTTCCATCCTTCCTCCCAGGTGTCATTCACACCGAGTTCGTCCCTTCTCCTCCCTTCTCTACTCCGCTCCTCTCCCTCGCTCAAGCACGTCCCGTTTACTGACCCTTTCGTCGTCCTTCCCAACCAGTTTCGAGGCCAAGTTCGTCTGCGGAGAGATCTTCTCGTACGCGGATTTGGTGGAATACGGAACCGAAACTGCCGTCAAGGCCGCTGGAAAGCAACGACAGCAGGGAAAGACCTACGAGATGATCGACGGAGATATCTGTTTCTGGAAGTGTGGGCAGTAGAGAGGAGAGGGGGATTCACTTTTTTAGATCTCTCTGTGCGATGGAAAATGGAACAGGTTCCTCAAAAGCTTCAAGTCGACCGCTTTGCTAGATAGCTGGCTCCAATTGTACTAGCAGTGGAACGAGGGGCCAAAAAAAACGAGCTAAACTCACGTCTGAGATTTTTGAAGATCTCGGAGAGAAGCTCGAAGGGAAGTTGGGGGACGAAGGGATTCGACGATGGGCAGGCATACGTTGATGTAAGGGTTCGTGTTCGAAGATGCGGAAGAAGGGAAATGGTGGACGAAGGTGGTCTGAAGAGGAGATCGACGTTGTGATGGTTGAAAGAAAGAGGAGGGAGGAGGGAGGTGAGCTTCGAGGGGAGACTTGAGGGGTCGATCGTGCTTCCCTTTCAGCGAGCTCCATATTGTCGGGCTGTTACATAGGATTTCAAGAAGGGAAAACATAAATGTGAATGATGAAAAAAACTAAGAGGTGTGCGATGCTAGAAACGAAACGAGAACGAAAAAAAAAAAAAAAAAAAAAAAAAAAAAAGAAAAAAAAAAAAAACGAAGATCGAGAAGAAGAAGCTAGAGGAGAAACAAAAGTCGGAGAAGAGAAGAGAACGAACGAACGAGCGAAATCTGGAATGCAAGAAAGAAGAAAGCTGGATGGATGGATGATCTGGTGAGAAGTGAAGAGAAACTCAACCACTCCTCCCTCGATCCCTACTCCCTCCCCCTCCCCAAAGAGGTGAACCTCCCGGCCAACCCATTCCCATTCCCATTCCCATTCCCTTCTCCTCCTCCTCCTCCTCCAGCAGCCCCACTCCCTCTCGCGTGACCCAGTAGTCTCGCCGAACTCGCATCCCTCCCTGCGACGTTCCGATCCCACTCGTTGGACGAAGGCGACGACGGGCTGGGCCTGGCGGGGAGAAGAGGTCTCGAGGATCCTACGACGGGGTTGAAAGAGTTGAGGTACGGGGGGGGTGGACCGTACCCCCGCGAACGCGAAGAAGTTTCGGCGCGGGTAGAAGGAAGAGGAAGAGGAAGAGGAAGAGGACCTGGTGGTTGAGGGGAGGCCATGGCTGATGCTGAGGCTGAGGCTGAGGAGGAGGAAGAGGAAGGAGGGAGAGTTGAAGGTCCTCCTGATCCGGTCGAGGGAGGGAAAACGGCTCGCCAACGCTGAGACTGGTCTTGTCGATGTTGCTCTGATGGAAGGGAGTTTGCTTGGAACCAGGATTGACCTTGGAGGAGGTGGTGAGGTGCTGGAGCTGCGATGTTGGTTTGGTGAGGGGGGAGGGGAGGAGCGAGGAGATGGATGGGTTGTTGAGGTTGTGGTTGATGATGAGGAGGTGTAGGAGCGAGGGAAGCGGTCTGATCCGTGATGGATTCGTCTCCGTCGAAGGAGATGGAAACGGCTGAGGAGGAAGGGCTTGAAGGAGCTTGGTCGGCGGTGGTGTTGTCGAGGAGAGTAGCGAGGAAACGTCGAAGGTCGTGGACTCCGCTGCCTGAGTAGACGCAGAAGGCTTGTCGTTGGTGAGGGTTGAAGTCCTAGAAGATTATGGAAGTGGAAAGAAGAAGGTCAGCTTCGATTCGAGAGGAGGACGGGAAAGAGAACGAGAGGGAGGAAACGAGACGCGACTTACCTTCGGCGGTTGCCTACAAAACTTCTGCAGATCCGGTCTCCTGAACGCTGGAACTCCAGTCAAACTCAGATGAGTCAATTTCCCGAGTCGTTGAAGAAGATAGTGGACGGCGTCGATGGAGATGTTCTCGCAGTAGGAGAGGTGGATTCGTTCGAGGGAGGAAGGACGTTCGACGAGAGCGTGAATCGCGTTGTCCGTCAAGTTGCTGACCTGCGAGAGAACGAAAAAAGCGAGTCAGGTTCGTCGAGAAGAGAGATTGGATGTTAGAGGTGGTGAGAACGTACTCGAACGAGACCGATCCTTCGAAGTTTAGGCAGTTGAGAGAGCTCGAAGACGGACATGTCGGTGAGTTGAGGGCAACCTGAAAACGCGGAGAGAAAGAGATCGTTCGAGTCAGCATTTCGTCGAGCTTCTAAACGAAATAGAGTTTCAGAAAAGCACTTACAAGCCAAATCGATATACCTCAACCTCGTACAAGTCCTAGCCAATCTCGCAACAGCTCCATCGGTGATCCTTCAAAACCCAAACCAAAAAGGTCGACGCGTCCGTCGTCAGTTTCGTCCGTCTCCTCCCTTTCTTCCCTCTTTCTCTTCCTCTCCTCCCCCTCGTTCAACCCAAAAACTCACCTAGCAACATGCCCCATATGCAACTGATGCAACGATCTCCCAAACCTACAGATACTCGCCAAACTCTCATCCGTCAAGCCCGTACACTTCGCCAACACCAAACTCCTGATCTTCGGCGCGTTGGACACGATCGCTTCGACGGCTTGATCCGTCAACTGAGAGCACGAAGTGAGGTCGAGGATACGAAGATGATCGAATTGACGCATCCAGTTTGGAGGAGGGTGGAGGATTTTGGATTGGTAGGAAGGGAAGGTGTTGTTGAAGTTGGAGTTGGAGAAAGAAGGAGAGGAGCGACCGAGGAGAGTTGGTTCAGGGGAGGGAGCGTTGGAGTGTAAAGGTGTGTGGAAAGGAGTTGAGTTGGAGGAGGAGTTTGCTGACGAGGTTGGATGAGTGGTGGAAGTTGGGATAGCGAGAGTTGTGACTGGGTGGGATTGAGTTGCGGTGGGGAAGAGGAAAGGGAATCCTGTATCGGTGAGGAGGGAGCAGGACGAGAGACGAAGTTCTCGAAGGTGGGAGGAGTAAAGCCAGAGTTCTCTTGAGGCGACCGAGGTGATTTGAGGGACTTCGACTAGGTCTACTTCGAGGAGGAGAGGGCAAGATCGAGCGAGAGCGACGATGGAGGCGTCGGTGATGAGGTCGCATTTGACGAGTTTGATCTGTGAAGAAGCCCAACGAACGACGAGGGACCTGATCAGCTCGCGATTCCCACCTCTAGAAACCAAGCAAGGAAAGCTCAAACTCACCCTCCTCAACAACCTACACCCCTCAGCCACGGCCACCACCCCTTCATCCGTCACCAACCTACACCCACTCAGATTCAACCCTTGCAACCTCGGACACCCTCTCGCCAAACTCGCCACCGTCCGATCCGTCACGAGCTTCACGTTCGTCAGATCCAACGCTACCAGCTCGGGCATGTTTCCGTTTCCCAGTACCGCACTGAGGACTGAATCCGAGAGTTTGGAGCAACCCTGGAGGGTGAGTCGTTCGAGACGAGAGCAGGTTCGAAGGCGGAAGAAGGAGTGGTCGGACATGGCTTCGGAGATGTTTCCTAGGTTGAGACGACGGATGAAGGTTGCGTAGGGGAAGGTACGATGAGGTTGAGGTTGAGGTTGAGATTGGGAAAGCGAGGAGGAAGAGGAGGAGGGGAGGAGGATGGAAGGGTCGTCGATGAGGAAGGTCGGGTAATCCCAAGGGAGGAGATGTCGATTGGAGTTGGAGGAGCTAGAACCGACCGCTTGTGCTGCTGAGAGAGTCGTGATAGCTTGAGGTTGAAGTTGAAGGGGAGCGGACCCGTCTCCTTCTCCAATCGTACTCTCTCCAACCGACGAGTTCCCACCTCCTCCTCCTGGCGAGTTGGATCCTCCCCCCTGTTGCTCGAGCAGCATCCTAGCCTTGTGAGCTCCGATAGTCTCATCCTGTACTGGGATTGGATCGATTACGTTGAGGAGTCGATAGAGGGTGTTCACTCTTTGGAAGATGGGTTTGTGCCAGAGGATCTCGACGCCGATTTGGCACCATGAGTGGGAGACGACCAGGCACGATTTGAGGTCCGAGGTTGAGGTGAGGAGTTTGATGATCTGATAAGGTTCGAAGGGGGGAGCCGAGGCAGGGTGGGTGGATGAAGGGTGGCGAGAAGAGGGACGGACGGGAGGTGGGATGGGGAGGAGAGGAGAGGGAGGGAAGGGAGGAGAGGAGAGAGGAGGCGAGGCGAGCTCGAGGTCAGTCTTGTCAGCGATGGAATCCCCTCGTCTCCCTTCCCCCTCCCTCCGGATATATACCCAAAGATAAGATAAGCAAGACACTCCTACACTCACACATATCCAAATCTCATAAGGCAACTTATCCCCTCCAACACCCAACACCTCTCCCTCTCCTCCTCCTCCTCTCCCCCACCTCTCCCTTCCCTCTCCTTCCCTTTCCACGCACTCCCTCCTCCTCCTCCACTCCCCGACCCTCTCCACTCAGGCATCACAGCCATCACCGACGACGAGGAAGGTTCAGCAAAGATCGCATCGTCGAAATCTTCCGGTCCTGAGCCGTCCGATACAGACGTCGACGAGGGAGAGGCGGGAGCGAGAGCGTGAGGAGGGAGCTCAGAGAGGAGAGGGTTCAGGTGCGGGAAGAAGGACATTGGGACAGAGAGGTGGAAAGGGGTGTCCTAGTCGGAGGGGTTGGGTGAAGGAGTTGGTTGGGGGGAGAGAAGAGAGGAGAGGCAGGAAAGAGGTTCGTCGGGAGGGAGGCAGCGACGACGACCTCTCAGGCCTGAGGCCCCTCCTTCCTTCCGTCAGGCCTTCTTCTTCTCTTCTTAGAGATTTCTGGTTCTTCCTGTTTCTGAACTTGGTGGAAAAAGAGATCGTTCGGCTGATTAAGATAGAGCAGGGTATAGGGGGGGGGGGAAAGGAAAGGGTATAACTAATAAAGGGAAAGAAACGAAAACAAAAAACACGACGCGACTCGACTCAAATCATCTGCTCCAACTCCTCCTCGTCCTCCTTCTTCGTCTCCTCGATCTTCTTCTTCACCTCAGCAGCAGTATCAAGAGCCGGAATCACAGCACCCAGAACCACCTCCTCCTCCCCCTCCTCAGCTCGCTCGATCCTCCTCTCCCCTCCCTCCCTCCCCTCCACCTCCCTCGCGCCGCCCTCATCCACCCTCTCCGTCTCCCCACTACTCTGCTCCTTCCTCCCCTTCTCCTCCAACAACCCCCCATCCACTACTACTCCGTTCCCGGACCCGGACAACAATTTCAACGAAGAATCTGCCTCCGAAGTACTCTCCCTACTCTTCTTCTTCCTCTCCGAATGCGAAAGTCGTTCGGCCTTCCTCCTCTCGTAACCTTCTCGAATCGCAAGTCGGATAACGTCCAGTCCTTCGAGAAAGTTGGCTTTGGACGTTTTACGGATCGTTTGGACTTGTTCTTCGGTCCATTTGAGGCTGGGAGGGGAGGGGAGGGGAGGGAGGGAGGGAGGGAGAGAGAATTTAGCTTGGGTTGAGGAGAGAAAGGGTAGTACAAAAGAGGCGAAAAGGGTGGGCTGACTTGTAGGATCCAGAGAAGGAGTCGGAGGTGGGATCGTAACCGGGCTGAAGAAGAAGAGGGAGGAGGTAGAGAAGAGGGCTCGTTAGCGATCAGAGTTGGGGCGATCGAACGAGAGAGGAGATAGAGAAAACGTACGTTGACTTTGTTTGGGAAAAGAGGCATGTAGACCTTAAAGTTTGGAACGAAGCGTAAAGGAGGAGTCAGCGAGCGGTTCGACATGCACTCGACGAACGACGCGACTCACCAACGAAACAGGTCTGGTCGCCAGAGGAACGTTGTGATCCGAAACGTTGTAAGGTATCGATCCAGTGGGTTGAGATTCTCCTGACATCGGTGGAGGAGCTGCTGAGCCGTTGTTGGACATCTCGGGTTCCGACGAGAAAGGTTGAACAGGGTGAGTTGGAACGCCGTCGAAGATCTGCGCGCGACGAACAAACGAACAATGATCAGCGTCGCTCTCCTCCACCTCAATCAGCTCGAGTCGAAGGCCTGATTGATTGGAGAGAACACTCACCTGAGCATACCTCCCTCCAAACTCCTTCTCGATCGACTGAGGAGTCCATCCCTTCGCCTGAGCTTTGGCTTTCCTCTTCACGTCCTCCTCCCGAGCCTTCTCGAACGCTCGCTTCTTGGGGTCCGAGTTGCTTGGCTCGCCGTTTGCTTCTTGATTAGATGAGTCTGCCGGACGATGCTCCGAGAAGAGAGAGCTTTGCCGTAAGGTTGAGGGAGCGAAGGAAGGTGCTCGAGAGGAAGAGGGAGGAGGAACGGGGAGTCCGTCGATGGGTTTGTTTGGAAGGAGGGTGGGAGTGGAAAGAACGTTGGAATCGGATGCGTCGGGATTTGATGGAGAGAATTCTGAGACAGAAGAAGCGAAGGTAAATTCGGAGGGGTTGGATTGGGATTGGGGAGGTTGGAAGGTTGTGGGAAGAGCGAAGGGAAAGGCTCGTTGGGTGAAGGTGAGACCTGAGGAAGCGAGCAGAGATCTGTCAGATTCATCTAAGAAGGAACAGAAAAGGTGCAGGGATGAGCTCACCTTTCATATCTCCCATCTCCTGGTTACGAGCGGGAGCAGCTTCAGACATCACGTCCGAGCTCGCGTCGAAGTTGATGATGACGTCCGCTCCGCGAGAGGGATGGAGGAAAGCGTAGGTAGGGCAGTTGTTGGAGATTCCTGAAGATTAAAAAGAAGTCTAGGAGGTCAAGTGTTGTTCAGGTGGAGGTCGAGTGGAGAAGGAGACGAACCCGAGTCGAGCATGTGAATCCTCTTCGCGTTCTCGATTCCGGGAGGACGAGGAGACGGTGAAGCGTGGTACAGAGGGTTGTGCTCGTTGGCGGCGTGAACAGGATGACGACCTTCGAAGACCTTGGTGTCATGCTTTCCCCAGAGATGAGCGATGGCTCCGCTGATGTTGTCGATCGATCCCTCTATCCATCCCTTCGGAAGTCCTCGTTGGATGGTCCCGAGGTAGATGCTGGAGATCAACGAAATCGAATCAGTGCAAGCTCTTAGTTAGGAGAGTGCGAGAGAACTCACCTCATAGGAGCAGCAGGAGCACTCGTGCAAAGACCGAGAATCGAGGAAAGGGAGTGCTCGGGGAGACTTTTTGTAGAGACGCCTCCCTCGAAAGGTCGTCCGAAACCCCAGATACTGGAAGATGAAAATATGTGGCTTCAGACGTGCTTTATCGAGGGAGGGGTCTGAGAATGAAACTCACGGAATCCAGTATTTCAGCTCGTCGCAGCCGAACTCGAAGGGCGAGAACTGTCCGAGCGGAAAAGCGCGACGCAACAGAGATCAGAAAGAGCAGTCTCGAGAAGTGAAATCCCAGGCTTACCTCGCTCCATTGCCACCAGGCATCCATAGCAAGACTGGGAAAAGAAAGAGAGAAGGATCAGGTCAAGTTTCGGATCGACGAAGAACGAGACGCGTCTGAACTCACCGATGCTCCTTGTCGTTGTGATCTTCCTCTCCGAACGGCGACTCCTTATCCTTCCAAGCCTCTGGGGACCGCAAAGAGTTAAAGTCAGAGTCAGCTTCAAAGTAGAGATCAAGCTTGAAGAAGATGAGATACTCACTCCAAGGCCTCTCGTGTCGGATCGCTGTGAGAACGGGCATCGGCTCCTCTCCCTTCGAGATCTTCGGCGCGACGCTACTCCAACGAAACCATTCTCGATGTAACGAAGGCAGACGGTCCTTCCAGATGTTGATAGCTTCTTCCTTCGAAGCTGATCGAGAGAAAAGAACGAAGCAGACGAGTCAGTCTCGCGAAGATCGACGCGCCGAGTGAAAGAGTTGAAACGAACGAAGCCAAAGGTAGGCGGTCACAAAGCTTCCGTAGACATCCATGAGAGTCTGAGAGAGACCAGCGAGCTGCTTCTTTTGTCTGAGGGAATGAAGGAAGATCGAAGAGAAGAGGTCAGTGTCGAGTTGAAACGGAGACGAAGGAAAAACGAAACGGAACGAACAAGGGAGCGAGAAGGAAGTAAGGTCCTCGAGGACTCTTCATCGTCTCTCTCATAGCCCTGAGTGGAAAGAAATAAGTGAATCAGTAGGCATATTCTCTGAGATCGCAGATAAACGGACCCACTTTGGACTGAGCGGATGGCTGAAGAAAAAGAGAAGTCGCGTCAAGCTCGATCAACGAGAACGAGAAAGGAAGCTTGAACTCACTGCATGCTGTGCTTAGCGAAATGGCTGAGAGCACGTTTCGTAGACATCTCTCCCCAAGTGTAGTAAGCTGAAGTAAAAGAGAGAAAGGTTCAGTCGAGAATCAGAGGACGCGGTAGGTCGGCGGAGAGGAACGCACCTCCGAGAGCCCAACAACTCCCTGAAACGCCTCCGGTGTACATGATCTAGGAAACAAAAGGGTATGAGTACTCCCTTCACAGAACTCTCGAGAGAACAGGCTCACCAAATCCCACATCCCAGCTTCCTTCGCAGCCTCCATCGTCCCCAAAAATCCCAGCATCTGAATCGAACGAAACGCGTCGAGAATCGATCAGCTTCTCTCCTTTCACGACATCGAAAGGACATGACCTCTGTGGAAAATTCCAACTCACAGCTCTAAATCCACCACCACTCCCTCCCAAACAGACAATCGGCACATCCCTCTCATCGACCTCCTCGTCGTCAGGTAGTTTCAAGAATCGCTTGAGCTGCTTGACGGCCCTCTTCCTCCTAGCTTTGACGAGAGCTGCTTCGGCGTCGCAGAGGTCGTTGGATCTTCGAATCGATGCTGCCCATTGGATCTCGGGATGAAGACGAGCGTCGGCCAGCTCTGCTTGAAGGAGGTCGTCTGAGGGAGAGAAGAAACCCCAAAGGGAGAGGGAAGGAACAACGTGTTGAGCTCGAGCTTAATTCTGAAGGCAAGAGAAGCTCGCCTGATGCTCCTGGAAGAGCGAAGGCTTGAAGAAAATCTGACTCACCGACGTTCATAATATCACTCCAGCGCGACTTCATGTCCTTGAGACGATGGAGGAAGGAGGAGCCTGGGAGGAGGGATGAAGGTGAAAGTGGGAAGGGACAGGAGGTCAGACGGACGGAACGCCAGCGAACCTGAGGCTCGAGCAGTTGACAAGCGAGTAACGAGATATGCAGATGGATGGACACAGATCTCTGGCGACTAAGAGCTACGAGACGAAGCTCGAGCACTCATGCATGAGCAGCAGAGGGCTGAAGGCATTTGAACGTTGTCAACATCAACAAGCTGCTTCCCTTCCCTTCTCCCTTCTGTCGTCCGAGCTCCTGCAGCAGCTATGGTCCTTCCAGCCTCAACCCAAGGCACTGGGACCTAGCTAGCCATCATCCCTCACCTCCGAGCTCGTGATCCTCCAAATCCTCAAGCTTCAACTCGCGCTCGAGCTCAACCTTCCTTCCCTTCCTCCTCGCTCGACCCTCGCTCGACCTCACGCCCAATCACCAAACCCTCTCTCTCCTCGGACTCACCAGCTCGCTCAGGCGCGTCCTCTCCAAAGTAGTTGGGCAACGCTCGATCACGATGCTTATGCGTATCAGTAGATCCTCGAGTCTCCGAAGAGCCCATCGAAGATATCGACTGGCAGGAAGAGGGAAGGAGAGCGCCGGTCAGCTGCGTCGCGAACTTGAGCTCAACAAATGAGGGGGAAGTTGGAACGAACCGGCTCTCGATTCTTTCTTCTGAAGAAGCTGGCCATCGTCGTATGAGGAGGCTATCTGAGATGAAAGGGAGAAGAGGAGACAGGGGAGTACCCTTGAAGGGGGAGAGGTGTGGTTGAAGGGGAATCAGCTCGACCCGCGGCTTCCAACGTCTGCGAGATTCGGCAGCAGCTTCGTCGATTTGGACCTCGTCGCGAGTTTTTTTCCCTGAAGGTTGAGATCCTTATACATATCTCTCTACCGTGAATTCTCCTCCAGAGTCTGCGTTCCAATTCGTTCAAGTCATCAAAGAAAAACAACATCGCCAACCACCTCCCCTTCTCTCAACCTCCGAATCTCGCGACGACTGACGCGAACGATCCCCTCACAACCCCAACACCATTCTTCGACTCCTAGCCAACATCACTTCCTTCTGCACATCTTCCCCTTCCACCGCTAGTATCTCCGCATCCTCCTTTCTCCCCTTCCTGATGATCCTCGGCAGAGTTTCCCACCAAGGTACCCAAACTCCCGTCTGCTGACGCTCGACCTCGTTCCAGACTTCAGCCGTCTTGAAGAGCTCGATGAACTGCTGGTCGACTGCTCGGGATTTGGGAGAAGAGAAGCGACGATACCTTTGACAAGAGTGGGAAGGGGGAGGAGGGAGGGAAAAGGGATCAGCGTACGATTCGGAGAGGGAAGAGGAAAGGGAAAGAGGAGAGAAGAGAAGAGGAAACGTACTCGTCGAAAGTTGAGGTTAAGGACCAGGATTGGAGCCGACGAAGGCAACCTACAAGGCATCCTGTACGGTGCTGTTGAGGAGGGAATGGTAGAAGCGAGGTCTCAGGATTGAGGGATAGAGAGGACGAAAGAGAAGGAAAGAGGAGAGGGGAGACTCACCTTTCCCTTGTTGCAATGAATCAGAACAGGACTAGAACGAACCAGGGAAAGTAGACGAAGATCAATCAGCTTGTCTCCTCAGATCTGTCCGAGTCGACAGAGAGGAAGAACGTACTGGTTCCGACGATCCAGAAGGGTAACGAGAGCAGCGGTGATGATCTCCTCGGGAACTGAGAGACGATGATGGCAAACGACGAGACGTTATTCAGCTGCTGTTGCGACGAGGAGGATATGAGGGAGTGATTAGATCTCACTCTGATCAAAAGGCTCCTTGTTTCCAGGGATTCCAAACCTGTGGAAGAGAAGGAGAGAGAAAGGAAAGACGCGTCGTCAGCAAACTCGACGTCTTGAGAGAGCAGGGGGGGAAAGATCAGCGCACTGCTTGAACTGGATCCCTTCCTCTTCTAGAAATCTATACGATGAGTAAAGAGGGGAGCGATCGTGAGTTTCTTTGTTGTCGCTGGAGAGGAAGGAAGAGAAAGGAAACAAAAAAACGACGAACTTCAAGCTCGCTGGAGGGTACTCCTCGAGGATCAAAGTCTGTAAGAGCCAGAAGGATGGTCGAGAGTCAGATGTGAAAGCTGCCCTATGAAATACTTGGTTACAGTATACTCACTCTGTCAGAGAAGAAGAGAGGAGATGATCAGCTCGAGATGAACGAAGAGAGGAAGGGAGGGAGGACGAAGAAGGAGCTCGAGCTCAACACTCACAAAACGGTCTTCAAACCGAGCTCCTTGAGGAACCCAAAGTGCTTCTTCTTCGGGAACGAGCTCCTATATATCCCAGCGCTGACCTGGAGCAATTGATAAAATCGAACCCCAAACCCAGCAGAGAAGATCAGCCTTTGGATCAAGCTCACCTCTCTCTCTCCTCTCCTTCACTCCTTCGCTTCCGCCTCCTTCTGAACTGACCATGGAAAAGTTCTCTGGTCCCTCCAACTCTGGCACCTCATCTTCCATCACCGGTGGTGGTAAATAAAGCGGTTGAGGTGGCATCTGAGGTTGAGGACCATACGTGTTCGAAGAAGGGGGTGAACGTGTTCCTAGGAGAAGAGGAGACGTCGTTGGAGAGAACGAGTTGGTTGAGGAAGAGTTGGAGATGGTGTGAGGGTGATTGGGATAGTGATGGTAAGATGGGGTTGGGGAGTATGGGTGATGAGATGCTGGAGGGGGATGAGCGAGGAGGAGACGAGTGAGGAAGGGAGGGATCGGAGGAGGGAGGAGGGCCTGGGGAGGGGGAGCAAGAGCTGCCATCTCGACGACTCTTGGGGGGGGTTGGTGCTAGTTCCAGGAGAGGGTCCGAGGGGATGTTTGTGGGAGGAACGTCGTGATAAGAAAGAGGGAGAAGAGAAGGTTGGGAGGGCGGTCGAAGATGGATGTTGGAAGGAAGAACGACCTCACCTTTGGCTCGAAGCTCTATGATTCCTTCCCGTGTCGACGGTCCCCATTGATCTCGTTCGAAACTTTTCGAAGACTCTTCGAAGCTTGCAGTAGTATACAGCCTCCCATTCCATTCATCAAGCCATCCAAAAAAGTTATAGATTTCTTACAAATACCTCAAAAAGCGTGCTTCTGTGCCTTCGATTCCCCGTCCCAACCCTCCACCGTCGTCGCTCCTTCGAGCTCCCAATCAATTTTATTTCCTCCTTTCCTTACAACCATAACATCCACGCTCTGCTCAAAATTCTTTCCAAACTCCCTCTGAACAGAGCGTTCTTCTCCCATCTTTCCTTCCTTCACCTCCACGATCCAACGACGCGTCGATCCCTCTTCCTCCCCTTCTCCCTCTTCCCTCGACGAAAGAACAACCCGCCTCCATAAAAGCACGAGCAACATATATAGCTAAACAAGCAGCAGTAGCACCTCCAAAGGCAGGTCTTTAAAAAAAAAGCCAGCAGCAGCAAGGGCAAGAAAAAGAACGACGAAAGACCGAAACCGATTCGAAGAACAGAGCCCAACCCAACCCAAACTCGTTCGTTCAAGCAGCTCCGAGCACCAAAATCATTCCCACCTGCCCTTTAGAAATTTTCCACCCATCCTCAAGCAGCATCTTTGCCACCGCCGGAGCTAAAACTGCTTTCTGACCAGGGGAGTGTCGTCCTACGCCGGTTACGATGCGGAAGGAGGGGGAGGGGGGAGTGGCTTTTTTTTTGCGAACGAAGGTGGAGGGTGAGGGGGGGGGGGGGGGAGAGGTCAGGGAAGGGAAGGGAAGGGAAGGGAAGGGAAAGTGGGAGGGGGAAGGAGAAGGGAGAAAGGGAGGGGTTTTGTGAACTGGACGCACTTGTTCTACAATCCCACCAACGATGAACCCCTTCCCTTACGATAGATAAAGCTTGGTAGGATGTGAGTCCGTGGAGATCGATGTAGGTTGTGGTGTACCTGCCGAGCCGTCGGTCGGGAAGGAAGAGGTAGAGGAACAGAAACGGAGGAAAAGGAACACGAAAACGAAAAACGAAAAACGAAATGTCAGTTTTCGACGCGTCGAAACGAGAACTCCTTCCTTCTTCTCGTCCCTCCCTCGCTCTGTTTCAAGCAGAAAAGACAGACAGAGTGTAGAAGTTGGAAAAAAAGAGGACGTACTTCTGCATCTGCACCAACCTCTCCTCAGCCGCCTCCAACCCAAACCTCCTCGTCGTCTCACTCAGTTTCCTCGCCGTCTCAGCATAATGAGCAGCGATGGACCCTCCTTGATTGGACGCCGTTCCAGATTGGAAGTGACGAGTTGCTGCTCGGAGGGCCTATGTATACGAAACACACCAAACAGAAAGAAAGAAAGAAAGAACGAACGAACAATTGTCAGTTTTCGCTCTCGTTTCGTGTTTTTTTTATCAACGCGTCTCCTGCCTCACGAACGAACGAACTCACCTCATTCCTCAACCCCCTCTCCAACCCTTCCTTTTCTCTCAACTCCTCCCACCTCTCCATCCTACCCTCCTTCGTCCTCCCCTGCCTCGCATAAGCAGGTATACTCTCCGCCAACCTATGCCCCCCTCCTCCTTGAATATCCTTCCCTTTGGACTTCCCCGTCGTGGGGTTGTTCCAACGATTCGCGAGGTTGTGAATTTTCTGTGGGAGAGGTCGACGGGGGAAGGCTGAGCGGGGGGGGAAGTTGGTGATGATTGTTGTTGTTGTTGTAGAGGAGGAGGGGTTGGAGGGGTTGGAGAGAGGTGGGTCGGTTGGTGAGGCGTTGGAGGAGGGGGAGATGGTGAAGGCTCCGTTGGAGGAGAAGAGGTGGGAGGGGTAGATTGATTTGTTGTCGACTATCGTTGAGGAGGAGGAGGGGTTGTTGTTATCGATAAGAGGAGGGAAAGCGTTGGATGATGAAGGTAACGGTCTCCGGTTCGCCAATCTGGGAGAGTTACTCGGACTGCCCAGCGGACTCTGAGGTAAAGGAACCTTTCCCACCAACGGCGCTGCTACCGCTACCGCAACTTCCTTATACCCCCCCCACCCTTCCACCTCTTTCAAAACTTCCCAAACATCCAACGCCCTCCCCAAATCCCCTCTACAAGCCTTCCAAACGACTTCCACCTCCCCCGTCGACCTCACCTCCTCCTCTGCATCCTCCTCTTCCCCAAACAAAATCTCAAGCATCATGTCCGGTCTGGGACCGTCTTCTCCATCGGAGAAGGAGTTGGCTAAGGCTTTGAGTGCTGAGAGGAGGGCTGCGTGGGTTGAGGGGTGAGAGGGGGAGTGGAGGGAGGAGGAGAAGAGAGAGGGGGGGCGGAGGGGAGGAGAGTGGAGAGGGTGAGGGAGAGGGAGTCGAGAGTTGCCCAGTGGTTGTGGTTGGTGGATATGGGTGTGGTTGAGGGGAGGTGGGGGTGGTAGGTTGAGGGTGTTGAGTGAGGAGAGGAGGAGAAGGAGGAGGAGGAGGAGGAGGAGGAGGAAGTTGAGGCGAACGCGTTGAGTTGAGCTTGAAGAAGACGGGAGGTTCCTGGAAGGAAGGTTGATCTTGAGGAGGAGGAAGCTAGGGAGTTGGATCTTGTATGGGATTGGTTGAAGGGTAAGGAGTTGAGAGTTGTTTTCGTCGACGTAGGTTGTTTCTTCTTCTTCTTCTTCGACTTGACCTCCTGGAACGAACTCGACCTGGCGATCCCAGCGTAGAACGAGTTCCTGGACGACCCTCCTCCTCCCGCTGCTGCTTCCTCCGCATCGAGACCATCCAACTCTGCGTCTCCCTCCCAGAGCTCGTTTCGTTCCTGCTGAGTCATGTTCTCCCACTGCAGAGCCGCTGCTTCTCCGTCTCCTTCCCAGGATCCTCCTCGCTCCTCTGCTTCGCGGATGGATTCGATCGAGAGGAGGTATTCGACGACATCTTCGAGATCGGCGGTGGAGTTGTCGTCCAGGGCTTGTTGGAGAACGGAGGGGGGCCTTGTCAAAAGAGAGGAGGAGGAAGGGAGCGGGAGAGGAAGCCAAAGGGAAAAGGAAGGGAGGAGAGGGTGGTGAGCTCGATCGTCCCGCTGAGAGAGAAGGAGTCGTGCCGGTTTGAGCTCACATGAAAGGGAAGAGAGTCTCTAGGAACTTTCGAGAGCTGTTGATATCTTCCCCTACACCTCCCTCTACGCTCGTAGTATCCGTCGATCCTGTTGTTTGCTCTGTGCGAGTCGATCTCGAGCTCAAGGACCTTTCCTCCAAAGCTCGTTGCACTCCAACCTCGTCCTCCTCGTCCTCGGGTTCTCCTCCATCCTGTCCAGCGACGACGGCTTCATCGTAGAACTGTTGCTGCTGCTGCTCCTGCTGAGCTGAGTGAGCGAGAACTCTGAGGGTGTCTTCGATTTGGGAGAGGGAGGAAGGATCGGAAGGATCGAGGTCGAAGAGAAGAGTAGTGATGAGCTGCAAGGAATAATCAGGGAATCAGCGAATCAATACAAGCGAGGATTAAGAAGCGGCGTAATGTTCTCTCTTGATTTGAGTACAGTACTTACAGTTGGAGACAGCGGGGGGTTGAACTCTCCCTGTAGGAAAGAGGAAGAGACGAGAAGGGGAGGAAAGAAGAGAGCGCGCGCGTCACTAATCGAGCTCATCCTTGATCCCTTTCCCTTGCACGCTTAGAGCTGAGCTTGATGTGATTAATACTGACCTTTAATCGTTCGTAGAGCTCCTGCTCGTCCATCCAACCGGGAAAAGAGGATATTCGATTGAGGAATCTTGTTGTAGAGGAAGAGGTAAGTTTCGGTTGAAGGAAGCTCAACGAGGGAGGCTCCCCTCGCTTTCTTCTTTTTCGAAAGCTCGCTCGCTCCCTCTCCTCAAACCACATCTACCCACCCCCCCTCCCCCCCCCCCAACAAACTTTCTACAAAAAAAAACAATCATGGTTGCCGTAAACCGTTCGTATCTCTCTCTTCTATACGTTGGTGGTTGAAAGAGATCTTCCTCAACTGATCCTCCTCCATCTCTTCGCTCCTCCTCTCTCCAGACAAAGTCTGCCTCATGTTCGTTCTCTCTCTCTTTCTCTCCTTCTTTCCCCAACCTTTTTCCTATCACCTCTTTTTTTTTTTGGTCAACTCCAGCACCAAGCTCACCCTCTTCTCGGTATACTTGTTCGATCTTCTTTACTTGCAGCGTCCACGACGGATGGGGTATCGCTCCTGAGAAGGGAACCAAGGGAAACGCTATCGAAAACGCCGACACCACCAACATGGATACCATTGCCGCTGAGCACGACCACTCCCCTCTCCAGGCTCACGGTCTCGCCGTAGGACTCTCGGACGGTCTCATGGGTAACTCAGAGGTCGGGTAAGTCGTTTTTTCCTTTACTTTCTCGTCTGGCAGAAGGAGCAGGAGAAGGAGGGAGGAAGGAGAGCAAGCAGCCCAATCGATGCTGACGTCGTCTCCCCTCCCCAATCACCTTTCTACAGACATCTCAACATCGGAGCTGGACGAATCGTCTGGCAGGATATCGTCCGAATCGACCAGTGTAAGTTTTTCCTTCCCTCCTTATCGCGGCATGGGAGCGAGATCTCCACTCCCCACCCACTTGAAACTCTCAAAGCTCAACCAAACTCCCCACGTTCTTCCTTCCCTTTCTTTCCTTTTCGATAGCCATCAAGACTGGAGAGTTCTCCAAGACCGAGAACATCGTCAAGTCCTTCACTCACGCTAAGGAGACCAACGGTCGACTTCATCTTCTTGGACTCGTGCGTTTTCCCCTTCTCTCTCTCTCTTCATCCCAGCCCTCCCTTCCTTCCTCCATCTTCTCGAAATCTCAACCTCTTTTTTTTTGTTCCGCTTCCGCCCCCCACCCAGGTCTCCGACGGAGGAGTCCACTCCCACATCCACCATCTCAAAGCTCTTCTCAAGACAGCCAAGCAGATCGGTGTCCCCAAAGTCTACATCCACTTCTTCGGAGACGGTCGAGATACCGCTCCTCGTTCGGCTGCTGGCTACATGCAGGAGCTCCTCGACTTCATCGCTCTCCCCGAGAACGGACTCGGAGAGATCGCTACCGTCATCGGACGATACTACGCTATGGATCGAGACAAGAGGTGGGAGAGGGTTAAGCTCGCTGTGGACGGTCTCGTTGGCGGAGTCGGAGAGGAGAGCGTGGATCCTGTTGCGAGCATTGAGGCCAACTACAAGAAGGACGTGACGGATGAGTTCTTGAAGCCTATCGTTGTTGGTGGAGCTGAGAGCAGGATCAAGGGTGCGTTTTTCAGTGAGGAGGGAGAAGGGAGGAAGAGCGAAAACGAACGAGCTGACTTTCTCTCTCTCTCTCTCCTTTCGACGCGTCTCTCCTTCCCTCCCTCCCTCCCCTCGTTTTTTTTTCTCGCTCACGTTCCACAGACAACGACACCCTCTTCTTCTTCAACTACCGATCCGACCGAGTTCGAGAGATCGTCCAAGTCTTTGGAGTCGCTCCTCCTCCTATGGAAGTCTCCCTCCCCAAAAACCTCAACATCACCTGCATGACTCGATACAACTCCGAGTTCCCTTTCAACATCGCTTTCCCTCCTACCTCCATGGACAACGTCCTCGCCGAGTGGCTCGCTAAGAAGGGAGCTAAGCAGTGCCATATCGCTGGTGAGTCTTCGCGTTTCCCTTTCTTCGAGAGGAATCGAGACGAGTCGATTCGAGAAACTGACGACTTTCTTTTCCTTCGCTCTGCTTCGTCTTTGCAGAGACTGAGAAGTGAGTTTCGACCTGATACGATACCCCCACGAGAGTAGCTTTACTGACTTCCTCTCTCTCGTCTCCTTCCCTCCTCAAAGATACGCGTTAGTTCCTCCCTCCCTTCCTCTCTTCCCCCTCTCTCCCTCCCTCCCAATCTTCGACCTCAACCGCTGACCTCCTCTTTCCTCTCCTCACAGCCACATCACCTTCTTCTTCAAGTTCGTCCCTCTCTCTCCTCTCTCTCTCTCCCTTCCCTCTCCCTCTCAAACCTAACGCTCTCCGCCTTTTCGTTTCGTTTCATTCTTTTTTTTCGCGTCTTCGCTAGCGGAGGAGTCGAGAAACAGTTCGAGAACGAAGTCCGCTTCATGATCCCTTCCCCCAAGGTCGCCACCTACGACAAGCAGCCGGAGATGTCCGTTCAGTCCGTGGCTGATAAGGTCGCCGAGACTGTTAAGTCGAACGAGTTCGAGTGAGTGCCATTGCATTTCTTTCCGAAAGAGAGGGAGGGAGAGAGAGAGAAAGAAAGAGAGAGAGAGAGAGCTGACTTTCTTTTCGCTTTTTCTTTCTTGTGAAACAGGTTCATCATGTGCAACTTTGCTCCTCCCGATATGGTGAGTTTCAGTCGAATCGAAGCGACCAGAAGAGACGAAACAAAACAAAAACTGACCTTCCCGCCTTTCTCGTTCGTTCGTTTTCCTTTTTTTCCCAAAAGGTCGGTCACACCGGAGTCTACGACGCTGCCGTTCAAGCCATCGGAGCCACCGACAAGGCCGTTAAGACCGTTTACGACGCTTGCGAGGCTGCTGGTTACGTTTTGCTCATTACGTCCGATCATGGAAAGTGAGTCCCCGAACCCTCTCTTTCTTTCTTCTTTCGCTCTCTCGAACGCGTTGGTTCGTTTTCGTTTCGTTTCGCTGACTTTTTCTTCTCTTCTCTTCCTCCCTTCCCTTCCCTCTTCCCTCCTCCCAACCCCACCCACGCTCGCTTTCGCTTCCACCCAGCGCCGAGCAGATGCTCAACCCCGAGACTGGAAACCCTCACACCGCTCACACCACCAACCCTGTTCCCTTCATCATGACTGGAAAGGAGACCAAAGGACTTACTTTCTCCGAGGATAAGGAGGGAGTCGCTTGTCTTGCGGATGTCGCGCCTACAATCCTTGCGATTATGGGGATCGAGCAACCTAAGGGTTCGTTTTGCAACCATCTCTCTCCTCTCCACTCCCTTCTTCAGGTCGAGCTCTCTCCCTCGCCTCGCTCTCGCTCTCGCCTTCACGTAGAACGTAGAACGAGGTGGAGGAGGTTCCTCGAGGCGATTCGAAAAACGAAACTGACGACCTCCTCCTCTCCTTTCCTTTTCTGTTCTTTCCCCTTTTTACAGAGATGACCGGAAAGTCCCTCCTCGCCCCCAACGATTCCAAAAGGAGGAAGCTCGAGTAGAAAACAAACCGCTCGTACTTACTGGATCCCTAGAACATAAATTAGAGGGTCGGAGGTGGAGAGAGGAAAAGGAGTGTTGTAGTAGGCGAACGAGACGAGAGAGACGACGACGATTTTTTGACCCAAACCATTATTAGAATAACGAACGAACTTTGCCTTACACTTTCTGATCGAGCGAGGGAAGGGAAAGGGAAGGGAAGGAAGGAGGGAGAGGGAAGGGAAGAGGGAGAGAAAGACGCGTTGCGGTCGATCAACCTCTTCTTTTGCGCGCGAGTCGTCCCTCTTTCAATTTCTCTCGCACGACCCAGCCACGCTGAAACCCAGCGTCCTCGAACAACAGCTTGCATTTTTTTCCCATCCTCCAAAAAAAAAGAAGAAAAATCTAAAAAGTGACGTAGTCTCGTCAAAAGGTCCAAGCGTCTCGACCTCGACCTTCCTCGAACTCGGTCATCTTCCCTCAAACCATCATCCTCTCTCGACCTCCCTCACTTCAACTCGAACACACGAAACTCGAACAAAAAAACATGTACGACGCCGATCGCAGCCCACCTTCCACCATCCACGCCGAAGCCGTCTCTCTTCAAGCTAAAGCCTACGAGGTTCGTTTCTCCCCGAACCAAACCACTCAATCTCGTTCAAAGCTCACCGAGTTCCCTTCGTTTTTCGCTTCAGGCCATCGGAGCAGTGACAGGTTCAGAAGAATGGAAAGTGTCTGGAAAAGAACTTAGTGCTGCTGCTCAAGCGGAACTTGATGAGGCTAGGAGGATAGCGAAAGCGGAAGCGACTGTTGATGGGTTGGTTGGGAAGGCTGAATCGTGAGTCCAGACAGACGACCTTAGACGACCTTCCGAGAAAGCGTCTTATCTCCTTCCTTTTTCGCCGCTTTGGGACGGACGACTTTCTTGGTTTTTGTTGTTGTTGTTGTTGTTGTTGTTTTAAGGCGATGAGCTGACTGAGAGATATGGTTTTTCTTCTGGTGTATGTAGTGCCTACGGGATGGTTACGGGAGATCAGCAAACCCAAACTGAAGGGAACTTGAAGGCCGAGGGATCGACTTGGAAGAACGCGGTTGCGGATGGAGAGCTGCCGTTGTTGGATAGTCAGACGGTCGTTGGGAAGATGGAGACGTGAGTTTCTCATTCTTCTTTCTTTCACTACTCTCTCTCATCATCTTCTGTCGTCGAATGTCGCAGGGGGGGGAGTGGAGTCGCTTTGGACGAGAGAGAGAAAGAACGGAAGACCCGCGAGCTCATCACCCTTTCTCTTCTTGTTTCGTTTTGGTTTCGTTAACTCTTTTTTTCGCCTTCCCTCCCTACAGAGCTGTCGGGATGGCTACCGGAGACGCTTCGAGACAGAACGCAGGAAACCTCAAGGTTCAGAAGGCTGAGTGGGGGCTCAAGTAAAACCTACCCAACCCGACCCAACCCTACCTATCTCCCCTCCTCACGATCTCTTAATCTATGACCTTTTTACGACGAGGGAGCGACGAAAGCGGCAAGGTTTTACTCCTCCTTCGAGGAGAGAGTTGCCTGAGTTGCTCTTGTAGCAACGAAGTCGGACTGATCCGAAGCCAAAGGTGACGAGAGACCATCATTAATCCTCTTCCTCCTCGCCATCCTCACTCAACAACCACCCCTCCCCGATCAGCATCTCCCCGACCTCCTTCCTCCTCTCCCTAACCAAGTTCCCCATTGTCCAAGCAGGCAAGCGCGCAGGCTCGTCTCCGTCCTTCCGAGGTGGAGGAGCTCCTCCTCCTGCTGCTCCAGCGGGAGAGACCAGAGTTGTGAGGCACGAGTAGCAGAGGTGGTGCTCTAAGGGCGGTTCGGTGGAGGATGTGGGTGGTACGGGAGAGGTGGGAAGAGAGGTGAGAGAGGTGAGGGAGAGCCATTCTTTCGGGGACGGGTCGGCGGGACTGGATAAAGAAGAGACGCGTCAGAAAGTAAGAGAGAGGAGGAGGGAGACGCGTTCGGGGAGACGACTCGAAGCTCACAGTTCGCAGAGAGGGCAGACACGACCTATCCAGGCCGATGAAGGAGAGTCGGCGCTTCCAGAGAAGATGAGTTTCGAAGCTGTTCGAGCGATGGTCGAGACGGTTGAAGGATGAGATCGATCAAGGCTTTGAACGAAGTCTGTGGATCGCAGACGAAACGACAAGATCAGCTCCCACTCTGACCTGTGGGTGATAAGAAGTACTTACCTCCCGTCAGCTTCTCGATGCTCCCCTTCCCACCTCCCACCACGGCCGAGCCCAGATTCCAACTCCTCAACCCACAGCTCCTGGCGAACCACCCAACCTCCTTCCCGCTCAACTGAGTCATCGGTCGCACGACCTTCACTCCCACGACATGCTCCGTCGTAGGTGCCACAAGGAGAGGAAGAGCGTATCCTCCTCCAGAAGCGGTTTGGGAGATGATGAGCGACGCAGCTCGAGTTGCTGTGAGACCAGTGAGGAAGAGAGTTGGGTTGGTCGTGGGTGAAGCGGAAGAGAGGGAGATGGCCAGACGCGTGAGGAGAGAAGAGAGGAGAGAGGAGGTGATAGCTGGGTGGGAAGGTGTCGGAAGAGTCGAAAGAAGGGTCTGGTAGTGCGATATGGAAGGAGAGGTGGAGGAAGACGCGTCGGAAGAGGAGAGAAGGGTCGTTTTGAGGACTGAGAACGCGAAAAAGCGAGGTGATCAGCTTTTCCTGCTTTCGGAGAAATCCCCGAACAGATCGCTAGCAGCTTCAGAAGACTCACCTCGTCCTCCTTCGACACTAACACTCAACATCCTCCCGTCCACGCCGACCTTCAACTCCTCCTCGCTCCCAGCTCCGATCAACCCACCCTCACTCTCAAAAGCCTCCTCGACTCCAATCCTCTTCCACTCCCATCCCCACCTCTCCTCCACAACCTTCTTCAGGTAAGCCCCTATCTCCTCTCCTCCGTCCCGTCCAAAATCAACCCAAGCGACGACGATTCGTCCCCACCGCTCGCGACCTCTCGGACCCGAAGAGCAGTAAGATCGGTGGAACATCTCGAGGAGGGAAAGGGAAGAAGAGCCTCCCGAGCAGGCGAGGAGGACCGGAGGTTTGCTGATGGGGACGTCGGACGTTGAGGCTGCTCGACGAGAGGAGGAGGAGGGAAGGGGAGGGAGGTGAGGGATAATGGATCGGGTGAACTTTTGGAGGATGAAGGATGGAAGGCAGTTTCTGAGGGAGAAAAGGAAGGAGATCTGGTGGTCAGCTACGATGCTATGGAGCTCGAAGCGAGATTTGAGCGGTTTGAAGGTGGGAGAAACAAGCGAAAGAAGGAAGGGAGCTCGAAGAGGTGAGCTTCGATCGATTTTGGTCTCCTCCTTCTCCTTCGTACCAGCTCGTACACTTTCCCAAGGGCGACTTTCCGTGGCACACGCAACTTCGGATACTACAGGAGCTCGATCCGATAGATCTTGAGCTCACTCGAGGTCCACGAAATTCCGTACGAGCTCGACTCCATGCCCCCCTTCGATTCCCTCTCGAGAAAGGTTGAGCTCGCTCTTCTTCGTTGACTCACTTGCAGTAGCTAGAATGCCTCACGACGAGGAGTCCCTTTTCCTCCTTGCATCTGATACATATCGACGAGTCGAGCTTGGGTTTCCCTGGAGTCGGGAAAGACGCGAAGGAAGGAAGGAAGGCAAAAAGGTGAGCTCGAGTCGAACGAAGGAGGAGGGAAGCGGTGGAAGAGCAGGAGAGACTCACGCTCCATCATCTTTTCGGGAGCATCTCCATCGGGGTTATTGGAGTCGGCTTCAGGTGGGTTCGAGCAAGACATCCTCGGAGATAGCAGCGAGGTGGGAAAGGTCGAAGGAGTTGAAGGTCGGAAAGGAAGGGAGGAGCGAAATCGAAAAAGGTGTCAAGCTCACCCCAACCGCATCTTTCCTTCCATCCCGCTCTTTTCCCAAACTTCCGCTATGGATCCATCCGCCATCTCACCTCTTCCTGGATCTCTTCCCTACCTCTCCCTCGAAACAAAGCATCCCATCCTTCGCTTCTGCGCTGTTTCTACGCTCGCAAGGACCTCTCAAGTCTCCCTCGCCTTCCTCGAGCTCTCCTCCCCTCTTCTCTACCGAGGTATCCATCTCCCGGACGCGAAGCTCCTTCCTCTTCTCTTCTCAGAAAGGGCGAGTCTCTGCTATCCCTACCACGGCTTTCAAAGCTCTCGCTGAAGTGGACGGTCGTCTCTTGTTTCCATCTCTCTCTTCTTCCTCCTCCTCCTCCTCCTCCTTCCTCTCCCTCCTTCAGTCCCAGCCCTCCGAGCCTGAAATCGAGCGATTCCTCTCCCTCGATCAGATCAAGACGCTCACCATCGAGCAGGTATCCGTCCCCATAGGGCTCGAATTCGCATGCTGCCTGGATCGAGCTTCCTTGTCGAGACCGTTGGAGCTCGAGCTCGTCGACGTTCGCCTAGGAAAAAGCCCCTTCAACTACCCTTTTCATCCCTCTCTCTCGATCCTCAACCCGCGCACCTTTCGTCTCGACTCCTCCTTCCATCCTCCGGTTCCAGGCGTTGACCAAGACTCACACATCCATCCTTGGGACCGACTCCGATCCTTGGTCTTCGTCGACGGAGGAGCAACCTGTCCGCTCGGAGTCCATGGTATGGTTGCAGAGAGCCAGGGAAGAGGTGGCTTTTCACTACCAGTTTTCCGGACGGAGCGAGGATCATTGGATCAAGTGGATGGAATGCGTGGACGCAGACATAGTTGACCTGGAGGAGTACGAGAAGACCGTCAGCCTTGAGGTCGCGTCGGACGCTCAGAAGGTGCTGGTCGAGCAGGCGTTCGAAGAGAGACAGCTCTGGAAGTCGCTTGGACCCAGATTGACGGTCAGGGTGATGAAGTCGTGAGTTTATCTCATCTGTTCCCCTTCTTCTCTCCCTAGCACCGGCTGACTTCTTTTCTGTTCGTTTTCTCAAAGTCAAAGCACCTCCTCCTCGCTCTAATCTACCACCGTTCGGCAACCTCACTCCCTCCCACTATCACCCCCGAGCTCGAATGTCCCTCCATAATCCCCTCAAACATCTTCCTACCTCGTCTCGTACTCACAATCCTCCCTCGCGTCGAGGTGAGCTTCGATCTTCCCATTTCCCTCTTCGCTGACGCCTCCACTCTCCCAAGTTAACTCGTTTCTCTTTTTACTCTCCCTCTAATAGATGACTCGTTGCTCCTGGAAACTCCTCGCATAGCGAAAGCACCTGGAACTCGCGATCCATAGCTCTTTTCTTTGTCCTTTCGCGTCGTCGCTGGAATACCATGCCTTCTCCCCTGCTCACGCAAGGTTTCTCGTCTCTAGCGACGAAACTTAAAGTGCCTTCCAGGATACTTTGCTTCGACGTTTGGCCATCTATCTATCAAGCTCCTCCATCGTCCACCCTCATCTTCCGCTCTTCTCCTCCGAAAGCAAGAACGCGAGTGAACGCGTCAATCGACTCCATCTCTTCTTTCCTCTTCTCTTCCCTCACCGAGACTTCAGGCGTCTACATCTAATGCTGCACCGCACTCTCCCTGATCTTCCTCCTCTCCTCCCACCCCTCCTCCAAGCTCTCGTTCACGCAGAAATCGATCGCAACGTCCCACGTCGAGCGGTCCTGACCGGGAGGAAAACGAGTGAAACCGGTGGGTGGACGGGCGAAAGCGAGGGAGGCGGTTTCGATCTGGGAAGCGAAATAATAAGACATTTTGAAGGAGGGTTGAAGGGTGGATGAAGAAAAAGTCAGCGGACGAAAGCAAAGACGAGAGGAACAGAAAGGGAAGGAGAGAAACGAACGAGGATATCGGACGTGAGACCTTTGAGGGGCGTTGAGGTTGTCCGGAAGCGGTGCATTCGGTAGAGGGTGTTGGCCTGCGGGGTGAGAGTCGAGGGGAGAAGGGACGGGGAAGGGGGAAGGGGAAAAAGGGAAAAAGTCGCGTCGCGTCGAAAGTCAGCTGTGAATTCCGCTCCTTCCGTCTCTTCTCTTCGTCACCTCAGGACTCCTGAAACCCTCGTAGATAACCTGACAGATGAAGGACGTACCCGCCACTCCGTATCCGTCGTCGAATAAACATCCTCCTCGTACAACCAATCCGCCCCTCCCTTCTTACTCAACGTCCCGCCCTCCAACTCCTCGCCACTTTCTCCCAGCACCCTCGGCCAGTACCCGAGATCCAGACAGCTCTCCAACGGGACTTCCCATATGTGGTCGACCTCGTCCGGTGAAGCAACGAGCGCATCGATGAGATGAGGGGACGCGACGAAGACGAGGGAGGCGTGGACGACGAGACCGAATTTTGAGAGGAAGGGAGCGAGCGAAGGGAGGGTGTGGATGAGCGGGTGATCAGGGGGGGGAGGGAGGAGACATTCTTCGTGGGCTTCGCGACGCTGTGAGAAGGGAAGGAAACAGGAAGGGAGGAAAGAACGAGGTGAGCTTGGAGCGCGTCGACGCGGAAGAGGCAGAAGTAGGAAGAGAGAGAAAGACGAACAGCTGTGAACTCGAAGGAAGGATCTGTAGGATCCATCTTTCCTCCCGGCAGAGCAGTTTGGCCCGGGTGGGACCTTCGAAACGCAACACACAGAAAGAGAAGGAGAGGGAAGAGAAAGTGAGCTCATATTTCGCTGACTCTAGACGGGGGAACGAAGCAGAAGCTCACCTAAGATTCTTAGATCTCGTAGTGAGCAAGACTCTAAGCCCTGGAGTCTCAGGTCTCTCGAATAAAGCTACGAGAACTCCTGCTCGTTTCACCTTTCCAAAGCTGAGGTGAGAAGAGAGACGGAGGAGAGCGGGGAGGGAGGGAGGTCAGCTCGTGTGAGCTCGAGAAGGGACAGCTCTGTGCGAGGGAAAGCGAGAGGGATACGAACGATTTCCTGATTGGTGGAGGAGTGTAGGCTGCAAGGTTGAGGATTCCTTGTTGAGCCTCTGGTGAGAGTTGGGCGAGGAGGGAGGAAGGGATGTTTGTTGGGGAAGGACCCGGTCCAGGAGTGGAGGGATGCGAAGCTGGAGGAGTCATAGGGAGTGAAGAAGAGACAGCTTCGAAGTGAGACATTGTTGAGGATGACGCCGAGCAGCAATAGTGAGGTGTCAGAGGGTGTTTTCTCTATAAATCGGCGGAGTCGGTCGTGGGAGTTGATGGGGAAGAGGGGAGGGATCCTTTCGAGCTTCCCTCAACTCCTCCCTTCTCCCCTTCCCTTCCCTTTCTCTTTCCCGGTTGAAACAGGATGGCTTCTTCTTCTACAGCTTCCGGATCTGCTCCTCCCATCAACGATCGAGATGTAGCCATAGAAGCCAACAATTTCATGAAGGAGCTCGAGGTAAGTTTGCTCTCCTCGCCTGCCCACCCCTCTTGAGCTCGAGCTCACCACTGATGTCTCCTTGCCTCCTCCTTTCGTTCTTGCAGGTCGAACGAATTATCAAGTCCTTCAAGCTTAAGTTAGTGGAACCCTCTATAGCCCTCTCGAGCTTCAGATCACGACGGGGACCACAGGAGAGCTCAACGCTTCAAAGCTGACCTTCACCTCCTCCTTCCTCCTCCCTCCCTCGCCAGCCCTTACGACGTTCTCGACCTCCCCTTTGACGTCTCAGAGAGTGAAATCAAGAAGCAGTACCGCAAAAAGTCACTCATGATTCATCCCGATAAGTTCAAACACGAAAGAGGTGTAGAGGTGAGGCTCCTTTTCCACTCCCCTCCTCTCTCGAGCTCGAGCTCACCTCGATTCTCCCTTCTCTTTTTTCCCCAGGCTTTCGACTGGCTCAAGAAGGTCCGTCTTCTCGTCTCCATCACGCTCTACCCTACTCCCGTTGCTCTTAGCTCACCTCTCGTGTCTGTCTTCGCTTCGTTTCGTTCGCTTCCAGGCCGAAGGCTCCCTCTCCACCACCGAATCTCGCGCCTCCCTCGACGAAGTCATCCTCTTTGCTCGTCGGACCCTCTTCAAGGCCTTCTCTCCTCCCTTACCCAACACAACTCTCGATTCGGATCCGGCGCTACCGGGAGATTGGAGGCTGAGAGTGCTGAAGGAGGTGAGGGATATCTTGATCGACGAGGAGGTCGCGAGGAGGAAGTAAGTCTTTCAGTTCAGCTTTTTGTCGCCATGCGATTTCCCTAGGTCGAAGGGAAGAAGAGAGAAGAAGAGAAGGCAGACGGATGCTGATATTGTGTTTGATACGTGTGACAGGGCCATCAAAATGACGCTGGCGAACGAGGGACTGGAAGCTCAAAAGAAGGACGAGGAGATCAACGCGAGGAAGAGGAAGAAGGAGGCTGAGAAGAACTGGGAAGGTGAGCTCAAGTTTTCTTCGTACAGGTAGAAGGATTTCCTTATTTTCCTTTACTGACTCTTCTTTCTATGCTTTGATGTCCTGATTTCTCCAGAGAATCGAGACGCGAGAGTGCGTCAGACCGCCTTTCCCTTCCTCCCTCCCCTTCGCGTTGATCCTATTTTTTCTCTCGTCGATCTCACCAAGTACTCTTCTCCTTCTTCTTTGATATTCCTCCAGGTCAGCGATTGGCGGTCGTTCTCCTCAAAACCCAAGAAGTCGAAGAAGTCCAACGTCCTCGGTTGAACGATCCAGGCTCCGCCCGTCTTCCTTCTATACGCATCGCTGTACCTCTACGTATCATCTTGCACTCTTTTATGAACCTCATGCCATAAATTCTACACGAGACGCGCGTCGGCACCCATCTAGCCGGCGACTTCCGAAACTCGAACAGCCTCTCTCCTCCGACTCCGCTTCCTTTCCTCCTTCCAACGCTCACCATGTCCTGGAACAACCAACCTCCTCAGCAGCCCTACTACCCTCCTTACCAAGGAGGTCCTCCTCAGCCTCAGTACAACCAAGGACCTCCTCCTCCTCAGCAAGGCGGATGGAACGGAGGACCTCCTCCTCCAAGTTCGTTCATCTCGAGCTCGCTGCCTCTCCATCCCTCCTTCCTTCCCGTCTGACGATGTATCCTTCCTTTCCAGACCACTGCGGCGCCCCTCCTCCCCAGCAAGGATACGGCCAACAACAGCCTTCGTACCCTCAGCAGCAACAAGGCTACCCTCAACAGCAGCAGCAAGGCTACCCTCAGCAGCAGCAGCAGCAGTATCCTCAACAACAGCAGTCCTCCGCCGGTGGTCTCTGGTACCTTGGAACAGAGATTGTCCCCTTGGAAGGTATGGGTCTCCCTATGCCCTACCCTGTTCAGAACTACAACCCTCAATTCGATGCGGATCGAATCAGGAAAGCTACAAAAGTTTGTCGGTTTCACCGAAGCTCAGCTCCTTCCTCCCCTTCCCGCTTCGAGCTCACACGCTCTCCCTTTGTCCGTCTTTCGCTGTGGCAGGGCTTCGGAACCGACGAAAAAGCCATGATCGCCGTTCTTGCTCCCTTATCTGCTCCTCAGATGCATGCGTTGGGGAAGTCGTTCGAAGCTCAGGTACGTCTCGTCCCAACCAAAAAGAAAGGGGAGACAGGGAGAGAGAGAGCGAGAGCTGATCGTTTTGGGTTGGGTTTTGGACGAGGAAGGTTGGACGAACTCTGATCGACGTGGTCGAGAAGGAGACGAAGGGAGACTTCGAGTTTGCGTTGAGAGGGTTGGTGTTGGGTCCTTTGGGCTGGGATTTGTGGTTGATTGATCGGGTGAGTCTGAGTCTGGGGAACGAGAGAAGTAGGGAGGGAGCAGGAAGGGAGAGAGGGATGTAGAACGCTGAATTCTTCTTTCTTTCGACAGGCTTGCAAAGGGTTTGGAACGCATGAGGACTTGCTCACTGAGCTTTTGATGACAAGGACGAATCTGGAGATGTCGGTTCCTCTTCTTTTCCTTCGGATGAAGGGAGGTCGCGATTCAAGAAACGACGCTGATATCCTTCCCTCTCCTCCTTCCTGACTCGTCCGCTGCAGTCATACTCTCAAGCAAGCCTACAAGGCTCTTCTCGGATCGGATGTGACTCACCTCGTCAAAGGAGAGCTTTCGTCAAAGACTGAGGTGAGTTGAGTCGTCTCTTCCTCGATTCGAACGAGACGCGTCTCGACTCCTCCCTCACCTCCCCTCTTCTCTCTCTTCCCTCAGCGAATCTTCATCATGGCCCTCGCCGGTCAACGAGACGAATCCGGTTTCGTCAACCAACAACAAGTCTCCTCGGACGTCCAGGATCTCTACAAAGCCGGAGCAGGTCGAATGGGGACGGACGAGATCAAACTTGCCTCCGTCATGATTACGCGTTCGCCTCCTCACCTCGCCGCCGTCTCGAGGGAGTACCACTCCAAGCACGGCAAGACTCTCTCGCAGGCTATCGACAGCGAGTTCGGAGGACATATGAGGGACGCTCTGCTTTATATCGCTGAGGCTGCTGAGCGAGATGGACAGGGAGTGGATAGAGATGCGATCATGATCGAACGAGCTATGGCTGGGATGGGGACGAAGGATGAGAGGCTGTGAGTACGGAGGGCTCGCTTCGAGGAAAGAAGGGTGTGAGAAGAAGAGCGATCAAGGAAAGAGAACGAAGACGCGAACTGACCATTTCCTTTTCTTCTTCCTTCCTCAACTTTTCTTCAGCACATGGAGGATCATTCGAGGTCACTGGGACAAACCTAGATGGGCTGCCGTAAAGGCCGCTTACCAGAGGATGTACGGGAAGTCGATGGCTTCCAGGGTTAAGGGAGAAACGACGGGAGATCTTGAGGTGAGTTCTCTTCTCTTCCCTCTTTCCTCTCCGATCCTCTTCGGTCGCGAGTGTTCCACTGAATCCCTCTCTTCCTCTTCTCCAACTCTGCAGAACATCCTCGTCGCCGTAATCGGTTAATGATCGTATCATCCAGCTTCGACTCGCTCAGGCTGCCTCCTTTCTCTCTCTCGACGTGGCTTCGACGTTTTGGTTTGTTTCTCTTGGATGCCTTGGTTGCTTGTTACATAGCATACACTTATTTCTTGCGGTGCTAATGGATTATCTGCTTGGTCCTCGGAGCCTTGAAGGGAGAGAGAGAGGAGGGGGAGAGGGACGCGTCGAGCGAATTCATCAAAGAAAAGGGGAGAAACATCGAGATCGATGCAAGATAAAGAAAGAGAGAAAGGTATACAACGCCGTAGGTAAGCGCCGAGGAGAAAGGCGAGGACGAGAGCAGAGGGAGGGAAGGGAGGGGAGTGGCTTTCAGAACGAGTCTTGGGTTTCTAGATCTGGATCGGGGTTTTCGCGAATTCTCTGTCGTGGTGAAGAAGGACAGAGAGAAGGAGAGAGAAAAGCAGTCTGAAGCGGAGGCAAATCGGTCCAAGCTGACCTTTCGAGCTTCAGTTCAAAGACGTGACTGTTTTCGGCCAACTGCATCTTCCTTGTCCATCGCCCTGTCCTTCCAACGTCCTCTTTTGCCCGCATCCCATCCCCAGAGAGACCAACCTTCATCTTACTCAAGATCAGATCGGATCATCCTCTAGCAGGAAGGTCTTGACAAGCAAAGGTGAGCTTCTCCGCTCTCGCATGCATCGCCTCGCCCTCCTCCTTCTTTCTTCTTCTCTTCACTGATTCCACTTCCCTCTCGCCCCAGCAGGACTCGCACTCTCATCTTCGCCATGTCTCAAAGATTTCAACGCTCGGATCCTAACACGTCCAAGTGGAAGCCTTGTCCGTTGAACATCAACGAACTCTTCCTACCTCCTCCCCTTCAGATCCACTCGTCCGACATCTATCGCCAGGTCTTCACCCACACCTCAGCTCTCTCAGACGACGTAGGACCCTATGGAGAGCGAGTCTTGTTGCGTTCGCATCCAGAATTTCAACAGTGGGAGCTCGAGGGAGACGCTGGTGAGTTCCCCGAGGAAAGAAGGGGAGGAGGAAGGTGAGCTCGAGGGGAAGAGCTCCAGCTCACCCTTCTCCTTCCCTCTACTTTCCCACCACAGCTCTGTAATACGAGGTTGCTTTGCTGCTAGCTTCGAGGTATCCTTTACTCAGGGAAGGAGGGATAACGGTTCGTACCTGTTTCTCGAGAGGCACATCACCCAACGTTGAGCTCTGTTGATCGAAGCTCACATTCTCCCTCTCCTCCCTTCCTCCTTCATCTCATAGGTCCTTCGAGGCATGCTCGTCTCGAATGCTCTTCTCTCCTACCTTACACTCGGACTCGGCCTTCATCGCAGTGTCGTGTTCGGACCAACCTTTCGCTGCAATCAGAAGAGCATGGCGGATATCTTCGAGGTCCGTGCCTCAGTATCCCCTCCGACCTGGCTCCAGCTCTTCTCTGCCTCGCTCGTGTACGGATGCTCGAGCTACCTGGAGCTCACAGAAATCCATAGAGAGCTGACTTTAAACTCCGTTCTCTGGGTGCAGGCCTACATCGGTGGTCTCTTCCGCGAAGCCGGACTTCGTTCAACACTCTTCGAAGCTCGCGTTTGGCTCGATCAAGTCTACTCCACCGCCGTCTTCCCTCACCTCGAGTTCCGAGCTCGGAGGTTCATAGAGGCTTCAAATCTCAAGGAGTACCACCTCGTTACTCGATACCAACATCCTCGACGCGGAGGAAGCTCCTCGACGATGGCAGGGTCGTTTTCGTCGTCATGGTCGCTCGCGTCGTCCTCCTACGGATCTGAGGAAGGCAGCAACTCGATGATCAGCCAAGCTCCGCCGTCAAGTCCTTATCTGCGAAGATACGAGGAGGAGAGGTTCACGAGGGAAGGAGCTGTGAGCCCGTGGGGGAGGAGGAGGGAGGAGGGAGACTACGTGGAGGAGGAGGGTGATTGGAGTTTCGACCGGGAGGAGGAAGAGACCCAAGAAGAAGATCCTACGGGATCGCCAGACGATCAGAGCTTCTTCGTCGGATCTCTTCAACTGGAAATGGACGACGACGCGTCGGAGGTCGACATGGATCGACTCCTTCTTCCCCCCTCATCAGCAACATGCCTAGTCCCAGCTACTATCTCTACTACAGCCTCTCATCTTCCCGCTGCATCCTCAACTCCCGACATTAAATCCCACTACTCACGGCACGACTCAGGCTACGACTCCTCCACTCCTCTTTCCCTCTCCGCCAATCCACAATCACCCCAGGACACGCCTCCTCCCCTCCCAGCCCCCACTCCAAACCCTGCCGAATCTCAACCCTTCATTCCTTCGGATTCCATCCCTTCTATTTCCCAACCATTCGTCCTCAAACCTCCAGCGATCCGACCTTCCCTCTACTCCTCGTCGACGCGTCCACTCCAACCATCTCCTCTTTCTCAAGGACAAAGCTCTTCGACCCCGTCGCACTCCAAGGTCTCAACATCCTCTTTCACTCACCAATCTACGCCGCTCTCACAGGCGTCCAGACTCAGCATCCCATCCCGCCTCGCTCAGGTCGTCCACTCCTCCTCTCCGTCAAGAATGTCCACTCCCGCCCGTCATTCAACTCCCACTCGCCTCCTCACGTACTCTTCCTCGCGAGCCCCTATCTCCTCAACTCCCCAGCGATCTCTCGTCGGACGACTCGATCCCACCTCCCAATCTCCCTTCAAATCCACCGAACCTTCCATCAACGCGTCTCCCATCCAACTCCAATCTCTCGCCGACGAGGTCTTCGAGCAGATCCGTCTTCTCGAGGAGCAGGAGGACGAGTACGAGGATATGGATCTGGAGGATGGATCATCGGACTCAGGATCGGACGTTGAGCACAAGGAGAGCCTTCGACTGGGAGACGACGACGAGGACGAGGAGCCGGAGAAGGGAGACCAGAAGAAGGTGGCGGCTCCTCGACCTGGCTTTGGATTCGGCTTCAGGTCGATCGTGGTGCACCCGAAGCTAGAAGCGAGAGCTCAAGAGGTGGCAGTGAAGCCTAGAATGAAGGTGTTTGTGGATACGCCGACGAGCAGCCCTGTGAAGGAGGGGAAACCGACGGAGAAGGGCTTGGTGCAGGATGCGGTGGAGCAGGCTGCGAAGAGGGTTGCTGGGATAGTTGGGTCGAAGACAGTGGAGGTGACGAAATCGTTGGAGGTGGTGATGGTGGTGGATGAGGAAGAGAAAGAAGAGGGGGAAGTTGTGGAAGAGGAGACGCTCGCCGTCCCGGTCGCGTCCGCTTCAAAACAACCCTCGCCAACCCCATCACAATTCCCTCCTCGCCCTTTGCCAGCATCCCATCTCCCGCGCTCCCTACCTTCCAAACCAATATCCCCAACTCCCAGCGTCTCTCGCCACATTCCCCTCGCTTCCTCCGACCAACCCATCGCTTCCTCCTCCTCCTCCTCCTCCTCTCAACTACCTCGAAATCCTCCTCCTCCAGCGCAACCCCGGTCCCGCTCTCGATTCCCCTATCCATCACGCGACCCCAGTCCCGAGCAGGACTCCTACTGGTCCCGTCGAAAGGACACTCTCGAATCGTTCAGACGCGTCGGAAATTCGAAGGGATCCTCTCGCGAACGAGAACGGGAACGGTCGCCTTCGCCCGTCCGAAGACTCAGGAGTCGGAGTCAATCCAGATCTCCCGAGAGGAGAGCGGGTAGGAGGTTGGACGGCTACCAGCAGGAGGTGAGGTGGAGAGCGGACCAGGCGAGGGAGAGGGAGAGGAGAGAAGGCGACGTGAGGAGCCGAGGGTCGCGTTGGAGGCCTGACGAGCGGGAGAGGGAGAGAGAGTGGGAGAGAGGCTATAGGGGAGGATATGATCATCGGGATGAGAGAAGAGGTGTTGGTGGGGATGGCGGCGAGAGGAGGAGGAGATGAGCAGACTCCGTTCGTTTTTTTTTGGCGAGACTCGCGTCCGTTCTTCGTTTCCAGGTCTGCTTGCCTTGCTCTTGTTCGATTTGTTTCTCCCTTGAATTTTAAATTGGCTTATTCGAACGTAGTCTCTGCTCGTGTAGACGGCTTCATAGCCTCGAACTCCCGCGGGTGCGACGAAGAAGGCGAAGAGCGAGGGAGGAGTTGAAGGAACTGCCCTCGTTCGTTTCGTGTTGAGCTTGGAGTTGGTACGTATACAAGTCATGATCATCGTTTCTATTAGACCCTTCAACGTTTACTTCCGGATGAGGCAGTACACCTGAAAAGTAGGACAAGGACGCGTCGAAGTCAGCGAACGAAAGAGAGGAGGGAGGGGAGAGGCGAAGGAGAGAAGCCTGTGAAGGGGAAGCTGAACTCACGTTGTCTCCAACGACGATATTGCTGAGATGACGGTAGTTTCCTCGAAGAGCCATGAGCATGCCGCCGAACGAGATGTATACAGTGCTGTCAGGGATGCAGAGAGGTGAGGATCAGCTTTTTGTTGAGCTCGAAAAGAAGGGGAAGGGGGGGGGGGGAAGGAGAAAGTTGAGCTCACGCTTCCTTCTCGACTCCTCCAATGTCCTCGAACTTGTAGATCTGACACCACCAATACCACCAGCAGTTAGCACAGACACCAGTACATCGTCTGGAGCTCAAGAGAAAAGACTCACCTTTCCATAGGTCACGTAGTCGTAGTCGGCAGCCAGCCCTTCGTCTCCTCCCCTCCAAGCTTCCCTTCGATCCTCAACGTCGTCCTCTGCCAACGCATCTCCGTCCGCTCCAGCTCCAGCGGCCTTCTTGGGCTCCTCCGCTCCATGCAGGGTTGATGCCAGAAGCATTGTGATTCGATCACCGGGACCCAGAGGGAAGAGATCCATGTTGATGTCCAGAGTCATGGACATGGCGAGTCCAGACGAGGTCGCTTCTATTCGAGAGACTGTAGAGAAGCAAGAGCAAGCGCAAACAGGGTGAGGATTCGTTAGAGAAGGGCCTTCTGGAGCTGTGGGAAGTAGGGGTGAGCGAGAAAAGGTGATGGTAGACTTGCCTCGGTCGAACTTCTTTCCTCCTTTGTCCAAGGTCGTAACGGTGAAGAGGTCGTCGAAGAGCTTGCCGTCGGCGGACATTTTAGGGGGTAGTTAGGGGAGTAAAGTGGGGAGGGGAAGGGAAGAGGAGCGGGTGGAGAAGGTATCCGAGGTGGTTTTCTTGGTGTGAGGGTTTGGAGGGAAGGAGAGCAGGGAAGGAGGCGCTTCACGTGAAGTCGAAAGCTCCCAAAGTCGATTCAGGTTTTCGACGTCTCCCTTCTTCCCGACATCCATCTCCCCCTCCACCTCCTTTCTTCTTCTCTTCTCTTCTCGCTCTCAGGCTCGCTTGCAGGATGACCTACACCCCTCGGGGATCGTGAAACTTTTTGCTTGGGTCTGGCAAAGCTGGCAGCTCGCTCTTCAACTGGTGAGTTTTGTTTTCTGCTCTCCTTCTCTTCCCTCCTTCTCTTCCCTCCCTCCTCCCTTCCCTCCTCCTTGCCCAACATCTCTACCCGAAATGATGATTCCATGTCGCCCCAGTCGTTAACGAGCGGACTCAACCCCTGCTTTGCCGAATCGACTGCTTACGCCAAATTTGCTATTCTGATCTCTTCATCCCTTCGACAACTTCCTTCCTTCCCTCACACCTCCCCTTCTCGTCCTTCCCCTTTGAACAACCTTACTGACTCCTTCCTCCATCCTCCTCTGCTCACGAACGAACAGACCTTCCTTCTCTCTTTCTCTGCTGCCCTACACTCCCGAAAACCCTTCCGCAGGTTCCGCTCATCAGGTTAGTCCAGCCCTTCCTTCTTCTGCTCGAGACCTCCTTCCCAAGTCGAGCTCGAACAAAGGGTCTACCATCGTCGTCGATGATGATAGCTTGCAACATATATCAGAGTAATCTTACGGGAGATGCTGATTAGCAGCTCTTAGAACGGCCAACTTAGGCGACGTTTGCATAGACCCTTCTGTCGTTCGATGCATGCTCTCGGGGTGGGGAGGGAGGGAGGGTCCTCGTCGACGTTCTCGGTCCAAGAGATCTTTTACTGACTCGATCTTCTCTTTCTTCTCTTCCGTTCAGGCTCGTGATGGTTCCGCTTTGGTGTTTGGAAGACGAGTTGGTGGATGAAGTCCTGCTCGCGAGCTTGGGTTTTGTTCTTCGACTCTTCGTCGGTGTTGTTCGTCGCGGAGTTTTCCTTTCGCTCTTAGTTCCATACTTAGACCTCTTGGATCGAATGCTCCTCCTACCATCATCACTTTTCTCGCGAAGGAGCAAACCTACCTACCTCTCGAAAGACCGGACCGCACACAAGGGCTGAGGAGAAGAAACTGAGCTCGTGTGCTGTGTCGAATCTCAATTCTACTCGCTCTCGCCGTTCAGTCTGGCTCAGTCGAGCAACAGCAGCGAAGCTCTTGTCGTACTCTTCCTTCGAATCTTCTCCCAGTCTTGAGGGGAGACGACGAAGAGGAGGGTGAAGGAAGTCGCTTGCTTCGCGTCTCCGAACCTCAGCTCCTGACGACTTGTTCTCTTGCGGAAAAGGTTTCGCAGAGACATAGATGGACGTTTCTACGAGCTCAGATGTATAAAATGAGATTTGGTCGAAGGAAGTAAGAGTTAAATTAAGGTCAGGAGTCGAATCTCAACGTGAGTCGACAAAAGAGAAAGACTGACAAGATCGAGACCCCCTTCACTTCTCCTCCTCCGACTCTTGTCCGTCGAGCACATCGAGGATCAAATCCCCGAGGTCAAAGAGTGCTCCAATAACGACGCAGCCAAACGTCTCGGCTCCGTAAACACCTGTGGGCGACGAAAGAAGAGAGGCCGACGCGACGAGAATCAGCTTCTGACGGATTTGAGGCGAAAAAGGAGAGACGAAAGACTCACCAGCCATCCTCCTCGCCTCCGCCTCCAACCAACAAGCCCAAATCACCTCCATCCACCTCCGAAGCTCCTCTAACCCCAGCTTCGCTCCCTCCTCCACTCCACCGAGTCCCTGCTGCTTGATTCCTCGAAGAGTCGACGCGACCAGATCCGTCGTCTTCTCTCGCATCTTGGCGATCGTCTTCTGTCGATAAGTGGGATTATCGGTAGTCGAAAGGATCGTTCCGATGAAGACCTTAGCCTCGGAGAGTCGGTTGTCGGCCGAGCGACGGGAGACGGTGAGAGAGTGATCGTTTGCGACTTGGGTGAGCTCCGAGGTGAACTGGTCGAAAGTCGCTTCGGCGATGGGACGAGCTTGAGAGGGATGAAGGTCGAAGGGAAGATCGGAGAGGAGGTTCGCTAGAGCTTTTCCTATCGAACTGGTGGGAGATGACTCGACGGCGACATTCCTCTGTCGTCTCTTGGACTTCTTCCTCCTGCGACGCGAGTTGTTGGACGGCGACGGAGTGTTTGAGCTGGAAGGAGGAGGAGGAATTTCGATATCGGTGTAAAGTTGGCCAAGAAGCTTAGTGGAGGTGTAGAACTTCTCCGGGAGATCCTCCGCCTCCAATCCCTCCGGCGCGAGGTAGTGAGGTCGTTTGTTGGTCTGAGGAGTGGGAAGCTTGTCGAACGGAACTGCTGTTCCGGACTTGACGAAGTCGACGGCCAGGTAAGCGAGAGAGGCAAGAGCGAGGCAGTCTCTAAAAGAAGAAAGACAAGTTAGAGACGTCTCGGACGAGAAGGGAAACGTGACGCGTCGACAGTCAGCTTGAACTCACGGCTCCCTCATTCCTTTCGGCGAAAAATCTGACGTGATGAGAATCTGAACGCAGATCATTCCGAGGTTACTAGATAGGATGTAGAAGGAGTGGAAGAGGTCAGCAGTTGTGGAAAGATTCCACGCTCGGAGGCGAGGATCGAAGAAAAGGAGTTCTCACTCGGACGCGATGAAGTTGACGACGTGATCCGCGATGTCGTCGATCGTGGCTGGGTCAGGAAGAGATCGTTTCTCCGCAGATGGGTATGAAGCTGGAGGAAAATCCTTGGGAGGGTGTAAACCGAGATCTAAGAGGAAAGAAGGAACTCGTGTCAGCTGGGAGAGGAGCAGAAGAAGAAGTTGCGACGCGACGAACTCCTCAGCAGCAAGAACTCGTCTCCGTCGTAATCTCCACCTCCGAGCATATCAGCGAGCGGTCGAGCGCCTGTCAAAGCAGTCGGAAAAGATCAGAGACGACTGAAGCTCCATCGACTCCCCTCCTCGAATCCCTCACCATCCGCTCGATCTCCAAGCGAAGCGCTAGTAGTTCTGTTGGGTCGAGGATGGAGTTCCTGACGAGAGCGTCTGCTTGGATAGCGAGGGAGATGTTGATCTTTCTGTACCATCGATCGAGGAGGGAGAAGTTGGCGAGGGAGTAGAGGTTTCGCTGAGCGACGGGGATGGAGTTTTCGTGGACGATGCGTCCTCCGAAATGAATCTTTGAAGCCTTCCGGAGGAACTGGTCGAGTTTAGGGATGACTGGGAACTCTATACGGAGATCGATGACGTAGGGAGCGATCCGAGCGTGCTCGTCGTCGAAGGAGGATCATTTTGTAGGGAGGAGAGGACGTGATGGATCGACTTCCGAAGGAGGGGGAGGAGGAGGGGGGTGGTGAAGCTCGTACGAGGAAGGAGAGTTGAGTGTCAGGTAGAGGGAAGGAGGAGAGGATGATTTGTCGACGGTGATGGTTCGGATGGAATGGAAGGAGATCCGGATTCGAAGGTCGGGTTGAGCGTTGGCGGAGGAGATCTCGAGCGTCTTCTTCGTCCCACTGAAGACAGTTTGCCCTCCCACCCACCTCCTCTCCATCTCCACCGAGAAGACCCCATCCCTACACTCCAGGCCCCATGCGATGCTGAGAATCCGACCTGGTTTCGATACCTCCTTCTCCTCCTCCTCCTCCTCCTTCCTCTCGAGTTCATGATCCTTTCTCGCCGTCGTCCGAAGACGTTCCACCGTTTTGTCGTCGTCTGGACGGTGATTGGGGAGGAAGATGAGGTAAGAACCTTTGAGTAGTGGGGGGGAGAGGAGGAGTACTTGGAGGTCGAAGGAGGAGTCGGGTAAGGTGAGGAAGGCGTGTCCAGCTTGGGGAGCTCGCTTCCTTTTGTCGTAGACGAGGAAGAGTTCGAAGTGGAGAGGGGTGGGGAAAGATTGATTGGGAGGAAGGGTGTCGAGGAAGGCGGCGATGCAAGCGACGAGATCTAGTTTTGAAGCTGCTAGTGGGATACCCTTGATGAGGATACCCATGGGGAAGCGAAGGAAGGAGGAGGAGGAGGAGAAGGAGGAGTGAGCTGGACGTTGAAGGTCAAACAGCAAAACAGGGGTCAGATTCCAACTTTCCTCCAAAATTTACTTTCGCTATCTAAACCACAAACACGAAGTCCGAGATCCTTCTAGAACCCACCCCAAGACCAAGAAGGTAAGAAAGATGAGGCAGAAAATCGAGAAAACGGTCTCTCGTTCTCGAAGCTCAAACGCGTCGAGTCATCGTGGATCCGAGCGCGCTCAAGCTTCTCTTCCTCCAATCTTCTCCGTCATGTACTTAGCTCACCTTTCGAAAGATACATATCTTTCGAAAGATGGTGAGAGTTATTGGTCTGGTTTTGTCTAGCAGGAGTCAAAAGAAGCACTCACCTTCAAAGTTCCCGCTCTTCCCTACGAATGCACCGCCCTTCCTCCCCTTTCCCATTTCCCTCCAACTCACTCCACTCCAGTCCAGTAGTCTCGAAAAAAAAAAACGCATGCGATTGGGGCATCTAGCGACGGTGCCTAAGGTTGGTTGGGGGTGGGTACAAAAACAAAGCAAAGAAAAACGAAACGCGAACGGCAACGACGACGAGGTGATCTAGAGGTAAAGACCCTCGGGCTGCAAAAAGAGAAGAAAAGAAACGGAAAGGAGCGAGTTTTCCAGTCAGGTTCAGCCGAGCTGGCTTTCTTCGAGCGAAGGAAAGCGAGTGGAGTGGCGTGGGAGAGGGAAGGGAAAGAAAGGAGAGATGGGGGATGGGGAGAGGAAGAAACGACTTACAGTGTTCTCCTGCTTCTTATCCAAAACCCTATCTCGAGCGGTTTTGAAGTCCTACAGCAGCAAAAAGCAAACGAAACGCGATTCAGTCTCCAGCCTCGAACCGAACCGAATCGAACGAGAAATCGAGAAAGACGAAGTCGAATCGAAATCGTCGAAACTCACCGCCTTGGTAACTCTCATCCTCCTCTCCCTAAGCGCCATCAATCCAGCCTCGGTACAAACGGCCTTGATATCGGCTCCCGACAACTCGTCCTTGGCCATGATGTACTCCTCGAGATCGACGTCGCTTCCGAGGGTCATTCGAGAGGTGTGAAGTCGGAAGATGTGTCGTTTGGTCTGGGTGTGCGAAGAAACGAAACGAAAAAGGTGAAGGAGAGGGGAAGGGAGAGAGAGAAAGTCAGGTTCGAGTGAGGGAGGAAGAGGAAGAGGGGGGGGGGAGGGGGGCAGAGAAGCGAAAGGAAGACGACGAGGAGTTGGGTTCGGTTCGAGGAGAAGAGAAGAGAAGAGAAAGAAGAAGGAAGGGTATGAAAACGCACCTTAACATCCGGCAAAGGGAACTCAATCTTCCTATCGATCCTTCCAGGTCGAATAAGCGCAGGATCGAGAGATTCAATCTTGTTGGTGGCCATGATAACCTTGACGTCTCCTCTCGTGTCGAATCCATCGAGTTGATTGAGAAGCTCGAGCATCGTTCGTTGAATTTCTCGTTCTCCTCCTGAAGTCGAGTCGTACCTGTGCGCGAACAAAAACAAAAGAGAGGAAGAAAGAAAGGGGAGAGGAGAGAAGGAAGAGAAGTCAGCGAACGAGGACGAGAACGAGGAAAAACGCGACCTCCCTCCCTTCCTCCTTCCTTCCTCCCGTAATTCCCGATCCCGACTCGACTCGTAACATACCTCTTCGTCCCAATCGCATCAATCTCATCAATAAAGATGATACTAGGCGCGTTCTCCTCTGCGACCCTGAACAACTCCCTCACCAACTTGGGTCCATCTCCGAGGTACTTCTGAATCAGTTCCGATCCTACGATTCGGAGGAAGGTCGCGGACGTTTGGTTGGCGACGGCTTTGGCGAGGAGGGTTTTTCCTGTTCCTGGGACTCCGTAGAGGATGACTCCTTTGGGGGGTCGGATACCCATTTCTTCGTAGAGTTCTGGGTGGGTAAGGGGGAGTTCGACGGATTCCTTGAGGAGGGAGGGAGAAGGGAGAGAGGAGGGAGAGTCAGGTTGAGGTTGAGGGGAAAGAGGGACAGGGAGAGTGGAGTGGGGAGGAAAGGGAGGCGGTGCTGGTGATGATGGGGTTGAGAAGGATGGAAGAGAGAAGGAGAGATGTGTGGCGACGATGT
Source organism: Mrakia blollopis (assembly GCA_000950635.1). Lineage (NCBI taxonomy): Eukaryota > Fungi > Basidiomycota > Tremellomycetes > Cystofilobasidiales > Mrakiaceae > Mrakia > Mrakia blollopis. The sequence continues at coordinate 1,618,790 of BBPU01000130.1, read as the reverse complement.
GGAAGGAGATCGAAACGAAGGGAAGGAGCTCTCGAGCTCGCGCGCTCTCTCCTCAAAACTCACCTTGATCTCCTGAATCTGACTCTCCAACCCTCCAATATCCGCATAACTCTCCGTCGGTGCCTTATCTAGCTTCATGACCGACACCATAGGATCGACGTCGTCTGCGAGCACTCCCACGATAGCGTTGGTCTTGTTGTGGAGGAGGACGGAGCAGCCTGGTTCGAGGAGATCCTTGTCGACGAAGGACATGATGGAGACGTAGTACTCTGGTCCGTTGGAGGACGAGATGATGGCGTGGTCGTCGTCGATGATTTCCTCGAGGGATCCGATGGCCATGGGTGAACCTCGAAGCTCGTCGACGGCGGTACGTTCTTCGGTCGTTTTGGACTCGGTGGCAGCGGGTTGGAGGAGGGATTGGTTCGTGACGTATTCTGTGTAGAGGCGAGGGAAGGGAAGGAAAGGAGAAGATGGAGAGAGAAGGAGAGGTTAAGTATACAGCTCTGTATGAGAGAGATGAAGCTAGAAAGAGAGGTAGAAGAGGAAGGAAGGATAGCTGACCTTCCTCGAGCAGGAGGTAATCCTTGATCCTCTCCTGCTTCAACAGCTTGAGTCTACACCTCGTCGTCGGATGAACGGGTGGCAGTCGAACTCGAGCGTCGGATCCCTTCTTCTTCTTCCTCCCAACTCGAGTAGGAACAGGAGGCTCCCACTTCTTCTTCTCCTCCTTCTGTGGGAAACGAACGAACGAGATGGAAGGAGGGGAAGGAGAGAGAGCTCAGTCAGCACGATCCTCCTTTGGACACCCATCGAAAGACTCCAGCATATCAAGACTACCCCCGTTCAATAGCCAGCACGACGGAGGTCTCGAGGAGAGTTGAAAAAAGGTATAAAGAGAGGAAGGGAGTTGAGAAACGAGCTTACCTTCTCTCCATCTTTCTTGTCCTTCCCTGGCTGACCATCAGGCGCCATTCCTCCGAGTGTGTTTCCCTACAAGCATCGATTCTAAAGTCAGCATCAAAGTCTATGCGCTTCTCCTCTTGTGTACTCACCATGTTGATTTGAAGCGAGAGGTGTTTGTGGTCTAGTGTTTAAGAAGGTGGGATGACCGTTTGGGAGTGAACTCGAGCTGAGCGTTCCTCCACCTCGATGGTTTCTGTTTCGCCCCAAACCAGCTCAATCCCTTCCTTCGTTCAGCATGTCCCCCTCTCTCATCCACCTCTCCCTCACTCTCCCCTCTCCCCTCCCTTCCCTCTCCCTCTCAGTCCCTTGCACGACCCCTCTCTCCTCCATCCTCCCCACCTACTGCCCTCTCCTCTCCTCCTCCTCCTCGCTCCTCTACCTCCGAACCCGCTCCTCCATCCCAGACCAAAACGCAACCCTCCAATCCCTCTCTCTCGCTGCGGAGGATGATAGCGACCTCCTCTTCCCCACCTCGATGGATCTTCAAGTCGCCTGCCGGATGCTGGGAGGGAAGGGAGGATTCGGAGCCATGCTTCGTTCCACGGGTGGAAAGATGAGTTCTCAGAAGGCTTCCAATAACGATTCTTGTAGGGATTTGAGTGGGAGGAGGTTGAGTACTATCAAAGAGGCTAAGAAGTGAGTACATTGGGTCTGTGTCTTTCGTAGGGATTGCTCTGGTGGTGGTGGTGAAGAAGGACTGGAAAGTGGGGTGGAATGTGGTTCAGCGGAGGGGAAGGAAAGACGGTCTTAGGCCGTTCTTCCCGCCTTCTATGGGTCGTTTGATGGTGAAATAAGGGGATTTTATCGTTTGGCGGGATTTGAGCATGTAAGAGCTCTGCTTTGATCTGCTCAGGGAGGAGGTAGGACGAGCAACGACCCTTTCGTTCGAAGCTCAACCCTCCCCCTTCCCTTCCTGGCCTTCCTTCTTCTCTCCCTCTCTCTCTCTCCCCTCCCTCGTCTCGCTCCTCCTCCTCCACCCCTCACCACCTTAGCAGCGCTTCCCACCCTCTTCTCTCTCCAAAACCCCGAACTCTCCAACCTGACCCTCCTCTTCCTCTCCAGAATGGCCGAACTCCTCGAAGCCGAATCCACCCACAAGAAGACCTCCTCCGAAGCAGCCAAAGCCAAACTCGAAGCTCTCGAACGCTCCCTAGGCATCAGCCACACCCCCATCGCCGACCCCAACAACTCCACTTCCTCGTCTTCCGCGAACGCGAAGGGGAACGAGCCAGAAGGAAGCAACCGACCTGGACCTTCCAAGCTGACGACCGAGGATCTCGTTCAACTTGCCGGGAAGAAGCACAAGTTTGATGATTCAGAGTATTTGGAGCAGAGTAGGGAGATTAATGATAACGTTAGGAGCGCGGTGTCGGCTGGTACGTTTTCTTTCTTTCTTTCGACTTTTATCTCTCTCTTCTTGGCCTTGATTCGAGAAGCGCGTCGACGCGAAGTCGTCGTCGCTCTCTCTCTCACCTCCCTTCCTTCCCCTCCCCATCAAGTAACCTCAACCTGATGCCATCTTTCTTCTTCTTCTTCTTCTCTCTTCCATTATCTTCTCTCCTCCTTACAGGTCTCCTCAAGAACCGAAAGAAGAAAGCCAAACTCGCCTCGTCGTCCACCACCACTTCTTCACCAGCTCCCGTCAGCGGCACCGCGTCCAGCGAGGTCGTCCCTGTTCTCTAAAAACTCGGAAAACAACACGTTTGCTGGAGGGTTTGAGGTTGGTTTGGGCGGAGAGAAGGAAGAGGGAGGGAGGGAGAGCGTTTGTGGTTTCGATTAATCGATCTCTCTTTTGTTTATCGTTCGTTGTACGCTTTTCTCCATTTTCTTCTTGTCGTTTTTTGGCAGGGACACCTACTTTGCCTTGCTTTGCTTATGTTTGCCGAGTACTCGGTTCTGGGGAGATCTTTCGAGCCAAACGCAGAAGGAAGGAAAGGAAAAGGCTCAGACCTCACCCGACGAGCTCCTGATTCAACTTCAGCTCAACGTTCTCGAGCACTCCTGCGAGAGAAGAGAGAGAGAAAAACACCAAAAAAAAAAGCATGTAAAAGAAGAAGAAGAAGAAGAAGAAGAAGAAACTACTCGTAACAAGCACAACGAAAGAGGGAAAACTAAGCGAAAAAAAGAGACGAAACGTCGCGTGGGGAGAGGGGGGTATCGGTAGAGAGGGTGGGTGGTGTTAGATGTAAGGAGGTCGTGAAGTAAATGCAAACGAACTGAGAGCAAGTGAGGTTTTGGAGCAAAAGCATGCGAGAGAGAGAGAGAGTGGAAGTGGGACGAGAAGAGCATGAACTAAGAAAAAAAGAGATCGAGCGAGACAAAGGTGGGATGGATGGATGGAGATGAACGAAGTTGGGAACGGGGGCGAGGACGAGATGGAAACGGGGAGCGAAGTCGACTACTGATCCTGAGCTGCTTGGGCAGCGGCTTTAGTGGCTGCTGCTTGGGCGTCTCGAGCGGACCTGAAAGAGAAGGAGGAGGGAGAGGGAGACGCGTCAGTTTTTCGGTTTCTCACGAAGCGAAGCGAACGCGCGCGAGGAGGTGGCAGTGGAAGATTCAAACTCACTTGATCCACTCAGTGAACCATCGCCTGAAGGTCTTGGCATCCTGAGTCTCCAGCTGCTTGATGAACTCTGCTCCAGTTTCCGGCGGGCATCCGATCGAAGGGAGGTAGACGTTGGTCAACCTGTCGGTTGCTTCTGTTCCTCGAGCGATGAGAGTAGCTCGGTAGAGGTTGGTGATTTCCGACATGACCTGGAGAAGGAAAAGAAAGAGGACTAGTTAGCGATGAGAAGAAGCGAGTGGGGAAGAAGGACCGAGAGAGAGGAAGACGCGTCGACTCGACTCACGAGTTGAGATTGTCCGTCCTTCATTTTGAAGATAGGGTTGAGGGGAACCTCGATGCAGAGAGGAAGAAGCCTCTCGTAGACGTATCCTTCGAATCCAGGGATGACTTGAGAGGTGGGAACGAGAGGAGGAATACCGCCTTGAACGACCATGGGGACGGCGACGGCAGAAGGGTTGGTAGCCCACGCGGTGACGGCCTTTGCGAGGATGTTGAAAGCGATCTTTTGACATGTAGGGTCCTTGCACTCGATAGCGAATCCGACGACGTTGTTGAGGATGTTTTCCAGCTCGGGCTTGTTGGCTAAAAGAGAGGAAGAAGGAAGTCGTTCGTCAGTGCGTCGTTCTTCGTTCTTCTCGAGGGCGTGAAGCAGAGAAAGGAACGAACTTGGCGAGAGAAGGACAGCATCAAGCTTAGCAGTCATGATGGAGGCGATGAAGGTGAGATAGGCTGCTCGGAGAGAAGCCTGAGCGAGCTCCGCGTCGGTTCCGTTGGCTGGCTCAGCGAGAGACTGGAAGATCTTTTGGATGATGGGAAGGATGAGACCGTCGAGAACGTCGAAGAGAGTGTCCTGGTAGAAAGAAAGAGTCGGAGTGAGTAAGGAGGAAGACGTGAAGCCGAGGAGAAGAAACGCGACGAACCTTAAGCTTGTGAAGGATGAGTCCGAGGAATCCGAGGAACTCGACCAACTCGCTGGGCTCGAAGTGGGCGACGATTCCCTTGACGAACATGGCGACGTACTCGAGGACTCGAGTGCTGGTAGTAGCGACGATTCGAGCGAAAGAAAATCGAGCCTGAAGAGAGGAAAGACGAGGGTCAGCGATGAGCTTGTTGGAAGGCGAGTTGGAGCGAAAGTTCACTCACAGCGTCTCGAATGACCTTGTACTGGTTCATCCTCTCCAAGACGGCCAGGATCGCTTCTGTCGACTGCTTGAAGACCGATATCCAAGGAGGAGGAGGAGCCTGGGCTAAGGCGGTATCGGAAGGTTCTGGGAATCCCTTCGCGATGTTTCCGAGAGCCATGACGGCGTGGTGGACTTCGAGGATGGGGAGGATATCGTCAGGTCCGGACATGGGAGTCTGAATATCTCGGGAGATCTGGGCGAGGAGAGGGTTGCAAGCAGCCTGCGAAGAAGAAGAGAGAAGGAGAAGAGAGTCAGCGACGCGCCGGGACGAAAAGGAAGCGAGCAAAGTTCGACAAACCTGGAGGAAGGCGAGCTGCTGATCTGGAGCGTCTCGCATGACCGAGATGAGAATTCCGACCGTCTCGAAGAGGTAAAGCTGAGCGTCGAAGGAGCTGGGCATGGTGGTAGCCTTGACGAGGAGATCCTCCTCTGCCGTTTCTCGTTCTGGAACATCGGGCTTGATCGCGAGGAGATCCTGCATGCGCGGATAAGAAAGACGAAGTCAGCTCGAGTAGCTTGGTCGAAGCTTGAGGCCGTATCGAGGACGTACACTCATCGACTCGAGGATAGAAGGAACATAGTTGGCGGAGATGGAAGCTCGAATGTCCTTGATAAACCGCTGGAAGAGATAGTAGGCTCGGTGTCGAACGGCGGCCTTCTCGTTGTGGAGACCACTGTTCGATGAAGCGAAAGGGAAGGAGAGTCAGTTTTACGTCGAACCAAGAATTCGAAGAAGGAAGAGAGAAACTCACCGAGAGTCGAGAAGCGATCCCAAAGTCTGCTGAACGCAATCCGTCCTGAGCTTGAAGAACTCGGCGTATCTCGAAGCACACTCAAAGAACTGGAGCGAGACGGCTGGGTGAGGGTAGCTGGTGATGTTGGACTGGACGGCTCGAACGAGGAGTTCTCCCTGAAGGGTGAGAGGGAGAGTCGCGTAGTCGATGCTGGCTTTGAGAGCGGAAGCCGAAGGATTGACCTCGCCGTTTGGCGGAGTATCGGTGGTCATGGAGGTGTTGGATCGATCGCTGCTGAAGGAGGATTTCCGCGACTGCTTGCTGTTCTCGAGGATGGTTCGAACCTCGGGAGGGATTTGGAAGAAAGCGGCTCGACCGGAGACTGAAACGAACGAAGAAAGGTCAGCGAAACAAAGTCGAGCGTGAAGATAGAAAGACAGAATAGACATACCCTTGGTCGCACTGAACTCGCTCCAGCTGTACAACAAGAACATCGCCAACTCGGCCTGCTGCCATGTGACTCCGGAGGGTCCCTGAGCCTGGAAGGTTTGCAGCGTCGAGATGATGAGACCCGAGATCGATCCGATGAAGAGTTCGGGGTCGACGTTGGCGATAGCCTCCATAGCAGTCTTGAGTTGCTGTGAGGTCGAGAAAGAGCAAAGGAGGAAGTCAGCGAGGAAACGCGTCCAGGGAAACAGATCTCGACGAGGGAGCTGAGAACGAACCTTCCTCATCGTCTGGAACATCGCGACCTCGTCAGGATCAACATCTCCATCGTCCTCCCCTAGACTCCACTCAGCATCCCGATCCCACTCCATCTTCTTGATGACAACCTCTAGCAGCGAGGTGAAGAAAGCGTGCTTGGTTTCCGAAAGGACGAGAACGTCTGTCTTCTTCGCCCTCTTGTTCTGTTGGGAGCGAGAAAAGAGAGGTGGAACGATCAATGCATGCTTTGCACTCTCGGGAACGAGAAAATACGAAGTGAGGAGCGAGGGAAGAAGACTCACCCTCTTCAACACGTCGTCCAAGAATCCGAAGACCGCTGAGCTCGTGTCGTCGAACTCATCTCCCAGGAACCTCAGGAAGAGCGGTAAACTAGCCTCGAGCATCGCCTCAGCCTCGACCTTGGTCTTGTCCTCAGCCAACGCATCGGCAGCGACGATCTTCCCCAGCTCGATTCCGTACGCGTTGAGGAGTTTGGCCATCCTCTCCCTGAAGATCTCGACCTCCTCGTCGCTCCCGTTCTCCGCTCGAAGTAGACGCGTCTGCTCCTCTAGTGGCGAAAGGGCGGGTACGATGGAGAGGATCGCGAGGAGTTGGATCTTTTCAGAGGGATCTTTCATTCCTTTGACGACGATTTTGGAGAGTGCGTCGAGGGCGAGGAGGCGGAAAGGGATGTGGGAGTGCTGCAGGAGTCGGTTGAGGAGGTAGAGGGAATGAGGAGTGACAGTGAGGGTGATATCGATCCAAGCTGTGGGAGAGACGAAGGTAGAGTTGGGGACGATGAGCTCGTGGGTCTCGAAAGGACGAGGAGGACGAAGGGAAAGGAGGTCTGGATGACTCGAACTCACGAACGTAACCTCCGTAAGCTCTCACTGCCCACTCCACTACCTCAGCCCAACCCTGACCTTCTCCACCCTCCATTCGTCCCAAAGCTTCCTCCCAGACCGAAGAGACAGCCTCGTGAAGAACGACAGCCTCCTTCTCCCTGACCTGATCTCTGAGCTTTCCATCCCGTTCCGACCTCTCAGCGGTGTAGGGTCGCGCACTTTTGAGGAGCGTGTCGTGGACTTCCTCGTTGATCTCGACGAGAGTGTGGAGGATGAGGAGAGTGGTGTGAGGGTTGACGGAGGGTTTGAGTAGTGGAAGAAGGCTCTGGAGGAGGGACGGACTCGAGGAGGGAAGAGGAGGGGACTGAAGAGTTGGGTAGAGGGAGATGAAGAGGAGAGCGAGGGTGTGGGCGACTTTGTTTCGAAGTAGCGATTGTACTGAAGAAGAGAAGGAGATCAAGGAGCTCTCGTCAGCATGGGGTATCGAGGATGAGGAGCTCGCGAGAAGACAGGGAGGAAAGAGAAGGGAGGAGGAAACCAACCTGGCACCTCGGCAGCTCCGTTAACGAACTCGGTCTGCACGTAATCGAGGAAAGCAGCTTGAATTGCTACACGAGACTCTGCCGACAAGGAGTCGACCCTGAAGATGAGAAAAGCAAGCTGGTCAGTAAAGCAGAAGAGGAGGTGAGGAAGGTCGACCGAAGGTGTGGTCTCCTTCTCCTTCCTCCAGCGAACTTCCGAGCTCTCCCTTCCTCGCCTGAGCAGCTTCACGAGCATGCGCCGTCCCAACTTCTACCCATGCGAGCGAGCCCGAAAGATGGAGCGCTCTCACTGCATCGAGCGAGGAGATGATGGCAACTCGCTCGCAAGCCGAGTCAGAAGGAGGAAAGGAGGGAGAAGAGGTGTGCGACGTACTTCGTTTTGTCCCCAACGACCTGATCCACCACCTGCAGCGCAAAGACCCTAGCTTCCGGCGAGCATCTGATGTTGCCATCCTTCCCTGGTTGAGTAGCGGAAGGAGCTCCGGCTCCTGTGAGGAAGACAGAGATGCAGACCTGAGAAAGCAAAAGATCAAACGTTCCAGTCAGTCCTCTCCTTCTCCTTCTTCCTTCATCGAGCTCGTCCACAACCTTCACCACCTCCCAGCAGCTCCCAAAAAGCTGTATCGAGACTCCTTTGCATCATGGGCTGATCCTCGCGAAGGTTTGAGCTCGATAAAGCTCAAGATGATGGAGGAAAAGGTGCTCACGGGCCAGTGCTGATCTGCGTTCGCAAGAACGTCCCTGAGGAAGTCGTTCGCCTGCTGTCGGAGGGAGATATCGGAGGAGCTGGCAATTTCCACAGCGTACAGGAGTTGAGCCTGGTCCATATAGCAGAAGTAACGAAAGGGGGGGGGGGTGTGAGGAAGAAGGGAAAAGGCGTGGGTGAGAGTTGAGAGAAGGAGGGAAGGAAGGGAGGAGCGAGACGTTGATTTTGAGAGCCCAGGTTCCGACACATCTTTTCCAGGGCCATCTATGCCTCTGTTTCCTCATCGGATCTGGCGGAAGAAGTCGCAGCGAAGAGCTTTCCATCAGAGGAGGCTGGAAATTTTCATCTGAGATTTTTCGTGCTTTTCTCGGCCTCTGTAGCTGCCTCCCTGCAGTGACTTCGACTCGAGCTCATCACCTTGATTCGTTTGCTTCCGCCTCCTCCTTCCGTCGACAGTCCGGTCAAAAGTTCAGGGCCCGTCCAAGCTGATATATATCTGTGCGGAAATCGAAGCTCAATTTTGCCGGCTCAGCCTTCTTCACGGGGCGAAAAGAGAGTCTCTCGGACCCTGACACTCGTCGTCCCTTCCCTTTACTCCTCGGCCATCGCTTCTGTTTGTCATCGCGGCGCTATATATTCATCTTCAATCTCCGCAGAGGGTTCGTGGCAGTCGCTCGATCTCACCAAGCAAGGAGCAGTCTTCAGCAGCCTTTCAAAGGAAGAACGAGTGCACGCGACTCGAGCTCAACTTTCTCTAATGCTTCTCCATCCTTCATCTTTCGCTCTACAGAACTCGTTTTATCGTTCGCGGCCACGGCAGAGAGTAAGCATGAGGGCATCATGAGATAAAGGTGGATAAATCAAAGACGAAGGTGGTAAAAGAGATGAGGAGGACCCTTCAACGAAGAAGGGAACCCAAAGAGAAAAGAAAGGACTTCGTAAGAACGAGCCCAACCCAAAAACACAGTCCGAAAGCAAGATGGCTAGAAAGCTACTCTCTACTTGGAGGAAGAAGAGAACTTGGTAACCGACTGTTGAAAGGAGGAGGAGGGAGGAAAAAGTCAGCTTCGAGGTCGAGAGAACGACCATAGATCATGGAAGGATGGGAAGGAAGAGAAGATGAGAGAAGAGATTGAACGAACCTTGGTTCCCTCGGAGATAGCGTGCTTGGAAAGCTCTCCGGGAAGGATGAGTCGGACGGCGGTCTGGATCTCCCTGGACGAGATGGTGGACTTCTTGTTGTAAGAAGCGAGCTTGGAAGCCTCGGAGGCGATTCGCTCGAAGATATCGTTGACGAAGGAGTTGAGGATGGACATGGCCTTGTTGGAGATACCAGTGTCGGGGTGGACCTGAGGAGGGGGGGTGGAGAGAAGGTCGGACGAAGGAGAGGGAGAGGGAGAGGGGAGGAGAAGAGAAGAGGGAGATCAAGGTCAGCATGGACGCGAAGGAGCTCATAGATCGGAAACACGACCGCCTTCATCCATTCTCCATCCGGTCCGCATTCCATCTTCACCCACACGTAGAGACGAGCTCAAAGGAGACGTTAGAAAAGGAAGCTCACCTGCTTGAGGACCTTGTAGATGTAGGAAGAGTAGGTCTCGACTCGCTTCTTGTTCCTCTTCTTCTTGTCACCCTCAGCCTTGGGGGCCTTGGAGGTGGTGGACTTCTTAGCGGGAGCCTTGGAAGCAGGGGCCTTGGAGGCGGCTGTAGTAGTAGCGAAGGCGAAAAAGAGGAGAGCGAGTCAGCTTCTCGAAGGGAGGAGAGAAGGGGAAAGGAGGAGGGAGGGAGGAAGGAGAAGATGATACTCACGAGCCTTCTGGGCGGGAGCCTTGGAAGCAGTGGAAGCGGGCTTAGGGGCCATGTTGAGAGAGTGAAGTAGAAGGTGGGGGGGTGGTGAAGTTGAGAAGGAGAGTTGGAAGTTGAATGTGGTTGGAGGGAAGGAAGGGCGACCTTTTTCAGCTCAAAACAAACGCGTCTCGCCAGCCTTGACAAAAAGTCCCGCACACGTTGAAGAACGTTGAAGGTTCTTGTCTCTACGATTCTCCTAGATATTTTCATGAGCTCAGAAGACTTCGAGAGTACTTGCATGAGTTGTAGCTTTTCAGCCGTACCCTCAAAACGAAAATCTGAGAAATCCTTCCCTCCATCTCTCTGAAAAAAGTCGCATCAGATTTTCACATTTCTGAGTCCAGAACTGGGGAGCTTAGTATGCTCTCACCAGATCTCTTAGTGGGAGAAGGTCTATCATCTCATCAGGTCTCTCCACATACACGGCAGAGCTACACGAGGTCTCGAGGCAGAGAGAACCAGACAAGTCGGCTAGGCTGCCTTCAGCCCCCCCCCTTCCTTCCTTGTCTCCTTTAACCACATCCTTCTTCGCTTTTCTTCACTCAACCCACTCACTCACCCACCACCACCACCACCCCACCCAACCCCCTTTATCAACGTGAGTGCTATACATCTTTTCTCTCGTCTCTCGTCTCGTTTCTTTTGAGCTCTTGCACGATCAACAGCTCCACCTCCTCCCCTACCCTTCCCCCTCCTCTCGAAGCACTTGAGCTGACTCCCTTACCTTCTCTCTTCATCCTTGCTTCCTAGTATGTCTACCGGAGGAAAGGGAAAGTCTGGAAAGACCGGAGGAGAGGATATTGAGAAGAAGACCACTTCGCGATCCGCTAAGGTGAGCTCAACCCCCCTTCCTCCTCTTCCTCTCGTCTCTCGCTTCCCCTTCTACGACCTCACGCTGACTTCCCTCCCCTCCCTCTTTCTTCTTCTCCCTCCTCTAGGCCGGACTTCAGTTCCCCGTTGGTCGAATTCACCGACTTCTCAAGAAGGGAAACTACGCTCAGAGAGTGAGTCTTCTCTTCATCTTCACCTTCACGTCCCTTCCTCCCTCCTCTTCCCTTGCTGACTCTCTTCCTCCTTCTCTTCTTCGCCACTTCTAGGTCGGATCCGGTGCTCCCGTCTACCTCGCCGCCGTCCTCGAGTACCTTTCCGCTGAGATCCTCGAGTTGGCAGGAAACGCCGCTCGAGACAACAAGAAGTCTCGAATCATTCCTCGACACTTGCAGTTGGCCGTCCGAAACGACGAGGTGAGTCTTTTCTTCTCTTCTACCATGCCTACCTTCGAAGGATATCCTCGCTGACCATATCCCTTCTTTTGCTTCATCGTTCTCTAGGAGTTGAACAAGCTTCTCGGTCACGTCGTCATCTCCCAGGGAGGAGTTCTTCCTTCCATCCAGCCTGAGCTTCTCCCCGCCAAGTCCTCCAAGCCCGGAAAGGGTGGAAAGGCTTCCCAGGAGGTGTAGAGAGTCTCCTTCGACTATCTCCCTTCTTCAATTTCTTTGGTTTTGGCGGTGCTGCCTATCTTTCTAGAGAGCGAGGCGACCTTGTCGGTTGTCGAGCTTCTCGTCTTCGTCTTTGCTCTCTTCTTGCTTTTCTCGCTACATGTTTATCCTCATGCTGCATTTCTTATCATAAAGTTCCGGGCTGGTACTCGAGAGGCTTGAGAAGGGAGAAGGTGAAACATCTAAGAAAATGGGTCATGAAAGATCGAAAAAATCGAGCGGAAACGCGTAGAAGCAGAGAGAGGGTCGTTGTAAGGAGAAGCCAAGAAGAGCCACGGGAGATGATACAACTAGATAGAAGGAGAGAGATCACAAGGAGTGCGTACAAAAAGAAGAAAGAAAAGAAGGGAGAAGGACAGACAAAGCGAAGCTGGTCGCGTCGGAGGAAGCGAAGAACGAGAGAGCCCCGAAGAAGTGAAAGCGAAAACGAAAGTGTAGTGAGGATAGCATGTCTACGTAAAGGAGCATTAAGGACGGAGGAAAAATAGAGAGAGAAGAGAGGGACTGGAAGAGGAGAAAGAGGAGGAGAAAAGGGATCTTATTCCATGTCGAAAGAGATCCGTCCTCCAAACCTGGCCACCCCAATCACTCCCTTGTTCGTGTGAACAACAAGCGAGCCAGCCATGTCTGGTTTACCGGCGAAGCCCCTGTGGGAAATACGAAGAAGAACGCGAACGAACGCGAGAGGAAAAAGAGTCAGCGACGCGTCTCGAACGAGAGGAATCAGAACAAGAGAAGTGAATCACTCACCACCCCATGTAGCCCGTCACCAAGTACTTGATATCGGTAAGCACGACTCTGAACTTCCTGCCCAGGTCGTACGGATCCGCGAGCGGGAAGGGAGTTTGCTCTGGGAGGAGGCGCTCGATCTTGACGGGTGAGCTGAGTCGGAGGGAGCCCTGGAAGTGGGGAGAGAGGTTGACTGATGAAGCGGATGCAAGAAAAGAAGAGAGGGGAAAGTCAGCTAGAGCTAGAGCGGCCGCGAACGAAGGCAGATACGGGAGGAGAAGATGAAGAAGAGAACACTTCGGGACTCACCTCCAATGCTTCCCGTCTCGCTAGTGATCGTCGCCTGCAGCGGAACATGATAGAAATGTCTCTGGAACGCAGCGGTGATGTTGCCGTGAGTGGACGTGAACTCCATCTTAATGGGAGCGAGGGAAGGGAAGGTCGACGAGGGAGGGGAAGGAGGATGGGGAGTCTTCTTTCCTGGAACGGAAGGAAGGGGAGGGAAGTTGATGTTGGCGAGGTTGTCTTCTTCATCTTGATCTTCGTGGATGTCATCTTCCTCCTCGAGTTCTGAGTCTAGGTTTGGGTCAGGCGACAGGATGGAATTGGAGTCGAAGCCATCGACGGGAAGGTCGTAGTGAGGAAGAGTGGAGTAGGGCACGGGAGTGATGAGAGAGACGATGGAGCGGGAGTTTCCACTGTAGAAGGCGAAGATGAAGAAGCTTGTCAGCGAGGGTGCGGAAAGAGAGAAGAGGAGGGAGAAGGAGGAACGAAAATCCTCACGCCTCAGTATGGATCCCGACACTGGCTCCAGCAACAACCGAGACGTTCCCAAAGTAGGTTCCCTGACCGGTAGTCTTGACTCCAAGCGAGTTGGTGATCCGAACGTTCTCGAGGGAAATGGAAGAGTTCTCAGTCGAGAGAGAGAGGGCGTGAGCGGCGAGGGACTGCGACCCGAGAACAAAACGAGACGCGACGGTCGGCTTCGTTCGCTTTCTTCTCAAGCTCTCTAGCGAAATCAGAGAAAAAGGGCACTCACCTTGATGTAAATAGCGGTCTTCTTAGCCTTGACCTCGAAGCTCGTCCAACTCTTCTCCTGCAAGGACTTTTCGAGCGAGAACGCGTCCGGTTCCATGTCTCCGACGGCGAGCGATCCCTCAAGGCCTTCGACGCAGAAGCGGCCCATCGTCCTATCTGAGTTTGATGAGGTTGGGATGAAGATGGTGACGTTGAGGAAGGGTGGTGTTGGTGACGAGGACTGAAAAAACGAAAGAGAAAAAGCAAGGGGTAAGCTTCGATTCGAGCGTCTCAAACTAAAAGACGCATCTCTCGATCCTCGAGTCCTCCAACCGGCTCCAAACCCCCAATTTGCGAGCTCGGAACACCACCACCTGTTCGCTGGTGCGACAGACGAAAAAAAATCAGACTCACAAACAACCCAACACCGCTCGCCTCCCTTCCCTCCATGGCGCAAACCTCGACTCCACCTCCTCCAGCCCTCGCAGCCTTCCCGTCCTCCTCCTCCCTCTCCACCAGCACCCACACCGTATCCTCCAACCACTCCTCCCCCTTCAAGATGATATCCTTCTCCCTCCAAGGCAAAAATGACACCGTCCCCTTCGGTGTAACGTTCACCTCCCTTCCTGCTCCTACCACCCCAGCCCGTCGCTGAACCGCTCCGAAATGGAGGAAGAGGAGAAGCGTATCCGATAGAGGGAGAGCATAGGCGCTTCGGATGATCGCTGGATGGGAGGACGAGGTGAGGAGAGAGGAGGAGTTGGAGGGGGAGGGGAAGTTGGGAGTGGTTGAAGCGGGGAGAACTCGGTTGCAGACGTAGGGACTTCCGGAGGGGGAGGTGTTGTGTGTTTCGGAGAGATGGGGGAGGTACAGGGTTGAGTCCCATCTGCGAACACAGCGAAGCAAAACAGAAACAAGGTGAGGATCGAGACGAGAAGGAAGCTCATGGCGCCTGTCCATCCTCCGCAGGCTTCGATTGACACATCCAACCTCCCCCCTTCACCTCTACATAAGTACGAGCACGATAAGAAGACGTACTTTCTCCCCTTGAAGTTCCTCTCAGCCTTATCTCGCTCCTTCTCCGGCAGGCTAGGCAAGCCAGGCAGCGTCTTCTCTCCTCCTCCTCCCTCCTTGCCTCCTCCTTCTTCCTCAACATCCCCCTCCTCCCTAGTGAGCAAGCCAACGATCAACCCCACGACGACCAGTAGGAGGACGACTTTGATCCAAGCGTGTCTCCGTTTGGGTTTCGAAGACGAGCTAGAGGGGGGGGAGGGTTGAGGGGAGTACGAAGGAGGGGGATCGATAAGAGGGAGAAGGGGAGTTCGTTCGCTTGAGCTTGCACTTGGAGTCGAAGGTGAAGTGGGAGAAGTAGGCGAAGTGGGTGGAGATTGTTTGGAATCGGAGGCGGGTTCGGTAAGGATCATGGCGAACCTGGGGGCATCCCCTTCTTTGTAACAAGAGAAGGACGAGGAGACGAGAGGGAGAGAGTGGGTGGGAGTTGGGAGCGAGGGCGAGGATGGAGAGGTCCGAACTTGGGCCGAAAGCTCTTGCCGCAGAAACACTCAGATCTGGATCTATGTATCTCTCAGGTCGAGAGAATGAGATGAAATCGTCGATCCTCGTCAAAAACAAATCAAAATCTGAAAATCTGAAACGAAAACAAAAAGAGAACGACGCGAAGAGTTCTCAGCTCTCAGCCCTCAACCTTTCGATCCCTCTCCTCCTCCCCTTCCCCGACCGATCAACGGCACCACCATCACCA
This sequence comes from Mrakia blollopis, assembly GCA_000950635.1. NCBI lineage: Eukaryota > Fungi > Basidiomycota > Tremellomycetes > Cystofilobasidiales > Mrakiaceae > Mrakia > Mrakia blollopis. Next base: position 1,603,690 of record BBPU01000130.1, on the reverse strand, counting down.
CCAGGGTCAACACGGCCATCATCCCCACCAACAGTACCGCGATCCTCTTCCGACTCACAGCAGTCCGATGATCCAAATTCTCCAACGCATCCGCCAAAAACCCACCTCTCCCTCTCAACCATTCCTTCTCCGCCCAATCTTCGACCTTCCCAGCCAGTCGACTGAGCACATCCGGATGCGTGGTCATCCTCGCCTCCCTTATCATCTGATCCGTTACTCGAAGCTCCTTCGGAAGTCGCTCGGCGAGGGAGAGAAGAACGTTGAGCTCTTCCCTCAAGGGTTGCAGGGCTTCCGTCTGTTCTTCGTAGTCGTGTGGTGGGGGAGTTGGAGGAGTCGAAGAGAGAGGTGATGGAGGGAGAGGAGAGAGCGGAACGGTGGTGAAAGTGGAGGTGAGAGGATGTTGGAAAGGGTTGGTGTTGGTGGAGGAGGAGGACGCGTTGCTGCTCGGGAGGGTTGCTGCTCTTGGGCGGGGACCGGAGGGCGGGGAGGGATAAGATTGTGATCGACGGATACTAGAGCCTCCGTTGGAAGAGGACGAGGAAGTACCAGACATCCCTCGAAGTCTGTTCTTCGTCGAAGGTCGCGTCGATCCGCTCCGACTGTACTGACTTCGGGTTTCAGGCTCGTCCTCGCCGTAATCCTCCTCTTCGGAAGCCTCGTCCTCGTGAGGTCTAGGAAGCGGTCTTTGGCCCATCCCTCTTAGTCCTCCTGCCGTCCTTCTGCTACTGGCCGCCGAGCGAACGCTTCTCCCGTCCGACGAAGCAGCGTCGCCGAAGCTCACCGCGTCAGGTAGAGTTGGGAGTCTCTGAGGAGCGAGGGGGATGCCTTCGGGTACGAGCGTGAGGGGTGGAGGTGCTGATCCTGATCTTGAGCGAGCGACGGGTGGAAGAGGGTATACCATCGGGTGAGGTTGTTTGGAGGAGGAGAGAGTGGAGGAAGAGGAGAAAGCGGATTGAGGTGTCGAAGGGTTCGAGCTCGGGCCGGTGGAGGAGGTGGGAGTGATGGGTAGACGGAAGCTGGTTGGTGGTTTCATAGGTGGGAGAGGTGGGAGGGAGGACGATGGTTTGTTGGGAGCGTGAGAGGCGAGGGAGAGGAGGGAGATGAGTTGAAAGGGTGTCGGAGAGAGGAGTTGATCTTCCAGGTCCAGAGCGAAGAAGTCGGCTCGGTATCTACCAGAGCAGGATGGGAAACGTTAGTTCCTTCCTTCTGCCACGCTGTACATCCAGAGAAAATAAAAGAAGAAGAGCTTACCGTTCGAAGGCAACGAGAAACTCGAGCGCACCCTCGTCTTCCCTCCTCCTCCTTTCTTCCCCATCTCCAAGCCACCCAGCCTCCTCGTCCCCTTCTCCTCTGTCACTTCTCTTCTTATTCCCTAGCCATCCTCTCAAATCCATCACCCCGATCGGACTTCTCGTCTTTCCTGCCAGGATCAACCTGAGAGAAATGACGTCCTCCAACTCCGAGCTCGCTCCTCCCTTCCCTCCTCCTCGAAACGAGAACGTCGAAGCGAGCGAATCGATCCTCGCAAGAGATCCTTTGGATGTTGATGATGTTCGAACGAGTGGGTTGAGTCGAGAGAAGTCGGTTGATGATGCTGGGTCCTGCCCTAGCGCACACGAAGAAGGAGACGAGTAGGGAGGAGGTCCAGAGCAAGCAGACCTGTGGCGATGGAGGGGAGAACAAGCTGACATCCTGCTGTCGTTCCTGCCTCTCCTTGCCTGGAAGAATAGTAAAGTGTAGGTAGTTGGTGGTGGTGGTCGTTGGGAGCTGAATCAGGAGGTGAGAGGATGAGGGTGCGACATGGTTGAGGGAAGGAGAAGAGGGGGGGACGAGGTCGGAGTCGATGAAGGGAAAGAGGGGTTCGTTTCAAGAAGGGACGAGAACGACGCGTCTCGCAGCTTTTCTTGCCCTACTATGGGTTTGTGTACAGGCGATCGGGAAGAGTGGGAGACTCGATGATCCTGAGCGGTTGTCGAGCAAAAACTCGTGGGACGATGCGCTCTCTTCCCTCCCTCTTCCAACTGCCGCCTTTCCTTCGAGCAAAACAGAGATAAAACAGTGTCCGTGGCATAAATTGAAGAAAGAAAGAGGGAGCGGAGGGCATAAACAACATAGAGATCAAAACAAGCGAGCGAAGACGAAACTGAGGGGAAACAAAGCAAAGAGGGAGAGAGAGAGACGCGTCCTGACGCATACAAAACTGAGGAAGAACCGGAATCCAACGAGAAGATCTGAAGAGATGAGACGAAAGAAAGAGAGAGAATAGAGATCAGAAGCCCTTGCCGTTCGGTATGAAGCCCTGTGTTTGCGAAACGTGGGAATGAAGAAGAGAAAGGTCAGCGGGACGAGCGAGGAGGAACGAAGAAAGAAAGATAGGACTCGAAACGAACCTCGTTGTAAACGTTAGCTTCAAAGTCCTTCAGTAAAGGGTCATCTTTCCATTGGGCGATCTGTTGGAAAGAATGAAGACAATAGGCGGTCAAGGAACGAAAGGAACTACAGGAGAGACGGGGAGGAAGAAAAGAACGAACCTCGAGCACGTCCTCTCCCCATTTGATCCCCAGCGAGTTTAGCTTCGAGATGTCGAAGTTGTCTGAAGATGGATCGATACTTGCGAGCTTGGCAGCGTCGATGAGGGCCTTCTCAGCTTCTCGAGCGGAGTCTGGACGAGGATCGTCGAGGCGGATGTCGCTGTTTGAGGAAAGAGAAGACGAGAAGGGAGGAGAGTCAGTTCAGACGAGCGAGACGAATCTTCTTCTTTGTAGAAGGGAATTTTGAAGGAAAAACCTCTGCACTCACATGCACAACGCTGAGACCTGACCTCCGTGGAAGAACGGCCTCCCTCCTCTCTCCGTCGCAGCTCTTTTTCTCACCTCGAACGAAGCAGGAGCTCTCGCATGTCCTTCGTCGTCAGCATCGGCTAGCATGTCGCAATCCACGTCTCCTAGTCCTCGAGTGACGTTGTAGGAATAGTCGGTCGAATTGAGGGAGGGAGAAGGGTTTGAAGGATCGAGGAAGAGAGGAAATTGTCGAGTTCTTCCCCAGCTGATGCCACGACCAACGCCAGAGGGGACTTGCTTGAGGAGGTTGTAGTGGATGACTGTGCGGAGGGAGGAAAGGGGAGTCGGTTCAGCTCAAATTTAGATACGACGCCAACGCGAGTGCCTGAGCGACGGCGAGTCGAACGAAAGGACGAGGGAAGAGCTCGGTCGAGAACTCACACATCGGCTCTCCTACATGATCGTACTGCTGCATCGTGAGACCACAGAATTCTCCCGACGGAGTTCCGTAAGGCATACCACCTGGAAGTCGTGCAGAGAAGGAAGGAGAGACATGTCAGTTTCGAGACGACGCGACGAAGATCGAGTTTGAAGAGAGGTTTGGGACGTACCGACTCCGACGTATCGTCCCGGGACGCCCCAACGTTTTCGAAGAGCGAGGAAAGCGAATCGGAAGATGTCCTTGTCTGGTAGACGAAGAAGAGAGGAGGAAGCGAAAGTTATTAGGTTGGGGAGAAGGAAGAGGAGAGAGTAAGAAAAGGAGGACGCGACTCACCACCGTCTGAAAACATGAACCAGAACTTGTGATCCTCGAGCATTATCTGAGAAAGTATGAGAGCATCGAGATGGCGTTTCTTGTCGAAGAGCATTTGACCAGCTGGCGAAGAAAGGGAGAAGAGAAGAAGCTCGAACGCGTCAGTCTCGCAATCGGTCTCGACTTGAGTCAAAGAATAGAAGAGAGATGCCCACCTTCCTGCTCCCACTCATTTCGACACTTCACTCCAAGGATTTGCCAAATTCCGTTCCCAGGACTGAAAGAAAGAAAGACGTCGAACAGCAAACCCGCAGGTCAGCTCGACGCCCTCGAATCCACCCTCCTCTCAATCAGGCTCTGTAGATCTACTCACTTCGTCTTCCAGTAATCCGGCCAGAATATAGCTCCCAACCTCTGATACGGAGGCGAATCAAACAAGAACTCTGGATCCCTCGTTGGGATGTTGTCGGAATCGAGGAAGAGGACGTGTTGAAACGGGGAGAGGATGATGGCTTGAGCTTTGAGGTGGTAGTTCTTGGTTCGAGTAGGATCCTTCTCTCCTACAGCTTCGATCATAACGGCTCCGAGCTCGGCGAGTTCGACGAGTTGGGGAGAGTCGGGATTGGGTCGTTCTGTTATTTTTTTATTCGACGCGACGAGGGGAGAGGAGGGAGGAAAGGAGTCAGTTTTCGAGGACCTCGGAACCTGGTGAGATACGTCGAGGAATTACCTGAAGGGAAGTGATAGATCTGAGCTGGAAGGGTAGTTCCGTAGACTGCAGGAAGAGAAAGAAACACGCATGATCAGCGACGCGACCCGTTCCGTCGATGAAAATCGAAGACGTACCATGTCGAAGGACTCGGAGAGTGTAGATGCAACGCTGAATCGTGTCCTGAGGTACCAAGCGTTGATGTTGATCAGTATGAGATCGTCCGAAGAAGAAAAAAAGCTTGCACGAACAGCATTTCCAGCAGTGAATACGATCCCTCTTCCACTCCCGTATTTCCTCGTCCTCCCCTCGAAATCAGCCTCCCTGACCTGATTCACGAGTTTCATCCTGATATCGTGGATCGAGGACCTGTTCAGAGCAGACCAAGTAGGTCCAGCCTTCTCGATCAAGCTTCAAGAACCCAAAAGAAAGCGAGTCAGTCCCTTCTCGCGCGCGAGAGAAAGCTGTTCGGAGAGACCGACGACTCACTCCTTGTTTTTGTTGGGCCAGACGTTCTCGCACTGAGCAAGATCAAAAAGAGGAAATCAGCTTCGACTCTTGAACGATGAAGATTAGGGGAGATGGATACCTACCTCCTCCATATTCCACACAAAAAAGCCTCCCGTCTCGACCTCCCCTTCGATCTCCCCTCGTCCTCCAGGACTGTTCTCCCACGCATTCAGCCTCTCCTGAACCGTCGCGTCGAGAGGCAAGGGTTCCGAGGAGACATCGATCTCGCGTCGACCGGAAGGATGAGCTCCGATCTTGCGAAAAGAACGAAGAAACGAAAGCAAGGGAACCGCGAGAGAGAGAGGGAGGGAGGGAGGGAGGAAATGTGAGCTTCACGAAACTTCCCTCCTCCGTCTCTGGATTCCTTTCCTTTCCCTTCAAAACAAAACTCACAGATTGATGAACCTTCTTCCCTCCACCAGTAGAAACCTGTGAGTTCCCCCACCCTTCCAACAAAGCCCCTCCCGCCCTTCCAGCTTGTCCATCCATAGAAAGACTGATCGCCCAAAGCCCCAGAGCGACCAGACCGACGAGGAACCCAACCCGCTTCAGCAGTCCTCTCCCTCCTAGACTTCCGAGATGTAAAGATCCGCTCGACCAGCTCATGGTTGGACGGTGGGTCGTCGAGTAGGCGAAGTTGGAGTTGGATCGAGGGTGTTTTTCGAGATCGAGGGAGGGGGAGGGAGGGGGTTGTTGAGTCGAGGGTGAGGAGGAGGAGGGGAGGGGGGAGGGGGGTTGAGAGCCCAGACGGAGGAGAGGGAGGAGGGCATGCCCTGAGAGTTGATTTCAGGGAGAGAGATAAAGAGATCAGAGATCCGAGAGTTGAAGGTTGGGAGAGAAGGATGTAGTTAGAAGGATGTAGTTGAGAAAAAGAAGGAAGGCAACGAGAGCCCAAAAAAGAAGGGAGCTCGAACGGATCTAAAAGCACCGCAGTAAGCAACTCGTCAGAGCTCACAGTTTCTTTTCACTGAAAAACTTCCCAAGCCTCCTGCGAGCCCTTCTCTCATCGCAGACCTCAACTTTTGAGCGAAAAAATGCAACTATCGCCTTCCAAACCAACGTAGAAGAGCTCGTCGAAAGAACGACGACGCGGTGCGCGACTCTCTCACAGAAGCTGCGACAACGACCCAGCAAACCGCACCACGAGCAGCGGAAATGGCGGAACAGCTATACGCGGTTCTCGGTCCCATCTCCAGCTCGGGACCGATGGCATAGAAAGAGAAATCGGAGAAGGAAGGAGGCGAGAAGGGCCAGGACGTGGAGGTTCGGAGGAGAGCGAGGGTTGTTTATCTTTCGCGAGGAAGGGGAAGGGAGGCTGTAGAATCGTGAAAGTGAAAGGATCATAAAGAGGCATATCGAGGGAGTGCAAAGGTAGAGATGAAAGATGGGTGCTGGTCCTTGGAGGGGTTCGTGCAGATTGAGAGAAGCTGGGAGGGAAGAGGGCGAGCCGAGGTTGGATGACGAGCTGAGGAGGGAGGGAGGAGGAGGGAGGTCAGCTCTCGTTCCGCCTTTTCTATAGAGTTAGGAGGCCTCTTCCAGATGTTCGTATCCATCACCATGCGAAGCATCGAGAGAGTGAAAGACTCACGATAAACCCATGCGTCTATAAAGGAGTGGAGACGTTCCATCGTTTAACCGTCCTGCAGCGCTCCCTCCCTTCCCCTCCTTGTCGAGTTCCTTCTCCCTTTACTCGCTCTTCTTCTCAGACTTCTTCGCCTTTGCCTCGGCAACCTTCTTCTCAGCGAGTTCAGCTCGAGTGAGACCTTCGCCGCCCGTGGTCTTGGGCAGGCCAGAGACGATGGGAGAGCTGGCGAGACCTCCTCCGGTAGCGTTGGTGGTTTGCTTGGAGAAGAGAGGGAGGCGAGAGAGATCAGCGATGCGCTTCAAGAGCTAGGAAGTGAGAAAGCGGAGATCTCACCTCAGACATGGACAAAGAGAGTAGGCAAAGAGGGTAAGTTGGGGGTGGGTTGAGTGGTGGTTGAAGGGGAGAAGACGATGGGAGGAGCTCAAGCGAGATCAAGTGAAGATCAGCCCATCTCTCGCGCGGACAACTTCTTTCGCTCTCATCCGAGGAAGGTTTGCTAAGTTCGTTAATTCTACGAATGTCCAGAGGCTGAGGGGAAGGAAAAAAAAGGAGAACCCACCCCCGAGAAGGTGCTAGATGTTTCCCCGAGAGGCAGCAGAGCAAGTGATGACGAGGGACGCTTTCGAAAGGAAGTTCAGTTTGTCCCTCCAGAGATTCTTCACCCTCCAACACGCACAACCTAACCAAACTCCCATCTCACCTTTTTCACCTACACCTCTCTCTCCCCCAACCATGCCCGCTACTTACGCTATCAACGTGAGTCTCCAGTTCTCTACTTTCCTTCTCTCTCTCTCTCCTCGGACCGCTTTCGCCTCTCTCTCGTTCCCTCCCTCCCTTCTTCCATCCCCTTCTTTCTTCACGGAAGCACAAGCCTACCATCCTCCCGAGCCCTTTCTAGACCACCCACTCGCCTCCCCCATCCATCCACCCTTTCCACTTCCCCCATTCCGAGAGCTTCTTCTCTGCCTCCGTCTCGGTCCAACTGACAATCTCCCTTCTCCCTTCCTCCGCTTCCTCCCTCCCCTCCCTTGTCCTTTCCTTCCATCCCTTCCAGGTCTCCGGCATCTCGCTCGATTCTACCCAGAGCAAGCTCGACCAGTTCTTCTCCTTCTGGTGAGTATCTCGCTTCCTTTCTTCTGTCTTACCAGCTCTACTGGGAGCGTGGATGGCCTCGGAGATGGGAGAAGAAGCGAGTCGGTTCCCTCTTCCCGCAAGCGAAAGCACGCTCGCTGATCCTTTTCCTCCTTCCCTCTCTTCCCTCTTTCGCGGCTGGTAGTGGAAAGATCTCCTCCATCACCCTTACCCCCGGAGCCGAGTCCCAGTCTGCCGTTATCGTCTTCGAGAAGGGTTCGTTCACCTTTGCCTCCTCGCCAAACCATCGTCTTGAGCTAACGCATCCGTTCTTTGTTTGTTTTCTTCTTCTTTTGCAGAGTCCGCCGCTAAGACTGCTCTTCTCCTGAACGAGGGAACCCTCGATGGAGCCCACCTTCACGTTACCTCTGAGTCGCTCTCGTCCACCACGTCGACGTCTGGGGAGGAGCCTTCCATCTCGCAGGAGGATAAGCCCAAGGTGAGTCTCGATTTCTTCCTTCTCTTCCCTTGCTTGCTCCTCATCTCCTTTCCTTCGCCGCTCTGCTGCAAATCCATCTGACCTCCTCTCTCTGCTCTCCTTCCTCTCAGGCTGCCATCATCGCGGAGTACCTCGCTTCCGGCTACGTTCTCTCTGATCAGGCCATCCAAAGGGCCATAGACGAGGACGTCAAATTCGGTATCTCCTCTCGATTCCTCGCCTTCATCCACAACCTCGACGCTAAGGCTGGAGAGACCGCCCTCGGACCTGAGAAGACCATTTCCGGGAAGGTTCACGAGGTCCTCGACCCTCTCGTCGCCACTGCCGTCAGCAAGTCCAAGGAGGTCGATCAGTCCGCTGGTATCTCGTCTCGAGCTGCCGACATCTACTCGAAGGGTCTCGCTACCGATATCGGAAAGAAGGTGAGCTATCTATCCCCCGTCGTCTGCTTTTGTCGAGAAGGGTCGCCCTGGCGAGCTGGCGCGATCCTTTCTCGCCTCTGCGCGCGTCTCGCTCAGTTCTAGCTTCCTCCTGACCTCTCTCCTTCCGTTCAACAGATCTTCTCGTTCTACACTCAAGCTCAGAAGGACGTCGTGGACGTGATCACTGAAGCGAGGAGGATTGCCGACGTCAGTATCTTCACACTCTTCTCGACTGGTGTTTCCTCTCCGGCCAACTGTCGTCGCTGACGCCGCTCTCCCTTCTCTCTCTCCATCGTGACTCCTCATTTAGGAACGTAAGGCTTCTGCTCCTGCCGCTGCTACTGCCGAGGTCCCTGCTGGAGCCGCTGCTCCCGTCGCTCCTACTCCCGCTCTCGTCTAGACGTCTCCCTCCCTTTCGCGTCGCGTTCTCGTTCCTCCTTCCCACCCCTCTCCCTCTCGAGCTACCTCTACCCATGCTCTCACCTCGTTAGCTCGCTAGTAGCTCACCCTTTTATATCGTTCTAAACTCTCCCTATATACTTCGCGCTGGTCCCGCTCGACTTGTGCTCGACCCCTCGCGCGTCTTTCTTCTTCACCCATGCTTGCCTCTCCTTCATTTAATTGAGTGCTCGTCTTTCTTCTTCTTAGTGATCATGACCTTTCACGACTTATCGCCAACCTCCCTTCTTCCTTCAGCAAACCTCAAACGGGTCGCTAAGCGAACCTTCAAACACAAAACCAACCTCTACTCGCTCCTTCGTTCCTGACCTCGAACCGTCACCTCCCTCTCCTCCCCTCCCCTCCCCCTCCTCTCTCTCCCTCCCCCCTTCCCTTCTCTTTCACGATGGATCCCCTCTCCTCCCCTACCCCTCTCGCCGCCCACTCTCCCACTCGCATCCGTACTCGTAGTCGCACCACCACCGGTGGTAACGCCGACTCCCCTCCTCGCTCCCTCTCGTCGAAGCAACCCACGACTCCCTCGCCTCCTACGAAACGACAGCAACTCGTGAGAAGGAACAAGCTTTCACCTATCAAGCTCAAGATTGGATCTGGCTTGGCGTCGGCGTCGAGGATGGGAGGCGGAGGAGGAGGGTTGGATTGGGAGGAAGGAGGACCAGGGAGTGTGTCGAGGAGCTCGGGAGGAGGGAGGGTTAGGACGAGGGTGGGGAGTGTCGTGGAGCCTTTGCTGTGAGTAATTCGAGACCTTTTTTCTCTCTTGGGGTAGGGGGTGAAGATGGGAAGAAGAGGTGGGAAGAGATGCGAGACGAAGAGAGGGAGGAACAAGGGAAGAGAGAGAGGAGAGGGAGGAAAAGGGAAAGGAGGAAGAAGATGGCCGGGTCGTTCCTGACTTTAGTTTTCGAGCTTGGTTGGACGGAGGCATTGAGGTAGTAGAGAGCTGAGATTGTCTTTGCTAGTTGGAGAAGACGTGGGAGATGGCCCCTGGCTCTTTACCTTCGAGCTCGCACGCAAAAAGCGGGAAGAGAGAGAACAGGAAAAGGAGGCTCGTCGCAAGGCACGAAACTCAACTCACCTTCCCCTCTCCTTCTTCTCGTTCCTTCTCAACAGTCTTCAAACCCGTCTCTCTCCTCTCGACATTCCCGAGCTCCTCCACATGGTCCTCCAGCACGTCGTAGACGATACCCTCTCGGGAGCAGCTGTCTGCTTGCTCGTCAATCAGACCTGGTTTGACGTCGGAGCCGTTTTGCTTTGGAGGGAGGTCAGGTTCGAGGACTGCTCGTTTGTGTTCCAGTGGGCGACGGAAAACAAGAAGATTAGGAGGAGTGGTGCTTCTGTGAGTTCGAGAGGGAGGACTTGGTTGGGGGAGAGAGAGGAGGAGGTGACGCGACGAGGGACGACGCTGACTCTCGTTTCGGCTTGGCTTTCGGTGTGGGTTTGATGTAGAAGCAGAAGGTCATCGATCCTGTTCTTCACGCTAGGATGATGCTTTACACTACCTCGGTCCACTCGGTTCACATCACGGAGGTTGTCGAGCCTGGAGAGTCGGTGGACGTCGTGAGTTTCGCGTTCGCTCGTCGACTCTTCGTCTCGCGTCTTCTTACCGTCGGACTTGAGCTGAACTTAGACTCTTTGTCTGGCTGCTGGTAGATGATCCTTCGACGACACTACCCTCTCATGCTTCCCTTCAGCAACCTTCGAGCCGTCATCCTCCACCGACTCAGTCCCAGCGCCTTCTACAAGGAGGAGTTCGTGTACTCTGTGAGTTTCTCTCCCTTCTCTCTACTTCCCATAACATCATCCTCGCTTCCCATCTCTGACGTTTACCCTTTCTTTCCTCCCCACAGGTCAAGTTCCCGGAGATGTTCGTCGCGTCGTTCTTGCTCGAAGTCGAGAGTACGTTTCGGGAGACTGACTTGGCCGCTCTCTCCCTCCCATCACAGGTGGCTCGATCTCTCCGCTACCAAGTGCACTCATCAATTGGACATCCTCTCCTCTTCGACCTCGTCTCACGATACCCGATTCATCGCCACTCCCGCCTCCGCTCTCAAAATCCCTCGCGTCTCTGATCGTAAGTCTTTCTCTCTCCTACTCTGGCGTCGTCGATCTGAAGACCTCCCGATGACTCAATCCCCTTTTCACAGCTGCCACCCTCGTCTGGATCCAGACCTCTGTCTTCGTTCACTACCAGCATCTCACCGAGTTCTGCCTCAAGATGCCGGCGAGTTGGTCTCTCGAGAGGAGGTGAGCGATCTCGACCTCTGTTTGATTCGACGCGACGCTCGCAGTACTGACTCGTCTCCTCTCTTCCCCTTTCTCTCGTAGACACGCCTCCGACCTCCTCAAGTCCATCGGAGACAGTCCCAACAAGGACGTGCTTCGAACGCTCGTCATCTCGTGCGCCATCCCTTCCTCGTCGACCAGCGGAGCTCTTCTCCTCCAAACCCTTCCGAACCTCGAGCACGTCGAGCTCGAGTGCGGTCTCGACGATCGACACGTCCGAATCCTCGCTAAAGCTTGGCCCAAGCTTCGTTCCTTCGTTCTCCGAGCCCCAGCTCTTCGGGAAGGAAAGGGAGATGGAGTCGGAGAGTTCCACGTCCCGAAGGTGAGTATGAAGTCGAGACCTCCTTCTTCTTCATCGAACCATCTTCTTTCGACGCTGACCTGACTCGTTTTGGGCTTCCTTCAGGTCACCATCAACGCCCTCCGATACCTCGCCTTCTACTGCACTCTTCTCTCCCACATCGAACTCGATCTCCTCCCCATCGCCTTCCCTTTCGTTCACGTCCAGAAGATCCCCATCTTCCGACCCAAGCTCGAGTTCCTCGCTATCACCGGATGGAACGCCGTTCCCGCAAAGTTCATTCTCGCTTTCGCGATCGTGAGTCTTCACTCTCCTTCTTTCCTTCTCGCTCGAATTCCGAACGGTGAAGACGGAGACGACGCGACGTAGAGCTCGAAAGCTGACGTCCCGTTTCCTCTTCGTTTCGCCTTTGCAGAAATCCGTCCCCGCTCCCTGCGACTTCCGACTCCGAGACACCGCTTTGGCGGACTTGAAGGATCTCTTCTGGGAGGAAGGAGTCGACGATCCTAGGCCTTTGACGGAGGAGGAGTGGAAGATCAAGATCCAGCTCGAGAGGCAGTCGAGGCAGAAACAGCTCGGCCCTGGGTGGCAGTGGGAGTAGATCCTCCTCTCGGTCGTATGTAAGGTTCCGGTGCTTTCTTGCTTAGTTTCCCTTCTCTCTCTTTTCCTCCCTCGTGCTTTCCTTCTCCGCTCTCACTTTCGTTCCAGCTCGCTTCATGCTTCGTTCCCGTCCCTCGCTCTCTCGCTCGTCTCTCGTTTTTATTTATCCGCTGCCGCAACCTCTCCTCGCATTTTCTTATCAGTTTTTATATATATCATTTCTCTATCACGCTACCCTTGATTATCTACGGTATAGTAGTATTTGTTGTTCAGCTACCTCTCTCGCTCTCGCACGTTTCTTCTCCTCGTCGTTTTTTCTCTCTTCACCACTTATCACGCTTCTAACGACACCGCATCCTCTTTAGCGGTTTTTATATACTCTTCGTTTATTCAACCGCGATACACTCCTCCCTCTCCCAAATTCGGTCGTGTGGAAAGGAAGAGAGAGAAAGATTGGAGACGCGTCAACGTGAGTTGTCTGTCAAAGGAGATGAACAGCTCGCTTGTGTTCGCTGAGTGGAAGAAGCAAAGGCAAGATTGACTGTCCATCTAGTGAGTAATCTCTAGGGAAGTGGGAGGGTGGTATAGTGCAGGATGAGATGTGAAAAGAGGGAGAGGAAAAAAAGAAAAAGAAAAAAAGGCGGTGTGGACGCATCTAGGTTGAGTAGGAGCGATACTGTGGAGTGTTAAGAGGCTGGAGCAAAAGGGGATAGTCTGTTGGGAGTGAGATATGCGAAGGAACGAAGGGAAGACGGGGCGAAGAGAGAAAAATGAAGGAGAAGGAGAATGTTCATGAAGGAAAGGGACGAGACGAGACATCTATGTATGTACGGATCAAAGAGAGAGAGATGAGAGACGGATAGGCAGCTTAGTCGGAAGGCATCTCGTCCTTGGGTCGAGGTCGGATGGAAGAAGTGGACGATGAGCCTTCGAGCTCTTCGACGCGTTGGAGGAGATCGGCGGCGATTTGAAGAGTCGAGGAGAGGTGTCGTTCGAGGTCGCCGACTGTTGAGACGAGAAGACCAGAGAGAATTTAGCATTGTAGAGAATTAACGAGAGGGTAAGCATGGGAGGCAAGAACGTACTATACTCTGAGGGAGAGAGAGAGAGAGAGAGAGAGAGAGTGAAAGAGGAGGAGGTCAGCTCGACGCGTCGGAATCGGAAACGCCCATCGAACAGGGAAGGAATTCGAGACTAGAGGGAAAAGAGGAGATCTCTCTCACCTCTACGTTTATCTCTGAACTTCCTCGAGTTCTGGATATTACGAAGCCGACGTTTCACTAGGGATGGACTAGAAAAGAATAGAAAAAAAGGTTGGCCGTCGTCTCTCGCCGGTCGCAGAGTTTAGAGACATACTCACTCGTTACTGCATGGAGAAAAAAAGAGACATCGGTCAGTCTTTGTGAGAGTTCAATGGAAAATATCTACTCACCTCTGATCGTCTTCAGCGAGTTCCTTTTCCGTCATCCTTTTTTTTCCAGGAGCCTTCGCCACAGCCGAGCCCTCCTTCTCCATAGCCTTCCCATGCCTAGCCACGTTCCTTTCCAACCAAACTCCAGTCTGCTCAACCGTCTGCCTCAAATTCGCGACTTCGTTCTCCTCGCCGACCTCGAGCGTCCGGAGATCGACGAGACCCACTTCCGACGCGACTTCATCGTCTCCTCCCGGTCCTCCAAGTTGAGCGAACGTATTGCTGCCATCCGAAGAAGACGAAGAGTTTTGGAAGTATGATGAAGGGTTTGACGAGCGAGATCGAAGAGAGGGAGGTGGAAGGTTTGTTTGAGGAGAGACGGGTGAGAGGGACGTGGGAGGGAGGTAAGGTTCATGGGAGGGAGGAGAACCGCCAAATTGCTGCGAGGACGACCAGGGAGGAAGGTTGGAGTAGGAGGTGAAGGGAGAGGGAGGAGACTCGGGTTGAGCTTGATGTCGATAGTGTTGAGGCTGTTGAGACAGAGGGGCTGAGAGAGAAGAAGAGAAGACTCGAGGAACGCGTCAATCAGCCTGTTACCTTGGACTTCTCGGTCTTCTGGCAGAAGAGGATCCGAAAGGATCAAGGGAAGCTCACCAGGGTAGAAGTGTTGAGTCCGGAAGGGTCGTGTAGGAGGAGGAGGTGGGTAGTAGGATCTTGGCTGTTCTGGAAACGCGTACTGGGCTTGAGGAGCTGGAAGTCGAGGAGGAGGAGGAGGAGGAAGAAACTGTTGGTTTCGAGAGCTCGACCCTCTGAGAAGTTATCAAAAAGGAATTCAATTGAAGGGGAACCGGAGAAAAGAGCAAATCAAAGACCTCAGTTTGGAATCCGGAACATAGCAAAGGGCGAAGTCGGAGAAGATCGCTCCAGAGTCCAGAGGGAACACTTACTGCTGATCTTCGTTTGGGAAGGAGTGATAGGGTTCTGAGGTCGAGGGATTACGAGGAAGAGAAGGTGGTGAGCTCAACACGCCGAGGCCAATCCAGGGGGTGATTGATGGATCGATTCAGTCGAGGCGAAAGAGAGCGAGCTCACCTTGGACGTAGCTTTCGTGCCGGTGGTGGTGATGAGCGAGAGGACGAGGTTGTTCCTGTCGAGAACCGTCGTCGTAGTAGGGCTGCTGAATCTCGTCCTCTCGAGCTTGTGAGAAGCGGATGGAAGAGCTCGAAGCAGGAAAAGCTGGCTCTGTGTTCGAACGAGAGTAAGGATAGGGAGGAAGCATCTGGTCTGCGACAGAAGGGGAATAGATCTTGATGTCTGCCGAGGGGAGAAGGGGAGGATCTGTCGTGCAGTAGATGGGAGGTGGTGGATAGAAGGAGGAGACATGGTTCCAGAAAGAGGAGACATGGAGGTTGAGCGTGAGGATGAGCTTTCGTTTCGGCTCGAGGAACGAAAAGATCACTCACGATCGGTATTCTCGGCTCGACGATTCCGACGGAACACTGATCCAGGAGACCGGGAGTGGAATTTGATGATGGCCGTTTCCGAGGAGATGAGTGTTGGAGGAAAGAAGCGAGACAGCTGGTGCGAGTCTGGGAGTCTGTTGAAGAGTAGGTGGGGAGGGATACAGCTGCAGCCGGTTTCTCCGTCCCCAAAGGAACATCCCAGCAAACAGGTCAAGGCGGAAGCGAAGAGGATCTGCGAAAAGGGCGACGTACTGTACGGAGCGAGCGACAGGAAAGGAAGCTCCGGTGAAATCAGTAGAGCATGAGCGGAAATCTGCAGAGAGCAAGCTATCTGGAATCAAGGCCAAGCTCGGCAGGTCGAGTCCCTGTTTCAAAGAGGGGGAGCAATAATGGGAGATGAGCCCCTGCTCGAAGAAGAGCATGATGCGACAGCCCTTTTTCTCGAGGAAACTCCGAACGCGGCGGTTTTTTCTTCCAGCCCTCGAGGGCTCACATCAGCGTCTCCCATAGACAGGTCTCAGGATGTAGGTCTCCGAAGAAAGCCTGCGGGATGAAGCGAAGGTATACCTTCGGAGGACTTTGCGAAAGTCGACGCGACTTGGGCTGGGAAAAGAGGATGGGAAGTGATGTGGAAATCAACTTTTCGCTCTTGGAGGAGCTCGGAGGAGCCGAAAGGAACTCACACGGAGAAAATCAATCCTGTAGCCTCTACCGCAGAGGGAGGAAGAAAGCACGAGAAGTCAGCTCGACGCGTCGGAAAACAATGGGGATTTGAGGACTTCACAAGCTTCCTGGCAAGAAAGTAGAGTTGCGAAGAGCGTGAACCGCCAAAAACTTAAACACCGCAGTATAGCTGAACGTTGTAGAAGGCCAAAAGAGGCCTGAAACTAGACGAGGGCTGCGAGGGAGGGGAAGTTAAAAATGAGAGGTATAAAACCCGATCAGCTCATAGCCTTGGAAGATACGATACGATTTCTCTCTATATACCAGTGCTGGTAGCTGGGTTAAAATGAAGTGAACTCACTATATTGGAAGATTGACTTGGATGAGAGGAGAGCGGGAGAGTCGACGCGTCGCTTCCCACACGCCGAAGCTTCCCCCCGACACCAGAGCTCTCTGAGCCGAGATAGGAGGTCGATTACCACCAACGAAGCTCTGAAAGAGTGCACACAGCTCTGAAATCAGCTTTGTCTCCCAGGGAGAGCAGAGAGAGAAGGAAGGTGCTCACTCTTCAGCCATCCTGCCTGCCTTTGAGAGATCATAAATCCGCTATCTTCTCGACCAGCAGATACAAAATCTCAGACGTGAGCGCAAGGGAGGGGTAAATCAGGAAGAGGTTGTGGTCGTGGCGGAAAGAAAAGAGAACGAGAAGCCCAGGTGGCGAGCAAACGAAAGACTTCGCAGCAGCTTCCTTCTCATATCAGGCTGACCAAGACGGGATGAGCGAGCTACGTACGTTTCTGCCAGACCGGTTATAGCCGAGTCAAACAGGAGGGAAGGGAGGAGAGATTGAGGCCGCCAGGGCGTCGATGCTCGGACGCGCGTCGATCTCCTCTCCGTCTCAGGGCGACCAGCGCTTCCTGAGACCGTTCGTGAGCGTAGATGGCGGGGTGTTAAGAAGATATGGAAAGTTTGATGATGCTTTACTGCCGTTGAAACGAGAAATCGATGTGAAAGGAAGAAGCCCCGCTGGACCGATTCCCCTTTTGTTCGTTCTTCGACGAGCCACCCGCATCACAAATCCCCTCTGATCCTTTAACTGACCTCGAGAATACATATCTGAAATGAGAGATGATTCCCTGCTTGCAGAAGAAGCCGACTTCCTACAAATTGAGAGCCGGAGGGCAGAAGAAGGTGGACGTTGGAGGAGGAGATGATTTCTCCCAATCTCAGCTCAGAACTTTGCATATTTTTCACTTCCACTCGCTTCTTACTTGTCTCCGAGCTCAGCATCTCGCCATGAAGATCTGCTCAAATTCCCTATTTTTAAAAAAATGATTCCGGACGTCATCCGGCCAGGCCCCAACACCCTTGCTTTCCCTCTTTTTCCCTTCCCTCCCTTTCCTCCTCCCTAACCCTCACCCCCTTTCAACCTTCTTTTCAAACTCCCTTCATCAACATGCCTTCCAGTCAGTGATCCTCTCCTTATCATTCTTCTCTGCAGCGTACTGAAGTCAAAGAGAGCTGACCTTTGTTCGTTCTCTCCTCCTCCTTCACTTCATCGCACCTCGTTTCTCCTTCCTTTCGCCACCCTCTTCTTCTCGAACTTCGTTTCTCTTCTTCCCCTCTCCAGTTCCTGCTCTTCTCTGGGACGCTCCCCGAAACGTACGTCCCACCACTCCCCACGTTCTCAGCCTCGCTCCCTCACCATCTCCCTCCCTCCTCTCCCAACTTTCATCGGCTGACCTGCTCCCTCCTTCCTTCATTTCTTCCAGCCCTACCTCGCCGTCGGTATCCCTCTCGTCCTCGGAACCGCCTCTGGTGCTCTCGTTCACGGGTCCACCAAGTCCAACTTCTGTTAGTGCTCTCTCCTCGTCGAGCTTGTTTGTTTCACGCCTCGTGATCCTTCTTCGTTGCTGATTCCCTCCCCCGCCCCTCTCTCGTTGTCTCTCGCAACAGGGTACAACTCTCTCCGAACTCCTACTGGAACCGCCAGCAAGGAGGCTCAGGGAATCGTCTGGCCGTGAGTTTCATGCAGCAGAGAAAGAAGCTCGTCATCGGCTCGCAAAGATCGATCGCTCACGCCTTTCCTTCTTTCCCTCCCTTCTCCCAACAGTATCCTCTACGCCGCCTCTGGTTTCGGATCGTACCTCATTGCTCAGAACCTTGACGCTCCTGGATTCAACGGCTCGATTAACCCCGCCGCTCGAGCCACCGCCATCGACGCCCTGAACCTCTACTGGATCTCCCTCGGACTCAACCTCGCCTGGTCGCCTCTGTTCTTCGGACTTAAGCAGCCCGCTGTTGCCCTCGCCGATATCCTTGCTTTGACCGGAGTCGTTGGAGCTTTGACCCTCAAGGCCCACACCGTTCGTTCATTTCCCTCGCTTCCGACTCGACGTCCTTCCTCAGGGAAGCTCGAAATTGACCTCTTCTACCAAACTTCTTACTACAGCTCCCTACCATCCACAACATCCCCACCTCCCTCTTCTTCGCTCCTTACCTCGGATACCTTGCGTAAGTTCCCTCTCAGATTCACTCGTCCGGCCTCGCAGGCGACTAGAGCTAACTTCACATTTTTTTTTGGATCGCTCCTCTTGCAGCTACTCCTCTTACCTTAACTTCGGGACCTGGTACAATGTTCAGGGACCCGGTCGAGGCAGCATCAGGAAGGATCTTTAAAGGAGCTTGATATCTACTTCACGTC
Organism: Mrakia blollopis; assembly: GCA_000950635.1. Classification (NCBI taxonomy): domain Eukaryota; kingdom Fungi; phylum Basidiomycota; class Tremellomycetes; order Cystofilobasidiales; family Mrakiaceae; genus Mrakia; species Mrakia blollopis. Next base: position 1,585,479 of record BBPU01000130.1, on the reverse strand, counting down.
TCGTTTTCTCCCTTCCCACGTTCGACTTTCGTAGCACTCTCTCTTTACTCTTTGATCCATGGATTTACGACATCGATTTGCCCGTCCGAACGAGGGAATTTGACTTTGCTACAAGAGACAGGAGAAGAGGAAACAAGAAAACCTGCGGATGCGAAGATCTGAGGCGAGGAGTGGACGCGCGAGGCTAGCGACGAGGCTTAGTTTGTTCGTTCAAGCAGACATCAATTCGTGAAAGTATAGATACGATCCGAAAAGGTAATCAAATGTACTTCGACACGCAACCTGAGGAGGAACGAAGAAAGGAAGGAAAGGAGAGAACGGAGAGAACGGAGAGTCAGCTCGAAGTTCGACGCGTTCACACTCCAACGAAGAGATCGATTTGGACTTACTCGAGATCACAACCTAGATCCTCGCAAAGTCGCCCGGTCCAATACTTAGTCCAACATCCCCCGCCTCAGTATTCAACCTCACTCTCCCCTTCCCTGACGGCCTGATCCTCTCGCTCAGCTTCTTCTGCACCTTCCCATTCCTCCCCGCGAATCCTGGTTTCCCACCAAAACTCTGCCACCCAACCCCACTACCGAACACCTGCTCGGCATTTGCAGCAACAGCAGCTCCATTGTTCGTCGCGAGCTCGAACGTCCCGTTGTACGATTGGAAGGGCATGTAGACTTTGATGCCTCCGCCGTAGTTGCTGTCAGGAGAGAGGGAGGTAGCGTCGAGGTTGATTCCTGGGGAAGAGGAGTAGGAGGAGGAGAGGGAGATGGAGGTGATGTTGGCTGAGATGTAGCCGTCTGTGGTGATGAGGGTTAGGTTGTAAGGAGAGGAAGCGGAGGGGATGGTGGTGGGTGGGAAGGAGAAGATGGGTTGGATGGTTCCGTGGGAGATGAGGGTCCCGGAGGCGAGGGAGTAGGATCCGACGATTCCTGTGCCGGCGAAGATTTTGAGGAGACGAGTGGCGAGAGGCTGGGGGAAAAAGGAAAGGGAGAAAGGTTCAGGACGCGTCCGCGGAGTCCGATCCTAATCGCGACTCACGAAGCCGTAGTTGTTGGTTCCGACCCATCCCAGAGGCATTCGTACGTCTATAAGATCGAAGGTCGAGTTATTGAGGTCCCTAAAGTTGAGGTCACCCATGGCCGTCGAGAAAATCTCAAGAGAGCGAGCGTACGAGCCAGGAGGGACGAAGATCGTGACGTTGAAGAGCATGGACGAGTCGACCCATTTGTCCGGGTAAGATCCCACGGTGTAGTAGGGAACCTGGAAGGTGTCGTTCCCAAAGGGCTGCAGAAAAAAAAAGTAAGAAACGATTCAGCGAGAGGGAGAAAAGTGTGAGCGAACGAAGTCGAATCGAAGCTCACCTCCAAGGCGAATCCGACCGCCCCATCTCCTCCCGAGCTATCGAGCCTGTATCCATACGACCCACCCACTGTCTTCGACAAGAGATCCACACCCCACTGAGACCTCTCCTCCTGATTTCCACCAGGAGAAACCTTCCAAAAGGCCGAGACTTGAGCGGTCCATTCCCGCGTCGAGTTGTCGAGGGAGGAACGGAAGACGATGTCTGTTGAGCGATTTCCGAAGATTTTGAGGAAGTAAGAAGAGGAGGATACGGGAGTGGGGAGCTGTATGAGCTGAGAGGTGGAGGTGAGGATGGTTGCGTTGACGCTGTTGGTGAAGGAGCTGAAGGATCGATTGGAGATGGTCGGAGGGGAGAATTCGAAGGAGGTGAGGAGATCGCCGTCGTTGGAGTTCAAGGATGTGGGAACCTGCCACCGAGAAACAGGTAGACGAGAGAGAAGATCAGCAAACGAGCTATAAGGGGAGCCCAAAAGAGAGAAGAAAGGAGAAGAACCCACCTGTGGCACAACCAAATTCTTCGCAGCGCTCAAGTCGGCTGGATGCTCCCTCTTCTCGTAGGCTGTATGCACTCCGTACCAAATCATCGCAGCCACCAACCCCACCAGCGCCAGCACTACTACGGCCATAATGATCTTGGCTCTCTTCGAGGCCCTCCAAAACTGCCACCACCGAGGAGGTCGAGGTTTTGGGGCCGAAGCTTCGACGGCAGCTGGATCCAAAGGAGGTCGACCTCGAGAGAGCTCCTCCAAAGGATAGGCTGGAGCTTCAACGTCCTCCTCTGAGACCTTGTGGCGAGTGTAGCCGGGGAGAGGATCGTCTGTGGCTGGGTTTGGAGGTGGTGGGAGGGGTGTGGAAGGCATGATGGGTGTTGGAAGGAAGGAAGGAGGGAGGGAGGTTGATCTGGAAGGAGGAACAGGTCGCCCAGCCTTTTGAGGGTTGTCACCTGTCTCCCGGTTCCATGCCGATAAGATTTCGGCTCTGGAGTAATATTTCATCTAGTTCGATGACGAGGAAAGTTGTGAGCGAGGAACAGCTTCGAAAGAAGCCAAGGCGGGCTCTTCGGATCAAGAAAGAAGGGAAGGAGGAGAGCGAGGAAAACCCAACTCGGATCGCGAGCTCGTCCTCGAGATCTCTTCCTCCTCGCTCGTCCCGCCCGCAAGATCTGCTGTGATAGTCTTCAGCGCAATTTGTCAAGTTACGTAGGCTCCAACACCCTTCGGACTTTGAATCGTCACGAAGCGACTCAAAGAAGAGTGCAGATCTCGAGCAATCTCGAGGAACCAAACGTCGACCTCCTTCTCCCTTTCCTTCGTCACTTCACTCCTCCTCAGGTCCGCGATAGATATCCACAAACATACTCATCTAGCAGTCTACCACGTAGGTTTGAAGCATGCGACCTTATGCTGACTCCAATGCGCCTTTTGATGCTCTGATAACGAAACCAAACCCGAACGAAAAGGTCAGCTCTCCAAGCTTCAACGCGTCTTCCCTCCTCGGTCTTGTTCGAAGCGAAAAACTCGCCAGCAGAGCAGTATCGACTCGACAAGCACTGCAACGAAATGCAAATCCGAAAAGCGACGGTAGTCAGCTCGGTCGATCCTCTCAAGCTCGAAAAGAGCGCGTACGAGAAAAAAAAAAAACGCGACTTCTCCGTCGTCGAAACTCACCTTCCCACAAGCCATCAACTCCTTCTTCCCACCCTTCCCCTCCACACACCCACTCACAACATTACTCCCCAAATCCCTCGCCTCACAAATCATCCAAGGCTGCCCCTCCTCAGCCTCCTTCGTCGGCTCGCTCATCACTCCCCCTCCTTCCACAGCCTTCTTCAAAATCTCCACCAACTCCAAAATATCCTTCTGACAAGCCTTCACGTGTCCCACCACACTCGCTTTCCCATTCCCTGCCCCTCCTCCTCCATCACCGTGTCCAGAGCAGGCTTCGCTGCCGTGCGAGTGACCTCCGGAGGGAGCAGCGAACGCGTTGGAAGGGAAGGTTTCGAGAACGGCGAGGTGACGGGTAGTGAGGTCGTCGTGGAGTTCCTGGAAAGATTCGATGGAGGCGGTGAGGATGTCGAGGTTGAGTTTCGGGAGAGGGAGAGTAGTGCTGGTTGATCGTTGCTTGGTTTCGAAGCCAACGAAGAACGCGACGGTGAGACAGTGCTTGACGTATTGGTGGAAGAAGGAGAGGAGTTGTTTGGAGCCTTCGAGTTGAGCGGGAGTCTGTAGATCCCCAGCAAATCGAAACCAAAGCAACAACACCAATCGAAGGATCAGCTCTCTGCCTCTTAGATCTCGTTCCTTTCTCTCTCGTCGTTGCCCAAAACTCACCTTGATAGGCGTCCACTGAATCGCCGAATCCCCTCTCAACATATCCTCCAAATGCTTGTACCCCAACGGTTCCGTTCGGATGTATCGGAAGAGGAAGGGTTGGGAGGCTGGGATGAAAAGGAACTGGAGGAAGACGGTGTTGAGGGTTGGGATGGAGCCGGAGTGTTGGACGAAGGCGGGGAGGTAGATGGAGAGGAATTTGAGCTGGGGCGCGTTGGAAGGAGGGGTGAGGTGAGTGAGGGCGTAGCGTAGATGGTGGGCGAGGTTGGAGAGGAGGGAGAGAGAGAGGAAGGGAAGGAGGGAGGGCTGAAAGTCAGCTTCCTTCGTTCTCCTTTGCCTTCCCTTCCCTCCCTCATTTCAACCCAAACCCAAAGCCGCGACACCAACTCACAAGGATGATGATCTGAGTATTCATATCCAAGTATCCCATCTTCAACGCAACGAACTGCAGCAACAGCACCAACACCGACGAACGAACGAAAAAGATCGGTCGGTCAGCTTCGACGATTCTCCCTTCCTTCCCTTCTGCTTCCATCGCTGCTTCTCACCTTCTTATCGATCCTCCCCAACCTCTTCAACCCTTTAGGATCATCCGCAGGAGGTTTGGATGCAGGCAAGATCTTGCCCGTGGTGTCTACGAGCTCGAAAGCCGTGGCGAGTTGGATGGGGGAGATGGGGAGACGGGAGGACATCGGTGTGAAAGAGTCTGCGAGCGAGCGACGGCAGGGCGGGGGTTGGAAAGTCAGCTTTGGGAGGGGGCGGAAGAGCTTGATGAAAGCTGAGAAGGACTCACGAGTTTGTTGGTAGAGAGAGAGAGAGAGCTCCTGGTCGTTGAGGGAAGCTCGTCGACGTCAACTCAATTCTCAAATCTCAGCCCTCTTCCTTTCGTCGCGAAGGGCGATTGGGTTGTCACGGTTGTATAAATAAGAAAGAGTTTCGAGTCAAAATATTAGAAGAATGTAGGCTAAAACGAGGCTATCGTACAAGAGCCGAATTGATTGCTGAAAGAATAAAGAGAGGGATGAAACCGTGCGGGTGAAAGAAACAGAGCCGTGGAAACGAGAAACGCGTTCCGATCCGAGCAGCGATGATGATGGAGGTGAAAGAGAGCATGCCAGGGAATGGTACAGAGAGAAAATGCAAAGGGGAAGAGAGAGAAAGAGAAGAGATCAGCGAGCCTAAGGTAGTCTAAGGGAAGGATTCCTACCTCCTCCCACCACCCAAAGTCATCCCCCACCTCGCCTGGCCCAATCCGCCGTTCCTGTTCCCGTTCCCGACGTTCCTGGATCGCTGAGCCAGCATGTCGTATCGACTGAAGGACGACGTCGAAGGAGGAGCCGAGGAGGGAGAAGGGAAGTCTTGATCGTAGTCGTAGTCGTACGAGTTGGATCGAGACCAGGAGGGAGCTTCAGCTTGGTGGTTGCGAGCCGAGTTTGAGGTTGAGGTTGAGGAAGCAGAGGGTACGAGTCCTCCGAGTGTGTTGAGGGCTTCTCGACCTGGAGCAGTGCAGCGGAGGAAGCGGGTGTTGTCGAGGAGCTGTGGGAAGAGAGGAAGAGATGGTGAGCAAGGATGCGAGAGAGGGAGGAAAAGGGAGAGAAACGGGAAACGAACTGTTGCTCTGATTCGATCAACGAGGAGAGTAGGTACCTCGTTGAGAGCGCAGATCAAGAGACCGACTCCTCCTGGTCGCTGGACGGCATCGACGAGGGTTGGGACTCGGCTGATGCTGGAACAATCCGAAACAAGACAAAACGCGAGAGGTCAGCGTTTCCACTTCGACGCGTCGAGCCCAAATCAAAAGAGGAAACTCGAACTGACCCATCGCAAACTTTCCCAACCCATTCTCCCCACTCTTCCGATGAACAACCATGCTTCGCTCCCTCCAGCATCGCGTCTCGTCCGACGTCGGGTCCAGCGCAGAGAGGATCGAGGGAGGAGAAGATGGCGAGGAGAGTTGTCGCTCGAAGGTCGGGGTGGATGAGGAGTTTGTGGAGGACGAAGCTTTAACGAGGGGCGTAGAGTCGAACGTCAGCTCCAAGAGGAGAGTGAAAAAGGATTGGGGATGAACTTACGCTCCGTGAGAGTTCCCAGCGACCTGATTGATACCTCCGAGAACCTTCAGAAACGAGACGCTTTTCGTCAGTCGAGCGTTCCTTCGAAGGAGAGAGAAAGTTACATCCGAGAAGGAGGAACTCACCTCTTCCAAGAACTGATGCGAGAAGTCTCCGTTGTGAGGATGAAGCTCGATGAGGTTCTGGACGACGAGGCAGCCGTTCTGCGAAACGGTATCGAGGGTGTTCGTCAGTTTACGAGAGAGAAAGAAGAAGAGAAGACGACGACAAAAAAAGACGTAGACGTACGATGGAGAGAGCACAGTCGAGCCAGTGGTCGTTCATGACTTCCGAGAGCCTGAAAAGAAGAGCAAGAAGAGACGTGAGTTGAGTTGTGCGAGAAGAGGGATGAGGGAGAAGTGAGAACACGCGACGTACTTATCGTAAACGAATCGACACTGTTCCCTCGAGAAGCTCTTGAACGCCTGATCGACCGAACAGAATCGATCAACGTCAGCGGAAATCTTCTGTTCGACTGAGAAGAGAGAGAGAAGCCCAACTCACCTGCTCCAAAACCCTCGTCCCACCTCTCGTCTGCAAGAACGCCCGATCTCCCAACAACTCGACCAAGCAATCCACGATCAAAGCTCTCATGTCGTCTCGAACGATCATCTTGAGAACGACGTGTTGGCCGTACTGGGCTGGGATGATGGTTTTGAAGTCGGGTCTGGTGACGAGAAGGACGAGCGAGCGGTTGAATGAGCTTCGAGAGGACAGGGAGAGACGCGACGGAGGGAGAGGTGAGATGACTCACTGCATGATCTCGAAGAAAGCCTGTCGGACTTCCCTCCCACATCCAAACGCACTCTGGATAAGGAAGTTGCCCTGAGGTCGAACGGCGAGAGCTGTAGCTGCTGTAGCCAAGACGTTGAGGAGAGCGACGACGCGTCGAGAGTATCGTTTCTCAGTGTTGAGGATGTCCTGGTCACGGTTGAAGCGAGAGGTCAGCTCGAGGTTCGTCGACCCAATGGGAAGAGATAGAGCTCACCGTCAAAGCACTAGCAGCTCTTCTCAACGCTCCCTCCTTCGCAGGATACTCTCCAGCAAGAACAGCGACAACCCATGAAGCTCTCGTCGTGAAGACCTCGACCGTGATGGGAGCCGGAGTGATGTGAAGGACTGGAAGAGCGAAGAGGTCTCGGTAGTCCATCGTTCCTAGGAGGATATCCTGAGCGATCTCGGGAGGAGGTCGAACGAGTTTCTGAATTCACGCAAGAACCGGAAAATCAGCTCGAGACAATGAAGAAAGGGAGAGACGAGGCGCGTCGCGTCAAATTCGAACTCACTCCCCCGGGAAGAACCTGAACGGGAGGAGGAACTCCCTTGTAGCCTGCGTCCAGAGCGAGTCTATCGTCTCCTCGACCGATGAGGGGAGAGATCGGGGCTGATCCTCGTCGAGTGAGGTTCGGAGGAGCCAGGCTGGGAGAGGGAGGAGGAGGAAGAGGTTCCTGAGCTTGAGTGCGGTCTTGTTGTTGAGCTTTAAGCTTAAAGTTCTCGGCTCGAAGGACGTCGAGTTGGTCGATGGAAGAAGAGAGTTGGAGGGAAAGCTATGGGGAGGAACGGGAAGAATAATGTCAGCTCGATATAGAACAGATGGGAAGGGAGAGAGAAAAACAAACCCTCGCGATCTGAGCAGACATCTCTTCGAGAGTTTGGTCCCTCTTCTCGACGGGATCCTGAGTTGAGGCCTGTATAGGACGATAAAAAAAAGTCAGCGACAAGAAGATGAGAAGAATGTATATATGCATCTAGACTCACCGAGGAGAAGGAAGGTCTTCTTCTGTCGTCTGCTGGAGTTCCTGGAGCACTCGTTGAGACCTCGCTCAAGAACGAGAGAGGGGATCCCCAGGTCGAGTCCCTCCTCCCTCCGTGACTGGAGCCCGCCACACTGGTCGAAGCCGTTCCTCCAGGAGAGAGCTCGTCGTCCTGAGGCTCCCAGAGAGCTGCACTTCCGAGCTGAGGTGTCTTGAAGGAGAGGTGAGCTGGAGGAGGAGGGAGGGACGACGTCGGGAAGTCCGAGTGTCGTCGAGCGGCCGGGAAGGTCGAGTTGCTGAAGGATGCTGGGGAAGGGAGGAAGAGGAGTGAAGAGGTGATGGAAGGAGTGGATGATCGAGAAGGGAAGGAAGGTCGGAAGATGGGTGCTTCTGCAGAGAGGGAGGGAGTCGTTTCCATCGTCGACGTCGAGGGCGGCGGCTTGGACGAAGCCGAGTAAGCTTTGTAGGAAGAGCGAGCGCTGAGGTGGAAGGGGAGCCGAGGAGGAGGAGCTGAAGAAGGAAGAAAAGAGTTCTGAAAAGCAGAGAAGGGAAGGTGATGATGGTGGGTGGGAGGAAGAAGGGCGAAGAGGGGAGGGAAGGCGGAGGAGGATCGAACTCAGTGCGGGTAGGGTTCGTTCCTGGCAAGGCACAAACGATTCACTTTGACATTGCCCTGCAGGGTCAGCTTGAGAGAAAGAAAGGGACTCTCTAGCTCAGTCTCAAATATTTTAGAAGTTTCCCTGAGGTGATGGCTAGCAGTGAAAAGGGCTCGAAAGCGAGAACACGAGGTCGAAGACGTCGAAAGCTCAACTTCCTCCTCCACTTTGTTTCTTCTCCTCCAACCAGAATGACCTGAAACTTTCACTCAAGCGTTCTGAAAGATGGACCCCCCTCTCATTCCCATCCTCAACAACCTCAAGCATCTATATCCTTCCCCGCAGATAAACAACGTGAGTTCCAATCGAGATGGAAGGAAGGGGGAAGTGTTGAGCTCGACCTTCGTCTGCTTCCTTTCTCTTTCGCCACCCTCTCTTCAGCTCAAATCTTCACTTCTTTTTTTTCTTAACTTTTATCTCACCCTATCAGGACTGGCTTCAAGCCTGCATCGATGCTCTCCTCGCAGAATCTCCCCACCTCTCTACACAGCAGCAGATCAAGCTTTGTCACGAGCAGCTCCTCCTCTCCTCCCTCTCCCACTCCACCCTCCGTGGGACAGGCTTCCCTCCAGAGCTCTTCGCAGATCCAGAGGAACCCATGCTCAAAGGAACTCTCTTCGAGGGAGTCAGGAAGGGATGTCTCGTCATGGTCGTCTCAATCACAGAGGTGAGATCGAGCTCTGATCAGTCGTGGGTCGGAAAGGAAGGAGAGGTCAAGCTCACCAAACTCTGAGTGTTCTCTCCTCCTTTGGCGTCAGATCGGAACCTCAGCGTTCAACCTTCAACGAATCCTTCACGACCGACAGGAGGCTCGCTCGGGAGTGGCTAAGATTAGGAGACTCGTGGGAGAGGAGGTCGAGGAGGAGGACGAGGAGGGCGAGGAGGGTCCAAAGTATCCGAGGTCGATGCTGAAGTTGGAGTTGTCAGACGGAGTAAGCACGGTCAAGGTCAGTTCCGGCGTAGATCGCTTCTCGGAGGGCTCTCTAGCTGACTTTAGTCTACTCTATACACTCCAGGCTATCGAAAGGAAGCCAATTCCTACCCTCAAGCTCGGCGAGACTCGATTGGGAACCAAGGTGAGCTCTCCTCGTCGCGTCGTCGCGTCCACAAGCTGACCTTTCTCCCTTCCTTCTCTTCAGATCCTTCTCCAGAACGTACCCGTTCGACGCGGTGTACTTCTTCTCTCACCCGGAACCTGCATCACGAAGCTTCCCTCTTGTGTCCCGGAGATGTGCGAGGACGGGAGGGAGGAGAGAGTCTTCGCCGAGGGATTGAAGCAGAGGATCGGGTGAGTCTTCTGCTCTGCTCTGCTCTTCTCTCTTCCACAAATCCGAGCAAATTGCTTATATCTCTCCTGTTCTTCAACTCGCTTCTCAGAAAAGATCTCGAGAACGAAGTCGACGAACCACCTGCTTCTCCTCCTCACCAGCAACAAGCTCGACAGGCGACTCCTACTCCTCCCGCCAGAGCTCCTCCTCCTCCAGAAGAAGCACCAGCCACTCCTCCCCAGCAATACGATCCTCCTCCAACTTCCTCTGTCCAAGAAGCACCTTCCCAAGATCAGCATCAGCCTCCTTCTCCTCCTCTGCCTCCTCCACCCAAAGTCTTCCGCGACGTTTACGACGACGACCTCCCTCTCGACTTCGACCCGTTCGATCCTTTCCTCTCAACTCAACCTCAGCTTCACGATCTCCCCGTTCATCATCGGCAAGAGCAGCAGTACCCCGTCCTTCCTCCCATCGAGGAGGAGCCCTACGCCGAGGAAGAGGAGCTCGAGCTCGCGGAACGAGATCCTTGGGATCAGGCGATGGATCTCGATCTGCAGCAGCGTCCGTTCGAGGAGGAGGAGGAGGGAGGAGAAGACGCGTGGGTGGCCGAGGAGGGTTGGATGGACGACGTGGCGGGAGCTCGAGGAGGTTACCACGAGGAGGAGGCGGAGGATCAGCCTGGAGTGGAGCAGCAGGTTCAAGAGGAGGAGCCGATGCGGGTCGACGAGCCAGTCGAGGAGAAGCAGGAGGAGGAACAGGAGGACCGAGGAGAGGAAGTGATGCAGTCGAGGTTCTTCCCTGCTCCTGCTCGTCGCCTAGGATCCGGATCAGCAGCAGCTTCGCCGTCGTCGTTCTCGAGGACCGCTCCCCATCAACAACCTCAGCTTCCTCCTCCTCCTCCTCCTCCACCACCACCTCCTCCCAAACAACCCATCATCGACCTCGGATCCTCCTCAGACAACGAACCAGAGGAAGACAACGTCAAGGAGAACATTCCTCCTCCTCGAGGATTACCACCACCGCCTCCTCCTCCTCCTCCAGCACTCACCAATAAGAGGAAAGCTCCCAACACCACCAGCATCAGCAGCAGCATCAACGATCCTTTCTCTCCCTCCAAACCCAACCCGAAACCCAAGCCCTCCTCTTCCTCTTCCTCCACCGTCGCGTCCTCTTCAACCTCCTCCCTCAACCGCTCCTCAACCGCCTCAGGATCCTCCTCCAAACGAATCGGCTCCTCCGCCTCCAGCTCAGCAAGTGCAGCAGCCTGGGGAAGTCTCATGCGAGTACCCGTTTCCGTACCTGGATCCGCCGCCAAGAACAAAGCTAAGGCTACTGGGAAGGGGAAAGGGAAGGGGAAGAGCACGTCGTCCACCGCGTCGTCGTCGAAGGGGAAGGGGAAAGCTAAGGCCGACGTTGATACGGAGAAGAACGGAGTGGTTCAGTTGAAGGCGAAGAGTAAGCTCAAGATCGTGAAGGGGAATGGGGGTGGGAGTACTAGTGGGGGGAAGGGGAAGGAGAGAGAGGAGGAGGAGGAGGAGGGAGAGGGTTGGATGGATCAGATTTTTGAGCTTTCGGATTGAGGGTTGACGGTTGACGATGGAGGGGACTAGGAGAGAGGAGAGCTTTCTTGCTTTGGCTTTGGCTTGGTTTTTGACGATATGAAACGATCTTTTCTCGCTTAGAGGGGAAGGTAAAGTGAAAGGAAGAGAGAGACAGAGCAGCTGGAACGCGTCGCGTCCGACAAAATCAAGAGCTTCCGTCTCCTTCTCCTCTGCAACACCGCCGCCGTCTTCACACCCTTTTCTTCTAAGGAGCTTCTAAACCATCTATCCTATCCCTATCTCTCCTTAAACGACGCGACCCCTCCCAACCTCTGGGAGATCCTCCGCTTTACAAACCCATCCCCAGCTCTTCTCGCACGTCGAAACGATCAGGTCATGCTCGGCTTGAGGAGAGGCCGTAGCGCAGCAGTCGGAGAGGAGAATGCAGTCGTAGCCTTTTGAGTGGGCGTCTGATTCGAAGAAGAAAGTAGGTGGGGGGAGAGGAAGTGAGTGGGAAAGGGTGGAGAGATGGGGGAAAAAAGGACGAGAGACGAACCGAGGAGGGTTCCGGAGACGCACTGGGAGTAGTGAGGATTAGAGTGTAACAGTGTCAGCTCGAGGGGACGAGCAGGAGGGAATTAGGAGGAGGAAAGGTAAGGAAACAGAGCTCACTTGATTTGAGTTGACACCGGCGAAGAAGAGCGTTGTGATCCCTCTCTCCTGGAGGTAGAGCTCGAAGACTGTACCACTTCCCCAGAGACCTGATAGTCGATCCTGAGTCCCGAAAAAAAAGTAGTAGGTCAGTTGAAGGAAGAAGTGATCGCGCCGCGTCCTGATCAAAAAAGCTCACCTTCTCAACCAAATCTACCTTCTCCCCTCCCTTCTCATAAACCTTTCTTAACCCATCATACAGCTCAGCATTCCAACTTCCCTTCATCAAAATACCACCTCTTCCCTCTCCCATCTCCGATCCCAAACCTCGATATATCCCATCAACGTTCCCTTCGAACACGTCCCTCGAGAACGACCTCTGGAGAGCTGGAGGCATCTTCTTGAGCGAGTCTTCGGTTAGGCCCCAGTTGAGGAAGACGGTATGCATCCCTGAGGAGATGGCGGAGGGAATGGCTGAGTCGAGGAGGGGAGGGAGGCATGCGAGACCTGTCGGGTGAGAGCGAAGGGAGGGGGAGAGGAAGAAGTTCTGGAGGGGAGTAGAGAAGAGAGCGGGGGTAGATTCAGCATGTTTTCTAGGTTGGAGGTTCTTCCGTCGCTGGAGAGGGAGTGAGATTTGTAGAGCTGAGCTCAAGAGAAGTCGGAGAGAGGGAGGGAGGGCTGAACAGAGGCGATCTCCGAGATAAGAGCTCGAGCTCGAGCTTCTTCTCCCTGACACTCACCTGCATATCAATGATCACGAGAGCCGATTTCGAGGGTGTGATGATTATGGGGAGCGTGGTCGTGTTGATCTTGAGAGAGGGAAGCGTAGAAGCTCGAGTGAGGTCCCAAACTCCTTCTCAAAGAAGAGCTCGTTTCAGCGCCAAAAAGCTGGATTTCCTCGAAGGTTTCCGGCTCACCACTGGTTGGGAGGCTCTCCGATGGTAATCTTCGTAGACATTTTGCTGGTGGGTCGAAGTCGAAGGTCAACACAGGTCAACACGATCGGTTCCTGGATGCAAGGAGCCATGCCGAAGGGCTGAAAGAGAAGCCGGCAGGGCTCGGAACACCAAACCTCCTTGGAGCGAGTCACTTGAGTTGCCCTGTTGCTCACCAACCACCTCCACCGGATCCTTCCCATTTCCTCTCTTTCATTCCAAGCCTCTCCCATGTCTGGCTCTTTTCCCTCTCCTCCTCCTTCTTGTCCTTCTCCTCCCCCTTCACCGACTCCAACCCTTCCCTCCCCCCCCGCGGCCACCTCCGAGTCCGGCCCTAAAACCTTTTCGATGGATGAGAAGAGGGACGCCTCCCCTTCCATAGCTGGGGACAACGACCGCGACGAGCCGTTAGCTCTGGAGAAGGGGAAGGTAGAGAGAGAGGTTGAAGATGGACCGGACTCTACGGAACGCGAGTGGGATCCAGCGTCTGCTGCAGAGGACGCGAAAATTACCTTTCCGGAGGGAGGTGTCCGTGCGTGGTTTGTAGTAGCAGGAGCATTGGTGAGTTCATCATCCTCTAGTGCAGAGGTTCTGAAAGGAAGCGGAGGCGAGGGTATTTTTTCGTCGGGAAATGAGCTCGACCTCAATCAATCGAGCTCGCGCCTTTCTCCTTCCCCCCGATCCTCCTCCTCCGTCTTCTCCCTGACCTCCTGCTGCTCAATGCTGCTCGGACAAATCTGCCTTGAGCTGACCTTGATACTCTCTTGATACCAAAGCACATGACCTTCGCGACTTTCGGATTCACAGTGAGCTTTTCCTCCATCGAAACGACCGCCCTCTCCTTCTCAGTTCTCGGTCTCTCTACAACCGCCCCATCCATCTCGCTGACAAGGAACTCGTCCCGACATTTTTTTTTTACTCGCAGAACGCGTGGGGAGTATTCCAAGCTTACTACGAGACCGATATCCTGGCTGCTTCCAATCCTTCGTCGATGTGAGCTCGTCTCTCTCTTTCTCGGTGGATCTGTTCTTCTCCGCCGAAACTGATCCTATCTCTCTCTTCTCTTCCTTCCAGAGCATGGATTGGTAGCTTGCAGTACTGTTTGATATTCTTGCCTGCCGTCAGTGAGTATCAGCGAGCTCTTGCTCGGAGCAGGGGTCTTCGGAGACGTTTCGACGCGTCGAGCTGATCCGAGTTTATCTTTCTTCTTCTTTTTCAGTTATGGGAAGGCTACTGGACACCGGAACATTTATCGTTCCCTATACCGTCTCAGCCCTTACCTACACTGTTTCTGTGATTCTGATCGCTCAGTGTAAGGAGTACTATCAGTGAGTCTAATGAGAAAAGATAGAAGAAGGTTGCTCGTTCTGATCGTCGCTTTCCCTTTCCTCTCAGATTCGTTCTTTGTCAAGGAGTGTTACTCGTGAGTGCTACGTAGTCCAATCATCGAAGAAAGACAAAGCTGAGGCTGATCTGATCCCCCTGTTCGCTTTCTCAGGGTCTCTCCGCTGGAGGTGAGCTGAAACCGGTCGTGCTGTTGTCTTTGACTTCGACGAAGTGAAACTGATACTACGTTCCTCCTTCCCCTTTTGAAACTCAGTCATGTTCGGTCCAACACTAGCCATCGTGTCCCACTGGTGTACGTCGCTCTTTTTTCCTTCCCTGACGGACGCGTCGCTGATCTTCCCACTTCTCCGTTCCTTGGGTTTTCCCCAGTCCACAAGAAGCGAGCCATGGCCTACGGAGTCGTCGCGTGTGGCAGTTCCATCGGAGGAACGATCTTCCCCATCATGGTGCGGAAACTGATCCCAATCATTGGGTGATTCGATTTCCTCTCGTCGCGTCTTGACATCTTCTCCCTCCCATCTTTCGCTGACTGCTGCTTCCTCTCTCCTACCCAGGTTTCAATGGACGATTCGAGCATGTGCTCTCATCGTTCTCTACTGCGTCACCTTCGGCTGGTGTACGCTTCGACCTCGACTCGAGCCCAAGGACGTCGCAGGGGGTCTCTTTAACTTTGCGGCTTTCAAACGGCCTCCTTTTTCGTGAGTCATCCTCTACGTCGCCTCCCGCTTTTATTTCGCCATTTCGCTCAGAAGCTGACCATCTATCTTCTTTGTTTCCCTTCCGTTCCTCTCCTTTCCATCTCCGCCCTCACTCTGTGAATCGTTTCCTCCCCCAGCCTCTACGTCCTCGGCTGCTTCCTCGTCATGTCAGGACTCTACACGCCTTTAACGTAAGCAGCTCTCTCTTCTCCCTTCTCTACCTCTCCTTCTTGACTCTCCTCCTCTCGCAGATATCTCGACGTCGCCGGTTCTCGAATCGGACTCGGCGAGTTCTCCTCCTACCTCGTTGCTATCGCCAACGCCTTCTCCTTGGTCGGTCGTCTAGTGCCTGGTTTTTACGCCGATAAGGTTCGCACAGCCCTCCGCTCTCCTATCCATCTAAAATCCGCGGCGGAGCGACGGTTACTTCGACGCGTCGCTGACTCTCTCTTCTTCTTCCCCTTCTTCCCGCTCAGGTCGGACCCGTCAACATCCTCATCCCTTTCAGCGCTATCTCAGGTATTCTCGTAAGTAGTCTGAAGACTTTCAGAAACGAACTCGCGACCCAAACGAGCCTGCTCACCACTACTCCTTTACCAGATCTTCGCCTGGCCCTACTGCACTTCCAAAGCCAGTCTGGTAGTCTTTTCCTCTCTGATGGGAATTGCCACTGGAGCTTTCGTTTCTCTCTTCTCGCCAGGAGTCGCTCAGCTCGGAGAGGTGAGTCCGAAGAGACGGAGAGACGCTCCTATCCCGTCGCGTCGTTGCTGACTTCGAATCCTCCTTTTCTTTTTTTCCCTTTCCCTCCTTCTCTTCCCACTCATCTCCCCAGACTCACGACATCGGACGTCGAATGGGGATGCTGACGACCTGCCTTGCGGCGGCAGCCCTCATCGGCCCTCCCATCTCTGGAGCGATCCTCTCCAAGACCGATTCTTTTCTCTCTGTCGCCTCTTACGCGGGTACGGTCGTCCTGGTGGGAACGGTGGTCATGCTTGGAGCTCGGTTTGCTCTCCTCAAACGGTGGTGGGGAAAGATGTAGACGGTGGAAGTAGGGCTCGAAGGAGAACGCGAACGAACCCACACCCGTCCGTCGCGTTCGTACCGAGGGAGGAAGAAACCAAAACATCTACAGTCATCTACTTATTCTCTCAACTCGACCCCCTATACTACGATACTCATGATCAGCTTTTAATCTTCTTTTCTTCCTCTAGGGAACAGAATTTTCCTCCCGCTCACGTGCTGCCGGCAGGCTTTCACAAGGATGTCGTTCAACTTCAAAATCGCTCCTTTCCCTGACTTTCCGACTTATTTTACTACCCCCCCCCCCCTTCCTTCCTCCGACACCCTTCTTCAACTTTCCAATCAAAGTTGGAAAATTTTAAGCTGGTTCAGAAACTTTCTCTCAGCCTCAGGTGCCTGGCGGCGATTGTGCCTCCCAAACCCTCTCCCAGCAGCCGATCTTCCCTCTTCCCTTTTTCCCGACGACCCTTCCCCCTCCAACTCCCTTCCCCCTCCCCTTCCCTTCCCTTCCCTCCTCCTGATCCCTACACCTTTTCCGCTCAATTTCTTCTCCCAATCCACCTTCCCCGGGCCTCTCCTATCCCTCGGACCACTCTAAACGGACGATGCCTCTCGTCTCCCTTTCCCTCTCCGTCACTTTGGGCCTGCTCGCCACCGTAGGAATCCTTCCTCCTCTCGCCATCAAGACTCCGTTGGCTCAGCTCGAAGGTGTTTTAGCTAGAAGGAAGGTGAGTTCTTCTTTTCATCCCGTTTACTATACAAACGAGCCGAAGTGGCGAGGACGGAGGAACGAGTTGAGCTCGGTTTGGTTCGAGGAGGCTGACTCGAGGGTGAGCTGTTTGGTTTGCCTTTTTCCAGGAGAAACTCGTGAGGCAACGAAGCAGGGAGGACGAGGAGATGTGGGCTGCTAAGATGGATCGGCTCGCAGCTGAGGAGGAAGCCGCTGAGGTGAGTTACGGGAAGGAAGCAGCAGGAAGAGGGAGGGAGGGATGGGACGGGACCGTCGAAGGAGGGAGTGACCTGACGAGCCACGAGCTAATCTGTCTCTCCCCTTCTTCGTCTTTGCTCGATACAGAGAGCTCGCATCGCTCCTTTCTATGCCTCGTCGAACATCCGACTCGTACGTCCTCCTCGTTCGAATTAGCCCGCGGGCTGTGAATCGGTTCCTGATCTTCGTCGCTCGCTCACACTTCTTTCCTTTTCCTTTGCTTCCTCCAGCCCGAAGAGATCATCATCAGGATCCTCGAGCTCGCCTTTCAGTCTCCTGCAAGCACTCCCACCTCTCCGAACCTCCCGCTCGAAGGCTCGACGTCGTACCTCCTCGTCTGCCGAGGATTCAAACAGATCGCTCTTCCGCTCGTCTTCAGTTCCATCTACATCTCGAAGACATCGCACTGTGAGTATATCTTCACTCTCCAAGACTGGTAGCTGTCTGACAGCGGTAGAAGAGGGAAGGTGGCTTGTCGCTTGAGCGATACTGACGCGTCCTCTCTCTCGTTCCTTTCTGACCTCTCAGGGAACCTCTTCTTCGACGCCAACGTCGGTCTTCTGAACGAATGTCCGGAGGGTCTGGCTCGAAGGCAATGGGTCAGGGAGATCAGCATCCTCGACTGTATCCTCCCTTCGAACAGGCCGGAGATGGGCAGGAGAGGATCGTGGAGCGGAAGAATCGCCCTCGGGAGGAGGAAGTCGTTCGTGGCGGGACCTCTCCAGATCTCTTCCGACGGCTTTGACCACGTTCAGCATATCTGCATCGTCGAATCTCCTACTCCCTTCAAGTCCTCCGACTACGTCGTCACTCGGTCTCCCAAGTTGGACGTCACGTCCCGGTCGCTCGGCTCGCCCGCGGTGGATCCCAACCCTCTGCCCAAACATCATCTCCTCCTCCTTCAACTCATCCAAGCCACCAATCCTTCTACTCTCGTCATCCCTTACAATTCCCTCTTCGATCTCCATCTCCCCGAAAAAGGAACCCTGCCTACCAACCGAACTCCCCTCAACATCTCCATCCTCTTCCCTCCTCCCGAAGTCGACCCCATCAAGACCAAGTACCAGACTGCCTGCTTCTCGACCAACCTTTCGAGGTTCATCCTTGGGCTGTACGAGAGCTTCGAGTGGACTGAGATGAACTTTGTTGGATTCCCTCCCGGTTCGTTTCGCTTTCCTTTCTTCCCAATCGAACGACGCGACAAAGAGAGCTGACTTCCTCTCCTCTGCTTTTTTTTTATCGGCCACAGCTTCTCAGAAGGCTCTTTCGGGGATGAGGAAGAAGTACGCCCGTGGATTTTGGACTGACGGAGCAGAGATCGACTGGACCTACAACGGGAGGAGAGGAGAGAGGGACGCGAAGGCGTTGAAGATCTCGATCGACCTGGCGCTTTGAGCGAACTTCATCAGTGAGTAGTCTTTTAAGATGTTCGAGGATGAATGATGGGTTCGTAGGGTCGTCGAAGGACCGAAGGAGGAATCTGGAACGGGCGATGAGCGACTCAGGTCGACTTGAACTGACAATCTTTTGCTCTCTTTTCTCAGCTTCCTTTGCCACAACCAACGTACCACGGAACATCACTCATGCATAGCATCCTTCTCCTTTACTCTCCCATTCAGAAATGCACGGAGCCAATAGTAAGCTTCCTTTCTTTCTCTTCGCTTCTTCCTCCCGTCTTCCCGCCCTGACTTCTGTTCTTCCTCCCACCTTCTTTTATCTCAGACAATACCAATCCCACCATGCCTTGTAAACTACCATCTCCCATCCTCTACCTATCAGCCAACCAACTTAGGCCACCTCTCTTCTCCTCCCTCCTACGAAATCACCTCGTCGAGTCGCGTTTAGCTTAACTTATGCATTTCTCTCCCTCTCTTACCTCCCTGTTTTGTCGTCTCTCTACCGGACCTTTCTATTCCCCTTCAAATTTCTCCCTTTTTCGTAACCCCACTTCGCTTTTCGTTCAGCTTTTCTAGCTTTCTTCGCCGCGTCGACCCTCCTCCACCCCTCTTCACTTTCGCACGCTCGTGCTCACCCTTCGCCTCTTCGTCCTTTACGGTCTTCTCACCGACCTCTACCGCTTTGTAGGCTCATATGGAAATGCCGGTTGTACTATCGTTCTTCCTCTCAAGACCGAGAAAGAACGAGAAGCAAAGCGAAAGAGGAAGAGCAAGTGCATCGATCCTTCCTTCATCGCGAAAAGAAGCTCGATGATCTAGGTAAGAAGGGCCAAAGGAGCTGAAATAGAGTAGCTAGTTCGGTATAGAAACCTTCCAAGCCGAAGGAGGGAGGGCTGGGCGAACCAAACGAGAACGAGAAAGGGAACCAATGTCAGCCGAGCCGACGCGTCTCTCTCCTTCTCTTCCTTCGACCCTGCCACCCTCCCCTCCCAAAGCTGTTCAGTCTCAAAAAAAAACGTACCTTGCAGCCTCCTTGCCGTAGGAATGATGTATGTCACGAGCAAGATCGCTCCGATCCCCACGCAGATCAGCGAAACAGAGTAGTACCCGTCTCGATCCATGACGCAGGTCCCACCGAGGGAGGAGCAGAGATGTTTGCCGTGTTCGGAGATGCACTCGGCGGCTGAAACAACGCGAGGAAACCGAGAGAGAGACGGTGGGCGAAAGAGAAAGGGTCAGCGAGGCAAAGAGGGAAATGGGTTTGGGTGAAGAGGAAGGGAAGGGAACGAAACTCACCCTTCACCACGACCTCGCCCGAGATATCCTGCTTGATCCGACAGGTTGATTTGGAGAGGTAGTCGACTCCTATTGTAGATGTGAACAAGTAAGAGGGGGAACGAAAACGAAGAGAGCGTCAGCGTCGCGAAACAAAACGAAGAGCGAGGAGTAGAAGAAGGCCGGACGAACCCTGAAGAACGAGAGGTTTCGGCCAGGTTCCTCCCAGGTTGGAAACTGTGTTGAGGAGCTACGAACGAGCAAGGGATGGGAGAGTCGGTGAATGAGAAGCATGAAGGGAAAGAGTGAGAGAGCGAGAGAAAAAGAGACAAAGAGAGAACGAGAGCTCACCGTCATGTAAGTTCCACCAATCAAAGGATCTGCGATCTGAGTGTGGAAAGCTGAAATTCCGACGAATTGGACGGTGCTGAAAGGACGAGAGGCGAGAAGAGGCGCGAAGTCAGTGAAAACGAAGTGAAACTGGACGCGTCGAAAGGAAAGGGAATGATGAATAAACTCACCTGACAAACGACCCCAGCACCGTGAACGCAATCACCAGCGAGAAGAAACCAGACGATATAGGTTGGCTTGTAGGGAAGTAGTAAACGAGCGCCATCGATAGGAGCCCGAAGACGAGTCGAAGGGAGAAGGCTGAGAGCCAGGGGTTGAGAGGTCGAGAACCTTGAGACCAGGAAGCGGCGATCCTGGAGACGAGAGAAATGAGAAAAGTTAACAAGCGGGTTGAGAAGAGAGGAGAGAAGAGGCTAAACTCACCATCCTCCGAGGATCTGAAACGGGAAATCGATGAGAACTGCAACGGCCATATCTTCCTTCAGTAAACCCTTCTCGAGAAGTTTGAGCGAAGTGACGGAGTCGTTGGCCATGAAGCCGATTTTAGCGAGGAGATGGACGATGATGAAGGATTGGATGTCTGTGAGGACCCATCAATGAACTCGTCAGTTTCTCGAAGTGTCGAAAGGAGAGAGATCAAGGAACCAACGTTTCAGCTTGACGATGCTCCACATGACCGAGTAAACCTTCTTGATATCCATGTCTGGATCGTCTTCGGAGACAGGGTCCTGCGAGGGCCGAAGCGAAATAAAAACTCAGCTCCACAGAGGGAGGAAGACGAAGGAAAGAGAAGGCGACGAACCTCTTTTTGATACTTGAGTAACCAAGCTGTGACAAGGATGTAGATCACGCTCCAGAAATGCAGATATCCACCGAGGGTAATGAGAGGCGTATCGAGTGGTGTTGAGCGGAAGTATTTGTTGCTGAAGACGGAAACAAGAGGAAGGTCAGCTCGCGTGCTCGAAAGTGAGAGAGAAGGTCTAACGAGACGTACCCAAACTCGACGGAGTTGAACGCGAGGAAGACCTGCCGAGCCCCAAAGAACGAAGTCAGTCCCAGAGGAAGGATAAGGTGATGTAGATGCCGACTCACAGTGAACGAGAGGAAGTAACCACTGTTGAGTCCGATCGTCTGAGCCGTCGAAGCGTACGACAGGTTCTCCTGCGACAGCAACGTCAACGCCCACCCGTCCACCGCGATGTCTTGCGTCGCAGCAAAGAAGATCAGCGTGACGAATATCAACGTCAGGAAAGGTACCGAAGGGACTTCCTACGACAGGTGGCACGTAAAACAACGAACACGGATCAGCTCTCTCCCTCTCTCCTTCAGCCTTCCCTCTTCCTCTCCTCTGTTCGTTCAACTCACCTCAGCCAGCCACCCATCGATCCTGCCTCCCAGCCACCACATCGCACACCCTATCAGCGCCTGCACAGGGATGATCCAAGATTTTCTCCGACCGATACGAGCTGAGAAGCAGGCGTCTACGATGGGCGACCAGAGGAGTTTGAGGGAGTAAGGGTAGGTTGAGAGGGAGAAGAGGGCGAGTTGGGAGTAGGAAAGTTTGGATTTGAGCAGGAAGGGAAGGGTTCCAAAGGTGAGACCGATGGGGAGGCCCTGGAGAAGGTCTGAAAAACGTAAGAGATGGCGAAGGGGGAGGAGAGGGAGGGAGGAGAAGAAGATGGTCAGCTCGACGCTTTCTTTTGTTTGTCATGCTGAGGAATCTTGACGAGCTCGTTTCTTGAGCTCGAAGGATGTAGTGAGAGCTCTCCTATCGTCTAAAGCTCGTCTCTAGCTCAAAGACGATAGGAGGAAAACCTTCCCTCCTTCAGAGGCTGCCTCTTCGAAAAAGGCTCAAGCTCAACCTCCTTCCTTCCAGCCCTCCCTCTTCGCCCGACTCGATGTACTCACAAAGCAGAATCAACAGCGCGAAATTCTTCCGATCCTTCTTCCCCAGTCCGCCACCCAGGACCTTCCCCACTTCTACTCTCGGATTCCTGCTCATCGTCCTCGAGAAGCTCTTCCTCTTCGAGTGTCCTCCTCCGTTCGAGTTTCCATGCGAGTTGTGTTCTCGTTCGTCCTTGGAAAGCAGCTCCATAGAGTCCTCTGGATGGGATCCACGTTCAAGAAGGTCTGAGGGAGACTCCAGAGTTCGAGGACGGAGGGAGGTTTGCATAGAAGCAGGAAGGAAGGAGCTGGTGGAGTCGGCTGAGGAAGAAGGGGGAGAGTCCGAGTCGGCTGGAGGCGAAGGAGAGGGAGAAGCGTTGCGACGATGGCGGGCTGTAGAGGAAGAGGCGGTGGTGGCTGACTTCCCTCCCATAGGTTCGAGTGTATGGTAGGAGGAAGGAGAAGAGAGAGCTGGGGTTGGTGAAGGGTAGGGAAGGAAGGAAGGAGGGAGTTGGAGAGGAGGGAAGGAAGGAGGAAAGAAAGTGACCTCGGCGACGTCTCGCTGGCAGTCGGCAAGCGCAGCTCAGAGAACGGTCAGTATCTTTGCGAAGAGCAACTTTTGGGAGGAAGCCACAGTGAGGATGATGAAGATGAGATCGAAGCCCTGATCGCAAGATGTTTCGGAACCGAGCAGATGAGATGAACAGCGGAAAGGAAGAACGAGAAGGGGTCGGATGTCGCCACGTCGCGCGAAAGGCGTTCAACGGATCATCGAAACATGCTTGGCTGCTACAACAAAACAAAACTAAGCTGGATATGCGAGAGAAGAGAAGAATTTGACGGTTCAGGCCTTTGAAAACGAAAGGAGTACAACTGATGAGCTCCCGAGTCGAACCAAGCGAAGGCACGTCGAGAGAAAGCAAAACAACTCACGTATCCATCGTCTCTCCTCCTCCCAAACAGACACAAATCCTTCATCCCTTTCAGCAGGATATCATTCGAGACTGATCTCTGTCCAGGGTGATGGAGGTTGAACGTCGTCCTACGCCAGCAGATCCAAGCTCCGGTCAGCGAAGCGAAACGAAAAACGACGCGACCGGCTACGCTTCTCGACTCACGCCGTGCTCCCTTCGACTCTCTGCTGACCCAACGACGAAGAAGATGCAGAGGAGGTCTTTCGTTTCAAGGGGATCCTACTTCCCAATCCAGACAACAGACCAAAGTCAGCTCGCTCGTCTTTCTTTCACTCACTCACTCCCTCGCTTTCCAAAACAAACTCACCTCTTTTTCCTCTTCAGCTCAGCTTCCCCAACCTTCTCGACAACCCACTCCTCAGCTTCACTCCTCTTCCAGAATCCCTTGAACTCGGCGCCCTCGAAGTCTCGGACTTGTTGTTTACATTCGTCCCTGTGTCGAACAAACCGCAATCAACCAAAGCCCTCTGAGACTCTCTCCTCTTCCTCCTCTCTCTTCCTCTCCCTCTCTCGTTCGAGATACTCACCAGGTCTCAAACACACCGATCTTTCTCCCAACTCCCACTGCGTATAATTTCCCTCCAGAATTCACCCTCCTTCGTCCAGAGCAATGCAAAACGAAGATGAGCTCGCTCTTCCTCTCTCCCCGCTCCTCCTGCCTCGTCTCGTTCGAGCTCACAAATTGTCCACCCCGTTCGTACCCCCTCCCTCCTGAGCAAACTTCAAAGCTTCTCCGTACGTCTTGAAGGACTTGTGTTTCGCTCCTGGGTAGCCTGAAACGGATCGTTCGGTTTCGTCCCTGTGAGAGGGAGGAGGGAAGAGGACTAGAGATGAGCTCGATTTCGTTCTTTCCCTCTCCGCTCTTTCTCGGTCTGTAGGAGCTGGGAAAAGGGAGACTCACCAAGTCTTGAACACTCCCGTTCTCCGACCGACTGAGACACCGTAGTACCTTTTCTTATGAGCTATGGTGGTGGATTTGGGCCTTTCAGAGAGGGGAAGAGGATGGGAGGAGGGAGGGAGGGAGGAAGAGGTGAGCTCGAGCAGAGTCGCCACCGTTTCCCTTTCATCTCTCCGTTCTTTTTTTCGTCTGTTCATACTCACATGATGAGCTGAAGAGTATAGTCCCTCAGAGAAGAAGCGTTGAAGAAGAAAGGAAGTCCTGAGGTGGGAAGAAGTGGCCGTTCGAGGTGAAAGGGAATTGGAGGAGGAGGCGGGTTCGAAAAGGCCCTCATCGTGCCTGATCGTCGAGGATGGTAGAACTTCCCGTCTTGTGATAGGGGCAAGAAGGAGTAAGCAAAGTCGTATGATATAGATGACCGAAGAGGGCTGAGAGAGAGTAGATGTATGCGCGGAGAAACATAACGGGAGGAGACGGGAGAGCAAAAAGCAAAAGCAAAGCAAACCGAGAAGTGGACGCGTCGACGAGAGAGCGCTCCAATGAGCGCGAGTAAATAGATGAGTTGCAAGTGAAAGAGGTTTAGGCAGGTGATTCTCCCTTTGCGATCTTGTCGAAGATCTAAGAGAGATTAGGGAAGAAAGAGAGAGGAAGTTAGCGACGCCTTTCAATCGCCGCGAGACGAAGACGAGAAGGAAAGAAGATAGAGAAAAGAAGCAAGAGACAAACGTACCCCAGCAAAAGTCTCACTCTCCTGAGCTCCCGAGACACCGTACTTCCCGTCCACGACGGTGAAGGGAACTCCCTGGATACCGAGAGCTTGAGCCCTGGCGTAAGCTTTGGTGATCTCAGGGACGAGGAGCTTGGAGTCGAGGAACTCCTTGGCCTGAGGACGAGGGGAGAGTTAAGAGGCGGGAGTAATCAAAAGAAACTGTGATCAGTGAGTGCATAGAGCGGGAGAAATATTGAGAAGACGAAGCGACGCGAATCAAAGCTGAAACTCACCTCAGCAGCAGTCTTGAACAATCCAGCTCCGATGGCTGATTGCGAGAGGAACTCGAAGTCTCCTACGTCCTTCTCGTTCTCGAAGTAGCCCTGTGAGATCGAACCGTAAGTCGGTCAGCTTCAATGGCGAAGAAGAGGAGGAGAGAGGAGAAGAGGAGATTGGGCTGAACGAAGAGCTGAAGCTGACCTTGAACAGAAGCTCTACAAGAGCCAACTGCATCTCCTCCCCACCCTTCTGGAACGCCAGAGTCAACAGCCTGTGAGCGTTGTGCGTCTGAGAAAGCTCTCCTCCGTACGAGCTGAGCAAGGGAAAGGAAATCGACGACGCATCATTCATTCAGCTTCGTCGAGCTCACTTCCTCCTTCTTCCTCCTTCTCCCCTTCTCCCTCTGGGCACTACTCACAAGTTGATTCCGACCTCTTTTCCTCGGGCAATCATCATCTTTTCCATGCTCGCCACCTTCTCAGCACCTCCGAACTTCTCAATGTACCGCTGTCGTTTGTTCGAAGGGGTGCTGGGGAGCGTAGGATCAAGGAGGAAAGGATGGAACTCGAGAGCGAAGTTGAGCGAGGGGTCCTTGGCTTTGGAGAGAGCAATGGCGGCTTGGATTTTACGGAGACCGATGAAGCAGAAGGGACAGATGGCTGGAAAGAGGGAGGGAGGGAGAGGTCAGCTTCGATGGAGAAGGGAAAGGACGCCGGTCGGTCGGAGGGAAGAAAGAGCTGGTGTAGACTCACCATCAGAGGTAATGTCCAGTTTTATGGTTCGAGGTGCGACGGTGGTAGCCATTCTGAGCACTTTGGAGGAAAAAATGGTGGCGAGAGCTTGTTGGGGATGGGAGAAGACTGATGGT
The DNA here is from genome assembly GCA_000950635.1 of Mrakia blollopis. Classification (NCBI taxonomy): domain Eukaryota; kingdom Fungi; phylum Basidiomycota; class Tremellomycetes; order Cystofilobasidiales; family Mrakiaceae; genus Mrakia; species Mrakia blollopis. The sequence continues at coordinate 1,560,183 of BBPU01000130.1, read as the reverse complement.
CGAAGCCGACCGAGTACTGAGCTTTCGCTCGCTGAATCAGTCAGCAAAGGCCAACTCGATTCCTCCACCTTTCTCTTTGTGACTTCCTGGAACTGACAGGACTTCTTTCGATAACTTTGAGATCAGTGGAAAAGAGAGATTCTAATAGGCATACGGTATACAAAGAGAGCTAGATTAATGAAAACCTGAACGCTCCAGAAAAGCAAAGCGACATTTAGAGACCAAAGGGAAGAAGGCGTGACGACGACGAAGTTGCGAGAGAAAAGTAGGAAAAGCATAGAGGTGGACGGGAGGACGTCCTTTTAGAGGATGTGAGGGTGGAGTGAGAGCAGCTAGGTGGGTGTAGCGAGCGATCAAGGAAGGGGTGATGGAGAGGGAGAGAGAGAACAAAAAGACGCGAGAAAGAGACGAAAGAACGAGAAACTAGATAGATAGCAGGCCGGAAGAGAAAAATTGAGTTTATACGCTCAATACCTAATCGAAGCTGATCTTAGTTCCGGCTCCGGGAACGATTCCTCCAGTTCGGGCTCCACTGTGAATGGAGAAGAGGGAAGAGAGGAAAACAAGTTCAGTTTCGTCGCTTCGCGTTTCGAGCTTTAGATCGTCAAGGAAAATGAGACTAACCCTCGGGGAGCACCTCGTCCTCGTCCTCCACCTCGATCAGAGAATCCTCCTCGTCCTCCACCACGTCCACCTCCTCGGTCAGAGAATCCACCTCGTCCTCCTCCTCGTCCTCCACCTCGACCTCCTCGGTCTCCACCTCGTCCTCCTCCTCGGCCACCTCGTCCTCCTCCAGAGTCGTTATCCCTGGGAGGAGCGTAGTCCTGAAAAGGAGAGAGAGGGAAAAGATGGAGAAGGGTCAGCTTCGAGGTTCTCGACGAAGTGGAACGACGCGTGGTTTCGAGAAGCGAAAAGAAAGACTCACGATCCGGCAGTTTCGTCCAGCGACGTCCTGTCCGTTCATAGCTCCAAGAGCCTTAGTGGCTCCCTCCTGGTCGGCGAACTCGACGTAGGCGAATCCCTTGGGAGCTCCGGTCTCCCTGTCGGTGGGAAGTCGAACGGAAGAGACGGCTCCGTGCTCTCCGAAGATCTCCCAGAGTCCATCCTCAGCGATGTCGAAGGAGAGGTTACCAACCCAAAGGGTGGTGGCGGGAGGGTTAGGAGGTCGATCGGACTGGTACTCCTTCTTCTGCTCTCGAGGAGGTCGAACGGTAGCATAGTCGATCCTGGCCTCTCGTCCGTCGATGGTCTTGGAAGCGTTGTATCCCTTGTCGGCAGACTCCTGGTCGGCGAACTCAACGTATCCGATTCCTCGCCTGAGACGGAGAAAGAGAAAGAAGAAGGAGTCAGCGACGAAGTCGAGGAATAAGTGCGAACGAAGGCGACACGAGCGAGCTCAAAGGCAAAGCGAAGACTCACGATCGTCCGGTCTCTCGATCCATCTGGATTCGAGTAGAGGTGACCTCTCCACAGTCCTCGAACTCGGACTTGAGCCAGTCCTGGTCGACGTTCCACGAGAGGTTTCCAACCCAAAGGGTGGTGGTGGGAGGGTTTCCCTCTCCAGTGAAGGCAGCGGCCTGGTCGACCTTGGGCTTCTTGGTGTAGTCGGCGACGGGCTCCTCGGAGGCCTTTCGCTTGGCTGTAAGAGGTGGGGTAGAGAGGAGGAGAAGATAGGTAAGTAAAGGTATGGGTCTCGGCGACGGCGAGCGAGAAGCGGGTGAGCTCGAAAGGAAGAGGAAAGGGAACGAACTGGAGACGGGAGCCTCAACCTTCATCTCGACGTCCTTGGTCTCCTCCTCATCGGAAGAATCGTCGGAAGAGTCGTCGCTGGAGGACTCCTTAAGAGGTGCGAGAGGGATGCAAAGAGGGGAAGGTGGCACGAAAGGAGGGAGGAGGGAAGAAGGGTCAGCTCGCCGCAAAAGTTTCAGCCCACCTCGACGCGCGAGCTACTCCACCGTCCATCCATGAACGAAAAGTTCAAACTCACAGCAGCGGCAGCCTTAGCAGCAGCGGGCTTGGCCTCCTCCTCGTCGGAAGAAGACTCCTCCTCAGAGCTGGACTCCTGTAGAACGGAAAGGGAAAGTGGGGAGAGGAGGGAGTTCAGCGAAAGGATTTCGACGAGCTCGGAACGGGAAACGGAAGCGAGGTAGATTTTGTACGAACAGCGGCAGCAGCAGCGACCTTAGCAGCAGGCTTAGCCTCCTCCTCGTCGGAGCTGGACTCCTCCTCAGAAGAGGACTCGGCGGGAGCGACCTGGAGAGGAAAGGAAGAGGGAGGGAAGAAATGAGCTCGGGAGGAGGAGGAAGAAGGAAGCGGCTCGTCCGTCCCAAACACTCACGACGGCCTTAGCAGCAGCGACAACGGGAGCGACGACGGCCTTGACGGCAGCGACGACGGGGGTCTCCTCGTCAGAGGAAGACTCGTCCTCGGAGCTCTCCTCCTCGGAGGAGCTGGACTCGACGGGGGGAGGAGTGGGAGCCTTCTTCTGTTCAAGCGTTCATGTTCAAGCCAAAGGGAGACGATGAGCCACAGGGAAACGACGAGAAGCAAAGCTTCGGCCAACAGGGTAGAGCAGCGAGAGGAAACTAACAGCCTTCTTGGACTTCTTCTCCTTCTTGGCCTCGACGGGGGCAGCAGCAGCAGCAGGGGCGGCCTCGACCTTCTTGGACTTCTTCTCCTTCTTGGGGGTAGCGACGACCTCAGCGACCTTAGCGACCTTGGTGGACTTGTCGGACTTTCCCATTGTGTAGTGGTGGGGGGTGGGTGAGGGGAGGGGGAAGGGAGGGAAGGGGAGGGGAGGGAAGGAGGTGGTGGTTGAGAGTTGGTAGACTTCTCGACCTCTCCCTTCTCCCTCCAAATTTCATCCAGGCCTGCCCCGCTCACAGCTTCTCCCAGTTTATTTATTTATCCCTCCACCGTCGAGGAAAAGTTTCCAAAGAGCTGAATGCAGTAGTCTGGGGGCGAAGGATTTTGAGGCTTGAGATCTGGAAATGGAAGATTTGACGAGTAGCGAAAGAGAAGGTCGATTCGATGGGCGACCTCAAAACGCAACGGCACCGTCCTTTCTCACCGCCCAAGCGCTTGCTTAGACCGGGTGAACATGGCTGTACACATTAGGAGTTATGTCATAATACTTGGACTCAAGGTCTAGATCTAGTACGAACCACGCTGAGTGACGAAACAGACCGCCCTCCTCCTCCCTCACATCTTTCCCGACCACCCTCCGAGGAGAGCCCACCGAGATATCCCCATCACCAGCGCGCCCAAAAGCACTACAGGTCCGGCGAAGGAAGCTACGGCAAGGAAGGAGCCCGTCGAGGAGAGGATGCTGGAGAAAGAGGCAAAAGTCAGCGTTGAGTTGACGAGGCAGAAAACAAAAGGAGAGAGAACTCACGCTCCAGAGATTGGAGGTCCAATCAGTGCAGCGATCGCGAGACAGGTAGTCAGCATTCCCAGGCGACGTCCCAGGTCGTGAGACTGGAAGATGGGGAGGGCGAGGTCAGCGACGAACGAAAGAAGAGCGAACACGACGCGACTCTTTGATGAGAGAACGAACCTCTCCAAGTTGAGCGACTCCAGGCGAAAAGAGGGAAACGAAAGCTCCCGTAGATATACCGAGGAGCGCAGAGAACACGGTCAAGCTGGCTTTTGATAGGCAGAAGGGCCAGGCGAAGATCTGAACGGAAGCGAGGGGAGAGGAAGGGATGAAGGATCAGCAGCAATCGGATTCGACGAGAGTGTCGGTAGCTAATGCTCACCAAGACACCAGATATCAGGCTAAATGGAATGAGGATATTGACGGGGCCGACCTGAGAAAGAACAAAGGAGAAGGAGAAGGAGAAGGAGATGGAGTTTAGGGACGCGTCGGGATCTTCCACTCTCGCCTTCTCCAGCTCTACAGAGAAGGTGCTCGAAGACCCTGAGCTCACCCTATCAGCGAAGAATCCAGTCGAGAGCCTGCCGACGAGGGTGAACGCGTTGACGATAGCGATGAGGTAGGAGGAGAACTCTCCCAAGCCAATCTGAGCCGCAGCGACGTCGAGATATCTGCGGGAGGAGAGAAGGTGAGAACGAAGCTCTAGACTCGGACAGTAGGACGGAAAGAGACTAGACTCACGTTATCGGCGTGTAGATCCCCACCATAACGAGGAAACAGCCGAGGACGTAGAGACTGCTCGAGGAAGAGGAGGTGAAGAGAGAAGTGAACAACAAGGTAGAGGTGGATTAGAGAGTTCAGATATCGGAGAGAGATGGCGAAGGGGATTAAAAAGAGGGCAAAGAGAAGACTCACGCGAAAGAAGGTCGTTTGAAAGCCGCAAAATTGAAGAGTCCCCCGGGCGAGCGTTTGGGTTTTAGTCGAGGTCGAAGCGTGCACCATCCGAAGGTGACGCAGTACAGGATGACGAGGGCACAAGCTCGTATTGTCCATTGAAACCTGGTGATTTGAAAAGCATGGAATTCAGCGAAAGATGAAGGGAGGAAGAGGTCGAGGCGCGACGGAGGAAAAGGAACTCACCCGATGATCGGGATCAGTTTCCGCACCATGATGGGAAAGATCGTTCCCCCAACCGAGCTACCACACGCTACCACTCCGTAGGCGAGAGCTCGTTTCCGGTGAACTGGAGAGAAGAGACAGGAGGAAGGAGAAGAAGGGAGGATCAGCGACGCGCTCTCGATTCTAGACGCGGCGAGAACGACTCACACCAGTGAGAGATGAGAGCCAGAGTTGGACCGTACATGACTGAGCGACCGTAGCAAAAAGAGCATCATTCAGCGCGAGTGGGAAGCAGGATAGCTTCCGGCGACCCGTTTCGACTCACTTCCAGCGGAGAGTCCCTGCAGAACGTGAGGGCTTGAGTCAGCACTTTCAGCGTTGTGGTCTCAAGTCTGTACACTTTAGAACTCACTTGTAATATCCCTTGGCATAGGGCGAATCTAGAGGCCGAGCGAGCAGGGAAGAAACGGAAGTCAGCGAGTCGCCCCTTCCTTCGAAAGTCGAGTCGTGCAGATCCACTCACTGGTAATACACTTTGCACTGCGCAGTGAGGACGATGGATAAAGTATAGATTACGGCTGCGATGGTGTAAGGAACGATGAAAGTTCCAAGGTCCAGCAGGCGTCCCATCCCTGACCGAAGACGCGTCACGAACAGGGGAAAAAACGAAATTTCAGCCCTACGAGCTTCAAGATCAGCTTCTTCTTAGGAAGAAGGACGACTATTACTTACCTACGGCGGGTAAAAGAATCAAGCAGTACTGTAGACTCCCAATCCAAGCTCTAAGAAAGGGGGGACGAAAGAAGAGAGACATCAACTGCAGTCGCGGGAGGAAACAGACCTGTCGAGAGAAACCAAGGAAGAGTCGAGCTCACATCGAAGACGAAGAGGACGTAGATAATAAAGATTCCTCGTAGAAGGCTTGGAATACCCCCCATCCGTTCTGAAAGAAGGGAGAAACGAAACGAGAAACCGAGGATAGGCGAGTCAGAAGGAAGTCGGGCGCTCGTTGAAAGGAGGATCAAGGGCGAGAAAAAACTCACTGTGAACCCAAAAGTCGCGAAGGTCATATGCTGAGAATTCAGACGCAAGGTGCGTCAGTTTCGGTTGCCGTCAAGGGGAGAGAAGGGAGGTTGAGAGAGAGGGAGGAGGAAGGGAGGGAGAAAGCCGCGAGCTCTGCCGTTCTCGACGATGAGCTCGACGAAACCTCCTTCCCTCCATATCCCTCAGTCTCTCTTTCAAGCTCAGCGCCTTGAGGTCGAATGAGTGAGACTCACCACAGCTCCTGCTACCACAAACCAACCCCGACCTCCCTCCGGAAAGCTGACGTTCTCGTCCTCAGACTCAGAGGCCTCTTCGTCGAACTCCCTCTCCACCGAGTCAGGTCCATCTACAACGACTCTGGAGACACCGCTCTTCTCCAGCTCAGGCTCGTAGATGTTTTCTGCTACAGAAGGTGTAATTTCCTTCTTCCTGTCGATCTCGTCCATCTCAGTCTCAGAGCTGATGTTGACTCGGTGTTGGCCGCGGGCTGAAACGTCGTCTTGTACGAAACTTTGCGGAGGAGGGACAGAACGCTGAGAGGGTCGAACTGAAGGGGGGGGTCGAGAAAGGAATAAGAAGGGGAGATGCTGAAAAGTGAGCTGGGAGTTTGTGGACAACGAAGGGAAAGGAGGTGACTCGAAGAAGGGAAGGAGTCGAAAGTGTGAGCTCGCCTTCCTCCCCTTCGTCTCTTCCTAACAACCAGCATCGATTCCACCCGCCCACTCTTTTTCTCCTCGGATATGGCCATGGATGCACAAGCTCCTCTTCCCTGCCTCCTCCTCGAAACAAAGCACCATATCCTTCGCTTCTGCGATGCTTCAACGCTCGCAAGGACCTCTCAAGTCTCCCTCGCCTTCCTCGAGCTCGCCTCCCCTCTTCTCTACCGAGATATCCATCTCCCGGACGCGAAGCTCCTTCCTCTTCTCTTCTCAGAAAGGGTGAGTCTCTGCTATCCCTACCACGGCTTTCAAAGCTCTCGCTGAAGTGGACGGTCGTCTCTTGTTTCCATCTCTCTCTTCTTCCTCCTCCTCCTCCTCCTCCTTCCTCTCCCTCCTTCAGTCCCAGCCCTCCGAGCCTGAAATCGAGCGATTCCTCTCCCTCGATCAGATCAAGACGCTCACCATTGAGCAGGTATCCGTCCCCGTAGGGCTCGAATTCGCATGCTGCCTGGATCGAGCTTCCTTGTCGAGACCGTTGGAGCTCGAGCTCGTGGACGTTCGCCTGGGAGAAAGCTCCTTCAACTACCCTCTTCATCCCTCTCTCTCGATCCTCAACCCGCGCACCTTTCGTCTCGACCCCTCCTTCCATACTCCGGTTCCAGGCGTTGACCAGGACTCACACATCCATCCTTGGGACCGACTCCGATCCTTGGTCTTCGTCGACGGCCGAGCAACCTGTCCGCTCGGAGTCCATGGTATGGTTGCAGAGAGCCAGGGAAGAGGTGGCTTTTCACTACCAGTTTTCCGGACGGAGCGAGGATCATTGGATCAAGTGGATGGAATGCGTGGACGCAGACATAGTTGACCTGGAGGAGTACGAGAAGACCGTCAGCCTTGAGGTCGCGTCGGACGCTCAGAAGGTGCTGGTCGAGCAGGCGTTCGAAGAGAGACAGCTCTAGAAGTCGCTTGGACCCAGATTGATGGTCAGGGTGATGAAGTCGTGAGTTTATCTCATCTGTTCCCCTTCTTCTCTCCCTAGCACCGGCTGACTTCTTTTCTGTTCGTTTTCTCAAAGTCAAAGCACCTCCTCCTCGCTCTAATCTACCACCGTTCGGCAACCTCACTCCCTCCCATCGTCACTCCCGAGCTCATATGTCTATCCATGATTTTCTCTTCCTACTCGCCGAGTACTCGCAAACCCGTTTTCCTTCTCTGCTTCTCGAGAGGCCCGATCTTGACGACCAGGCAGAGAGATCTTCTAGGACACTTCTGTCCCCAGATCGTAGCTCTCCAGGGCGACTCTCATTCGGTACTCCTGCAATTTTCTCTCTTCTATATGCTTCCAGGCCATAGCCTGCTTCCTTCGCTCGTCCTCCTCTCCACTGTGGTACACTTGGAGCCCATTAGATCGGCAACTCGGCGTGGCCGACAAAGTAGCCGATAATCGGAAATCTTGTCGGCGATTCCTCTTGGCGAAAATCTGCATCTCGGCAAGCCGATTTTGAGCCGAGAGCCGATTTGGACGACTCGACGCGCCGACCATCGGCTCTCGGCTCTCTGACTTTACCATGGCAGTAAAGGGCAACTTAGCCTGCTCAGAAGCTTTAACTGAGCTATGGGAAGTACTTACCACAAGCTGAAGGTCTGGGATGACCTAGATAAGGAGGGAGGGATGTGTTCGATCACGGCTCTTTTGGCGACGCGTCGCGACTCGCCCAAGTCTCCTTCGTGCTCGCTTTATCTCGCCTCTCAACCCTTCTCCGTCAGAGCCAGAGCCTACTGTATAGCTTAGACCGCTGCTCTATGTTGACCAGGCTCAGAAAATCTTCCTCTCCTCCAATCTGCCGAGAGCGCCGATTAACTGGCAGAATCGCCGATATATCGGCAAGAATCGGCAGAACTGGCGCCGAAATATCTGCCGAGTGCCGATATGGGCAAATTTGCTTGAAATCGGCTCGCCGAGTCAAAAAGGCCCGCCGATCTAATGGGCTCCAAGTGTACACTGTGGGAGTCTCAGGCTCAAGCCGCCTCTCCCTTCCCTCCTCTTTCGTTCTGCTGGGACCGATCGCTACATCCTCATCTCCGTCGTCGCTGAAGCTACTACTGGTGGCTCTTGAAATAAGTTCGCTTTCCTCTGATCCCACTCAAAGGTTCTTTCCGTCGAGACGGTCGGAAGCAGGTCCTCGTCTCCTGCTCCGTTGCACGCGCCTGCTACTTTTCGCTTGAGAGCTCTGTTGAGACATCCTTCTCAGCTTATCACATCTCTTTCTTCGATTTGCTCCTCATCCTTGTTAAACAGACCCATTCCAATCTTTCAGTCGTCCTCACCATCTCCCTTCTTCCTCTTCTTTCCCTCCTTTCCGTTCTTCTCCTTCTCGACCTTCTCGTCCTCGTCCACCTGATCCTTTCCTGCTCTATCCGACCGTTCCTCCAACCTCTCACTCTCCATCACTTCCTTCACCTCGTCCTGCTGCTTCTTCCTCTCACTCCAGTTGACCCCGTACTCCTTCGCGATGGACTTTATCTCGTCCCGGACGAGGAAGCCTTCCTTCATGAGAGACCGATGGAGCTCGACGTCGAAGCTGGAGGGGTTGGCCATCAAGCGAGAGGAGGAGAAGGGGGATCAGCGATCGCTTCGCGTTCACGTCCTCACATCTCACGACGCGACTTCGTTCGAAGAACTCACCCGTGCTTTTCGTAGAGCTTTGCTTGTCGAGTAGAGATAGAGCGATCTGAATTATGATGATCAGGGAGATGACAGAAATGCTCAGCGATAGTGTACAAGAAGATCGACCCAAAAACAGGGATCGCGACTCACCCAACACGGTCCCGTACCCTGGCTCTCGAGAGTGAAGAAGGAAGTAGCAGTAACCTCCAACCAACGCTCCATGTCCGATGAGGTAGGTTACTGGCTCCATCACGTCCCATCCGACGTCGGGATGAAAGCTGAGCTTCGCGACGACTGCCCAGTAAAACAGCAGACCTCCCAGCCCACCCAAAGCGACCCTTCTCGCTCCTCTCCTAGCTTCCTTGTCGCACAAAGCCTTCAGGTCGCCCAGTTCGCGAAGAGACTGCAGTGAAGAAAAAAAACAAAGAAGGGACTCAACGAAAACGAACGACGCGGTCCAAGACTCCAAGTCGCCTGGATCGAAGACAAGAGCTCACGTCGTTGATCTTCCCAAGCCGACTCCTAAGGAAGCGAGTTCGAGCAGAAAAAGATGGTACGAGGACCTCCAGCGTGAGCGGGAGGTTTGTCGAGCTCGCTGTTGAGTTTGGAGTTGAAGTTGAGTTCGAGGAAGCATCGGACGAAGGAGGAGGCGTGAGAGCGATGTGGAAGGATTTGACTCGGGCTGCTTGGTGAACGAAGTCTCCAATGTCGGTTCTGTCGTAAGAGGTAGGCCGTGGTGAGATTACGCTCTTCTGGTAGGGGAGGAGAGGAGAAGAGGGAGAACGAACGAATTTGACCAACGAACGCCACTGCTGTTTCCAAACCCTCTGAACTCAACGTTCCCAACCGAGCCAGGAGGCATCTCCGCCGATATGAGCCGAGCGACGTAGGATAGTGGCTGGGTGGGGTGAAGGACGAATGCGCAAGGTCGATCAACGGACGGAACGGGGAGTGTGAGGCGAAGGAGATGTGAGTTTGTAGGGGAGAGTTTTCCTGAGGGGTGAAAACCAACAGCCACAAAAGATTTCATTCCTGTGAGTATTATGTGGAGATCAGAGAGCCAGACTGGCGAAGGAAAGAGACGAGAGAGCCCACCTCGGACGACCCCCTCTTCCCCTCTCATCAAGCCCAGTTCGTCTTCCTCCGTTTCTCCATCTTCCCTCCCCTCGTCGCTCAGGTCGACTACCCTTTCCCCCGGATGTGCTATCGAAGTTCCATCGACGCTGACCCCTGATGCTGGTTTGGTCGTCTCAAGTGAGGGGCGGCTGGAGAAAAGGAGGGGAGGGAGGGAGGAGGAGAAGGAGCGTCGAGCTGACTGTGGAGGTTGCCGAAAGAGGAGGGCTGTTGCAGGTTTGCTTGGCGAGAGTAAAGATAAGGGTCGAAGGGGTTGTATAGAAGGAAAAGGTGCTCGCAATCCCCTTTGCATGTTTACGTTGGGATGTTCTGAAAGAAAGGAGGGAAGGAGCGAGCTGCCTTTCGAACCTGGCGGAGTCCGATGACGAGGGAAACGCGTCGATGGGAGATTTTTCCTAATGCAAAGCAAAGTTTCAGCGGATCAGAAGATGCATGATGGATTTGGCGATCTAGAAACCCAGCCCTTTAAAAACTCCTAATCTGGAGAGGTGAGAGAAGATAAGAGCAATCTGTTGTGAGGTGTCGGCTCTGGAGGAGGATGGTCTTCAGTACAAGTGAAGAACCTCCTCCTCTCAGTGCGAGCCCTCCTTATATACTCTACGAAAACGATCCGCAGCACCTATGACGTATCTACTATTACAAGAGATGACTAAGCTACCAACGGAGAAACTACTAGAACTATGGAGAAGAGAGAAGGTGCTAGAAACAACTCGACGCGGCTCGTCTCAATGACGCACTTCTCAACAGATTCGACAGGACGTCGCGAGGTCGATTGAAGGAGTTGTCCACGAGACGAAAGAGACCTTTTGAGAGGTAAGTGAAAGGATATCGGTCTATCAGAGGCAAAAGTTCAGCTCCGAAGAACTGAAAGGCGGGAGGAAGAGGCGAGGGAAGAGTGTTGCTCACCTTCTCTTCGACGCGATGAGAAAAGGGAATCTGAACGCGCCAAGATCGGACTGAGCACGAGATGGACAAGCATCTAGAGAAGAGACGATCATACGTTAAGAGCGATGTCTCGAAGAGGTGACTCCATCCCCTACGACCACAGCGAAGGACTTGACCCTTGAGAGGAAGAGGTGTTCTTCGACCTGAGATGGCGAGCTTGTAGAGCGAAGGAACGGTTTCAGAGTTGGTAGGGGATTACTCTTCGTCCTCGCCCGTAGTATACAAGAGCATCGAAACGAGGAAGAAAAAAGGAACGAACCCTTGGGCAGAAGAACTGTTCCAATTGCTCGAATCCGACGATCTCGACGTCGCTGTAGAGCAGCTGAGAAGCCATCTAGAGGAAAGCTTGAGCCAGGCTTACTCGGGAGCACTTTGCGAGAGTTCCAGAATCGGCGAGAGAGACACGTGGACGTGTCTCTTGGTCTCCATGGGAAGGGAAGGGAGGGGAGGAAGGGGAGAAGGAAGAAGAGGAAGAAGGGAGGAGGTGGGAAGAGCGTTGGTGGGTTGAAGGAGAAAGGAGACATCCATTCTTGAGCTTGATCGATAGTAAGGGTGAAGCGAGGTGGCTTCAGACCTTCGGAGTGGCGATGGGAAGGAGAAAGGTTCATCGAAGATGAGTGTTGGAAGCAGGAAGGAGGGGAAAAGACACAGACGAGCTCGACGCTCCTCCTTCCCTCCCTTCCTCCCATCGCCCATCTCCTCAAAAAGCAGCCAAACCTCCATCCACAAACCCTTCACCTCTTGTCTTTCCCCTCTCTCGACCTCCTTTCAACTCACTCCCCCTCGCTAAAAAATGTCCGACGCTCGTGCTCTCCTCCGAGCTCGAAAGGCAGCCACAACGTCGACTGCCTCCTCCTCCGCTTCCTCCAAACCCATCCGACCCTCCGCCGTCCGAGCAGCCGCCAAACTCGAGGAGAAGACAGCCGCCAGGGCCGCCGATAAGAAGAGGACTTCTACTGCCGGAGATGGAGGAGCTGGAGGGAAGAAGAGGAAGGTCGGAGTCGAGGGACCTCCCAAGACGAGCTCAGGCGTTCCAGAGGGCTTCTTCTCTGATCCTTCCAAGACTCTCCTCGCCCTCTCTCAAGATCCTGAAGAGTCCGAGGAGGAAGAGGAGCCAGCTGTCAAACCATCAACCTCGAAACCAGCCGCGTCAAGCTCAGCGTCCGGACCTCCTCCCCCTCCTCCTTCCAACACCGTCGACGACGAGTTCGACTCGTTCCTTTCCTCCATCGTTTCCCAACAAGCCTCAGCACCCGAACCCTCCTCCCATTCCGCACCAGCACCCGCTTCCCCTCCAGCCAACGCTCGCGCAAGAGCTACATACGCCGCCGAGCCCGTCCGTTTGAAGGAGGAGAAGGAGGAGGAGGTCGTCGAGGAGGACGCTGGAGCGATCAGGAGGAAGAAGGAGCAGGAGGAGAAGGAGGAGATCATGTCTAGGTTGGAGGATGAAGAGAGAGCTCAGTGAGTGCACGCTTCTCTCAGCTGACTGGTGGTCAAGGGCGTGAGGAGGTTAAGGACAAGACGAGAACCCGAACGAATGAAGCTCACCAGTTTCCCTCCTCCTTCACTTTTCCTCTGTTTCTATTTCTCCATCGTTCAGAGAGGATGGACTCGATCGTATAGCAGCTCTCAAAGCTCGTCTAGCCGCCGTCAAGAAGGCCCGGGAGGAAGCCAAAGCGTCGAAGGGGAAAGGGAAGGGGAAGGCGATGACGACGGAGGAAGCTTGATCGATGCGTTTTGCTCTCTCTTCCTTCCAGCTCGCTCCTCTCTGGGAAAGTGTCGTAAAAATAAGTCAAAATTACACACTCATAGCTCCTTTAAGTACGTTCAAAGCGGATGCAGTCCATCGTTCTTGGGTCGCTCGTGTCGAGGAGGATTTGGCATCCCGTGCTCCTCGAACCAGATCTCGTCGGCGAAACGAAGATCTTTGGCTCGAGAGACGGACATGGTAGTGGTTCCTTTTGGAGCTCGGTTGAGCCAGATCCACTGCGAGAGAGGGAATGGGAGGTGAATGGTCGTCAGCTTCGAGAGCGAGGGAGGGAAGAGAGAAGGAGAACGAGAAAAGTGTGCGCGAAGTACCTTGTATCGAGCATAATGAAGAACGGTAGGTCCCCAGCGTTTAGCCCAGTCATCGTTGCTATCTTCCCAGCCTGGCCAGACGAAGATATTGTCGCTGAGAAAGGACGAAAGGGAAGGGAAGGAGAGGTCAGCTTCGACGCGTCGCCGCTCTCTCGGTCTTGATCCGTGTTCCACGTACACGTCTTTGCAGTTACTGAGCACCCAAACAAAGAGGCGAGAAACGAGTCTATAAGCTTCCGGCTCTGAGGAGAAGAGAGCAGAGACGAACGAACAAGTGAAGGAACGAAGGGACGATCTGTAACGGGAAAGAAAAGTCGATGAGCTGGAAGGCACTTGGAGAGAAGCAAGACGCGTTAAAATTACTTACCAGACTCTTCTCCTCTTCTGGGTTTCCAGTGTGACCCTTCGAAACAGCGATCGCCTCGGCTTCCGTAGTATCATCGCGTCCGTCGCTGATGTCAAGACCGATCTCAAAGAAGGTCCGAGTGCAGGAGGTGACCTCCCAGGAGAGGGGAAGGTCTGCGAAAAAATAAAATAAAAAATGATGAGGTTTGGTCTGAAGGGGAGCAAAAGGGAGTGGATACACACCCATGAACATCTGAGAAAGTTCGAAGGGAAAGTCGGTCAGCGGAGGAGTCGACGCGTCTTCCCGTCTCTATTCGAACACAGAACGGTTCGCCTCACCTCAGGATGCACACGCTTGATAGGATAGAAAAACCCTTGATCTCCTCCGACGTTATCCTCGATCTTCCCCGACTCTCCAGTCGTGTAGGTTCCCTTCCAGATTGCAGAGCCGACAGGGCGAACGACCTTTCCCGTCGAGTCCGTCTCGTCAGGGTAGTAGCGACTCCCCATCAACCTGACTTCTCGCATTCGATCCAGATCACTATGAGAAGAGTAAAAGCGATGAAGATAGCATCAGCGAGAAAGCGGAGGGGAGATGGAGAATGGAGGGAGAGAGAGAGAAAGCGATACGGACGCCGCCATGATACAGGAACAGATACGAGTCGCGCCGTGCCAGGCATCATCCAGGGGTGCTCCCGGATGGTAAGGGAAGGCAAGCATGGTTGTCGGAGAGAACTGAGGGAAGATCTGGTCCCAAAGAAGAGCAGGGTCGACGAGAAAGAGTCCGTCGGTATCCGCGAAGAGGATTCGGTGAACGGAGGGAGGAAGGGCTTCGTGGAGGAAGAGTTTCATGAGACCGCCGACATAGGAGTGACTGAGGTTCTCAGGATAAGGGTTGAAGGAGGTCGGTATCGAAGGGAGTCAGCAGAGAGACGAGACGCGACGATTGAAGAGCAGCGACGCGAAAACTCACTGAATAGACCACATTTGTCCCTCTCGATCTATACGAGCAGCAAGTTCGTGTTCTGTTCGAACGTAGAAGACAACCTTGACGTTGTGAGCTGGTCGATGGATGAGAGCGAGTCTGAGATCGAGACGCGCGCGAGGAAGGAGGGGGAAGGTGAGCGAGCGAGGAGAAGGAACTCGAGGAGAGAGAGGGATCTGAGCTTACCGAGCCTCTAGGTAGGTAGCAGCATCATCACTGGCGAGAATGTGGATCTCCAGAGGACGAGATATATGCATGAGAAGACTGGTGTAATGGGACAGGATGAGGAGAGGTCAACTCGCCGAAGCTCAACATCTGTCCTTCCTTCTTCTCGACTCACCTCTTCACCGTCACAGCTGCGAATCGAACACGAATCGCGTCAGCTTCGAATTGAAGTGATTTCTTCTTCTTCCATCTTTGGGCTCACCAGCCTCCTTCGCGCTGTCCAGTCCTATGGTGATGAAGGCGAATGTGACGGTGTCCCAGCTTCCTTCTGGGCTGGTCGAAGTCGAGGTTCTGAGGGCAGCTGGCCAGGACGTTCCATCTTGATTTGAGAAGTGTGATGCAAGGAAGATGAGGATGGATAGGCAGGCGAGGGGGAGGAGGAAGAGTTTCCTTCTCTCGAGGAAGCTGAGGACGCTTTTCATAGCAAGACGTTGGAGGTCAACTACTCGAAAGCTCGACTCGAGGACTAGTTCGTTCACGACGGCCATCTCGCTCTTTTCGTCGAATTTTTCACATCTTCACTCAAGACCATGGCTTCTCTAGAAAGAGCTCAGCTTCGACAACGAGGCATCGGAATCTACAAACAGGTGAGGCAGCCCTCTCGTCAACGCTTCGATGGGGTTGAGCTCGAACTCACCGTGATCTGTCCTTCCCTCCTCCCTCTCGTTCTCCTCAGCTTCTCCGCCTTGCTCCCGACTAGTAAGACCCCTTCTCTCGACTGAGCCCGTATCCTAGCTCACACTTATGTCCTTCCGCAGCCCCGATCCTTCTTACGAGTTCGCCAATCGTGTGAGGAACAGTTTCAGGAGTAAGTTCAGCCCTCCCTAGCCCTCCCCTCCTTCCTCCTCCCTCCCTGCTTCGCCCCCTCACTCGCCATCTCCCCTTCTGGTCGATATCTACAGAGAACTCGGACCTTAAGGATCTAGCGGAAATCAAGAAGAAGCTCGATCTCGCAGAGCATGTTCGGAAGGGTTCGTCTGGTCTTCCTGCTCTCCCCGGCCGCCCCCGCCGCAACCTCTCGCTGATCTCGTCTTTCGTCCCTCTTGTTGATCGGTCTTTCAGAAACTCTCGCCCTGATATCCCTCGCCAAGTATCGTCATCTTCGACGAACGTATCCTCCGCAAGATTGACGACGATTCGCGGCGATGATGATCACCTAGTGAGCTCGGGCTTCATTCCCTCTCAACTTCTCTTCAGCCAGCTCTGTGATTCAGCCAGAAATGAACTCACTCTCCATTTCATCTTTTGGGTGAGCGGGTGAGCAGATCTTTCACTTCGAGAACCCTACCACGCCCCCCAACGCCTCTGGCCTACTGTATCAGGCGATGCCCGGACTCGCTTCCTCCTGCCTCCCTCCCCGTTTTCTATTCTTCAGACGCAGCCGAAACACAAATCTACAATATGCTACAACCTCGTAAGTCGGCCTATCTACCTCATCCTGTCGTAAAAGACACCTTGAACACGCTTTGAAACAGCGAAGCTGACCGACGCGTCTTCCTTTTTCTCCTCGTTCGCGGCCGGTTTGGATGGTCGGAAGGGCGTCGAAGCTTTTGTATTTTATCTTGATGCAAAATAGCGTTTGCCCTGATTCTAGGGAATTTAGAGAGAATTTGTTTTTGGAAGAAAGGCCTGGGCTTTGGGAGGTCGAGAGAGGGAGGAGGAGGGTGTTGGTCGAGAGAAACGAGACAGTCTGGTCAACGAGGGCTCGTCCTTTCTTGCATACTCTCCTGCTCTCTGCTTCAACCCCGTGAACTTTTCTAGTAGATTTCGCAAGTCTCCAGCTCATCAGGACTGCAATTCTGTCCATACGAGAGGCAGAGACGAAACGAGCTGTCTTGAAGCAACGGTTTCTTAGAAGCCTCAGAACATGAAATTAGACTCCCCCTCTCGTCGAAGAACTCCCTCAAGGCTTCTGCTTCTTCGGCGCTGATCCTGCCTGTCCCCAAGGCACCATCGGTCGTCCCATCCCCAGCCTCTTCTTCGTCGGAGCAGCAGCAGCTTCAGATGATCCACTTCCTCCCGCTCCTCCTCCCTCTGAAGGCAACCCCAAGTTCTTCATAAACTCCAACGACGAGTTCGCGGCCGACGTAAACCTATCCAACGAAACCTTAGGAGCCGCGAAGGTGGAGGGATCGGCGGAAGAGGTGGTATTGGCGTCCATGGGAGGAAGAGTGTATCGATCGGTCGTCGCGAGACGAAGAGGGAGATGTTTGGGAGGATCCTTCATCGGTGGAGGATTGACGAGTTTCCGTCTTGGGTTGGAGGAAGTGTGGAAAGGTCGAGAGGGTGGTGCTGCTGGTTTGGGAGTTGGTTTTGATGTTTGAAGGGAGGGTGGGTTCGATCCTCCTGCTCTGCTGTTGGCGGACGAGGCGGAGGAGGAAGAGGAGGGGACCGAAGGGACTTGGAGGGAGGAAGCTCGAGAGAATCCTCCGAGTTGGGCTGGAGGAGGAGAGCGAGAGCGGTAGGCTGGTTGATGAGAGACACCGGGTGAGGCTGATCGTCTCTTGGGATCGTCATTTCCGCTGCTGAAGAATCCTCCTCGAGTTGATGTCGAGCGTCCAGAGGTAGCTGTGATTCCTCCGTCCCATTCAGGAGCGAGCTTCGCATCGTCGCCGCTGAGGAGAAGGAAAAAGAAGAGTGAGCGAGGGTCTCGAAAGAAGAAGAGGGTGAAGCTGGAGAAGGAGACTCACGCGTTCTCGATCTCGACTAGGATCGCTGCTTCGTCGACTGGGGGTCTTCCTAAGACGGACATGATAATCTTTCTAGACCCAGCGTCGATGGTGGGAAGAACGCTGGTTCGAGTCTGATGAAAGAAGAAGATAAGAGAAGGAGATGAGCGGAGGATGATTGTGGCGAAACGAAAAGGGAGAAGACAAACCTTGACGGGTCCCTCTGGAGGTAGGAAAGGAGAAAGCTGAAGATAACAAAGCTAGATATTAGCGAGAATGTCGACGGGATGGAAGGGGAGCCAAAAGAACTGACCTTCCGTTCCTGAAACTGCCCGTTCGACATTCGACCCTGAGTGTAGGATGCGTACTATGAGAAAGAGCTTGTCAGCCGAGTAAGCACACTGGAGGGGAAAGAAATAGAACTCACAAGAAGAGCCTGAGCTCTTGTCATCGCGACATAGAGAAGTCGACTGGAAGAACGCAGCCAATCGGACGATCAGATCAGCTCGACGCGTGCAACGAACGAAGCGAGGTTTGAAGTCACGAACCGTTCCTCCATCTTCTCCTTCTCTTCCTCACATCGATAGAAAGGATAGATTCCAGCTTCCACTTAAGAACGAGGCCAAAAGCGAGGGTCAGTTGGGGGAAAAGAAGGGGAAGTCGGGGAGAATTGAACTCACCACAAGGAACGAAGACAGCGGGCCACTCGAGACCTTTGGCAGCGTGGACGGTAGAGATGACAACTTTCTAAGAAGCGGAAACGAAGGAGGAAAGAGATGATTTAGTGAGCTCAAAGCGACGCGCGAGTAGAAGGAGGAGGAAAAGCACGGACAGGAACGTTCGCTTCCTCTTCGTGCGTCGTCATGTCGGTAGAGAGCATCGAAGCTTCGAGGAAGACTCTCAGGGGAGTAGCTCTATAGAAACAACACGCAAATTCAGCGAGCGAGCGAGTTGAAGACGTCTCGAACGAGCCCAACGCGAAGTGGAACTCACGGAGGTGGAATCTCCCTCACATCCTCCGCATCGTCGAGCTCGACCGATGACGATAGTTCAGCTTGGGCTTCAGCGTTGTTGGAGACGAGGGCCGAGTAGTTGACCTTCGGGAAACAAAGAGGAATAGAAGCGAAGATACAGATCAGACGGGACGAGCCACGCGATATGAACGCGATATGAAGATTCGAAGGAAGTAGACGTACCAGCTCCATGATGTTCTCCAACCTATCCTCCCACTTGTCATCCTTCCAGTGCTTCTCGAAATCCACCTCCTTCAGCAGGATTTCGATCAAAGCTCCGACGGTCTTTCCCTGGAGCGGGTCGAAGGGGAAGGAGTAAATTAGCAAGTTCGTTCGACCTTCCTCGTCGACCCTCACGACGAAAGGAGCGAGGACTTACCTCATCAGCAATCTTCTTCAGCTTATCCACGACCTTGAGGAACTGATCCAGCGAGCTTCGAGCAGCAGTCGAGATCTTGACGGTACACTTTCCTCGACGCGAGAGCGTGATTGGACTGACGTTGGCGGCCTGGGCGGAGGAGATGATGCTGTCGAGAGTCTGCGAAAAGACGAAGGAGACTAGTCAAAAACGAGCTAGGGTCAAGAAGGAAAAGAGAGACGAACCTTCTCTCCGATTCCTCGTTTGGGGACGTTGACGACTCGAGCGAAGGCAGGCTGGAGATTGAACGGTAACGTAAAGTCAGCTGTAGTCGAAAGATAGATGCTAGGATAATCTAGAGTTCACTGAGAAGTTGGGGTTGTCGGCGAGCTGAAGATATCCGAGAACGGTCTTGATCTCGGCTCGGTCGAAGAACTGAGCGAAAACGAGAGGAAGTCAGCTCTCTCGCGAAAGAAGAGAAGCTCGAGGAGGAATGAACGGAGCGGACCTTGTGCCCAGCAGCCATTCTATTTGGGATTCCAGCTCGTTGGAAAGCCTGCTCGATCGGTCGACTCAGAGCTCCGTATCGTACTGTATCTCGACGCGAGGAGGAGAAGGAGGTCAGTTCTGCTTTCCCCTTCTCTTCAGTACCGATGCGTTCAAAAGGAAATGATTGCAACTCACAAAGCACAGCAAAATCACTCCACTCCAGTCCAGTGCAGATCTTCAGCCTCTTGATCTCACTCGCGATGAATGTCGCTTCCGTTTCCTCGGTCGAGCATCGCTTGAGAACGACGGGAGAGCCGGAGTCGTGGAAGGGAATAAGACCTTTGGCGTGCCGAGTCTGGTCTGGTTAGAGATACAGAGACAAGGAAGAGATCGAGGAGGGTCAGGTCAGGTCGAGCGAGACGTGAGCGAAGACGAGAGGGAAGAAAGTGCGGACCTTGCGAGATGATGGCGTAAGAAGCCTTGAGGATCGATCCAGTTGAACGAAAATTGTCTTCGAGCAGGATGACCTTGGTCTTGGGGAAATCCCGGACCATATGGCTGAGGTTCTCGATGTCTGCACGAATAAGGAGAGGAAGACAAGGCTCCAGTCAGAAAGGATGCGACGAGGAGGAGAGATCGAGAGATCTCACCTGCACTTCTCCAGCCGTATATGCTCTGATCAGGATCTCCGACGATGGTGACGCATCCTGAGCTCTTTGCGAAGAGTCTAGGAAGGGAGGAAAGGCGCGATGGTCAGCGAACGACGAGGAAGAGACGACGCGTATCACAGGGAAGGGAAAATAACGAACTTGAGGAGACCGTATTGAGTCACGTTCGTATCCTGGTAGGAGAGGGGAAAATGAGCTCGGAATATGGTACCAAGATAGCTTGACGGAGTACTCACTTGGAACTCGTCGACGAAAATGTGCTTGATCGACTTGAGAACCCACGGCTCCTGCTTGAATAACTCGGCTCCTCTCAACAGCAGGTCTTCGAAGTCCAGAGCGTCTGTCGCCTTCATCCTAGACTCGTACTCGGCGTAGATCTGTGTTGATTCAGGTTACAAAGTCAGCTTCTGCCTCTTTCCGATCAGGAGGGAAAGAGAGAGAAGGGACGACGCGAAGAAGTACTCACCCTCGAAACCATCAGCGTAACAGGATTCCTCTCCACCTTCGCCTCCCTCTCCATCGACATTGGAGTCTTCCCCATCGACTTGGCCTTTCCAATCATGTCCAAACAGCTCTTTGCGTCCAGCTTGGCCTCCAGCGAGTCGAGTTGCTCGGAGAAAGAAGAGAGGATTGACTTGACGAGTTTCTGGCTGTCGCTCTGATCTTGGACGGTGAAGTTGTTGGGGAGACCGATGTGAGAAGCGTAGCGACGGAGGTAGCGAGCACAGGTGGCGTGGAAGGTTCCTATGAAAGGGAAGGAGGAGAGAGGGTGGGTTCGAGGAGGAGAAGGAGGAAGAGGGGGAGGAGGGAGGGAACGAACCGAGGATGAGCTGAGAGGTTCGTTCAGAACCGATGCTCGCTGTGAGTCGAACTTTCATTTCCGTCGCAGATTTGTTGGTGAAGGTGACGGCGCAGATCTCGTTGGGTAGGATTCCGTGAGATTCGATGATGTGGACGATTCGGCTTGTGAGAACTCGGGTCTTGCCTGAGGGGAGGAAACAGAGAGAGGGAGGAAGGTGAGCTTCGTCTTTCAGGCATGAGCCCTCCCTTCAGATCGCCGAGGCGTTGGACTGACCTGAACCTGGTCCAGCGAGAATCTGAAGTGGTATAGAAGGGTCTGAGGTGACGGCTGAAGAACAGGCGAGAAGGAGGAGCGCGAGACAGGTGGAAGAAGGGAAAGGGAAGGAGGAGAGGAAGTTGAAGGTCAGCTCTGTTGTATCTCCTTCTGTATCTCCTTCGTCCTGACCTTCTCGTCACTGTTGACCTCCCAGAGCACGTACCTTCATGTTGCCTTGGACTCAGAGATGCGAGATGAGCAGGTACTGCGTCCATGCTCGAGCTGATCGGACGGGAGGAAGACGAGGGAGGGAGCTAGGGAGGAGGGGGTGGGAGAAGGAGGAGCTGTTTGGGAAGCTCGAGAGAAGGTCGAAAGCCAAGAACGTGATGAGATCGAGAGTGTGTGTACTTGTGTCTTTGACTTCTGACAAGAAAAGTGGTCCGAAAAAGTCGAAGGATTCTCAGAGCTCGTGGTGGGTGAGAGTCGAACGACGCGAAGGAGGAGAGCTCCGAAGTCGTTTGCCTCCTCACCGCCATCATCCGATCCCACCCCGCATCCTTCCTTCTCTCAGACGCGCAGAATGTCTCTTACAGGTATCACTTCTCCCCCGGGCCCTCCCCCACTCTTCCCCCTCGAAATCAAGCTCCACATCCTCCGCTTCTGCTGTCCTGCGACGCTGGGAAACACCTCGAGAGTCTCCCTCGCTTTCCTCGAGTTCTCCTCCCCCATCCTCTACCAAGACATCGAGATCGTAGGGCTGAAGAACGTCGAGGAACTGTTCTGTTCGAGGGTAAGCATATTTTCTTCGTCCTCATGAGTTTGAGAGCTCTGTGTAGGGAAGAAAGCGAGGCCCTTTCAGTTGAGCTCGAGCTCACACCTCCCCCCCTCCCTTCTCCTCTGGATCATGTTCGCTTTCCTCTCCTTTTCAGCTCCCACCACTCGACCACTCCCACCTCCACCCTCACCTCTCACTCTCCTTAATCCGAAACGTTACCGTCATCCTCACCTCGGACGCAGGAAGAGAAACTTTCAACCTCTTCACTTCGAGACTCCCTCCCTCCTCTTCCTCCCTCCCCGTCGATCTCCTCACCCTTCACCCTGTCCGTACCCGGCCGGGAGCTCAGTCCATGGAGGAGGATGCAAGATGGGCAGCCGCCTACTCTCGCTTCGATCCCCTAGAGGTCCACGTCCGCGGAAAGGAGAGGTCGTCGTTCGAGGAGCTCCCCTGGTTCCGTCTTAACCTCTCCTCCGCCGTCCGATGGCCTAGACTCCGTCAACTTCTCGTCTCCAACGCCAGACACAACAACTACATCTCACACTCGGTCCTCTCGGACAAACCCTTCACGCTTGTTTTTGACCTCGCTTTGAGTCGAGACGAGCCGTGCGGCGAACGATGGATTTTGTCGGTTGAGTACGAGATGAACGCAGATGGGATGCAGTCCGAGCAGGTAAAGGAGTTTGTAGTCCGTGTGGGAGGAGGAGGGGTTGGAAGGTCGGCGTTCGAGGAAGATCTGTATAGCATATGGTGACCTCGAGGAGCCACTGAGAAGGAGATCGATTCCTTCAAGCGACGAATCCGATTCGAGGTCGTGCCCTGATCGTGAGCCTCTATCCCTTTCGTACGATGTTCTCTCTCATTGTCCTTTGCCGACTGGACTCCGGCTTTCTTTTATTTTCGCTCTGAAACCAGATCCCTTGCCGACGACAACCCGCGACGACGCGATCAAGCTTGCGTCCTTCCTCTCCCTTTCACGAACGGTCAGTAACCACCTCATCCCTATATCCTCTCGTCCCTTGCGTATTTGACACCTGATTTATCCTGTTCCGTTTCGCAGAAGCCCTTCCTTCGCTCGCATCAAGACCGTTCGCTGCCTTTTCTCGACACGACGCGACGCCTTCATCCCTCGCTCTCCTCTACGTCTTCGTGAGTCTTATCACGAAACCCTATCATGAATCTCAAGCTACCTTCTCTCTCTACAGGTTCGAGCCTGGCGGGTTTGATGCCGCGAGAGTGAGTTTAAAACGACAGGCGACGCGTTCTGATCACTCAAACGAGAAATCATCGTCCTCTTCCCGTCGCCTTGGCTCAGCCAGAGGTACGTTAGACCTAAGCTGCCACAACTTGTTCACTTCAGAAAGATATCTGCTTCGACGGGTGTTGAAAACCTTCCTTCCTCGAAAGAGCCGTCGTCAAGGCTTTACCTCCGTTCTCATTTTTGGGTCGAGCTCGCTTTCCTTCCCTTCCCTTCCCTCCTTGCTCTCCAACCGCTTCATGCTCAGACGAGCTCTCTCTACCTTCTCTTCCTCCCTCCTCCATCGACCCACTTCCTTCCCCAGCACGATGGAATCCTCCCCTTCCTTCCAAACGCTCCTCCTCCAAACGATCCCTTCCTCCATCAGTTTCCCTTCAGGGATCGACTCGGACTCTCCTCCCGTCATCACAGACCCGGAAACCGAGAGGGTCATCAAGCTTGCAGCTCAGAAGATCAGGGAGGGCGAGCTGGTAGCTTTCCCTACGGAGACGGTGTATGGGTTGGGAGCGAATGCGCTCAGTGGGGAGGCGGTGGAGAGGATTTATAAAGCGAAAGGTCAGTTGAGACGGACGGACAAGGCCGGGGCTCGGAGGGAAGGTTTTCACTTAGAGATGATTGAAGAAGGTGGAGAAGAGGGTGGCCGCTGCTCTTACACTGGATTTGGGGGTGGTGCAGGAGGGAGGGGAGGGCAGGAGAAGTGAGGAAAAGAGGAAGAGGAGGAGGAGGAGCGGAAGGAGAGTCGAGCTCAACTTTCTCGACCCTCCTTCAATTGCCCCCTTGGAGGCTCGATGGAACAGATCTTTCAGATCATCTGCCTTTCGATATTTCGAGGGAGCCGCCACGGAGAGTCATCCTTGAAGTTTGAATCCCTGGGAGCTCCCAGGGAATTAATTATCGCGAAGAAGAGCTCGCTTTTGTTCCTCCGTCGCTCCCTCTTCGTTTTTCCTCTTTCTCAGCTCTCGATACTGACTCAAACTTTCATTCTCCTCTTAGGTCGTCCCTCGGATAACCCTCTCATCATGCACATCTCCTCCCTTCCCATGCTCCACTCTCTTCTCCTCCCTCCCTCCAACCCATCGACACCTCTCCTCTCCCCTCTCTACACCTCCCTCATCGCGTCTCATTGGCCAGGACCCCTCACGCTTCTCTTCCCAACCAACCCATCCCTTATTCCAACTCAAACAACAGCCTCTTTACCAACAGTAGCCATCCGTCTTCCCTCCCACCCCGTCGCTCGAGCACTCATCCATTTCGCGGGCGTGCCTCTCGCCGCTCCCTCCGCCAACTCCTCTGGGCGGCCGAGTCCCACGAGAGGGGAGCACGTCATGAGAGATCTGGGAGGGAGAGAGGGCGTGAGTGTGATTCTGGAAGGTGGGAACTGTGAGGTTGGAGTGGAGAGTACCGTGGCTGTTGAGGAGTCAAGCGACGCGAGCGGGAGGGAGGGAGGAGGAAAGGGAGATTTGAAGGTGTTGAGACCTGGAGGAGTGACGGTTGAGCAGTTGCGGGAGGTGGTGAGAAAGGTTGATGGAGAGGGGAAGGAGAGAAAGGTGCTGGTTTACTCGAAGGACTTCAAGGACGAGAAGATGGAGAAGGCTCCGACGACGCCTGGGATGAAGTACAAGCACTACACGCCTTCGATACCTGTCTACCTCTTCGCCCCCGCATCCTCCACCGCTGGAAGTAGCGGCAGCAGTCATCCCTCTTCCTCCTCTTTTACCACGAATGGCAACGACGCGTCGAAGCCCCTGCCAATACCCTCCTCGACAGCTCCCTCGCCCAACGTTTCCTCTTCTCCAGCAACCATATCACCACTCCCGACCCCTTTCGAAGCCATCGTCTCTCTACTTCCTCCCACCACCAACAACCTTCCCAGACCAATAGGACTCATGCTCTACGACAACTCTCCTCTCTCCCTCCTCCTCCCTCCATCATCTCCCTCACCCAACCCTTCCTCCTCCTCTTCTCCAACCTCCACTACCCCCTCGAACCCTCTACAACCGTCAATAAAGGATCTCACCTTCATCCACCACCCCCTCGGCTCTCTATCCAACCCTTCCCAAGCCGCCAACCGACTCTTCGACGGCCTGCTCAGGCTGGAACGAGAAGGATGCGGTGTGATCTTCATCGAGGAGGGAGAGGAGGAAGGTGTGGGGAGAGCTGTGGGAGAGAGGGTTGGGAAGGCTACCGGTGGGGAAAAGGGGAGGGTGCTGGTCAGGGTTTAGAGTGGTGGCGAGGAGGAAGAGGGAGGGTCGTGCCCTTGCCTCTCTTTATTTTGTTCCAGCGGATTAGACCGAGTGCTCAATAGACTTTCGGATCTCTTAAAAATCGGGTCATGTTGGCTTATAATGATTTTGTACCGCTTTCGAGCTTGGGATGAGCCGTTCATCGTCAGCGGAGCAGAGTTGAGTCCAGAAGTCGAGCGAGTTTGCGTGAGCTCTTCTGCTTTCTTTCTTCCCTCCCTCTCACGAGTTGAGATTCCAAACCAAAACGTAGTCGTGAATATCGTCTAATCTAATACATAAAGCTACAGCGAAACTAAACCTCCCCAGATATACTCTACAAAACCGCAACGTCTTTTCTCACTCTCTCCTCTCCGGCCTCGTCCTCTTCCCCTCCCTCCACTCATCCTCCCACTCCCATCCGCCCTCCCACCACTCCAGCCCCGCCTCCTTCCTCTTCTCCATCTCCTCTGTCCTCCCCTCCTGCAAGCACCTCGACATAATCGCCGCAAACTCCTCGTCCCCATCCTTCTTGAACCTGTTCATCAGCATCGACAACATCGGCGCCGCATCGCGTTCGAAGGAGAACCCTCCCGCGCTGGCCGGTGGATCCCAGTCAGACCATTTGGAGGGAGGTTGGAGGTCATACATGGATGGGTATTGGGAGGAGGAGGAGGAGGACGAGAAGGGGAAGGAAGACCCGAGGGAAGGGGCAGGTGGTGGTGCTGCGAGGAGATGAGGTGGAAGAGGTCGTTGGTCTGGGTTGAGGTTGAGAGTGACTCCGACGTGGATCAGGGCTGGGAAGGTGGTATGGGAGATCTCTATGGTGGGTTCTGGAGGAGAGGGAGAGGAGGAGGGAGACGAGATTGAAGTGAGGGTGATCCAGGAAGTTCCAGGGAACGACCGAGCGACGAAATCGGTGAGGAAGAGATGTCGAAGGTGGTTTTTTGGTGTTCCGAGAATCGAGCGTACAACTTGCTTGAGAAGAACGGAGTAGATGTGCCTGATGGAAGTGGGAGAAAAAGAGGAACGGTTGAAAGATCAAAGATCAGTCTTCGGCGCGTCGCGCTGGAAAATCTCGTCGAACGAAAGGAACTCACCTCCCATTGCTCACTCCCTCCCTATCCATCACCTCGATCACCATCTCCTGCATCCTCACTTCCGGCATCCTCCCACGATCCCAGGGATTCCCATTTCTCAACACCTGCTCTCCCCACGTCTCATCCCTCGGCTCAAACCCAGCCAGCCTCATCCACTCCACCGCCTCCCTCCCCTTCTCAAACCCGCACTCCTTCGTCACAGCTCCAACCAACAGCTCCCACGTCTTCCTCCTAAACTCTCCACCCCTCTCCATCACGAGCGTAAAGAACCCTTCGAACGCAGCGCCTCGAAACGACGCCAGTTCGTTGTGCTCCTGCTCCGACGTCTTGAAATTTGCTCTCCGAAGAGATTTTGGGGGGACAAGGAGTTGGGCTTCGAAGGTCTGGAGGTTGGGTCGCAAGGAAGGATTCGAGTAGGACGCGATGATGAGGGAGTGGAGAAGAGCAGAGGAGAACGCGTCTGCTTCGTCTCTTCGACGGAGGGTGTCGAAGGTGTGGCGGAGGAGGAGATTGTAGAGTTTGATGGTTTGGTCTTTTGGAGGTATGCTGTTGAGGATGGTGACGGCGAGAAGAAGACACTCCGCGCGTCGACGGCTGCAAAGGATGAGGAGGAGTTGTTCGGCTAAGGGGAGTGGGAGGGGAGCGAATTCGACGGGCGAAGGAGGGAGGGAGTTTGGTGTAGAGGAAGGCTCCAAGTCGATGATGGTGTTGTGGGAGGCGGAGGAGGAAGAAGATGCGACAGGGATGGTGGAATGATTGAGAAATATCCAAGCTGCTACGCTCTTGTCTCGATGGCGAGAGAGGAGATCCACGATCCGATTCCGAAGGTCGACGCTGAGAGGGATCCGAGGACGCGACAAATCTGCTCCCATCCTCCTGAACGGTCTAGCCAGTCTCGAGACGTTGAACGTGCTCAGACCTCCGTCCGCCGATGGAAGAGATCGTTCGATAGAAAGGACCATCCGATAGGCGAGGAGGTGAAAGTGTCTAGAGGAAAGTTGAGGATCCTCGAGAACTTGACTCGCGTCCCAGAGTTCCGAAAGGGACAGGCCGAACTGGCAGACGGCTGCTGATCCAAGGTAGGAGGAAGCGTCGAGGTCCAGGATCTTTTTGTAAACGGCCATGGAGTGGTCCGATCCATCGAAGGTTTGAAGGATCCTCCTGATAAAGAACGAGACTCCTTGATCGTCGCGTCGACTTGTGAGAGCTCTGATGATGAGATCAACGGTAGGGACCACGTCGTCGAGGGTCCGGAACCGCTCTAAGATGAGATCTAAGAGGGCTAGGACGTCTTGACGAGGGAGGGAAGTAGATCCAGCGGGAACGAGGGAAGGGAGTCGAGGGAGAAGGTTGGTGAAGTGATGGACGGCTTCGAAGGATTCGGATCGGGTGGAGGTGGAGGAGAGAAGGCGTTGGAAGAAGGGGAGATAGAGGGATAGGGAGCCATCCACCGAGAAGGAGTAACTTGAGCGAGGGATGGTGGAGACTGAAACAGCGAGGGCGAAAGTCAGACGACGCGACCTCAAGAAAGATCTTCGCCTCAGGACTCACCTGCTGAACCCAACTGCAACGTCGCCCTAGCAACCCAGTACTCGTCCAGACTCGAGAGCTCTGTAGTCCTGCTCTCAACCATCTTCGAGACCATCCTAGCACAATCCTTCCTTCTGTTGTTGAGCTCGTTGAGCTCGTCCAGACTCAACTTCGAGTCCTCCTCCATCTCGTGGGTCGTGAAGGACGAGGTTTGACTTCCGAGAAGTTCGAGGGCGAGCGATAGTTCCTTTGGAGAGATGCCGAGTCCTTTGAGGGAGATGCTGGGTGAGGATAGGAGGGAAGCGATGGAGGTCTCGAGCGAGGGAGGGAGAGAGAGGAGGACCGGGTCGGGATGAGCCGAAGGCGGGGTGGTGAGCTTGAGGTCGAGCTCGAGGAGGGGTGGTGGTGGGATGAAGGTAGGAGGGAGGATGGCGAGTTCGATAAGGAAGGGCTGTGGTGGTGCTGATGGTGCTGGGAGTGACGGACGAGCTTGGAAAGGATGAGGCTGAAGACGAGGGGGAGGAGGAGGAGTTGGACGAGATGGAGGAGGAAGAACGTCGATCCCTCCTCCTGCAGTGGCAGGGGGAGTAGACACGGATTCCTCTTGCTGGGACGTCGACTCGTATGGCCTCTTGATCTTGGTGAACCCTCGAAGTTTTCTTCTCCCATCCAGCGTCGTCCAGCTCGAAATCTTCTCCCTCTCGAACGTCCTCCTTCCCTCCATCTCCCCTCCTGCTCCTTCTCTCGTCCATCCACCCGCACTCGAGTGCTCCTCCGTCCCTCCGTGGGATGCCGATGAGTACGAAGCGTGGGTGGTTGCGCTGCTACTGCTGGTGATCGGAGGAGCGCGAGGCGAGAGGAAGGGAGCTGGTCGGGGTGGGGGAAGGTGGAGATGGAGGAGAGGAGCGGGGAAGAGGGAGCAGCTCGCGAGTTTGCTGCTAGAGGAGGGCAGTAAAGGTGGTGGATCGCTCTTGACGAGATGGGAGAGGATACGACGGATAGCCATTCCATCGCCTGAAAGAAGGAGGCTAGGAGGGGAAGAGAAGAGAGAGACGGATGGGGGATGGGAGGTAGGAAGCGGGGCGAGCGCTCGACTCGGAGACCTCGCTTTCAGCTGGCGATTCTGACCTCCTTCGAAAAATTGAGAAGTCATTCTATCCCGAAACCGAAATCTATAAGAACCAAACGAACCAATAGTGTAAAGAGATGAGTGAGAAAAGAGCGTGAGATCCAAAAAATAGAGAAGCAAGGGATACATTGTTTCCAAGAACCAAACCAAAACCGAAAGCAGAGAAAGGAGAAGAAGAAAAGCTTCTAGTGAAGAGATTTGACATGCTGGCTCGGGTTAGGGCTTCCATTCTGAGCCAACTCGCTCGTAGTCTGTCCATCCCAAGGCAAACCCTCCCCGCCGACCTCCTTCTTGAGTTCAATGTCCGACGAAGAAACCTCCGCGTCGTCCACGTCCGCGTCCTCCTCGTCGTCCCAGACGGCCTCAGGGATGATGGTCTCCCTCGCAGGAAAGGATTTGGCAACGACAAAGTAGACGAAGGCGGAGATGAAGAAGCTGAGAGAGAGAGAGAGGAGAGAGAGAAGTCAGCTTGGTCGTGAGTTGGGAGAAGAGGCGAAAGTCGAGCTCACGAGTTCAACCAAGCGAAAGAGTAGTAGTGCTGCATTCCCAAGGAGATATGAACATGTGAGTTGAGCTTGGAAGCGAGACCTGGGATGTTGGGAGGCTGAATTGAGACGGAAGGGATAGCTCAGCAAAGGAGAAACACGACGTCGAAAGGAGAAAAGAGAGTTGAAAACGCACGACGGAGAAGAGAAGAGCAACGAAAGGACGCCAGTTGACTCCCCATCGGCCGTAGCTGTAGATTCCGTTGGGTCGGTAGAGATCAGGTACCTGGAAGCGATGACGACGAAGAGGGATCAGAACGACGGGAGAGAAAGCGAGTGTGAGGAGACGTCGACGAAGGCTCACGTTCAGCATTCGACCCTGAAAGAGCGATGGAGGAAAAGGCATCGTCAGTTTGTCCGATCTCGAGAGGAACTTCAACAAATCGAGAAAGCGATCTCACTTTGATCAGGAAGTAATCGACGATCAAGATGGCGAGGAGAGGAGAGAGAACCTGAAGAGAAGAAGAACGCGTCAAGGTCAGCTCCGTTTCCACCCTTCTTCCCTGCCCATTCCGTTCTTCGCGTCAACTCACGATAGCATAACCACCGAGGAAGTTGAGCAGGACCGTTCCCGAAGCCTGAATCTTCCAAGGAGCTGTAGCCCATCCTCCCAGGACGGCCGTGACGAACGCTCCTCGCTTGATATTTACGTATTTAGGGAAGAGGAAAGTGAGATCGTTGGAACTGGCGATGGAGTTGGTGGAGATGTTTGTACCTGAATAGATGCAGAGCTCGTTAGCGCACGGGATAGGAGCAACGCAGGGAGGGAAGAACGGAAGTACGACTCACCAGCTTGGGCCAAAAGGAAAGAGGCTGCGACAAACCACTTCGCCGCTCGAGAGGGCCACATAGCGATGATTTGAGTCGGATCCCAGATAGCAGCTCCACCGTAGATAACCCTGGAGGCGGAGGCGATTACGATACCGACGAGGGAGAGACAACCGTACGTCACAGTGATGAAGAGGACCTGTCGACGATGGAGAGAAAAACGCGGGTTGGCTCGTTAGCGCTTGAGTTCTGGTTCGTGGGAGAGACTCCAGGCTCAAAGGACTCACCTGCCAGTACTGATCATTCACTCGTCGAGCGTATCGAGAAAGATCGGGGTTGTTGATAGCCAGAGTGGTCTGAAACAAGACGATGGAAGAAGCGAAGTCAGATTGCTCATCGTCGGTCTCTCCTCTCCTTCTTCTCGCTGTACCAGCTCGAAACTTCGTAAATCGATACGAGAACTAATGTTGCTTACCTTTCCAGAGATGGCGGCGTTGAGAACCGTGACCCAAGCCCAAGCCTTCTTCGTACCGGTGAGGGAGGAAGCGGTCGCAAAGATTGGACCAGAACCTCCCGCTTTCTTGATGGACCTGTAGACAGAAACACGATCAGAAAGGTTGAGGGAGCGTTGATGGATGAGAGAGATGGACTGACCAGCCAAGCATGGAAAAGGCGGCTGCGAGAATGAAAGAGACTCATCAGTGAGAGGACGGTAGATTTGCTGAATCGAGGAAGGGAACATACCGATGATGACGATGATGGACTTGAAGAGGAAAAGGTACCTCATCTTTCGAGGAGGGATCATGAGAAGAGGGAGCTGGATACACCAGAAGACCTAGAAAGAAAGGAAACCAAAAGAGCGACGGAAGTTAGACGCGCCGAATCCCTCCTCGCCGAGAATCGATTGAAGCAAGAAGCGAAGAGGAAGCTTACGAAGTAGGAAACCAGTCCGGCCGAGCTGAACGAAGCGGAGAGAAGAATGAAGAGTAACAAAGTCAGAAACAAGAGGGAGGGTTCGAGCGTAGGCGAAAGGGCAGGGAACTGACGTGATTCCTGCAGAAGCAGGGAGGCGGTTGGGGACGTTGGCGAACGAGGGC
Organism: Mrakia blollopis; assembly: GCA_000950635.1. Classification (NCBI taxonomy): domain Eukaryota; kingdom Fungi; phylum Basidiomycota; class Tremellomycetes; order Cystofilobasidiales; family Mrakiaceae; genus Mrakia; species Mrakia blollopis. The sequence goes on along the minus strand of BBPU01000130.1, from coordinate 1,528,929 downwards.
CACATCGCGGTGATACAGATCTTCGCACAGGCTCCACCGATTTGTGAGTTGATACCTGCGGAGCGAGGAGAAAGAGAAGTAAGCGTTCCGTTCGATTTGCGTCCGCTGATTCCTCCTTCTGCGAAGGCTCCCACAAACCCAGGTCCCACAAACAGTAGGCCGTCCACTTGCACCCAAGTCCTACACGAGAAGCACTGGACTACAACGCCAGCCGACCAAAAAAAGGGCCAAGAAAACTCACCGAAGTAGATGAGGGCGAGAACGAGTCGCGAGATGACGGGAACGTAGGAACCGAAGAATCCGAAGGAAGACCTAGCAGCGACCGAGAAGGGGACGTGGAACTTGGCACCCGTCAATCTGGATAGTTAGAAGAAGTTCTTGGGTCAGAAAGAGGTTCGGGAGGACGAAGAGGGGGAGAGAGAAGCACGAACCCGTTGGCGGTCACCTTGGGAAAAAAGGAGGAAAGGGAAGGGACGATCAGCACAACCGCGATGATCTGCCAGAGAAAGAGAAGAAGAACTCACGGCCATAGCGATGATGAAATTTCCGATGAAGAGAGCAGGAAGAACCTCCTTCCAGGAGAGCCTAAGGGAAGAGGAGTCGACGAGGTCAGCTTTCGAGACGAGGACGCCACGACTCGAAACTGAGGGATGGAAGGGAAGAACTTACCCGGTGGCGATCATGGATCCAGCTTGCTGCATAGTTCCAACATTGAGACCTGAAGGATATCAAGAAGACGTACGGTCAGCAACGTAGCGAGAGTTCAAAGAAAGGAGAGTCGGCCAGCAGGCCTCCCTGCAACGCTCGCGCCCCTGAGGACCCGTCGGGTGCCAGCCGAGAAACAATTACTTACCATCGGAGCACCAGAGGAAGAGGAAGTCCCAAGCTCGCCATCTAGAGGGGGAAGAGAAAGAAACGAGGGTGAGCTCGACGAACGCGGCGACCCAATGCCCACTCGCTCACTCAGAGGTAGGGAGAAGCTTTTCTCACGTCCTGAGGTGAGGAGGGACGACGTCCATCTGAAATGATCAAGGAACATAAGGGAAGAAATGATCAGCAAAGCCGGTCGATCGACATTTGGGAGGGCCGTGAGGGGAACGGGGAGGGAACGGAGGAAGGTCGAGAGGACGTGGAAGGAAGCAGATTTCTACGTACATCTTTGTTCGAGAAACGACTGGACGGGGCGAAAGATGATGGCTCGTACTCTACGGTCCAGTAGGCGGCAGTGAACCAACTACGAGGGTTGGGAGTCACAGCTCGGACGGCAGATCGAACGGAGGATGTGGACATGTTGAAGTCGGCGGGGCGTTCGGTCTTGAAAGGGTTGGTGAACCGACTGAGGAGGGGAGAACTCAGAGTCGAATACTGTCGTCCCACGGGAAGGTGAGGAGAAAGGAAAGGAAGGTGGGTAGGGCTTGTTGATGGTGGAAGTTCGAGGGTGAAGGAAGGAAGAGGCGACACTTTTCCGCTCGAATTGAAAGTTGAGCCCCTCGTTGAGCTCTCTCTAGCTCCCTTCCCCTTCTTTTTTTCTTCAACGGGATTGCAGATTGAAGGCAGCAGTCTGCAGATCTCTCAGATCAGGGGACAAAGGGAACAGAGTGATCTCCTGAACTCGAGTTTGCCCTGAGAGGCGAGCGTTTCTTGAAGGGGAATCCCAGCTGAACCAGCGCTGCTCTTTGCCCATCGACGGCTTTCTGCGAAAGGTTCGTTCCTGTCGAAAAGTTGTTCCCGTCTTCCCTAATCCTCCGCATGGGCTTGCCGGAGAATGCAGCAGTTTCGGAGATTTCTGAGCTAGCAAGCCGAGTCGAAACGCGAAGTGAGACTAGCCCAACAACGGCGACGCGTTCTCTGAAAAGTTCAAGCCCGCCCAGACAAAGACAGCTGCTCGTGCGTGTCTGTACCGCGTGAAATACAACCCAATTCATAGGAATTGTGAAACGTGCGAGGAGAGGTGAGCACCGTGAGAGAAGAGCTACCAAACAGAAGAGGAAGAAACAAAGACGAAACGAGAACATGAGTCAACTTTCATCGTTTCATAAGCCCCGCAACGTCTAAGGGGAAGGAGGGAAAGCGGCGAGCTCTGTAGCACAGCAAGGGGCTCTACTCGTTCAACTTGGAGGATCGGAATCAAAGCTTCTCGACGTGCATCCCTAGACTCGGAGACGGCATCTGGAGGAAAACAGAAGAGAGACGAATTGGAAAACGTATAGCAGCAGCTTCCATGAGCCGAGATATCTGGAGAAGAAGCGCGAAGAGTGGAACCCAGCGCCGAACACGGCAGCGAAGGCAAAAAAGCTCCTCAATGGAATCTTCATCTCCTCCCCTCTTTCGCCCGTTCCCCTCCCAACCTCGAAGAAAACATTGCATAATCTTCTCCTCTCTCTGTTTTTACCCTTATTCCCCCATTAGAGGGCTCGAGCCCTTCTTCTTGGACCTCCTGGACGACCAACTTCCAGGGCAGCCAACGACGCGCGCGTCTCGAGATCGGACGAAGGCAGCATCTAGATCAACGCGAGAAGAGTGATGATATCTAGAGCTGGAAGGGCCACTGCAGATCCTCTCCGAAGTACTGGTGAACGGTCTGGAACCGAGAAGAAACAGAGGGAAAGAAGAGTCAGCTGCGTTTGAAAAGCTCTCTGCTTCGCCCCTCTTCTCTGACCGAACTCATCTGAAAAAACTCACCTTCGTGGTCAGATAAGCCTCGAGCCCGTTCATTCCCAGCTCGCGACCCCAACCGCTCGACTTGTAACCTCCGAAGGGAACCGAGGGATGAAGAGGAGAGTAGCAGTTCAACCAAACTGGACGAAAAGCGAACGAAGAAATCAGCCAACAGGCCTGTCCAAAAGCGTGTGAATCTTAGCCGAGTAGATTAGCTAGAAAGATCTTTTACTCACCAGTTCCAGCCTTGAGCTTCCTCGAAACCCTGGGAAGCTGTGACGCGTCGGTCGAATGTATGCCAGCTGCAAGACCGTACGAGGTGTCGTTGGCAATGGAGATAGCCTCAGCTTCGGTGGAGAACTTGAGAACGCAAGCAACAGGACCGAAGATCTGACGCACGCGAAAGAGAGCGAGAAAAAAAAGAAGAGCGGGGTTAATTCCAAGTTTGAGCGGGAAGAGGAGATAAGACGAAGAAGAAGGACGGACCTCTTCTCGACCGATAATCATCTCGTTGGTAACTCCAGAGAACACAGTAGGCTGAACGAAGTATCCCTTGGTTCCAACTCGCGCACCTGAGGAGGAAAGAGGCGGAGAAAGGGGGACGAAGCTCGTCGGTTTCCTTTTCCTTTCGCGTCGAGAGGAGAAAAAAAAAAGGACTCACCTCCAGTCTCAAGCTTAGCCTCCTTCTTTCCCGTCTCGATGTACTTCAGGACCTTGTCGAACTAAAGAGTACATGGAAAGAAGAGAGTGTGGATCAGAACAAGATTCCGACGTGCCAAATTTCAAGTCGCGTCGAGTGAGCTCACCTGAATCTTCGAGATCAAAGATCCATAGAACGAGTCGTCCTCCTTTCCGACCTTGATCTCCTTAACAGCGGCAACGAAAAGCTTGAGGAACTCGTCGTAGACCTGCGATCGAGAAGAATTGATGGAGAAACGTCAGCCGGAACTCGAGAGAGCGGGAGCAAATTAGGAAGAGAAGAGAAATCACGGTGTCCTGCACAAGGATCCTGGATCCTACGATGCACGATTGTCCACCGGTCTCAAACAGTCCAAACGCAGCCCATCGAGCAGCTTCCTTCAGATTCGCCGAGGAGAAGATGATGTTGGGCGATTTCCCTGAGCGAGGAGAAAAGAAACAAGCGACGCGGCGTCAGTTCCTTTGTGGGACGGAGGAGATGAGGCAGGGCAAGTTCAAGCTTACCTCCGAGCTCAAGAGTGACGACCTTCAAATTGCTGAGAGCCGCAGTGGAAGCGAGGTGCTTCCCGATAGCGGTCGAACCTGTAAAAGACGAGTGAGGAGAGGAGGGAAAGGACAGATGAGCCGACGGTTCGAACGAGCTTCGATCAGCGTACGTCGAGACGTACCGGTGAAAGCGATCTTGTCGATACCTGGGTGCTCTGCGAGAGCTTGACCGCTGGATGAAGAAGAGAGAAGAGATCAGTGAACGCTTAGGACGTAGACTTGTTTCGAGAAACATCTTGCTACTCACGTGACCTTTCCAACACCAGAGACCAAGTTGAAGGTACCCTTGGGGAAGCTGCGAGAGTGAAGGCCGGAGGTAGAAGAGTCAGCGTCGAGAGCTCGAACAGATCGCGACGCGTCAGGAGAAAAAGAACGACTTACCCAACCTCCTGCATCAACTTGGTGAGGATGAGGACGGAGAGAGGAGTAGCCTCAGCAGTCTTGAAGACGACTGTACATCCTGACGCGAGAGCGGGTGCGATCTTCCAAGCCCACATCTTCAGTGAACAAAGAGGAAAGGGAGGATCGGAGGTCAGCTTGAGGAACGCGAAATCATCGCGTCGAGCTCCGAATCCTCCTCCTGTTGAAGAATCCGAGCGGAACGAAGCACTCACCATGAGAGGGAAGTTCCAAGGAACGATATGAGCCACAACTCCTATCGGCTCACGTCTCGTAAACACCTGCTTCGAGTTATCGTCGACCTCAATCGTACTGCCTGCGACTTTGTCTGCAGCTCCAGCAAAAAATCTGATAGCTCCCAGCGACGCAGACAACTCAGCCTCCACCCACTTCCTAGGCTTTCCGTTGTTGGCAGCTTCGACCTTGACAATGATTTCTGCATAAAGGAGGAACAGGAAAGCAGAAGGGGGGGGGGGGGAAGCGGAGGTCCGTCAGCCTTTCAGCCCTGTGCCGAGTTCGGTCCGACTTTGAAGCTCTTCCCAGGGTTTCCTGCGAGGAAAAGATGCCTGAAACGGCAGAGGAAGAGGGAACGGACGTACCAGCGTTGGCCTCGATGATATCCGCGAACTTGAAGAGCAGTCGTCCACGAGCAGTGGCCGGAGTGTTCAGGCCCCAGGTCGTCTCGAACGCTTCTCGAGCAGCATTGACGGCAAGTTCAACGTCTGCGACAGAGGCGGTATCGATGGTCGCGAGGAGCTCTTCGGTAGCTGGGTTGTAGACGTCCAATGGCTGGAGAGAGACGAGACGGAAGCGAGAGGGTCAGCGAAGTGGAGGCGAGGGAGGGAGGAAGAGAGGATGTGAGCTCGGTCGGAGAAACGGAGATGACGAGCTCACTTCTCCGGTTCCTACACGACGGACATCGAGCGACACGAGCTGTCAGCGTCGAAGGTAGACAGAAGAGTATTTAAAGAGATGAGCTAACCTTTCACCCATTCACTGGAGGGATCGAAGGAGGGAAAAAGTCAGCGTTGAGGAGGCTGAGGGACTTTTGAACTTTTCGCTCACCCGTTGATGAAGATCTGAGATGGGAATTCGACTCCGAGAACTATTTGAGTGGTAGCCATAGTAAAAGAGGAGATGGGTGCTGGTTCGGGGTGATGGTGGGTGGGGGGAGAGGCAGAGGAAAAGAGCGAAGCTCAAAACGAGAGGCCAGGGGATTTCGGGGCGAGATGTGCCGAAGCTCGAATCCTTCCAGCCCTCGAACTCGAGTCTGCTGCAGAGCGCTATGGTACTCACGAGCTTTCTTAAAAACCTCCGTCTCTCGCTTTAGTTCGTGAACACTCATAAAATCCCGATCCGATCAGACGAGGGAGGGCGACGCGACTCAACGCCTAGAGCTTGGCCTTGCTTCCCTTGAGAACACCGTCGAGCTTGGTCTGTAGGACGCGAAGATAAAAGGGAGAAGTTAGTCGGGGATTTGAATTCGCGCGCGGGAGGTAAAGGCAGAAGGACCACTCACAGCTAGAAAGGAGAAAGAAACGAGAGAGAGAAGAGAAGAGAAGCAGAGCTCGTCAGTTGCAGTACGACGAAGAACGGACGAGTCGAGAAACAGTTGAACGAACCAAGCATGACGTTTCCCTTGACCTTCAGCTTTCCCTGGACAAAGAAAAAGAGAGAAGAAAAAGTACGGACAAAGCGTCAGAGAACGCGACGCCCGTCGAAGCAGAAGAAAAACCGACTGACCTGCATGAACATCTGCGAGCGGGCGATGGAGGGAGAGTCAGCGGTACATAAACGATTGATAGAGGGAGCACTGCTTTTCTAACCTTCTGAGAGCTGGGAAGGGAAAGAGAGACGACCGCGAAGAAGGATCAGCGAGGAGGAAGAGAGGACGACGCGTTTGGACCCGTCAAGAGACTCACTTGAGGCTTCCATCAGCCTGATAGGAAGAGCATAGTCGACATATTAGCTCATTATCTCTCGTTTATTTCTGAAAGAACAATGAGTGAAGAACTCACGAGTCCTACGAAGGTCGAGTCGTCCAAGTTGATCGTAACATCTTCGTTTCCCATCCACCATCGTCAACCCAAACAAGAAAATCAGCAAACAAACCCCAGCCAGCTTCGCTTCACCCATCTCTTCTTCTCCTCGATTCTAAAAGAAGAGCCAGAAGACTCTCAAACGAACTCACCAGGCTTCCCCTTCGCACCCTTAACGACCTCCCCGTCCTTCTTGAGGTCAATCGTCCACGAAGCCTCCTTCCCTGCCTTGTTCTTGACGTTGAGCAAGAAGATTCCGTTCGTCTTCTTGATGGTGGACTTCTTCTCGTCGGCGGACATCTTGGTGAACGAGTCGGCGAGGGTCTGATCCGATTTGAGAAGGGAGGGAGGGAGGGAGGGAAGTACGACGTCAACGACGCAGGGAGTGAGATTTCCTCGAACACGTTGAAGAAAGGCGAGAGAGGAAGGAAGAGACTTACAGAGAGGACAGCCGAAGCGTCGAAGCCTTCTTCCTACGAATTCAAGAGAGGGATACAAGAGGCTGGATGAGCTACAGTAGGGCGAAAGAGGAGGAGAGGGAGGGAGGACAGCCGGCTCTCGATTCCCTCCTCCCATCCCTCCGGGTTCTCCCCGTTAGGACCTACCTGGATAGACATGCTAGAGTTTGAAGTGGGAGGTGATGAGAGTTCCTTTGAAGCTGGGAGAGGTTGGTTGGGTCCGTTGAATGTCTGGATCGAGTGAAGATGCGGAGGGAAGCAGAGGAAGGGAAGGCGGGGAGGAGGAAGGGAGGAGACGGAGAGAGCTCATCAGTGCGGTTCTCTCCCTCTGCTTTCGTTCTCCAAGAGGGTGAGGGCGAGGATGCGACGAAGATCGAAATAATGAACTTACTTCTGGTACTGGTTGAGTGGGTCCTGCCATGGAAAATGGGAGATGGGTGTGAGGAGGAGGAAGCGAACTCGGCGAGACAGGTCCCTTCCTCTTAGCCGGAGGCGGCGATCACCTGCTTGAGATCAGGTTTGTGTTTTGGGGATATATTTTCTTTCTTGGAGATAAAGGAGAAGAGAAAGAGAAGGGTAGATATTGGGCTTCGTGCATATCGAGCGAGATAAGCTAGAAAGGAAAGGGAAGAAACTGGAGGGAGTTCGAAGGAGAAGTCCGACGCGTCGCGGCTCCAGGTTCAATTTGAACGTCAACATGAGGAAAAAAAGCCTGGATTGCCTTCGTAGATATTGCATATTTGCGTGGTGGAAAAAAAGAGACAGGGGGGAGGAAGCTCAATCTGCTCGCACTTGTATCTTCCCTTACTTTGTTCAATCGCAAGAAAACTCTAGATCAGAAGGCGAAGAACATATGTGAGGCGACCAAAGATAGTATAACTACCCTACCCCTCCTCTCCTCCAAGGCAAGATCTCTCTCTATCCTCTAACCGTACAAAAACTCCCAGAAACTGCCCTTCTTCCCCGCTCCTCCTCCTCCTCTCTTTCCCTCTCCTCCAACTCCAACCTTCCCACCCTCCACCTTCCTCCTCGTAGGAGTCTCATCCCCATCTCCACCCTCTCCGATATCTCCTCCCAGATCGAAAGCCTTCCTCGGCGTAGGCGTCCCGTCCGAGTTCAAGTGGAGAGGATCGGAAGGTCGCGTCGCAGGCCGAGGTGTCGATGGAGGAAGAGGAAGGGAGGAATCGTCCTCGGTCGTGTTGTCGGAGAGTTGCGTTGAGGTTGGGATGGGTGTAGGATTGGGGTCGAGGTCTAGAGATGCGACCGATGAGGAGAGGGAAAGCATCGCGATGGACGACGCGCTTTCGTCGTCCGAGGACTCGTACTCGTCGTCTCCTTCCACCAAACCACCCTCGACCACCACCACCTCAGCGTCACCCACCACCACCGATCCAGCTAGCCTCTCATCCTCCCCTCCATCGTAAACACTCTGCGTCTCACTAGCACTGCTGTCCTCCGCCCATCGTCCAGCTCCTCCTCGTCCTCCTCCTTGAGACGACGCGACTTCGCTGTCCGTACCACTTCCTCCAGCGATGGACGAGCCCGAGAGGTCCGTCGTAGGAGGAGTCTCGAGGGAAAAGCCTCCTCCGATGGAAGGGAAGGTAGGTTGGGCGGGGCGAGAGGTTGAGGAGGAAGGTCGAAGGAGGATGTACGTCAAACGAGATCCAAGGGGAGTGGTTTTGGAGAAGGAGACGAGGTTTCGGTGACGGGCTACGCAGTGGACTACGAATCTGTATATCGATCGAAGGAAGAGTGTGTGGAGTGAGTAAGAGAAGCAGAGGCGATGATGAGAAGAAGACGAACCTGTCGAATCCCTCTGGAACCGACCAGGTTAAGCTCGCTTCTCCTCTCGCGACTTCGACGATAGCAGGACAGGTCCCTTCTTCCTCGTTCTCGAACTTCCTGCTCAGCTCGTCCAGTCCTCCCACGACTTCCCCACCTCCTCCGACGTTCGTCTTCTCGGGCGAAGGAACGAGGTAGTCGTCGATTATCCTCCCAGCTCGTCCTCCTCCGTTCAACCTCCTCATGAGAACGACACTCGCCCTCACTTCCTCCTCCCACCTCTCCAACTCTTCCTCTACGATCCTCACGAGCTCTTCGGATCTAGCACCTCGGTTGCGAAGGGCTCTCCTTACTCCCTTCAGGGAGAGGGAAAAAGTGCCAGCGAGGGCTGAAGCTGGATCGGGGGAGGGAGACTCGGGCGAGGGAGCTGGACGAGTTCGAGGGAGGAGGTGAGCGGGCAGGGGATTGGGGAAGGTGGGAGTCGGGAGCGTGGAAGGGTGCAGGGAGACATCCGAACGGGTCGGGAGGGTGAGATGCGGGTTGGAAGTGAGAAGATCTGGCCGACGGAAGGCGAAGGGGAGGAGGAGATAAGAGAGAGGCAGTCGGAAGGAGGTTGCAGGTCAGATCGTGAGATCTCTAGGACGTATTTAGACTCCGAAAGTAGAGATCCGAAGCAAATAAACCTACCGTTATCCCTCCTTCTCGTCCATCTCTTCCCTTCCCATCGTTTTGAAGGCTCAGGACGCCCTCCCGAAGAGACGAGCTTCTTCTTTCCGATGAGTCGAGCGGGTTGATGAAGGTGGGCAGCGATGGGAGCTTTGGGGTTTCGGAGGATCGCTGGGAGGGAGAGAGGGATTCGATCTTCATCTTGGAAGGAAGAAGCGATTGCGGACATGTTGAGGAAAGAAGCTGCTGGAGGTTAGGGAGAGAAGGAAGGAGGAGGAGGAGCGAGGGAGCTCACGATTCGAATGACTCCCAGAAGGCAGGCAGGGAGTCGGAGCCGAGACCTGTTGCTTTCGAGTAATTTTTCTTCCACGAGAGCTCTGACAGAGCGTCCTCCTGATCTAGTCCCTTCCCTTATCTGGCGACCTGAAAAGTGACGCTGTTTTTCTTCAACCGAAGCGACACCAATCGTCCTCCTGCTCTCGGCATGTTCCCACGCTTCCTCCCTTCAAACCATCAGCATCGCCTCCCACAGGTTGGGTCAGACACCATGTTCCCCTCCCTCCTCCTCCCTCAAGAGCTCCGATACTTCGCCTGTATCGCTCTACGACAGCAGCAACGAACTTCTACGACGGTGCTCGCTGGGAGGAGAACGTTCAGCTCCTTAGACTCCCTTCGACCAATCTCCACGTTCTCCCGTCCCTTCCCTCCTCCCCAACCTTCGAATCCTCGGACAGGATACGGATACGACCTTCAGAGGAGATCCTTCCATGCTTCTAGCAAGAGGGAGGTGGCTCTGCCAGCTCTGATCTGGCCTTTGCTTGGTTTCTTGAAGGTGAGCTCCGTCTTTCCGTCTCTCGCCTTTGCGTGCCGACGAATCCCTTTGATCTCTTCATCATGACCTGACTCCTCCTCTTCGTTTACTCGTATGAAGTCCTCCGCCATGGTCACAGTCATAGGAACCATGACTCGAGTGGCCGTGTCCTTCCTGTTCGTTCTTTTCGAGCGTCCTTCCAATTCACTCTCCTCTCTCTCTCGCTAATCTCTCCTCTCTCGGTTTTCTCCAGACCCCTTCATCTTTTCGCCTTCCTCAAATCCCTCCGTCAACTCCGCCGTTACGACCCGCTAGACCCTCATCACCTCCAATCCCGTCCCAAAGTCTCGCAGCAAGCGCTCCTGATCCACTACAACTCCCCTCGACCCTCCCTCTCGTACCCTTCCTTGCCATCTCCCTCCGATCCAAACCTTCTCACTTCGGTCCTTTCCTCGTCGAACTCAAGTTTACCGATCCCGCCTTCCCCGCCGCCGGAGCTGCTCGCGGAACTGGCCTTGCTCAGGACGTGGGAACAGAAGGGAGAGAAGTGGTTCAAGAAGAAGATGATGGCCATGAATCTGATTCTGATCACGCTCGTCGGTCCGGTGCTGATATTTGGGTTGGTGGTGCTGGCTGGATTTGAGAGGGTACCGTTGACGGGTGAGTAGCAGTTCTCTCTTCGGTCGCTCTGGTTGGAAGAAGGAGGAGAACGAAGCGTCGTCACTGACTCTTTCCTTCGTTCTCGTCTTCGTCGCGTCGCTTTCAGGACGGTGGAGGGTCCTGCTCATCTCTCCAGAAGAGGAGGAGACTATACACGAGGCTCTGCTCGCTACCGGGTTCGTTCGCTGATCTTATCCCCTCGTTGAACTCGTTGCTAACCTAATTCGCTCGGGATTCCCTTCTGCAGATGGTTCCAAGCAGTCCTCGACGTCCTCGCTCCCTCTTCTACCAACCCCATCACTATCGTCCCCGCAGACGACTGGCGTTGGAACTGGGTCGAATCAACCCTTCGACGTCTCGAGATCGGAGCTCAAAGCTGCGTCGACAGACACTACGACCCCTCCTCTCCCTCTCCTTCCTCCCAACCCATCAATCCCAACTTCCCTCCTCCTCCTCCCCCAGCCTACCCCCTTCATCCTCGCCCTCGAGTATCGCAAAGCTTGCACTCTCTCTGCTCGTTGTTCACGTGCCCCTCTTCCGCTGCCGACGAACCACTCGAACCAGTTCACGAAGGTCCACCGAAACTCGACGGTCCTCCTTATCAACTCCTCCTCCTCGACTCACCGCAAGCCAACGCCTTTTCCTACGGATTTGGAGGGAACGGGGCCGCAGGAGTAGTCGTTAATACTGGGATGCTCGACGAAATCCTCAACAGCGATCCCTCCCAAACCTCTTCCTCTTCCTCCTCGACCAACAACACCTACTCCAATACCACCACTCCTCAACGAAGATCCCTCCTCTCCTACTTCCTCCCTTCCACCAACAGCAACACCAACAACACTCCCTTCGTCGATCGTACCCAACCCTCAACCGAACCAACCGAGGCTCAAACCCTTCACCTCGCGTCCATCCTCGCCCACGAAATGTCGCATCTCCTCCTCTCCCACCATCTCGAAACCCTCAGCTACTCCAGTGTTCTGCTCCCGAGTGCTATCAATCTCGTGGTGGATCTGGCGAGGGTCGTTCTGTTCCCTGTGACGTGAGTCCAATATTTTTCTTGTCCTTCTCTTTCGACGCGACTCCAGAGGACGAAGACGCTGAACTTCACTTCTCTTCTCTTCGCTCGCAGCATGATCGCCGGGCCGTTTTTCAACGACGCGATAGGGAACCTCTCGAAGCAAGCTCACTCGCAGGTGACGCTCATGCACGAGTCGTGCTCTTCTCAGCGGTTGGAGGTCGAGGCGGATTTGGTTGGTCTTCGGTGAGTTTGCGCTTCTCTCTCTCTCTTCTCCTTTCTTCCCTCGTCTCCCTCTCCCTCCCCCTCTCGCTCACTCCGACTATCTCTCACTTTATTTCTTCTCCCTTCGGTCGTTCTTCGAACCAGCATCCTCGCCGAATCCTCCTTCGACCCCTACTCCGCCTCCGTCTTCTGGAACTCCCACCACTCCCCCACCCCTTCCCATCTCGACTCGCTCACTCAACCCGATCCTCCGTCAGGTGCTCCTCAGGAAGGAGGAGGGTGGTTCGCCCACTGGCGAGCCTCGAGGGCTGAGCAGGGAACGGGCGCAGGGCAGAGCCATCCTGCTGATGTGGTTAGGGCGAGGGCTGTGAGAGCAGAGTTGGAGAGGTGGAGGAGGGAGTGGGAGGGAAAGGTGGAGAGGGAGAGGGAGGAGAGAGATAGAGAGAGAGAGAAGGACCGGGCGAAGTGATCTTGGGGTGAGCAGGGAGGGGAGAGAGGGAGGGTTGGAGTTGGGTTGGATTTGGACTTTGGGTTTGAGGACGTGATAGTTGTATCGAGTTAGAAACATAGCCTTCAAGACATCTGGCTTACACTGTAGTTCTAGGATGCGATCTCCACCCTTTCTTGAAACTGTGTCGCAGAGGAAGAAAGAGAGGACGTGTCGGGCGTATCTCCTTCGCAGTACTGAAGTTGGTCGAGCACGAACGAGTACGTGGCACGTTGAGGCTGTAGTGGTATACATCTATGTCTAGCCGAGGAGGTATACGAGCTGAGAACGAACTGGACACTCTAAGTTACGAGGAAGAAGCCGCCTCGACTCCCATCCTCTTCCAGAGCTTCTCCAACCGATCCTGCGGCAGCTCCCCGTTCCAACGCTCCTCCCCTTCCACAGCTGCGAGTTCCGGAAGTCCAAACTGCTGCACGACGAACGAAGCCGAGACGCAAGCGTAGGCGGCAGCTGACAAAAAGGATCGAAATGGAGGAGAACGCGCGAGAGTCAGTGTTCATCCTTCGCGTCACTTTTCTCTCCAATCCTCCAGAGTCCTACATCTGTAAAGCCAGAAAGAAGATACTTCCAACTCACCTCTATAACCATCCCCATCCTGCTTCTCTAACCCAGCGATCAACCCACCCAAGAACGAGTTCCCAGCTCCCGTCACGTCCCTTACTTCTCCCGCGTCCTTCTCCTCCCAGTATGCTGGCACCCATCTAACTCCATCAGAGCGAGTGCCGACGCAGGCTCCTAAAGATCCGCAGCGAAGGACAACGGAGGTTGTTGGGGAGAGGGTTGGGAAGTCGAGGAAGGTTTGGATGAGAGAGGTGAATTCCGAGTGGGTTGAGGGAGCGGGGAGGGAGAGGAGAGCTGTTGCGTACCGACGATCCCAAAGATCCGAGAAGTAAGGATAAGAGCTGCATTAGTATTTGGATATAGAGAACTGGCTGCCGGATCCTCGTCGCGAAGGAAGAAAGAAGAGAGAGGGAAACGAGCGACGAACCAGCAGCCTCATCGTGGTTCGGACTCAAAACGTCCACCACCGCCAGCGCCTTGATCAGATCCTCCAGATACTCAGGTTTACAGTACATAGGATGGGGTTCCCATACTATTCGAGGCTTCCATCCTTTCCCTTCGTACGCCGTCGCGGCGGAGGAAGATATCGATTCGAAGGCTGCTGAGGTCGAAAGAGCTTCCAGTGGAGAGGAGACGAGGTGAAGGTATTTGGCTTGGACGAGAGGAGTGGAGACGAAGGAGTAAGGGGTGATGGGGTTGGGAGGTGTTTCGTAAGAAAATCTGAACAAGGCAGGAGAAGAAGGAGATCAGAGATCGGATTCGCCCGAAGGAAATTGAAGAGAGCTCATGCTCTTTCCCTTCCTTCTTCCTCCCTGCCCTCGATTTCTGGCGTGACAGCTGTAGCAGGACTCACGAGCGTTCTCCCCCCTTGTACTCTATCTTAGCTTTCACGCTGGCACCATAGCATGTCCTCCAGACCCACATCTCCTCTCCAAACTTGACCCTCAGGTCTTCAAACTGAGGAGGACGGTCCTCCACTCTCTCCTCGGTGTCGACGAGGATTCTGATTTGCTCAGGACGAAGCCAGAGTCGAGATCCAATGATACAGTAGAGACCACCTCCTCCGATCTGTTGCGCGATGGAATAATCCTTGAGTCAGCTTCTGCATAGAAGGAGAGGGGAAGAGAGAGAAGGGGAGGGAAAGCTACCTGATTCAGCGACGGCTTGATCTTCTCACTGCCGTCTCCGTTCAGGAACGAGAAGCAGTCGATGAGGACAGTCCTGGAGATGAAAGAGATCAGCATCCGCATGAGAAGAGAGACAAGAAGAAGGTAGACGAGCTCACCCAATACTTGTGAGGACTGGAGGAGAGGACATGGCCGTTTGGAGGAAGGAAGGATGAATGAGCTTGGTCCTTCGTTAACTGGCGAATGTTTCCGATTGACGCCGCTCCTGATATGCATCTGAAAATTCTCTTTGACAAGGGGGAAAAAAAAGGCTTGCCTACTGACTTTCCGACGCGTCTTTCGCTCTTTCCTCTCGCCCTCGAAAAAAGACGTCCTCACCAATCTAGCACAATCAGACACAGTGGGGAGTTTGGGCGTTTTATGACGCGGGCTTATCCCGAGAAAAGGTCGAGATAAACCAGGCTTGATCTTGGGGGTGCTCCCATGTTTCGGGATTTGGAAACAGCCGAGTTTTTTTAGACTTGGGATTCGTTGAGAAACGTAGGAAAAGCTGGAGGTCGCGTCGAGAAACCGACAGCAGTTTGTTCCAGATCGATTACAGAGCGAGCTACAAAATTTTCTTGACTTTGAATCTTGACAAACAAATTTTGTTCCGAATCTTGTGTTTCACAAATCACAGATTTTCATTCCGAGAGGGCATAAACGCTAGCAAAGAAAAATAAAAGCTGCTCCTCAACGGCCTTCAAAACTCGGACCTCTCCTTTCCTACTACAACTACACCAGCCCGAAAATACTCGTGAGTCATAGAGTCCCTTCTACTCAAAGGGAAGAAGACCGGGAGAGCTCTCTGCAAAGAGACACAGAGAGAGAGGGGAAGGGAAGAAAGGAGGTCAAGTCAGCGCCGACTTTTCTTCGCCGGCAGCACTCGCCCTCATTACTTCAGAAACCAAGACTCACCAGTATCGGAAGCAATTCTGAGTAGCACCATGTACCCAGGTAGAAGTTGAGCTCAAGTCAAGGAAAGAGGAGAAGGTGGTAGCAGCGAGGAAAGGGAGGTGGAAGGGGAGGAGGAGGAGGGAGGGTGGCCGTTGGAGAAGACTTCAAGCCCTTCTCTTTTTTTCGTCAAGACCCGAGAGCTGCGCTTTAGCTGCGGTGAAAGTTTGGAAAAACCTTTGTTTCAGAAATCTCGGGGAAAAGTGAAGTTCGAAGTGAGAGGGAAACCCTCTGCTTCGAGCGACGCGTCGAAAGACGGGGATATCGCGAGCTTTGAGATTCTGGTCTCAGCAGAAGAGTAGAAAAACTGGGCTGAATCCTTCACTTTCATTACAAACTTGGGATTAACCCGACAAGAACTCCACACTGTGAGAAAAGCTCGTAAAACGTATCTCTCTCCTCTACTTCAGTTCATCGACGACCGCGACCTCCCCAAACTCCTCCGAAGACCTCTTCTCCCTCGATTCCTTCCCCTGATCCCTTCGAGAGAGGTAATAGACGACTCCAGTCCAGAAGAAGAGTCCAGCCGAGAGGGACATGGAGTAGATGTGACCTTTGTGGGCGAGCGGCATATCTGTTTGCTTCCAGATGAAGTTGGGGACAATAGCCTGAACTGTATACGTGAGAGTGTTGGCGAGTCCGATGCAGATTGCGCGCTTTTCGGTGTCGGCAGCGGTGATTTCGTTGATCCCTGCGGCGAGGAAGAGAAAGGAGAGAGAGAAGAGAGAGGTCAGCTCGGTCTCCAAAGCTCTCCGTCGAAAGAGAAATAAACTCACAGGTCATCGTCAACATTCCTATCGATCCGGCAGAGGGAAGCATCCAGTAGAGCGCAGTTCGAAGGTTGATCGATCCGTAGAGGGAGGTGTTGAGGATGATCGCGTTCCAGAGGACCTGCGAAAAAGGAAAGGAAGATCGCGTCAGCAAAGGCTTTTTCGTTCTTCCTTTTGGTACAAAGAAGTCAAACTCACGTTTCCGGCACATCCGACCAGGATCCAAGGCCATCGTCTACCCTTGAGAACGCTGTCACTCGTCCAGGCGAAGAAGAGAGCGACGACGACGAAGATTGCTTGTCCGGGAAGAGGTACTGAGGGGGAGAAGAAGGAACGGGATGAGAATGGACGTGACGAAAACGAGTGTGAGAGAAGCTGATCACGAAGATTGATCTGCGAGATCGAGTAGGTGTGCCCAGGGACGGGAGCAGCGTGAGTCTTGGTAGGGTTGAAGCCTTGAGGACGAAGACGAAGACGAGAAGGTCAGTAAGAGAGAAGGACGAAAGAGGAAGATGGTTCAGACTCACTCTTCAACCAGAATCCCATCGGCTGCTGCACCGGAGCGTTATTGAACAAGATGTACATGATAGGGAGGACGTAAAGATGCCAGGAGGTGAACAGAGCCTTGACCTGAAGAAGAGAAGAGAAGCTAAAGTCAGAACGCGTCGCTGGACTTCAACCTCGACTCTCCTTAGGATCTAAAGCTGCTTACCTTAGTCCTCGTCCAAGGAACAGCCTCAGCTCGACCAGCAACCTTCATTCGTTGACGAGTGAGCTCGAGGTCCGAAGCGGTGAGCCAGAAGGTCGGTTTGGTGTCCTTTCCGGGGAGTCCTGGGAAGAAGATGTAGCCCAGGATAGCGACCGCGAAAGAGATGACGGCGTCGATGATGAAGGTCCATCGCCATCCCTCGAGACCGTTGACCCCGTGAAGACCTTTGCTAGCACCTGGAGTCGACGAAAGAAAGAAGAAGAGAGGTCAGCTTCTAGTTCGAGAGCGAGGTCGAAGCGACTTTCGTCTTCCAGCTTTCGAACGAAGAAGGAACATTGGGACGTACCTGTTTGAATGAAACCGGAGAACATTCCACCGAGGATTCCCGAAACGTAGAAGATGCAGGCTGGAAAGAAAAGGAGGAGAACGAGCGTCAGTCGCGTGAAAGAGTCGAGTTGAGGAAAGGCGGCTCGACCTACCTCGTTTCGCCAGCTCCTTCTTCCCGTAGTAGCTTCCCAAGATGTAGTGAGCGGCGGGGAAGAATCCAGATTCGAAAAAACCGACGAGGAATCGAAGAGCATACAAAGACGGTATGTCTTTGACGGCGTAGGTGGCTAGAGTGCATACGCTCCATCCGACTAGAAAGACAGGGAGAAGGGAATCGTGTCAGAGGCTGGGAAGATCCAGATGGAGAGAAGAAGAAAACTGTGATCTCACGTTCGATCGATGGGATGATGTAGCGAGGAGAAATACGAGTCAAGGCCAGAAGGACTGGCATCTGCCCGAGGACGTATCCGACGGTCCAAAGGGACGTGGCAGTTGTGAGCTGGTTGCCGTACCTGAAGGGTAAAAGAGAGCGTCAGGGAAGCTTTCGAACCTAAGAGGAGAAGAGACGGGGCAAGCTTACATCCCGAGATCCTCCTTCATTCCTGACAAGAACGCGTTGCTGATGTTCGACTGGTCGAGGTTTTCTGTATCGGCGAGAAGGGGAAGGAAGGATTAGCGGGAGTAAGACTCGTCTCATGTGAAGAGAAGTAATACTCGCTGACGAAGTATCCGAAGCTGTGGAAGGAAAGAAGAAAAGAATCAGCGAAGCTGGAGGGAGAACGAAGCGACGGAGAGACGAACGAGATGAGAACCAGAAGCGAGGCGTCGAGCTTTAGCAGAAGCTTCCTCTCTTCGGGAGAGGCATCTGCAAGGAGAGAAGACATAAGAATTTGGTCAGATCTGAGATTGTTCGACCAGTGAGAGAGCTCAGAAAGCGAGGAGGGGAGTCGTCGTGAGGAGAAACTCACCTGCCGTGTCCCACAGGTATCCTAGCCAACTCTGTTTCCTCTTCGTCTGGTCGAGAGAGGACCTTAGACTGCTCTCTTCAGAGTGAAGCTTCGAGTCGTCGAAGGAAGGAGTCGGGGAGGAGCCTGGAAGGACCTCCTGCGTCGAGAGGATTTTGTCGTCGGAACCCATGTTGGATCGATGCGAAAGGAAGAGGGAAGGAAGGAGAGAGAGAGAGAGAGAGAGGTGGCTGGTAGAGATGATCGCTGTCGGAAGCAAGAAGAGGGAAGGAAGATATGTCGAGAAAAGAAGAGGCTGACCGAGAATGAAGCGCCAGAGAACGAAGATCGCAATCGGAGGAACGTCAGGCGAGCTGGGTGGGACTGGAAAGACGTGCTTGGAAGGTCCTTGAGACGATCATAGTCGGCTCAGCTGAAATTAGCACACGCCCTTATCTAGAGATCGCACCAACGGTGGGGGGAAAGAGCGAAGGAGGAGACATCGGAGGACAGGATGGCGAGCTGGAAGGTCGACCTCAGGACGGCGTTCTCCTTTGCTCCTCGAGCGAATTCGCCCGTCTTTTCTCCCTCATCCTTCCCAGAGAGAGAGAAAAGGAATACGTCGGAGATGAAGACGCTGGTACAGATGAGGTTGTAGATTTTTTTGAGTTGGTGAGCGTCGCAAGGGAAGAAGGGAAAGCGCTCTCAGGTTCTTTCCCCTCTGACCACGACCCTCTCTCCCCTTCCTCCCTCCCTCTCCTCTCTCCACTTCGCCGCCTCTCTTTCACTAGAAGAGACACAGAAGGACAACCCGCACTCAAAGCGGCTGCATACTCGTCTTTTGCTTTCAAGGAACCAAAAGGGTGTGTAGCTCTTTGATTCAACCGTCTGTAGAGAGGAGCGAGAGAACAAGGGACAAAGGAAGGAGAGAAGGAGCGCTCGAACGGAGGCTAGAGAGAGCTTCAGAGCGTTCCGAACAGAGAAAGTTGGTGGAATGCGAAGATGGCATTCGAGTGATACTTCTGTGCACTCTGGAGTCTTGGGGGTAGAAGGAGAGAGGGAGGAGAGCCGGTGGTGTGAGCTTGGTCTTTGAGGAGGGTGTGGTGGCGGGCGACCTTCGATTTCCTTCCATCCTTCCTTTCGTTCCTATACATACATCCACGCTTTTACTTTCTCGAGCTCCTTGATCACGAACCGAGGTGCTAACGCTCTCTTGAAATCCCTACCCTCTCAGCCCTCGTATCCCTCTCCCTCCGTCTCCCAAAGCTTCCTCCCCTTCCTCCTTCCTTCTCGCCTTCGTCGTCGTCGAGTACTCTTCGTCCGGTCTCAACCGATGGCTTTCGTTCAACCCTTCCCTCTCTCGAGGAACCCTACGGCCGCTCCGCTCCTCAAGGCTGGGCCCAAGGCTCCCGTTTCTCCGGTAAGCAGAGCTCTTCTTCGACCGAGAAGGGAAGGAAGGGAAGGGAGGCGAGCTCTCCTCCTCATGTTTTGCTGATCAACTCGTTCCTGTTTCTCTTTCCTTTCCCCTTTTCTCCTCTCGTCTCACGCAACTCTACCTCCCACACCTCTTCAACGCACTCAGATCACTGGTCCAGACCTGGCAGTCCATCTCTCGTGCCCGGAATGCGCACCTCTCAAGCCGGAGATCGTCGAGGAGTTTGGTTCGGGTGACTTGGTGTGTGGAGGATGTGGTCTGGTGTTGGGAGACAAGATTGTCGATACTCGGAGTGAATGGAGAGTGAGTACCATCTTACGCGCTTATTCTTGTCCCGCCGTTTTGAGTCTTGAAACCGGCGTCGAAGAGAACGTACTCGCTGACTCGCGTCGCTCTCTCCTTCTCCCTTCTCCCAGACCTTCGCCAACGACGAGGGAGACGACCCTTCACGAGTCGGAGCAGCGAACAACCCTCTTGACGGTCCCGAGTCCTTCGAAACCGGTATCTCGTTCCGGGACGGAAACACTGGACTCTCTCGCGAGCTGCAACGAGCCTCCCACAAAGCCTTCACGAAGACCGAGAAGACGCTCGCCAACGCCTACACCGAGATCGCCGCCACCTGCGACAAGGTCTCGCTCGGAAAGCAGATCACCGATACGGCCAAGCAGCTCTACAAGCGAGCCACGGAGGAAGGAGTTCTCAAAGGAAAACCTCAGGACGCGATCATCGCCGCGTGCATCTTCATCGCTTGCAGGCTCGCCAAATCCCCGAGGACGTTCAAGGAGATCTGCACCCTCACCCAGGTCCCGAAGAAGCTCCTAGCCGCGTGCTACAGGCAGCTGGAACGAGCGTTCGACGAGGTCAAAGCCAACGGAGGACAGTCGATCGGATCGCCTTCGTCCAACCCAACTCCCCTTCCTCCTCTCGACGCTTCCTCCTCCATGTCCAACCCTTCCGAACCCCTCCCCTCCACCATCGCTCCAGGAATCTCGGACGCCGCGTTCGAACACGCGAGGAACGAATCCGAAACCCGAGTCATCTCCCAGATGCTTCCTCGATTCATCTCCAACCTCGGTTTCTCCGTCGTCCCTGGATTCCAATCCGCCTGCATCCACGTCCTCATCGCCGGAAAGGCTCTCGGTCTCATCGACGGTCGATCCCCTCTCACCGTCGTCGGATCGTTGCTCTACTTTATGTGCCATCTCTGGGGAGTGCCCAAGACGGCGAAGCAGATCTGTCAGGTGGTGGATACGACCGAAGGGACGATCCGAGGGAGGTACAAGGTGTTGGTGGAGAAGAAGGACTTTTTGATCAAGAGGGAGTGGTTGGAGAGTGGGAAGGCCAAGTTGGATAGGCTGCCTCACTAGTTTAGCTTCTCGTTCTTGTGCCCACCAGCCCTCTTGGTTTCGTTTTCGAGAGGAGGAGTTGCGTCGTCGCTTTTTTGCTTTTTTTTTTTTTTTTTTTTTTTTTTTTTTCCTTCTTTTTACCTGTGCTACCTCTCTATTCCTCTCCCCTTGCTTTTACACGCTTCGCTCCCATCATGTACCAGTCTCGTCCCTCCCCTCCCTTCCTTTCTTTGAAGATACCGCTCTTGCTTTCGCTCTCTCCCACACGATGATTTTTTTTATGCTTCCCTCTCACCGCGACGAGTTTTCCCTCCACCAGAGATCAAGGAGAAACAAGCTCGCGATGGTATAAGAGACGAAATGAAACTCAAAAGGGTAGGCAAGGGTTGAAAAACAAACGAGGACGAGCGAGGGAAGCAAAGGAAGAAGATCATATGGGAGGGGAGGGAAGGAGACGAACCTGCGAGTATGGGATGGATTGGAGAAGATGCGTATTCTTGAGAGAGAGTGTGTGAAGGAAGAACGGTGCGAGCGAGAGAAGGGTATGCTATATGGCCAGGAGTGAGAAGGAAAGCAAACGGAGGAGAAGCAAACGGAAAGAGAAGAAACGACGACGACGACGGGGAGCGAGCGAGCTCAGAGAGCCTTCGCCCAAGCTTCGAGGTCGATAGGCTTAGTCTTGATCTCCTCCATCCAGGGAGTCACCTGCGACGAAATGATCAGAAAGGAAGGGACGTCAGTCACTGAAGACGAAGACGAAGAGGAGGAGACGCGTCTCATTTCGAAACCCTGAAAAACTCACCAGCAACTCCCCAGGACTAGGCCTCTCATTGGGATCCTTCCTCAAACAATCATCCACAAACTTCCCTTGCATCGTCTCATCCCCCCACGGCTCTCCAAGTTTGGGCGCCGGCTCGTTCACGATGTGCTGCAAGAGATCCAAGATCGACATCGTCATTCCTCCTCCTCCGAGCGAGACTCCTTGAGACTTGCGCTTGTCCTTCTTGTCGGTGGTAGTTTTGGGAGTTCGACGAGGAGGGAGAGGACCGTTGTCGCTCGAGTGGATGGTGGAGTCTTCGGGTTCGGAGAGATCGGAGTCGGCGTCGGAATCTGGTGGAGGGGAGGAGAGAGAGAGGGAGAGAGAGAGAGGAGGGAAGGTTAGACGATGAGAGGAGAGAGATGAGAGTGGAGTGGAGAGGGGAAGAGGTGATTGTGGAGGGAAGGAAAGAAGAAGAAACGAACCTGAGAAGGGGAAACGACCCAAGGCGAGCTCGATTAACGAGATACCCAGCGACCAAACGTCCGACTTGACGGTGTAGGGAGCTCCTTGAATACGCTCAGGCTGTTGAAACAGAGCAAAGTTAGCTCGGCTTTGGGGAAAGTGAGGGCAAGTAGGGAGCTTCGAAACTCACGCTCATGTACGTGCTCGTTCCAACGAAAGTGTTCGCAATCGAGTTGATGAGCTCTCCCGAAACCCCAAAGTCGCAGAGCTTGATATCTCCGTGCGAGTTGACGAGGATATTGGAAGGTTTGACGTCTGCGAAGGAGCGTACGAGAAGGGGAAGCGAGAGAAAGGAAGGAGAGCGAGTCAGCTTTCAGAGAGGAAACGACGCGTCTCGGCGAGCGAGAAAGCAGGAGAGGAGATGGAGGGAAGAAAGACTCACCTCGATGGATGATTCGATGAACGTCGTAGAGATAGGTGAGACCTTCGAGAACAGCCAACGAGATCTTGCCGACGATGTCGATGTCGATGGGCCCGTGCTCTCGGTAGATGTTGTCGAGCGATCTGTTCGCGGTGAAAGAGCGGAGGAGGGAGCGAGAGAAACAGAGTGGAGAAGGGAAGGGAAACAGGAAGGCAGGAGAGAAGAAAATGATAGGGAACGAGGGTCAGGACTAGAAAAAAGCCAAAGAGGCACATCTTGGTGAAGGAAAGTGGGAGGGGAGGGAGGGAGGGAGAGGAGACGAGAAGCGGAGGGAGGGAAGGGAGAAGGAAAGCTCACCCTCGATCCATGTGCTCCATACAGATACAGATGTGAGGATCCGCCATGAAGGCTCCGTAGAAACTGACAATGTAGACGCTCGAGCAATCGTGCATGATCTGAAGTTCTCGAAGGATTTGCTTTCGAACCGAGGGTTTGGCGTCGATGAGGACGAGCTGAAGGTAGAACAAGGTGAAAGGGGAACAAGGACGACGAGAAGGTCAGCTTCTTAGAACTCCTTCTTGCGCTCGCTTGCTCGCTGAAGCCTACTGCGTGGAAGCCTTGGAGGGATGAGGATAGAAAGGAGGCGGAGAAAGAGGAATCAAGCTCACCTTCCTCGCCATATACAGCCCACTCGGCACATGAAGCACCTTCGCAACCGTCCCTCCATTCCCGCTCCCCAACTCGCCGACGACCTTGAGATCCTCCGTCTTCAGATCCGTCTTGGTCTTCCCGTTTCCACCTCCGAGATCCATGTTGATGAGCTGCTCCGAGAGCTTCTGCTGGTAGGAAACTCTCGGCGGAGGAGCGGCTCTAGGGGAGGACGACGACGAGGTCGAAGAGGAGTGGGCGTGTCCGCTGAGGTGATCCTTCTTGGATCGAGTGGTTCCGTTCCCTGACGATCCTGGAGTGGGAGCAGGTCGAGTAGGGATAGATTTTGAGATGTCCAGTCCTGCTGGTTTCTTTCGAGAGATGCCTGAGGCTTTGCCGATGCTGGCTGCTGGCGTCGAGGAGGTCGAGGAAGGAGGAGCTGGAGATGAGGTCTTGAGCGATCGAGAAGAAGACGAGGAGGTTCGTTCTCTTGAGCGAGGAGGGAGGGGAGCAGGATGAGGGTGCTGGAGGTGCTGGTGTTGAGGGAGAGGGACGGAGGGAGCTGGGTGGTGATGCTCGTTGGCGATGAGGATAGGAGGAGCGTCCTCGTCTTCGGGAGGAGGGGGAGCTAGCGCTTCAGCCGTGAGTTGAAGAGCCTTGGGGTTACGCTTCTTCTTGGGAGGAATCAGACCTGGGAAGGTAGACATCTTGTAGAATAGAGAAGCGAAGTTTTGCGAGGGCTGTGACGGTTTGAGGGGGGGGAGGGGCGAAGGAAGGGTGGAGGTGAAAGGGGGAGGATAAACGTCGAGATGGATCGCTGACCTTGCGAGACAAAGGGAACGGGGGAGAAGGGGGATGAGGAGGAGGTTAATATACGGCTGGGGGGGGGGGGGAGGGGGGGGGGGGACCGATGAAGATCGCTGGCTACTCACAACGGCGAGTTTGAGGATGGTAGTGAAAAGGGGAGGAGAGGGAGACGCTGGTGGTTGAAGGTGGGAAGGGAAACGTCGACCTCCTGAGTGAGTTTCTGAAATCGGGGACCGGGTTTCAGAAGAAGAAGAAAAAAGCTTGGAAGGCCTTCCATAGAACACAGTATGTCTTAGTGCTACGAGATCTTTTCGGAACAGAATCCCTGGCTGGGAGGAAGAGATGAAAGGGAGAAGAAGCACGCGCGACCAAACAACCGTCTCCTCGCCCTTTCTTTCTCCCCTCGTCCATCTTCTCCTCCTTCAGCAGACTGCTCTATCGTCGTTCTCGCCTTGAAGACGTCCTTAAACGCCCTTTTTTTCCCAGGGACTCCGGTGGCTGAAGTGCTTCCGTGTGGATCCATAGCAGCGAAATCGAAAGAAAGCGCGACGCGTCTCCCTGCTCTCCTTTCCTTCCTTGCAGTCTCACTTTCCATCGATCCCACACACGTAAGAGAGAGCAAGAGAGGGACCATTTCAATCCACGTTTAAGAGAGAGAAAGAGACAGAAGACAGAAGCGGGAACACAAGGACGAGAGAACCAAGGAGCAAACGAAGATGGAGTAAAATGAAGGAGCAAGCGGGAAAAAGAAGAGAGATACACCCAGAAGAAAGAACGAAGAAGGAAGGAAGTAAGGATGAACGAAGAAGAGCAGACTATGGACAATGAGCCAGGCTAAATGCAAGTGGGGGAATAAAGGAGCAAAGAGGAGAGGAACGAAGAGTGAACTAGTGGACAGATAGGGAATGAAGGTGTATGTGTGAGCATGTGCAAGAGGGATTTGGCCCAAAAAAAGAGAGAGAGAGAGAGAGAGTAACGAAGCGAAGGGTTGGGTGCGTGTTAGTGAAGTGTAATATATGCAAAGAAGGTGTGCGAACGGAAGGAAAAGAAACGCGAGGTATGAGAGAGAGGGAGAGAGAAACGATGCGATGCAGTGGTAATGAATGTTTCGTGATTTAGTCCTCGAGAGCGAGATGGGTCCTAGCCCAATCCCTGGCGAAGGTGGAAGCCTTGAGGAACTTCTTGGAAGCGTACTTCTTGGAGACGTACTGCTGCTCAAACTCGGGTTGAGCGAGCTGCTCGATAAGGAACTCGGCTCCGGGAATGAGTTGAGCTTCGGTGAAGGAAGAGTAGAAGACGAAAGACTCGTTCTGAAGGAAGAGAAAGAGGGAAGAAGAAGGGAGAGAGAGTCAGTAAAGAAGGAAGGGAGGAGGGAAACGGCGACGGCGACGGCGTCGAAACGCGCAAAGCCTGCGATGAGACAAGATCGAGCCGACTCACCCACTGCTTTCCGAGCATCCTGTTGGCGAGGAACATTCCGATGGCAGCGATCATGGAAGGCTTGGCTCGGAGGAATCGGTGGTCGAGGAGGGTGGCCTCGATGAGGAACTTGGATAGGGTTCGAGTCTGAATGTCGTAGTCGTCGGCCTTGGAGATCCGTCGCATCCAGGAGTAAGGAGAGCAGTAGGAGGAGACGTTGAAGTCGAGGGTCTGGAGGGAAGAGCGATGGATAACAGGAGAAGTAGGTCAGCGAAAGGAGTCGACAGAGAGATGCGAGCTTGAGTCGAGAGACACGAAGTAGAAAGACGACTTACCTGGAGCACGATTCGCTCTCCCTTGAGGATCTCATCCTTGGTGTATCCGTTCTCGGTCATGTAGACGAACTCGTCGACGCTGAAAGGAGAAAGGAAGAAGGACGAAAGAACATCGTCAGCCGCTCGTCTTCTCTCTCTTCGTCGAACCTCCAGGCGAACCCGTCGACGTCGACCGAACACGAGAGAGATCAGGACTCACGAAGGGGCGAGAATCTCCTCGTACTTGGCGGCGATGAACATGGCGGTGACTCCGACGAGCTGGAGCTTGACGAGGGAGACGACTCGAACCGAGAGGAATCGGTCGACGATATTGACGGCGATCCAGAGAGTCTCGGGGAGCATGTGGTACCGAAGGTGGACTTGGAGGAGCCAGTCGATGAGCGTTGTTCGCATGGACCTGGAAAAAGTGGGAGAAGAGTGGAAAGGAAGCGAGTTAGCGACGTGACGAGAAGGAAGCGAGGACGAGGAGAACGGCGAGGCCGAGGGTTGGGAGAAAAAGATGAACCGAACGAACCACTCGATTTCGGTCTGAGACTCCATGTACCGGGGGTTGGGCATCGTCTTGAGCTGAGAGAGTGAAGAAAAGACAGGAAGAAGGTCAGTTCGCGATCGAAAGGTCGGAAACAACAAACAGGACGCGCGACAGCCGAAAACGGCGTCGTTTTCTGCCCTCCTCCTTCCTCCTTCCCAGCCACGAAAAGAAGAGAAGACTCACCTCGAGCTCCTCCATGTAAGCAAAGATATCGTCCGCGTACTCGGCCACCATCGTCGTATCCCACAGATCCACCTCATCCTGGAAGTTATCCCTCACTTCTCCCAAAACAGCCTCAACCTCCTCCTGATCCTCCACACCCAGCTTCACCCAATCCTCAGGGTCATCCACCTCCTCGTCCTCATCCTCGCTGTAGAAACCTTCACCTCCGTCCTCGTCGAACACACCCCGAGAGATCTCGTCGACGTGATGCTCGTGTCGTTGACGAAGAGCCTCCTCGTCGTCGACGTCGAGCGGACCCGCCATCTCTGTGTCTTCGTCCGAGGGGTAGAACTCATCCAGTTCCACTAGAGGGGCCGAGTCGAGTTGGATAATGGGTTTGGTGGGGAAGGAGGAGGGGGGAGCTTGTTGCCGAGCAAGGGAAGAGGAGGAGGAAGAGGTCGAGGTTGGGTGAGAGGAGGATTGGGAGGAGGAGGCTTGACGGTGAGTTTGGTCGAGAACGGTTCCAGAAGAGTTTGTTTTAGAGATCGGTGGTCGTGGTCGTGCTGATATGGCGTTGACGAGGGCGGAAGAAGCGGACGAGGAGGTGGTGATGGTTGCTGAACGAGGACGTTGAGAAGTTGAAGGTTTGGAAGCGCCGTCCTTGCCTCCCTTTGAAGGGTCGTTGATTGAGGATCCATCCTGGAGGAACGAAAGCAAAAAGAAAGGAGAACGAGCAAGAAGAAGGGTATAGGTCAGTATAGAGCACGCTCGAAGAGATGTATAGATGTTGAGGAAGGAGGAGATCATCATCGAACCAGCCATCTTCGCAAAACAACAAGTCGACTCCTCCTCCTCCTTCCCTTCCCCTCTTCTCGAAGCTAGAGCGTACCTTGGTCTTATTGCTGACATCCCCGAAAGCACTACGCTTGACACCAGCAGCTACCATCTTAGCACCAGCAGCAGGTCCTAAGGATCCCGCTTTTGTTGTTCGAGGAAGGATGCCTTGGACGTTGTCCTTTCCGACCTGGGAGGAGGAGGATGGCTTCCGCGAGTGGGTCGTTGTGGACGGAGCGTTTTCGTCAGAAGTCTTGGAGCGGACTGCTGGTCGACGAGAGGTAGGTGCCTAGAAGACGGAGGAGGAAGTAAAGGAGGGGAGGAGAAGGAAGAAAGGAGGGGGAAGGCGAGGTCAGCTCGTCGTGTTGGTTGAGATCTACTCGTCAACAAACCTCTTTTTCGCACCCTTCCCTTCCTTCTCGCTCTCTCTCGCACCCCAGAGAGCAGAACAGGAAGCAGGAGCTATATAGAAGGAAGCGGGACTCACTCGTTGCATACTTGATGGATTTGGAGCTGGGCGAGTGACTCGAAGGGGGCTGGATGAGAGGTTGAAGTGAGGGAAGGAGGAAGGGAAAGGAGGGGAACGTCCAAGGGAGTCGTTGACGAAGAGAAGGGTTCCGCGTAAAAGGGGAAGGTCGTAAAAAAACTGGACGAAGAGGCGACAGGCGACCGAGAAGCGCGAGGGACAACGACCCTTTGACGAGAAGGGGAAGAGGAGAAAGGGGAGGAGGAGGGAGGAGGAGAGAAGGAAGGAGGTGGTTGGCGGAGAAAGAAGACAACAGGCGAAGTTGAAAGTCATCCCCGTGGTTCGAGCTTGGTTACCACCTTCGACTGTATATCTTGACTTTTGAATAGTGTGGCTGGACTCTCTCCAGTCTCATCTATCTGCAGATGCTCTCGAAGATATATATTTCTTCTCCCAACCGTCGCTAAGGCCCCCCTCCAAACACCGCCCTCCTCTGATCAGCTCTGCTCTCTTTTTCGAGAGCGAGCTCTCTCCTTCCCCTCCAACCGCGTCCTTCTCTTCCTCCCTCCTCGTCGAGCAAAGAATCGCTTTTCGCAGATCCACCCACATCACAAGAACGAGTATTTATACTCGTCTCTTCTACACCTCATCTGCTGGGAAAGTCCCCGGAGACCTCTACCCCCCACCTTCGACCCAAAAACCTACTCCCACCTCTCATACCTTTCCTCCTTCCTTCTCCTCTCCCCTTCTCCCTTCTCTTTCCTCTTCACTCTAAGATCTCCCTTTGCTCTCTCTCTCTCCTCTCGCGGCTCTCTCTTCTGTCTCTGGAATCTTCATCCCATCCCAAAGACCTCCTTTCGTTCCCTCCTTTCCTTCCCCTCTTCCTCCTTCCTCCTCGTTTGAATCCTGGTCTCCGAAGGGATTCGTTCAACTCCCAAGCTGGAAAGCGATCGACCCTTAAGACGGCGATGTATGGGGTACGTTTCTTCCTTCGCACCGGGAGAGAGGTGGTGAGGAGAAGAGGCGGACAGGATCGGGGGGTCAAGGGGGTTGGTTTGAAGAGGAAGGAAGATGGGAGGGGAGCTGAGGGAGGTTGAAAGAGGGTTGGGAGGTTGGAGGAGGAAAGGAAGGTGTTTGAGGATGAGGGTTGGATATACGAGGGGATCGGTTGAACGAGAGATACCTGTAGGGTGGAACAGTTGTAACGGAGGTTGTACTGCCTCTTCTCGAGAGTCAGATCTCGAGAGAGCTACTCCTCCTCAACATATCCACTTCGTCTTCAATCCCGTCATGCGGGCAGCTCAAAATCT
Source organism: Mrakia blollopis (assembly GCA_000950635.1). Classification (NCBI taxonomy): domain Eukaryota; kingdom Fungi; phylum Basidiomycota; class Tremellomycetes; order Cystofilobasidiales; family Mrakiaceae; genus Mrakia; species Mrakia blollopis. The sequence continues at coordinate 1,500,095 of BBPU01000130.1, read as the reverse complement.
ACTCTTTCCTCTCTCCTGCTTTGGCTCTCTCATCTCCCCTACTTCTTTCCCCTCCTCGCTCTTCGTTCTCTTCCCGCCGTCCCTCCTCAGCAGGAGACGATTCACCCTCTCTGTTTGCGTGCGAAGATACGAGCCGCCAGAGAGGATTTCATCTCCCGAGTGTGGCGAAGGTTGGAAAGAGTGGTCCGTTGCCGAGGAAGTGCTTTGATGCGCAAAGGGATCGATCTTATGTTGGGGTTTGGAGAGCTTTGGGAGGGAGACTGCAGTAGGTGTAAGACCCGATGACACTCCTACCTTGTTCCTCATCGAAGAATAGTTCTGCGATTGCGCTGGGAGAAATCCTGGCGTAACTCAATGGGGCTTACTCTTGCTCGACGAGTTCTTGGTGGAAATCCAGAAACGACGCGCGTTTCAATCTTTTTTCCCTCCCCTCTCTTTCACGCTGATGGTTCCAACTCGAGTAAGAGTTGGAGCTGTTGGCTGGAGGAGACTTGAATCCGTGTGTTTCTTGGTTTGTGGTCGAGAGGAAAGACGAGACAAGGAGGAGGAGCTCATCAGGTCGCCAGCTCCAGCTCGTGCTCTTCTCTCTCTCGCTTCTGTTCTTGCCCTAGATAGGGATCGGGAACCGTTCTCAAGCCCAGAAGGAAAGATCAAGAGGATCCTTCGGTCCCCTCTTGAAACATACTTGGTTCTTTCGGGAGATGAAGTCCCCGCCACGCCGATGCTCCTCGTTCCGTCTCCCGTCGCCGTTTGCTCTTCACTCCTTCCTGGACTCGGAGAAACAACACGTGGAAGCCTTACTGGTGATCTAACAAGCCTCAAAGAACAAACGCGTCGTACAGATCGATCCGAAGGCAGAGAAGAAGGCGACGAGAGGACAGGCGACGCCGCGACGGAACGGCGTAAGAAAGGGAGGAGAGTTTTAGCTGCAAGTGATTCCGGCACGAAAAAAGGATCCTATGGATGTGGATATGTGTAAGGGCTGTGAGTGCGGCGAGTAGCTGGTGGAAAGGACGAAAAAAAAAAGGTCTGACGAGAAGATGGGCGTCGGAAGAGGAGAGAGCTCGTCGTCTTTCCTCCCTTCAACGACGAGTGGTAAAGGAGACCGACAGACAGAACCCTCCCTCAGAGTATCACCTATCCTCAGATTGTAGCTTTCGTCCAATCTGTAAGGCCTCTACGAAGCTCATGCGATCCCTTGTTCGAACGGTAGACCTGACCTTTCCCTCCTTCTCTCATTCAGCTCGAGCTCAACTCCTTCCCTCGACATGCTTCTTCCTCGGTCTCTCCTCTCTTCGACTTCCTCGCTCCTCCGGACATCTCTTCCAACACCCACTCCATGGTCTCGTCGGAACCTCTCTTCGTTCGAGCTTCCCAGTATCCCTGAGCCCGTTGAGCTTCCTTTCGAGCTGGCCGAGCCCAAATCGAGGAAGGGAGACGATACGCTGGTCATCGCTCACGGGCTCTTGTGAGCCTCCCTATCAGCTTTATATACTCTTCTCACGTTGAGAAGACGTCTGTAGATGTATCAGGACCTGACCGACGTCCTCTTGTTGCTTCACGACGATTCAGTGGATCCAAACAGAAGTGAGCTTCATCGTTCCTTCCCTGCCTCAGCCTCCCTCTCCACTTCGCTCATGCAGGCTCATCCCTGACCTTCTACTTCCTCCCTCAGCTGGCGCTCTCTTACACGAGCACTTTCTCAGGAGCTGAGCATGCCCGTCTACGCTTTGGTTGGTCTAGTTTCGCTTCATTGTCTGAACAAAAGGCCTCGAGCTCACCTTCATCGCCGCTTCCTATTCCTTTCTTCCTCCCATCACCTCGCCCCCTCATAGGACCTTCGGAATCATGGAACTGCTCCTCACACTCCTTCTCTTACCTACATGTCGTCAGTCTCTCGACTTTCTCCGCCTCTCGCTCCTCCCTTCAGCTAAAGCTTCTCCTGGTTCTCCCGTCCCCACGTCGACCAAACAGGATGGCGTCGGACGTTTCTCACTTTTTCCAGACTCACAAGCTCGCTTTGAAGAGCGTTCATCTGATGGGTCACTCTATGTAAGCTTCTAGTTTTTTCTCGTCGTTGTCTTATGCGCGACTGGAAGGCTGACGTTCTTTCATTCGTCTGACGAAGGGGAGGAAAGGTCGCGATGGCGACGGCTCTTCACCCTCTCCTCAACGGTCCTATCAAGTCTCTGATCTCGGTCGACATGGCACCAGCAGTCGGGAAGATTAGCCCTGAGTGAGCCGAGTTTTTCCCTTCCCTCTTAGCGCCGTTTCAACGCGAGCTGAAACTCTCATCGGTTCGACGCGTCGTTCTTCCCTCGCAGATTCGCGAGCTACGTAGACGGTATGCTGGAAGTGGAGCGCTCGGGCGCTGCCTCTAAGCACCAGGCTGATGCTATTCTGGAGAAGTACGAGAAGGTACGTCTTTCCCCTCCTGCTTCTTCTCGACCTGTCGACTGACTTTCTTTCTTCGTCCTCCCAGGCTCTCTCCATCCGTCAATTCCTCCTCACCAACTCCATCCTCAAAGATCAAAAGGTGTCCTTTCGTCTACCTCTCGAGTACCTCAAGGCTGCCATCCCTGCTATCGGCGACTTTCCTTTCCAGGTTCGTTTTTCCTCTTCCTTCACCGCCGAGCCGTTGCTGACAAGCCCCATCTTCCTCTTCCTTTTTTCTCGCACAGCCCGGAGAGATTAATTGGGACGGTACTACGCTCTTTATCAAAGGATCGAAATCAAAGTACATCAACCGACACAACATCCCAGCAGCCGAGAGCTTCTTTCCAAACATGGTCCGTCCTCGTCTCCGCTTTCCTCTCTCCCTTCCCTTGAAGTCGCTGACTCACTTTCCCCTCGATCTCGTTGTAGAAACTGGAAACGCTGGATGCTTCTCACTGGGTGCATGCTGAGAAGTGAGCCGATTTCTTTCCCTCCTCTCCTAGATCGCCCAGACGTTCACTGACCTTTCTCCTTCTCAGGCCAGCGGAATTCATCAAGGTCGTCTCGAGCTTCATCCGATCTACTTAGAATTATATTTATTTGGAGGTATGTAATGCACAGCTCAGCCAACTCTCGAGTTCTACACCAGCGGATCGCGAGCCAAGCACAGTACTATCCTCCCTCTTCCTCTGCCTCCTCGGCTTCTCGTGCTGTTGAAGCACCAAGAGTAGCTCCTCTAAAAAAACGTGACTACGATCGAGACAACTATACAGCCAACCTCTTCTACGGACATTCCTCATCTATCCCCTCGTCCATCCATCAGCAAACCGATTCCCAACCAGCCTCAGATCGCGGAAGCTCCGTCGATCAGACGCAGACAGAGGAGACGATGTAAGCACTCATCTCTCAAAGTATCAAACGTGAGTCAAGGCACAGGAGCGGATGGAAATTGAAACCTCACCTGGCTTGCACTCGAGTCGGTCTGTCCTTTCTTCTCACAACGGCGCTGGAGGTAGTCTGTCGCTGCTTGTAGACGTCTGCAGCTGAGCGAGGAGCGATGCTGGACTTGCGAACGCGAGCTCCAGGAGCGGCTGAAACCGTGTTGAGGGAGAGGAGGGCGAAGGCGAATAGAAGAGTGGAGTAAAGGAGGAAGACGCCCATCGACGTTGAGTTGGGTTGAAACGGATGAAGTGGGGTGAGGTGATGGTGGGTAGAAGAGAAAGATGTGCAGGAGCCGAGAAAGAATACAAAAACTACAGATTGCTCCAGCGTGAAATCTGTTTCCTTTGTGGCTCCAAAACGCCACGCCTACTCAAAAGCTTTTTCTCGACCAAACGAAGAGCTGGAACCTGGTTCAGGTCGATCGGAGCCGAGGAAGGTCGTCCTTTCGGCAGCTCCGTTTCTCCTCGGTCAATCTAGGTGATCTTTCCTGGGGAGATCTCTTCCCCTTTTCAACACGAGTAAACCGACGCGTCGTCTTCCCCCCGGCTTCTTGATCTTTCTCTCTTTCTTTTTCCACTACTCTTTACTCCACTTCTCCATTTCTCAATCTTGTCGCTTTTCTCCACATGGAGCATCCTGTGACGTCCAATCGCGGTTTGGAGCCGCGACGTCGACGCCTCTTTCTGAAGCTTCAAAAGACTTGAGTTCTAGTAACGTACCTCTGGTCTTTGTATCCAGCCTCAGTATTATGTCTCTAAACAGGCTGTGCCCATCCAGTGAACCCTGGGGAAGGAGTGGACTCGAAGGCTTCGACGTGTTCGAGGAAGCTGACCAGAAGGAGGAGCTCATGGAGCCGTTCTCTCCCTCCTTCCTAACCACCTCTCACTGTCTGCTCCGTAGAAGGAACAATGCTCACCTCTGGACTCCGAGCCTCGCTCGTATCGTGAAGATTGCTTGCCTCGACGGGATCCATCTGACTTCCGTCACGCACGTCTCGTCAATAAGCAATAAACCAATAAAAACCGCCGCACCACCATCTCTCTCCTCTTCTATGTATGCTCCCCACAACCCAGCAGCTCTACTCGTTCCAACTCAGCCAAGCCATACTGTTCCCAACGCCCAAAACCCTCGAAATCAGCGTTCCCCTTTTTCTCTCCCTCCCGTCCCGTCCCTCCCTTCTTCACTCTCTCTCGACTCGCAAGTACAGTGATGTAGAAAAAAAACTCACCAGCAGATCCCAACACCCATAGCGAGCATCTCCTTGATGAGTTGTTTACCCGACTTGCAATCGGCGAGCAGCTCAGGAACTACCGTGACGGCTCTGCGAAGGAAAGGAAAGGAAACGATGGTCAGGGAGGGGAGGTTCGAACGAGCACGAGCAAAAAAAACGTACCCAATGAACAAGAAGCTCCCCGCCACAATAGGGATAGTCAAGTCCGAAGCGTGGAGGGAAGTTCCGAGGAGTCCAGTTGATTCTGTCGGTGAGAGATAGATAGAAAGGAAAGAGCAGCAGACGAAGAAAGAACAAAAACGCGTCGTCAGTTCGAGATTTGTGCATTTGGGTTGTGCTAGAGTGAAAAACTGACTGGTAAGCATTCCAGCTACGAGATCGGGAGCGTCGAAAAGAAGGTCGGAGGAGGAGGAGGCCGAGAGGTTTTGAATGAAGATCCCGAGGAAGGTTCTGTCGGGAGGAAGAAAGGGAGGAAGAGAACGTCAGTGGGAGAGCAGAGAAGGAGGGGAGGAGGATTTGGGACGAACCCGACGAAAGCTCTATGGGCAAGAGAGAAATAAGTTAAGTCAGCGAGGAGGTTAGACTAAACAGGAATAGGAAGGAGGAGTGAACGTACCCGATGGCTGATCAGAAAAGGAGAAGGAAGAGAAAGAGGAGAAACGATATTCAGCGTTGGGTTCGTCGAAAAACTGGAAGTTTCCAAACGAGGAGAACAAGAAGCTTACCAGTAATAAACTGACTACCCATAGCCTGCTTCTTAGTGAATCTACACGGTGCGAAAAACGAACGACCGAGACGTCAGCTAGGTAAGTTCGCGACGACCACGAGAACGCCGTCGATTTTGTTCGACACGATTGAGAGAAGACTTACCCGCTCTTGATGAGGATAGAGTAGTCAGCAATCTCATGAGGGATCTGCCGATATCACCCCAAAAAAAGGTTTCCATCAGGCCACGGTCTCTCGAGGAGGAGCAAGAAAAAAGGCGACGCTCGAAGCAGAAAAACGAGAGCAACGAAAGAGCTCACCTCATGAGCAAAGCAAGCCAAGGTCGTCGTAGCTCCTATGGCAGGAGAAGCATAGAACGACGCAGCCATAGCGAGTCCGTCGGTGATGTTGTGAGTGAAGTCGGCAACTGCAAGCCCAAATCGGTCAGTTCGACGTCGACGCGTCTCTTCTTCCTCCCTCGGGCCTTCACCCCTTCGCGCGCGCTGTGCGACACACTCACAAAGGTTCAAGTAAGCTCCAGCCTTCGTAGTCTTCCCTACTCCTCCTCCTCCTCCTCCTCCTCCTGCTACGTCTTCCTCAGCAGCGACCACAACCTCTCCCTCAGCACCTCCACCTCGTTTCCTCAACTCCCCGTCCGCGTTCGAATCCTTCTCCAGTACCGCAGAACTCTTCCCACTCGAGGGAGTACCGTGAGAGTGGCCGTGAGAGTGTCCGGTGGGTTGTTCATCTCCGTCTTCAGCGAGGGTGGAGAGATATCGCATCGTCTGTGGAAGAGAGAGAGAGAGAGAGAGAGAGAGAGAGAGAGAGCAAAACGCGTCAGTCTAGTCTAGCCAAAGCGAAAGAGGTTGGTTGGTTGGGATTGAGATCGAGATTGAGTATAAACAGAGAAAAATAAGGCAAGGTTTATGTGTGAACGGACCTTATCAAGAAGGAAAAACAGCGCAAACCCCCCAAAGATGGCGCATCCAACAAGGACGTTCCTCTTGGGCTCGACCACCACGATCTTGACATCTCCGGAGGGGTGAGGTTCCCCTAGGAAGGAGTGAGGGATGAGGTTGAGGAACGTATCTCCGAGAAGACCACCGGTCGCGAACTACATACATAGGATAAGAGGAAGAAGAGTGAGCGAGATGCAGCGAACAGGAAGAGGAGAGGAGAGAGAGAGACTCACCCCGATCATCACGTTGAGGTTTTTGAGGTCCAGATCCGGAGGAATGAAAGCCAGGATCAAGTTCGGGAAGGAAGAGATGTAAAACGTTGCCAGCAGGGCGTTGGATCCTGGTCTATAAGACCAAACAAAACAAACCAAACCAACAAAAAGGAGTGAGAGATTAGCTCGAGGTAGGTCGCGCGAGCTCATCCCTCCTCCTCCTTCCCTTCCCTTCCTCTGTTCTCTTCTTTCCCCCGAGAGTTACTTAGCTCCCCCCTCCACCCTCCCGAAGGTGAAGATAGTAGTGGGGCTGAGGACTCACGACTCAAAAGGGAACAAAACTCCAAACATCCTCTTCATGAAAGCTGAATCCCCTTCTCCTCCTCCTCCTTGAGCCAGTTCCTCCGCCTGGATCCTGATCTCGTTCAACCTCTGCACGGGAGCACAGGCTTCGATTTCGCTCAACTACCGTAGATACAAAGCAGAACGAAACCAAGTACGGAATGAAAGAAAGAGAGAGCGTCAGCTTTGGAAGAAGCTACTTGCTTTGCGAAACGGCGAGCTCGAGAAGGAAAGGAAGGAAGCTCACGTAGATGGGAGCAGGAGGGAACGGAGCGTCTGTTTCTTTGAGCATCGCGAGGGCTGGGACCGCGGCGATCAGAGTTAAGAAGACTAAGAGGAGAGCTAGGCGAAGAAGGGTGGAACGGGGGGACATTTTGGTGAGGTGAGGTGAGATGGTGGTTTGGGAGGAGAAAGGAAAGGATCCGACAGCGTTGAGTGACGACGACGCGTTTATATTATCATTTTACCTGCGAGACATATATTATTCGCGATCTTCCGAGAGAGCAGATATTTGAGTTTCAATAAGGGAGCTTTGGGGGAGAATCGAAAGGTTGAAGGAGGCAAGAGAGAGAGGGCTGAAAGAGAAGAGGACAGAATCAAGGGAGGGGAACGAGCTCGCTCGCTCGCGTTTTCTTTCTTTCTTTCTTCTTCAAAGAAGCTGGACTAGACTAATCGAGCTTTTTTCCAGGCCTTACCAGAGTTGGTACAGAGGAGCGTGCGTGCTTGGGAGTCAAAGTCGCTTCTGCTCTGGTGAAGAAGCTGTAGAGCTCGAGCTCTCAGGAGGGGAGGAAGGATGGTGCGGAGGTCACCGTGAGCTCTCGTTTCCCTTCCACCTGCTGTCCCAGATCCTCAGTACTCAGCCCTGGGATCCTAACAGAGCCCCAGTGCAGTACTCCTACACCTCCAAACAAAAGACTCACCAAGCAAAAAGCTCTTTCCCTTCCCTTCTCTCCCTTCCTCCCAAGAAAGCAGTTCCAAGAAGCTCATTCGAATCCTCCTCCTCCCCATCTCTCTCTCTCTCTCTTCCATCCTAACCCCCTCCCCCCGTGCAAGCGAGCCCAGTTCTTTAATCCTCGAAACGCAGGTCTCCTCGCCTTGGTGCTGTATGAGATTCATCAAAGAAATCAAGAAAGACGAGAAGAGCGAGAAGGAGGTCAGCTCTCTCGCTTGAGCCCGTCCGCTCTCTCGAGGTTCCCTTCCTTCCCTTCGCAGAGAGCTTGAGGAGGAGGAGACGTACACAGGATGGGATGAAGTTGAGCGAGGTAGGTGATTGCCCACCTAACGAAAGAGGAAAAGAGCTGGATCAGTCCAGGGACGTTGGGGAAGAGAAGGGAAGGAAGGGATCGAGAGAAGCTCACATGAGGTAGCAAGCGACGAGGGTGAGGAGGATGGATGTTCGGAGGAGGCTGTAACAGAACAGAACCTACAGTTAGCTGACCTTCTTCGTAGTATAGAGGATGTTGATTGTAGACTCACGTTTGGTTGACTCCCTTGGGAGTAGCGAACCAGGAAACAGTGGAGAGAGCCGCCTTTGGTTGAGAAGGAGAAGGAGGTCCGTCAGCTTCGTTTCTAAAAGGAGAGAATGGTAGGATGTGTACGCACTATAACGAGCGCTACGACGATGATCAAGTATCCACCCATGTTGTTGTTGATGATGATATTTTTTTCAGAGACGATGACGGTTGAGAGAGAGGACGAGCACGGTCGGGCGAAGGCTGAATTCGTCGATTCGAGCCCTTTCGATTTCAGTTTGAGCTCGTTCGTTCCACAGACAGACCGAGCCAGGGATATTTCGCAACCACCAACCACCACCACCTTACTCCCAACTCTAGTCAATCTATATCTCTCCCCTTCGTTCACCTTTCGCTCGCTTGATGCCTTCCACACCTCTGCTTTCGTCCTCCTCTCAAGCTCAACCACGACCTCTTCCTCCTCCCGTCCCTCTGCACCGACGTCTCTCCTCCAGCCCTTCCACCTCCAAAGCTCACAACAACCATCCACGCACTCGGACCCCTTCCCCTTCGTACGGCGCTACCTCAGGATGGGACGAACTAGGTGAACGTTTCTCACCAAAGAGCAGCAAGAAGCAGAGAGGGAAGAAGACGAGCTTGGTCTTCCTTCTCGCTCTCCTGGGACTGCTCGTCCTCTCGCGGTCGGTCTTCTTCTCTTCAAAGGACGGACAAGAGAGCGCGTTTGAAAGGTGGTGGAGAGGTGAGGGTAGTAAACAGGTTTTCAAAAGTCCTTGTAAGTCGAGAAAACTTTCCCTCGTCGATGCTTCTAGGATCTTCCGCATTTCCCTAAATGAAACCCCTCGGATCGAAACTCAACCTCAAGCTCACCAACGTGCTCTCTCTTCTCTCCCCTCTTCCTTGGAAACCGTATAGTCCCCTCCCCTCATTCCCACTTCCTCACTCTCTCCACCCTCCCAGAATCCAAAACCCTCCTCTCAACAACCCAACCCTCCCACAGACTCATCATCGTCGGAGATATCCACGGCTCTATCGCTCCTCTTCAAGCGTTGCTCAAGAAACTAAAGTACGACGGGAAGAGGGATGTACTGCTTCATGTCGGCGATACGATCGCGAAGGGACCGGATCCGTTGGAGGTGTTGAGGTTGTTGAGGAGGGAGGGGGTTATGGGGTGAGTAATAAAGAAAATTGATATTCTCTCGAGGAAGAACTGTGAGAAGAGAGGGAGGGGAGGGGATGTGAGACGCGTCGTCCGAGGTTCGCTTTTTCGCTGACCTCTTCTCTTCTCTCCTCCTCTTCCTCACTCTCGCTCGATTCCTTTTCTTTTCTCTCCTTAGCGTCCGAGGCAACCACGATCAACCCGTCATCGAATGGCGTTCCTGGATGAACAAAGTCTTAGGCGAGAAATCCTGGCCTTTCCCCGAACTCGACGACTGGACTGAGAGTTACGCGAGGAAGAAGGCAGGTTATTTGCCTATGGACGGGGAGAAGTTCAAGTGGCAAGGGGAGCATTTCAAGATTGCTAGGTGAGTGCGAACGAAACAAAGAAGGGCTTTAGGGAAAGGGAGAGGAGAGGAGGGAAGGAAAGGGAGGGAGGGAGGACCTTCGCGTTCCTTTCTCTCGCAGCGAGCGAGCGGCTTGGGAAGCTTGGAGAGCTGATCTGATCCCTTTTTTTTTGCGCTGATCTTGTTTTGTTTTTGTGTAGGATGATGTCGAAAGAAGATTACCAGTACTTGCTTTCGTTGCCTTTGGTTTTACATCGTGAGTTTTTCTCCCTCTCCCTCCCTCCCTTCCCTCCCTTTCTCTCTCTCCGTTTTCGCGCGTCGATCGACGAGTCTTTTCTTTCTCTCCTTCCTTCCTTCTTCTCCACGCGTCCTTCCTTCCCGACTCCCCGCTCATCCCTTTCCATCCTCCCTTTCACCTCCTCTCCTCTCCTCTCCTCTCCTCTCTTCCCAACTCCCCCCCAAAAAAAAGTCCCCTCCCTCTCAACCCACCTAGTCCACGCAGGTCTCCTCCCCCTAGATCCAACCCTCCCCCCCTCAGCTCCTCCCCCAGCTTGGCAACTTCCAAACCCAACCCTCAACCCCAACACCCTCCCTCCTCATCATCCTCACTTCCTCTCCTCCCAAACCCAAACCCTTCTCAACCAAACCTCCCGCGAACTCCTCCTCCTCACGTCCATCCCCCAGAACACCGTCCCGTGGAACATCCTCAACATGCGGTCGATCGATGAGGAGGGAGGGGTGTCGAAGGAGACTTTGGAAGGGGGGGGTGGAGTGAGGTTTGGAATGAGGTTATGGAGGAGTGTAGGGTCAGAGGTGGGAGTGGGAAGAGTTCATCGGTAGAAGGGGAGGAGGAGGAGGAGGGGGAGGAGGGAGAGGGAAGGTTGGGATTGAGAAGAAGAAGAACAAGAAGGGTGGGAAGAAGAAGAAGGGGAAGAAGCAGGAAATTTCTTGTGAACCGATTTCGATCATCTATGTACGTTCTTCCCTTCCTCTCCCTCCCTTTTCCCCTCCCTCTTCCCTCTCCCTCTCCTCCCTCTCCCCAAAAGCTAACCTCCCCCCCCCCCCCCCCCTTTCCCTCCCTCCCTTATCAGGGCCACGCAGCCGGCAGAGGCCTAGACCTCAAACCCCACTCCTTCGGTCTAGACTCCGGATGCGTCTACGGTCGTCGTTTATCCGCTCTCGTTCTCGGTGACTTGACTTCTTTGGACGACCCGGAAGAGATGAGGAGTTGGAAGGAGAAAGGGGATTGGGTGGGAGTGAGGGTGGGGAGGAACGAAGGAAGGGTGGTCGGGTTGGATTGTGAGGTTGGGGAGTTAGAGTAGAGTAGAGTAGGAGGGGGAGGGGGAGGAGTTTTTTTTTTTTTTTTTGGTCGCTTGCTCGGTTTTGTTTCCTCTTGCTTTACGTTCCTACCTGTTTCGCTGCTTTTTGTTACTGCTTACATAATGATACTCTTATGATACGATCTTTACTAATTTATCATCACTGTATCTCTTGGGAGGGAAAGCGAGAGAGAGAGAGAGAGAGAGAGAGAGAGGAACTTGAGGAAAAGTCAAAGGACCGCGTCGACGACGTCGACGGTCAGTCGAGCTTTTCTCGCTCGCTGGTCGCTGCGTTTTCGGATTTTAACGGGTCCAATTTTTCAACGATCAAAAGGGAAAGAAAGAAAAGAGGCATTGGATTGAGGAGCGCTGGAAGAGAGGTAGATTGGGAAGGAGGAAGAAAGCAGAAACGCAGAAGAGAGGAGAAAGCCTGGTTCGCGCCTTGCCTACGAGCGAGAGAAAGATTAATGGGAAGCGAAGGTGTGAGAAAGACGTTTCCAAACCCCCGAAGCGACCTCTGGCGAGTTGAAGAGCGGGTTTGGTGCGATTGAAGACGGAGGAAGAGGGATGAGGTGAAGATGGAGAGAGTCGAAGAGAGGGAAGACTCAGGGAACGACCCAGTTGCAGGTTGTTGACTCGTTTGAAGCCTGGGATGTTTGGTTTGGAACCGGAAGCGATGAACTTGAAGGTCGACGTATGGACCTTGAGGATGTCAGGGATTCGACTTCGTTGGATGGAAGGGAGGTCCGGGATTGAAGATTCTTGGGCGTCGGGGGAGGAGGAGAGGGAGGAGGGAGGGTCGAAGAGGGATGAGGAGGAGGAAAGGCGTGAAAGAGCTGAGGGAGAGTTTCTCTCAAGAGTTTCGAAGGTCCAAGCGTCGAAGAGTAGGGGCCTTCTCGAGCGTAAATATGTTCCAAGGGAAGAGAAAGGAGGGTTCGGGGAGGAGATGAAGGTCAGAGGGCAACGAAAGGAAGGAAAGGGAAGCTGAGCTGAGCTGAGCTTCCCTTTCAGCTCAGCTTCCCTTGTCGTGTTCAGCTTCCCAACACTCAACATCGACCAACTTTGCTTCTCTCTCCATCATGTCGGACGCTCCACCCCCTCCACCAGCTCTCACTCCTCAGGAAGAAGCGATCAAGGTGAGAGCAGACTGCCCTGGCTTTGTTCCCACAAGAAGGCCATCTCGCTGACCTTCTCCTCCCTCCTCCTCCCTTCCCTCCCTGCCGTTTCTTCCTCCCGCCCCTCCTCTTCTCAGATCCGTATGAAGCGACTCGAACGTCTTGGAGGAGGAGGATCTGCTTCTCCCAGTGCATCTAGATCTTCGACTCCTGCTCCTTCCTCCTCAGCAGCAGCAACGGGCTCGCCGTCAGCTTCGACCTCCTCCACCTCTCACCTTCCATCTCCTCGTCCAGTCGTCCCTTCTCCCGCCTCTGCCACTCCCACCGCTCGTCCAACTCCCCCTCCAGCACCTAAAGCACCGGTAGCTTCTTCCTCTGCGGCTCCCATCCCTTTCAAGAAACCATCCTCGTCCACTCCAACTCCTCAACGAGTCGAGGTCAAGCCCAAGGTGGTCGCACCCAAGCCCGTGCCTTCAAAGTCCTTCGAGGACTGGCAGAGCGATTCCGTAGCTTGGGTATTTGGGGTCACTCTCCAGGTCGGTCCCTTCTCCCTTCGGTGCAGGTATCGCGCTTTCGTAGAGGAGAGATGAGCTGACGGAAAGCGCTTTCGGTCGGTCGCTTGGGTGAGCTCAGAAGGAGAGGGCTGAAGCTGTCGACTGGTCTATCACCTGGCTCAAGGAACTTTCAGAGGAGGTCGAATCGGAAGGTATGCATATATTACACCTTTCTCTGCCAAGCAACCAGGTCTGACCTCCTCCCTTTCTCTCTTCCAGGCGCTTCCAAACCCCTTCAAACTGCTCCTTCCCTCGCCGACCGAATCTTGATCGCTCGACTCTCTTTGGATCCCAACACCATGTCGTGAGTCAAATCCTCATCCTACGCTTCTAATGCTTCACTTCTGATTCTACGTTGCTTGCAAATATTACAGGGACAACGTCGACGAGCTTCAAGTCATCGCGTCGCTCCCTGAACGCGAAACCGTCCTCGAGTACCTCGTCGGTTGCTGGAAGAGGTTGTACACCATCAAGCTCGGTGCTGATCGAGAGGTAAGCATCATTAGGTTTCCGTTTCGACAGTAAATGCACAACTGATCATCTCTCTCGCTTTGTTCAAGGGCTACCCTGCCGAACAGCGGGCGAGCTGGGCCACGTCGTTCGAGGAAGTCAAGGAAGCCATCGTCGGCTACATCGGAGAGTCTCTCAAGGACCCAGGAATGTTCCCTCAGCCAGAAGGGTTCGTTTCTCTCTCTATCATCAATCGTCTCCTTCTCCAAGCTCACCCTCTTTTCTCCTCCTCCTTCGTTCACAGCAAACCCCTCGGCATCCCCGAACTCCTCCCTCCCATTCTCTCCATCGCCTCTCCCTCCCCTGCACACCCCATTCCTTCCAAACACCTCCAGAACCTCTCCCTCCCTCAACTCTTTTCCGACCTCAGCGTCAAGTTCTCCGACGAGGACGAGTTCGCTCAGCAGATGCTTTCGCCCGTCCTGAGTTTGATGCTGCAGGACTACTGGAAGGGAAGCGTCGAGGCGAATGCGAACATCACGGGAGATGGGTGGATCACTTACGTGGCTGCGCTGGGGAAGATCACGGAGGTGAAGGAGGTCGCTTCCCTGGTGAGCTCAATCGCTTTCATCTTCTTGCAAGGCGCTTCGAGATCAAGCTGACCGACCTCCTTCCTCTCTCGTTCAGCTTCCCACTCTTCCGATCTGGCTTCTCCCTACCGCAACCGCGCATCAGATCGAGTACATGTCGCTTCTTGGACCTCTCACTCGACTGAGCGTCTTCCCTCGCGAATTCGTGAGTTCCTCTAGCTCGCCTTTTCCAGGCAGCCTTCCCTCCCTCGCTGACTTCAACTCTCTCTCTCTTCTCCCTTCGTAGCCCGGAATCCCCAAGGAGTACTTTTCGAAACCGACTGAGAGGAAACGTGCCGATATCGAGAGTGCTCAGGCTACGCTCCAGGGAACGCTCTTCTCCCTGCAGGTTCGTCTTCCGACGTTCTCCACTTTCAGAACGAGCTTTGACTGACTCATCTGTCCTCTTGACTACAGGAGAGTCTCTTCGCCATCTACGGAAACATCGTTCGATCGAAGCCCGAGGCTCGAGAGGCTGTGCTGGAGTTCTTTGCTACCGTCGCGAAGAAGAACGAGAAGAGGTCGGGAATGCGAGTGAGTAGTTTCGACGCGTCTTTGCTCGATATCTCGCGAGCCAGTACTGATGTTTTTTTTTCGGTTCCTCTCTCATAGGTCGACAAAGCTACGGTATCCTCGGACTCGTTCATGACCAACCTCCAGATCCTCCTTCTTCGATTCTTCGAGCCCGTGATGGACTTCAACTTCTCGAAGGTCAGTCGTCTTTTTTTTTCCTCCCTCTTCTTCGCTCGCTCGACCTGACTTTTCTTTTCTTTTCTCCCCTCTCTTTTCTCAGATCGACAAAGTCGACGCCGACTACTTCCGAAAATCTACTCGTCTTTCCATCACGGAGCAGACCAAGATCCGAGCTACCAAGGAGGAGGCTGAGGAATACTTCGCCGCTCCTCCGACGAACTCGACCCCCGTCAACTTCATCTCGGAGGTCTTCTTCCTCGCTTGTGCTTTCCAGCATGTTGGACTCGGGAAGACGGTTAGCAATCGTGGAGAGTTGGAGAAGAGGTTGGGAGAGTTGGAGAAGGAGTTGAAGCAGGTCGAGGCGGATGATAGTTGGAGAGGAGTGAGTCCGATTTTCCTCGATTCGACGAGGCGATGGAACGAGCCTTCGCTGACTTCCGACTTTGCTTCTTCGTACAGACTCCTGCTCAACCTCAGGGAGAGGTCATGATCAAGAAGCTCAAGGTGAGTCGACGAGCTCGACCGTTGGTATTGGGCAGAAGCTGAGACTGATCGCGTCTCGTTTTTTTATTCTTTCTTTTCCCAAGGACGACATGTCTCGAGTTCACTCCTACATCCACGCCTACGATACTCAGCTCCTGGATCCCGATTTCGTCTCTCGAACGATGACCTTCCAGAGTTTCGTCATGACTTGGTTCGTCAGGATGGTCGATCCTACTCACAACTATCCCAAGGACATGATCAAGTACGTCGTGCATCAACTCCTTCCTTCGTTTTTTCTTCCTTCGGTCTCACTTACCTTCGTTTCCTCTCTTTTTTTTTCGGCTCGCAGACTTCCTCTTCCCGCCGAGGCTCCTATGGCTTTCCGAATGCTTCCCGAGTACATCCTTGAGGACATCGCTGAGTATCAACTTTTCCTCATGGCGTGAGTCTCGATCTTCTTCACCCTTTTTCTCTTTCAGTCGAGCGTTTCCGCTGATGCGTTCCTCCCATGCCTTTCTCTCGCAGCCATCGACCCCAGTCTTTCGACTCCTCCGATCAGACCAAGCTCATCACCTTCGTCATCACCTTCCTGTCGGGAGAGTACGTCAAGAACCCTTTCGTCAAGTCGAAACTCGTCGAGGTGAATCGCGTCGCTTTTTTCTTTTTTTTTTTTTTTTTTTTTTTTCGCGTCGAACACTCTTCGCTGACTCCTCTCCTCTCCCTGCTCTCTTCTCGAACCCAGTTCCTGTCGATGGGATGCCATCCTTGGGGATACTACCGAGAGGGAGTTCTGGGACCTGCGCTGAGCTTCCATCCTCTTGCAGTCGAGCAACTCGTTCCTTCTTTGATCGGGTACTACATCGGTGAGTCCCTCGGCCTTCGTACCTTCCTCCTCGTGCTTTTAGGATCTCCCCTCAACCTCTTCCTTTTTTTTTTTTTTTTTTTTTTGCAGACATGGAGGCTACTGGAGGACATCAGCAGTTCTACGACAAGTAAGTTTGGGGAATGATCGCCTCGAAATCGCGAGTCGAAAGCGATCAAACTGACCCTCTTTTCTTTCCTCTTCCCAGGTTCTCGATGCGACGACACGCCATCACGGTTCTTCGATACCTTTGGAAGAATGCTATCCACCGAGAGACTTTCCAGAAGGACGCTATGTGAGCTCGACTTCAAAACTCATTTTTGCCCTCTTTCTCCTTTCCTTTTCCCTTCGCTGAACCAACCCTCTCTCCTCTTCCTCCCTTCCCTTCCCTTCCTCCATCAAGCGACAACCTCGACCGCTTCGTCGTCTTCGCCAACATGCACATGAACGACTGTACCTTCCTCCTCGAAGAATCTCTCACCAACCTCGCCGCCATCTACGCTCTCGAAACCGAAATGTCCGACAAACCAACCTGGGACGCTCTTCCTGAAGCCGAACGAAAGGACAAGGAATCCAAGCTCAAGTCCGCTGAGAACCAAGCCGGCTGGTCTACCGACGGAGGTCGTCGAAACATTTCGGTTCTCAAAGAATGGACTTCTTCCGTACGAGAACCGTTCCTCAAACCCGAAATCATCGATCGACTCGCTGCCATGCTTTGCTTCAATCTCGCTACCCTCGTCGGACCCAAGATGCAGGAGCTCAAGGTTCGAGATCCGAAGAAGTACAGGTTCGATGCGAAGAGCTTGTTGGGAGAGTTGTCGGATATCTTTAGGAACTTGGGGGTGGAGCAGAGGTTTGTGGAGGCGGTGGCGAAGGAAGGGAGGAGTTACAGGAAGGAGATCTTTGTGAGGTTGGCGGGGATTTTGCAGAATAGAGCGGTTAGAACTCCGGGGGAGATTCAGCAGATTGTGTTGTTCTGTGATAAGGTGGAGGAGACGAAGGCGAAGATCGAGGCTGAGGAGGAGGGAGAGGATGTGAGTTGATCGTTTTCTTTTTCTGTCTCTCTCTTCCTGCTTCTTTGCCTCAGTCCTTCTCACCTCGCTGACTCTCATTCTCATTCCTTTGGTTCCCTGACCCAGATCCCCGACGACTTCCTGGGTGAGTCTACAGCTCGTCCCCTGTGGCTCCTAGCTTCGGTCCCGAACTGACGCGTCTCTCTCTCTCTCTCTCTCTTTTCCTTTCTTTCGAAATCTTAGATCCCCTCATGTACACCCTCATGCGAGAACCCGTCATCTTGCCTTCCTCCAAAACCACCATCGATCTCTCCACCATCAAGGCTCATCTCCTCTCGGATCCTACGGACCCGTTCAATCGAATGCCGTTGAAGATCGAGGACTGCATGCCTGGTTCGTTTCTCCTCCTTCCCTTCCCTTCTCTCCTTTTCCCTTGGAACGATGTTCTCGAGCTGACCGACTTGGTCTGTCTACTTGGTTGCAGACGTCGAGCTCAAAGCCAAAATCGAAGCCTACCTCTCTGAACGACGGAGGATCCGAACGGTCGAGCCGATGCAGGTCGACGATCTTCCTTCTGCTTAGCTTTTTTTCTTCCTCCCTCTTTTCTCGCTCTGCTCGCATCGAGTTATCCTGTAGCTCTACCTATCTTCTATTCTCTTTTTCTCGCCTCTCTTTCTCTCTCTCGTCTCTCTATGATCTTCTGTAGACACCGGCGTTCAAGAAGCAAGAGTGAAAGAGAACATGCGACTGAGAACGGAGCGAGATGAAGAGGTAAAGGGACGGGAAGCCATGAAGGATCGTGCAGTCTAAGGGTCGAGCAAGCATTAAGGTCGAGAGTGGCAAAAGCAAAGAGGTGGTACAGACGAGGGGGTAAGGAATATGCAAGGGAGGGATCGAGAGAGAGAGAGAGAGAGAGAGGAAGGAAGGCTAAAGAGTACAACTTGGGTTCGATGAGAGACACGACGTTCGAGGTTGAGCCAGCATGCCGAGAGGGAAACGAGGTATCGTTCTAAGATGGTAAGGAAGAGTCGGGGGAGGGTTCCGGAGGCGAGATGAGCGAGATTTCGATGTACGAGCGAGTTCCGACGCGTCCTCCCCTCCTTCCAAGACCGTTCAAGGATCGTCGTCTCCGTCGTTGAGTCTAGTGAGGTAGCGCATGATGAGTTCGTAGCTGTGATGTCCGAGGCCGAAAAGAAAAAGAAAAAAGGTGAGCCTTGGTTTGTCAACAGAACGAGGTCGAAAGGATGAGAAAAGGAAGGGAAAACTCACGTCAACATCGTCGCTGCACTACTCGGTACTGTTCTAACCAGATTGATGCTCAAGCCCCTGTAGAACCCCTTCCATCCACCCTCCGTGTAAATCTTCTTCACCGTCTGGTTGAAACCCTTGTAGGACGTCACTCCCTGACGGACGCCGAGAGCTCCTCCAACGCGAACGTGTTGTACTGGTTCTCCGGCGATAAGCGGTGGTAGAGACGGGGCAGGTGTCGGTATCGGTGGTGAGGAGTGTGAAGGAGGGTTGGGGGAGGATGGAGACATGGGTGATAAGGGTTTAGGGAGCGGGTGGTGAGTGTGAGAGGGGGAGGAGGCTCGTTGGATTTGAAGACGTGTTCGAACGACTTCGTGAGGGTAGGTCGTTAAGGAGGCGACCATTTTGGAGAGTGCCGAACAGAGGAGAATGATGTGAGAGGGAAGAGGGGTTCCGTATTCGGGTGCTGCACGAAGGGAAGGGGAGAAAATGGAAGGAAGGGAGGAGAACGAGTCAGCTCCAGATTTCCCTTCCTGTGCCCTTCGTGTTGAGGCTGCTCTTCGAGAGGGAGAAGATCTCCAGAGTCGATGTCCGGCTTCTTGGTCCCAGTCAGAAGCATCCCTACTCCAGTGCTTCCGACTCCAGCGAGCGAGCTCTCCTTCGCCCGACAACGAGCGACAAAAGGAGAGAAGGAGGATCATCCGCGACGACTCACCAGCCCAAATCTTCAGCTGTTCGTACAACGGGAACTGAACAGCGACGTGACTGACGCCCATCAGACTCGGTGTGAGACCCTTGTAGAAAGCCTTGATTCCCTCTGTCCGGTAGATCGTCCGTATCGCGTCGAGGGTGTGTCGATACTTTTTGTCGCCGTTCTTGATGTTTTGAGTCTACGGAAGATCATAGCCGAGTGGTAGGAGAGAAAGAAGAGAGTGGAGAATATTTTAAGCGAGGGGACGCCGGAGTTCACGGGAAGTGAGGAAGGTGAAGGAGAGGGAGAGGGAAGGAAGGAGGAACGAGACGAGGTCAGCTCTCCTTCTTCCAAAACTGAAAGACGCGTCGTTCGAGGAGAACTTACCATAAATCTCGTCTTAATCAACCATAAGGGATTCGTGACGATCGTTCCAGTTGCTCCAGCGGTCATAGCAGCTACGATATGAAGCCAGATGACAGGTTCTAAACCGAACGAAGGAGAGGGAGGAGAGAGGTCAGCTCAGTTCCTCCCTGGCTCGCCCTCGACTTGCCAAACGAGCTTGAACTGCTGTCAAGTCGCATTCTAGCACATCTCGACTAGCAAGCACACGCGCTGGTGTAACTGAGACTCACTTTTCCCACTCTCGTTGGCAGCCAACCGCCACTTGACCTCGTCGTACACGCTGAAATAAATCGCCCACGTCGGCAGGTATCCCAGGACCGTTGGACCTAGACCTCGGTAGAAGCCTCGGAGCCCAGCTTGAGCGAAGATCTGTCGGGCGGTAGCTGCGATGGATGACGAAGGAGCGAGAAGGACCGGTGGAAAGAAAAAAGAGGATGAGGGAGAGGAAGGAAGGAAGGACGCCGGGGCTCGGTCAGCTTGAGCTTGAAAGACGATCAGGCTCGTAGAGAGAGTGAAACGAAACGATGCGTAGGTAGTTAGGGGGTATGAGAAGAGAGGAGCGAAGTAGTGATTTCCTGAAGGGTGTGGGAGGATGGGAAGGAGGGAAGATAGAAGGAGAACGGCGAGCTCCGTTTAAACCTGACGAGGGTCGGTTGGGACAGCTCGAGCTCCTCCAACCTCCGAGCTGAGCTTCTCGCAAAGACACCTCGTCGGTCCAATGCATACATAGTAACCCCTTGCGCTGGATCCGAAGGTCCAGGGGGACAAGGAAGGCCAGACGAAGGAGGACGAGGAGAAAAGAAGAGGTCGACGACGTACCTAAGACGCCTTCGTATCCGACCTTCCCTTTACCGATCTCCTGAGCTTGTAACCTCGTCTTGAGGACATCCAGAGGACACGTAACCATGCTAGATATCAAGCCTGCTCCTGCTCCCGAGACCATGGACTGGTTGAGGTGCTTGAGGTGGTGAAAAGGGATGCTGGATCCCAACGAAGTCGTCGTTGCTGAAGGCTGCCCGCTGAGAAACTTGGATGTTTCTGGTGGAGGTTCGTTTGCTGGTGAGGAGGAGAGGGAGTAAGAGGACATGGCGATCCCCGGAGGGTGGGAGGGAGGAAGGGAAGGGCCAAAATGCAGTTGGAGGTGAGGAAGGATTCAATGCGACTCTCCCCTCGATTCGTCCTTTCTTTCGGCCCCACCATCTCCTCCCATTCAAACGACAACAATCTCCTTCGCCCATCCACTCTCGGTCCCTTTCACCATGCTCAGGTCCCTACCATCGACCATGAGAGTGTCAGCAAAGGTCCTTGAGACGAGCTTCGGATCGCGCTCCTTCCCCCGCTCGGCTGGATCTCCTCGGCTTCCTCCCTTCCTCGTTCCATCTCTACACCTCCTGCCTTCCAGACCAGCCCAAACGTATGGTAGCAATGCTCATCAGAAAAGACGATCGACCATCCTGCCTCAAGAAGCCATCCTCGAAGCAGGTCAGTCTCCCAGAGGAACGAAAGCGAACGAGGAAGGAAGGCGCGAGATCGCGCGAGCTCATCCCCCTCATTCCCTCCCTCCCTCCCTCCTTCGCCTCTCGTCCTTCAGATCCCAAGCCCCAGTCGATAGAAGAACCTCTCGTCGAACCACCTCCGAAACCTGCACCTGCTCGGATAGTTCACTAGTAAGCTCGCCTCGCTCTCCAACCTCCGTTCTGTTCTCCTTCCAGAGCTCATCACTCCTGGCCGCTTCCCCTCTTTCCTTTCTTTCCTTCCAGCCACAGCTCCTGTATCACCTCCGACCTCTGCGTCTCTCTCTTCCGTCAGGTATCCAACCACCGACACCAAGGATCCATCCTCTTGAGCGTCAACAATCCTTTCCCTCTCGAGATCGACTACAGGCTTTTGGAATCAGGGAGACCGACCCGGGAGCAGTGGGAGGAGATCAGGACGATGATGAAGGAGGAAAGGAGGGAGAAGTGAGTAGTACATCTCTTTATCTGAGAAGAAGAAGAGGAAAGTGCTGGAGCTGGATCTGACCTGCTTTGTCCCTTTTCCTGCTCGGTCCGTGCTTGGGTTCTCTTGTTCTCGCGACGCGTCTCTTTCTCCTTCAGATCTCTCCAGTCCGTGCCTCCAGCAGTCCTCGTCGAGTCAGCGGAGAATGACGAGAAGATATCTGGGATACCGAGGAACTTCAACGCGCCTATGGTGGTGAATTATACGTCGAGGACGGTAAGTTAATTTCCCTGTTCGAGGCCGACGACCGGCTCGTTTTCCAGTCTCGCCATCTGAATATATCGTCCCTTGCGATCTTGCCATCGACTGAAGCTGACTGCTTTGTCTTCGTTTTCTCACTCTCCCCCAAACTCCTTCTATCCTCCTCTCTCTACCTTTACCTCTTCTCTACCTCCCCCTCGCCTCTCTCTCCCCCGACGCGTCTTTTTTCCTGTTCCTCGATCCTTCTCCCAGGTCTGCCGAGGATCATCTCTGTTTTCCGATACTGAGAAGATGCTCGCCAAACTTCGCGTAGCTCAGCAAGAACGTCTTCGTCTCGAGGGTAAGCTCTCTTTCTCTCTTCTGTTCTATTCTCTCTTCCTCGTTCCTTTCATTCACTCACACTCATCCTCTCCTCCTCCGCCAAGCCCGCTGGGACGCCCACCTCCGCTCCATTGGCCAAAAACCTCCCAAACGAGACCAGCCCTACAAGGACAAGATGTTTTGGTGGGAGAAGACAATCGTCGTCTCTTTGGGCATCTTCCTCTTCGATCGGTGGGTCGTGGATATCGGGCTGTCCAAGAAGAAGTCCAAGCCGTCGCCAAAGGAGGACGTTGGGAAAAATCTAGATCTCGTGGGTGGGTACGGTGGCGGTGGCGGTGATGGGAGGGAGAAGTCGGAGAGAGAGGCGGCGAGGGAGAGGAGAGAGAACGAGTTAAGAAAGGGAGAGGGAGAGCCTGTTTTCGGGGGAAGGAGGAATTGGAGTTGATGAGGGAGAGGTGTCTAAGTCTATTGTGCTTGTTTTTGATGACGATAACGACTTCTAAGCTGTGCGAGAAAGAAGGAGGAAGTGGCAAGAGGGAAAAAGGGATGCGCCGACTCAGAAAATGAGAGACAGAAGTCTCCACGAGGGAGAATAATCGAGAGAGGTGCATCTAGAGGAGAGGTCAAAAGGCATGATAGGGTTTCGTGAGAAGACTATCGAAGACGTAGAGGAGAGCGAGGGACGAAGGCGTCGCGTCGTGTCGAGAAAAGGTAGCGAGCGGTCTTGGTGCGAGCGAAGGAAGGGCTTCTGCGAAACGGAACAGGATAAATCAGGTGTCAAATATGCAAGGGACGAGAGGATATAGGGATGAGGTGGTTACTGACCGTTCGTGAAAGGGAGAGGAAGGACGCAAGCTTGATCGCGTCGTCGCGGGTTGGCGTCGGCAAGGGATCTGGTTTCAGAGCGAAAATAAAAGAAAGCCGGAGTCCAGTCGGCAAAGGACAATGAGAGAGAACATCGTACGAAAGGGATAGAGGCTCACGATCAGGGCACGACCTCGAATCGGATTCGTCGCTTGAAGGAATCGATCTCCTTCTCAGTGGCTCCTCGAGGGCACCACATGCTATACAGATCTTCCTCGAACGCCGACCTTCCAACCCCTCCTCCTCCCACACGGACTACAAACTCCTTTACCTGCTCGGACTGCATCCCATCTGCGTTCATCTCGTACTCAACCGACAAAATCCATCGTTCGCCGCACGGCTCGTCTCGACTCAAAGCGAGGTCAAAAACAAGCGTGAAGGGTTTGTCCGAGAGGACCGAGTGTGAGATGTAGTTGTTGTGTCTGGCGTTGGAGACGAGAAGTTGACGGAGTCTAGGCCATCGGACGGCGGAGGAGAGGTTAAGACGGAACCAGGGGAGCTCCTCGAACGACGACCTCTCCTTTCCGCGGACGTGGACCTCTAGGGGATCGAAGCGAGAGTAGGCGGCTGCCCATCTTGCATCCTCCTCCATGGACTGAGCTCCCGGCCGGGTACGGACAGGGTGAAGGGTGAGGAGATCGACGGGGAGGGAGGAAGAGGAGGGAGGGAGTCTCGAAGTGAAGAGGTTAAAAGTTTCTCTTCCTGCGTCCGAGGTGAGGATGATGGTAACGTTTCGGATTAAGGAGAGTGAGAGGTGAGGGTGGAGGTGGGAGTGGTCGAGTGGTGGGAGCTGAAAAGGAGAGGAAAGCGAACATGACCAGAGGAGAAGGGAGGGAGGGAGGTGTGAGCTCGAGCTCAACTGAAAGGGCCTCGCTTTCTTCCCTAAGAAAGCTCTCAAACTCTTGAGGACGAAGAAAATATGCTTACCCTCGAACAGAACAGTTTCTCGACGTTCTCCAGTCCGGCGATCTCGATGCCTTGGTAGAGGATGGGGGAGGAGAACTCGAGGAAAGCGAGGGAGACTCTCGAGGTGTTTCCCAGCGTCGCAGGACAGCAGAAGCGGAGGATGTGGTGTTTGATCTCGAGAGGGAGGGTGGGAAGAGGTCGGGAAGTAGAGATGGTATGCTGATGATCCATCGCGAGGGTTCGAAGAAGGGAGGAAGGCAGATTGAGGATGCTGAGCGTTTGAGGGGAGAAGGAGATGAGCGTTCGACTCGCCCTCCTCTCGAACGACCACAAAGCCTTTCCTTCCTCTTCTTTTTTGGAACAGATCTTTTTCGCTTCGTCACTATGCCATCATGAGCTCAATCTGTATGCCTAAAATGCTCTCGTTCGCACCCCTCTGACCTCTTTTCGTTCTCCCTCTCGCCATACAGAGCCAACCTCGACGTCGTCCGACTCGTCCTGCTCCAAGCCTTCGAGCCTCTCGAAACCTACCATCTCTACGGACCTCCTGGGCCTCGAGATCTCACGAACCATCGATACACCTACTCCTTCCTCTCCGACTGCTGCCTCGTATCGAAGGACTGGTATGTGAGTAGAGGGAGAGGAGCGGAGACGGTTGTGGAGCGAACCCGGGCTAACCACCTTCCCATTCCTTTCCCCCTTCGCTCCTACCCTAGGACATCGCCGCTCCTCTTCTCTACTCCACCATCGTTCTCTCATCCTACGGAGAGGAGGGCAAGCACGGCCCCGCTACCAGTCTCGCAGCCCTCAAGTCGCTGATGAGCTCGCTCTCACTCCACCCAAACCTCCTCCTTCACGTCCAAACCATCTCCGCTCGATGGGACGATTTCGCCACCTCCCAGTTCCTTCAACAACCTCACTCGTACCCTAACCTCGTCCGCCTTGGAGCTCTCACGCTCGAGTGGTGGACCGCAGGTGGTTGGATTCCCAAAGTCATCGGACTCGCGAAGCGCTTCCCCTCCCTCGTCGAGCTCAGGATCAACCTCCTCTACGTGGACAACGAGGTCGACGAGGATTCAGTCAGGGTCGATACCCGGTCTCCGTCCCTCGTACTTCCCAAGACGCTCAGGAAGCTCAGCGTTTCCGGCCCAGACGGGTTCGTCCCTCTCGACGCCTTGACGAAGAACTCCCTCCCTCACCTCGTCGGATTCGAGCTCGAAACCTTCGGAAACGGTACCTCGCACTTCTTCACCAGCGAGGAAGGCTGCAGGTTCTTCCAGAAGTTCGGAAAGAACCTCACGTCCCTCTCCCTCTCGCATCGATTCGTGAAACAAGAGGGTTTCAGCTTCCTCGACCTCATCACTCACTCTCCTCACAACCCCTGCCCCGCCTACATCTTCTCCCTCTGCCCCTCTCTCAAAACTGTCGTTATCCAGGGTCTCGGTCTCGACCAACTCCTCATCCAAGGTCATCGAACCCTCGAAACCGTCGAGTTCGGACTTATCGCGCAACCTCATCAGATCGCGTCCGGTCTCGAGATCACCCACCACGTCGACCTCTACAACCGACTCAACTCCTTCCTCCACTACTTCAAGAAGGAGAACTTCCCTCTCCTTCGAACGATGAGAGTCGCGTCGTTGGACTTTCGAGAAGCGTCGGCAAGGGATTGGATCACCCTTCGACGATGCGTCCCTCTCCTCATGGAGCAAGGAATTTCCCTCTTCGACTTCCGAGGAGTGCAGTGGATCGACGTCGAGAAGGGAGCTTCGTGGCCGTCGGAAGTTCTCGTCGAGACGAAGGAGGACTTCATCGATCTGGACGACAAGCTCTTCCGAGAGGGGATCGTCTTTCGAGCGGCGGAACGACTTCTTCGAGGAGACGACGAGGATCAGCGAGAGGATGAGGACGACGGAGATGATGGTGAGCAGAGAAGGAGGAGGAGAAGTCTATGCCTCCTGGGATGGCCGAGGCTCTCGAAGCAGGGATGGAAGAGCTTTTGAAAGGCTTGGAGGTAGCGATGGAGGAGACTCATTTTCAACACCAAAGGGAGATGGAGATAATGGAGGAGAACGATCTCATTAAGTACGTAGATACCTTTGCGGAGGAGGAGATGGAGAAGAAGGGGAAGAAGATGGCCTGACTCGCGACGCGTCGCGGGTCCATTTCGTTTCGTTGCGCTGTTCTTCGCCCTTCCCTTTACCGCAGCCTAGTCTAACTCTATACGATCAATCATGACCCTTTTCTCTCTCCTTCTCTTGTTTGGCGATCACCCCCTTGAGCAGCCTACGAGCCTCACTTTTCCTTCTTTCACGTCGATCTTGTCTGATCAGCCTCTGACGTTTCTTTTTCTTTCTCCCAAGCCCAACGAAGTGAAAGCAAGCGGAGCATGATTAAGATAGATAGATGAGATTAGAAGATGCGAAATCCAAATTGTGAATGCGAGGAACAACGAGAAACAGATCTAATCCGAGTGAAAACGAGACGAGACGAGACGAGACGAGAAACAAGAAACAGTGATGAGCAAAACGAGCAAGAGAACGAGACGAAACGAAAACGAGACCCAAAGCAGAAAAGCACAAAACAAAACAACCAGAAACGACACTCTACTACTGAGTCTATCCTACTACTACACCTACTGCTCCGTCCCCGCCGACCCATTCAACGCCTTCGTCCCACTCCAAACTCTCCTCCCACCCAAACTCGCCCCTCCGTTCGCCCCCCACTTCAATCCCTTCCATCCCAATCCAGCCTTCAACCCCAACCCGAGCCCAACTCCAGCTCCTCCTTTCGCGGTAGCGTGCGAAGAAGAGAACGACGAAGTCGTCGAAGCAGGCGAAGTCTCCCTCCTCGCCCCACCAGCCTTGCTCATCCTCGACCTACTCGTCGTCCTCGTTGGTCGTCCAGCAGCTCCAACCTCAGCCTCGTCCGCAAGGACTTCCACTCCAGCGTTCCACTCCGAGATCCCACTTCCACTGGACCCCAACGTCGCCTCTCCCGCTCCCGCGTTGAGGAGCTCGAACAGCAAGGAGTTTGTTCGTGGGATTTCGTCGAGGGTGGGGGTAGGGCAGGCAGGGAAGAACGATGCTTCGAGAGGAGTGGGAGGGATGGGGCAGGATTCGAAGGATGAGGCCGAAGAGGCTCCGGAGGAACGTCTTCGTTGCGTGAGGAGTGAGTGACGAGAGTAGTGGAGGGAGGAGGAGGTAGAAGAGGGGAGGTGAAGGAGTTTGAATGTGCTGGAAGGGCCGGAGGTGGAGGTGGTGGCGGTGCTGGCTGAGAGGGTGGATCGGTGTCGTTGTTGGTAGTGAGAAGAAGGGAGGGGAGCTGCTCGCGATGGGAGCGGGAGGGAGGCAGTGCTGGTGGATCCCGAGCCTCGTCGAGGAATGGTGGTGGTTGAGCGCCGAACGAGAGCGGGAGGAGCGGAAGGGAGGAGGGTTGATTCGGTGGCAGGGAAGGGATCACGGAAGATTGCGATCACGTCCGACGAGGAGAGGGTGTGTCGAAAAGGAGGAGGGGAGGAGGGCATGATGGCGATGGAGAGAGGTCGAGCCGATGAACGAGGAGGTCGAAGTCGCATCGTCGACTCCTGAGAGGGGAGCGAGACGAAGAAGTCGTCCCTCGCTCCTCCTCCTCCCTCCTTCTCCGTCAACATGATCTCCGACGTAGGCGATCCACTCCTGCTCGACTCACTCCTCGTCACGACGACGACCGCATCCTCCTCCTTCTCCACTCCAGAGGCGACGACGGGAACGGGTTTCCTCTTCACCTTCTTCTCCATCTCCCTCGGGTGACTGAGCATCGAGCTCGGGACCCTAACGTACTTCTTGGCGTCCATTTCGAGCACGAGAGCAGCGGTTCTGAGCTCTCGAAGCTCTCGGAGGCCGATGGGAGCTGGGTTGGGTCGTCGATTCTGGCGAGTGGTGTAGGCTCCGGAGGGGATGGTTGTTCGAGGATTCTCATCGAGTGAGGAGTTGAAGGAAGTAGCGAAGGAGGAGGAGACCGATCGAAGGGAGGAAGAAAGGGAGACCGAAGGTTGGAGGGAAGCAGAGGAGAGTGAAGGAAGAGGGAGAGGAGCGACGGGTTCCGAAGTTGGGATGGTGGCGAAGAGGGCGAGTGCCGAAGCTGGGGTGTGAGCGGTGAGGGAGAAGTCGTAGGGGGATTCGAGGGAAGAAGGTCGAATGGACGTGGTGCTGCCGATGGGAGTCGAAGGTCGCGACGACGCGAAAGGAGAGCTGAAGTTCCTCCTGACCGCCTTCCTTCCTCGTTCCGCTACGAATGGACCCTCCACGTCTTCCACCTCCTCATCATCGAAGACCAGCACAGAGCCCACGAGCTCCTCGAGCTCCTCCCTTCCCTTCCTGCCCGACTCGAGCATACCCATCTCGTCGACCGCTCCCGCACCACCGAAATCGATCCCTCTCCTCTTCTCCTCGTGCTCCTTCTCCTCCTTCTCATCCTTGTACAACCCCAGGCCACCTTCCGTCTCCTCCGATGCCATCTCCGCAAACTCGTCTATGTACGCCGCCTTGGTGGAAGCGAGTCGTCGGGAAGCGACCGAGGACGTGAGAGAGGCCGAGGATTGCTCGGAGCGGATGGAGGGAGTGGGAGTGAAGCGTTTGGAGGCTGGGTTGGAAAGAGAGGCGGGGAGAGGAGTGAGGGCGAGAGAGGTGAGAGGAGAGTCGAGGATGAGGGAGTCGGAAGTGAATATGGAGGCGTTGGACGGCTCGTTGGCCTTGGTTAATTCGACGGTGTTGATTCGACGGGTTCGTTGGATCGAGCGACCGAAGAGGTGTTCTGAGAGCAGAAAGGAAGGGTCAGCTGGCCGATTTTCGAAGTAGAAGGGGGTAGAAGAGTGAAGAAGGCGACTCACGGACGGCCTCAGGATCTACGATCCTCTTCGGGCCCTCCTCTCCCTCCTCCTCCTCCTCCTCGGAATCCAACAGCTCAACCTCCCTCCTAACACTCCCCTGACTCCCCAACGGCCTCGCAAAGTTGATCCTCCACCCTCCATCTTCCAACCCAGTGCCGAATCCCTTCAAAGAAGCCTGTAATCTAGGCATGCCTCGTCGAAAGTTATCCTCCTCTGCTCCGATTTCGTCTTCCGAGTTCTCTTCTGAGGTTTCCTCCGAGTCGTCGAAGTCCGACGTGCAAGGGCTCGACTGAGGTTCGGGAGAGGAGAGAAGTCGGGGTGATTCTGAGCCGAGGAGGAAGGGCTGGTGCTGGAGGGATGATTGCGAGGGAGGGGGAAAGGCGAAGGTCTCGAGGGAGAGGAGGGAGGAGAAGGAGGAGTCGAACGGTTTCCGTTGGATTCGATGAGAAGGCCGGTTCGGAGGGGTCGAAGGGCTGGTACTGCTAGCGGTCGTGAAGGGCGAGGACGGCGTCATGGCGGGAAGAATCTAGGAGGGCTGGTCGGAATAAAGGATCAAGGGAGGAAGAGAGAGGGAGGTAGAGGTTGAGGTTGGATTGGGAAGTCGACCAGGCAGCCAACTCTGCTCTATGAACACGAACGGAGAAACGAGAAGCGAGACAGCGACGACGAGTTTTTGAAGTGATGGTTGAGGTGGAACAAACTGAATCGAAGATTAAATTCATCGTTGCCGAGAGTGCGTGTCAGAGGCAAGGGAGCGAGAGAGGGACGGAGGGAGAAGGGAGGGCGAGACAGGCTCCCCGTTTCGACTCAGCTCGGATTTCATTCGATCAGGTGCGCCTCCAGAGACACGGGTGAAGAAAACCTTCTCGGACGGGAGAGCTAAAAAGATATCACACTTGCAAGAGACAGCGAGAAGAGGAAAGAAAAAGACCGAGCACAAAGACGACATTTCTAGAGCAAAAAGCAAACCCTCCCTCTCACCTCTCCCTCTTCTTCCCCAATCCTCAACGAAGAAAACCTCCCGCTCAAGCCGAAGCAGGAGCCACTCGTCGTCGGTACATGATGGTATCCGGAGCTTTAGGGAGCACAATCATCGTCTGCGACACCGAAGAAAAAGCCGAGACGGAAAAAAGCGTGTCAGCTTTCGAAAGGCTCGAGAGGTCTCAGACGCGTCTCTCGTCTCTCTCTCCTCGATGAAGGTAAGATAGGGTGTAAATCGAGACGAACCTCGTAGTTTGGAGGAGGCATAGCGGGTCCAGCGAGTTTGAGCTCCATCTTCTGGATGACGGCTGCGATGATGGTGGAGAGTTGGACGTAGGCGAAGGACTGCAAAGGAAGGAGAAAGCAATCGTCAGGTTTGTGCTTTTTTTCTTTCTTTCGGAGGGTAAGCTGAAAGACTCACCTCTCCAATGCATCTATGTCGTCCAGCTCCGAAGGGTTGGTAAGGAGATTGGGTTCCCTTGGAGATCACTGAGCAGACGAAACGAAGCGAAACCAGTCAGCGAGAGATGTAGAGGAAGAGAAAGAGAGTGCAGTCTGGGAGAGAACGAACCTCCGAATCCGTAATCCACAAGAGCCTCTCCGTTTCCTCCGTTGTCGTACTGGTTTCCAGCCATGGCAGCGAATCCAGCGGGGTCGGTCCATCGGGAAGGCTCCCACTGCAGAGCGAAGGAAAGAGGAGAGGAAAGGAGTCAGACGACGGCACGGGAGACGAAGATTTGGTTCGAAAGGGAAAAGATACGAACCTTAGCAGCGTCAGCCCAGAGACGAGCGTCCATCTGAGCGACTCCAGGGCAGGCCATGACAAAGTGACCCTGTGAAAAAGAACAAGAGGGAAGAGAGCGTCAGTTTGGGAAGCGGAGAGAACGAAAGGAAGAAGGAGTGAAAGTAAGACGGACCTTGGGAATAACGTAGGAAGAGGATTCGGAAGGAGCAGCAAGCGAAGTAGGGACGGGGATGTCTCCGACGACTTTTCGCATGACTGAGAATGGAAAGAAAGAAGGCACGACGCGTCAGATAGGGGTCGTGAGAAGACGAACGGGTCGAGGAGAAGACGACTCACTCGAGTGGATAGGAGCGTGGATTCGGAGAGTCTCTCGGATGATAGAGTCCATGACAGTGAGCTGCGAGTGAAGCAAGCGAAAAAGGTCGGGTCAGCTTGAATGGAGAGAGGAGGAGGAGAGGAAGGAAGGTTGAAAACGAACGGATTTGATGTCGTCGTACTCGAGAGGCCTGAAGGATCCATCGGGCTTTCCAAGGATAGCGACCTGCTCGTCGTAGAGAGCCTTCTGGACATCGGGACGGTTGGCAAGTTCGAGGAGGGTCCAGCTGGAGGTGGCGGAGGAGGTGTGCTGGCCGGCCATGAGGAGAGCGATCCTGTTTTCGTTTGAAAGCGAGGGAGAGAGCATCAGCTTGAGTTCGATGGTAGGAGAGGAGAGATGACGAGGAGAACGTACATGATGTGAGCCATCTCTCGATCTTGGAGACCTGTTCCGTCCTTGTTGGTGAAGGTGGCCAAAGAAGCGAGCATATCGTGTTTCTCGTCGTCGGCCTTCACGCCAGGGAGAAAAGGAAGACCAAATCAGCTCGAGTCGATTCGAAGAGGGACTTGAAATCTAAAGCTCACCTCAGAGAGTCCCTCCTTTCGCTTCTGAATGATATCGTAGTAGAAGTCGCTCATCTCCTCTGAAAGAACGCGACAAAGAGAGAGGGTGAGCTTCTCGTTCTTCACGACGCGTCGCGAACAGAAGGAAGGAAGGTGTAGACTCACTGTGAGCCTTATCACGTCGTCGGTACGAGGGAAGAGGCAAGTTGGGGAACATGAAGTTGAGAGGAGTGAATCCTCCATCGAGAGCCTCGTAGGTGTGGGCGAAGGTCTTGTTCAAGGCAGCTCGAACCTCCTTTCCTTGCAGCGTCCTCGAAGCGGTGAGGATGGTGAGTTCCGAGAGGGTCTGAAGAGCAGGGAAGGATCCCCAGGTAGTGTTGGCGTTCTTGGATCGGTAGGTCTCGAAGGAGTGATCGGTCTTGAGCATGAGCTCAACCTCGTCCTCAATGTCAGGTCCGTACGAACGAAGATTCTCCAAGGAAAGTCCCGCCTTGACGGCTCGCTTTTCCTCGACAAGGACGTGGTTGGGAACGTCGTAGACGACTCCCTTTCCAAAGACGGGGGTGGTGAGATGCTGAGAGGGCGAGGAAAGGTGGAGATGAGGAGGGAAGACGAGAGCGAGGCGCGAAGGGCAACAGAGCATGAAAGTCAGCTCGATTTCGGAGCTCTACAGCCATTAAGAATCATAGTTTG
Organism: Mrakia blollopis; assembly: GCA_000950635.1. Classification (NCBI taxonomy): domain Eukaryota; kingdom Fungi; phylum Basidiomycota; class Tremellomycetes; order Cystofilobasidiales; family Mrakiaceae; genus Mrakia; species Mrakia blollopis. The sequence continues at coordinate 1,468,377 of BBPU01000130.1, read as the reverse complement.
AGTTGGTGGGGCTTACAGTGTAAGCATCCTCAGCCGAAACCTGGCTGAGCTTTCCACCAAGAATCATATCGTTTCCCTGGGAGAAGAAGGAGGAAAGGGATGAAGGGTGAGCTCGAGCTCAAAAGTCGGAGGGAAAGAACGCGAAGGAACTCACTTTGGGTCCGAGGGCGACCGTCATTTTTCGACCGATGAGAATGAAGGTGAACAGATCTCCGTACTGAAGTGAGAAAGAACGAGAGTCAGAGAGGTTGAGGGGGGACGTAGGAGGCAGGAAGGAGAGAAGGAGGTTGAAGGGTCGAGCTCACTTTCTCTCGGTTCGCAAACATGAACGCGTAGGGATCCATTCCGTCTGCAAGAGGAAAGGATCTTTCGTTAGCTGGGAGTGAGGAGTATAGGGGAGGGCCGGTGAGCTCACAAGATACTGCTGAGCCGATCCATGGGAAGTAGTGGAAGATGACCGGAGGGAGGGTGGGATCCTTGGGCCAGAACTGAAGCACTCAACCCTTCGTCAGTGAAAGAAAGTCGCGTCTTCTTCTTCCCTCGCTGTCACGTACTACCGATCTAAATGGGTACTCACAAGCTGGTGGGCGACGTTAAGAGCGACGGCGAGCAGAGGAGCACCGACGAAGAGCGCGAGGGCAAACACAGGGAGGGAAGGAAGTTGATCTCGAGGGATGAACAGAGGGAGGTCGGCGAGCAGGTTCTTCGACATCTTGAGCGAAGAGGATAGATAAGGAGGGAGATAACCTGCTTGTCTAAAGGGGAGAAGGGGAAGGAAGAGGATGGAAGTTGAGAAGGAAAGAAGGCGGTTGGTCCAGGACGAGCTCTCGGAAGGGGAGCGAAGAGTCGTTCGATTTCTAAACTGTGCTTGCAAGGAGAAACGGAGATCGCGTCTCTACCCCTTCCTTCCTTCTGCTGTGGTAAGCTTGTAGAGACGGAAGCGAAAGAAAAGATCAAATACATGTTCTCCATATCTAGCCGTTTCCGAGCAATTTTGTTTCTCTGCAAGCAAGACCCTCCCTCTAGATTTCTCAACCGCGTCGCGCGTTTTACCTCTCCTCTCATAACGCGTGTCTCTCGCTTCGTTCGACTCTTTGGCTCTTCACTCTTGTCTGCTACGTCGTTTTCAGGACACCGTGCGAGCGAATCTGAGAAACCTCCATGGCAGGAGAGAGAAGAAGACGACCGACGTGTTTGGTTCGACCGCGTCGCGGGCTCTCGTCCCCCTCCCCTCTCCTCCTTTCTATCCTCCAACTCCCTTCCTTCCCTTCTAGGATGACCACCCCCCTCCTTCTCCTAGTTCAAGAGTACTCCTCCCTCCTCGCCCCATTCCCAGGCCTTTACCTCCTCCCCTCCCCCTCCTCCCCTTTCACCTGGTCCGGCGTCCTCTTCTTCCACAAAGGCCTCTACGCTTCCGTCATCCTTCATTTCCAGATCGATTTCCCGACCAACCACCCTTCCTCTCCACCGAAAGTCACAATCTTGAACGAAGGGGGAGGTGGAAGATTCCCCTTCCATCCTCTCATCGATCCTGAGACGGGGGAAATGAAAGGAGTGGGAGGGGAAGGCAGAGAGCGAGGGGAATCGAGCGATAGATGTGCTGAGGAGGCTGAGGGATTCTTTCAAGATGGAGGGTTTGGAGAGAATTAAGGAGAGAGGTGTTTGGGGGGATGAGGGAGCGTTCAAGTGAGTTCCAGAAAGAAGAAGCAGACGCGTCGAAGGCAAGCTGGAGTCAAAAGGGAAGAGTTTCGAGCTCAACGTCCTCCCTTCCCTTCTGTTCTTTCCTTCTTCGGTTGATGCTCGGCTCAGAATGTACTCAGAGGACCTAGTGACGTTCAAAGACCAGGCTCAACAGTCTGCTAAGCTCTCGAACTCCTACGCTGGTGAATTCCGTCTCCCGCTTCTGAGTCCTCTCTTTGTCGCAAGCTCACATCCTCCTTCCCTTCCTGCTCCCAGCTCTCTACGCCCGCCGTCCTCTCTTCAGGTTCCACCCTCCGGAGTCGCAGGCTGACCCATCCCCTCTTCTACCAGCAGCTCCCTTACCCTCTCGCGTTCGATAGCCACGGATTTCTCTTCTCTTCTACATCAGATCGCGAAAGAGAACGGGAAGGGTCCCAAAACCAGAACGAAGCGAAAGCTACTACGAGATATAGTGAAGATGAAAGGGAAAGAACCGTCCAAAGTGAGGAGGTTGGAAGTGGTGGTCGTTGAAAGGCATCAGGGGAGAAGGAAAACAAGTTACGAGAGGAGAGTAGATCTAGATCTTTGACGACGAAAGCTCCTTGACAAAGGTGGTTCCCCAGTGCTCGGCGGTATACTTGTTGACGTACTGTGGCAGCGAGGATCAAGAGAGAGAACGGATGGTCAGCTTCAATGCGAGAAGAGGAGGGGAAGAAGAGAAGAGACGCGACGAACCTTGCTGAGCTTGTTGAAGTTGGCCTTCCTCGTCTCGGGATCCATGGTCATAGCCTCATGGATGGCGTTGGCAGTGGAGTGGACGTCCCCTGTACGACGATGAAAAAGAATCGAAGAAGAAGAGTGAGCTTCGACCTCGACGAAGAGACAGAAGAGCGGAGAGAGGGCAGACGAACAAGGGTTGATGATCAAACTTCCGTTCAAACTCTGAGCGGCACCAGCGAACTCAGACAGAATCATCGTTCCATGTCGCTGTTCCTGGGTAGCGATGTACTCGTAAGAGACCTATGAAGGACGAAAGCAAAGTCAGCTCGCGGACGATGACGAGATCGAAAGATGAAGGACTCACCAAGTTCATTCCATCCCTCGTACTCGTAACGAGACACGCGTCGGCCATAGCGTACATAGCGGTCAGCTCCTCGAAGGGAACCGACTTGTGCATGAAGTGAATAGGCATGAACTCGACCGTTCCGAAGCGACCGTTGATTCGTCCGACGAGCTCGTTGACCGTCGCTCGCAAGTTCTGGTACTCCTCGACGTCTTGACGGGAGGGAACAGCAAGTTGGACGAGGACGACCTGGGCAAAGAGGAAGTGCGGAGCTGAAGTCAGCAAGGACTCGTGAGGTCGAGGAGACGACGAAATGCGACGAGGAAGAACGCGAAAGAACAAGACGAGATGGAAAGCTCACTTTTCCAATCCACTCAGGGTGTTCTGTCAGGAACAACTCAAGAGCGTGAAGCTTCTGAGGAACTCCCTTAATGTAATCCAGTCGATCTACTCCGACGATCAACTTGACACCGTCGAATCGCTGCTCGAGCTCCTTGATTCGCTTCTGAACCGCCGGTCGTTTCAGGCCCTGTCAAACCGAACACGAACAAGTTCAGAGAATCAGTTTCGGTTCGAGCGACGAGATGTCTGTCGCTGTCGAGCATGAAAGCGAACTCACCTCAGAGAACTGTCCAGGCTCGATACCGATGGGGAAGGTTCCGACGTGAGCGTAGTGACCTTCCAGCTCGACTCCATTGGGCATGGTGGGGAGACCGAGGATTCGAGTACACGAGGAGAGGAAATGACGAGCGTAGTCGTAGGTGTGGAATCCGATGAGATCACAGTGAAGGATACCGAGCAGGATTTCTCGTCGGACGGGGAGGATTCTGTAAAAGAGAGATGTGGAGCTCGTTCAGTTGAGAGAACGAGTGAAAAGTCGACGTAGCTTCGTCGGTGTACTCACCGGTAGATCTCGGAAGATGGGAAAGGCGTGTGCTAGAGGCGAAGAAGATGAGAAGATGGTCAGCTTCGAGGTTCGAACACGGAAGGTCGAGAGGTTGAACTCACGAGGAAGAACCCAATCTTGATATCATCCTCCTTCAACTTCTCCTCTCCCTCCCTGTGAGGCCTATCCGACACAGGCTTCTCTCCCTGGTCCTGCTCAGCATCCTCGGGGATTCCCTCGACGACCCTTCCGAGCTCTCTCCGAGTGTAGGCTCCTCCGGCGGTTCCAGCGATGAGTCCTCGAAGGAGAAGAGGGAGGAGCATGAGATGGTAATCTTGCACCCAGACCATGTCTCCCTTTCGGACCTGAGAAAGGACGACCTGAGCGAAGGTGAGGTTGACGGCTCGGTAGGCGAGCCAGTGCGACTCGTCGAAGTTCATCTCTCCTGGATGAGGTGGAGGGAAGAGGGAGGTTCGAAAGGTGAGCTCGCTGGCGGAGAAAGAAGAACGAAGAAAGATGAAGAGAAACGAACCAGGGTGATAGTGGAAGAGAGGCCAGAGGATAGAGTTGGAGAAACCGCTGAAGCAAGGGAAGAAGGAGAGAGACGAGAGTCAGAATGAAGCGTCTCCAAGCGGTCTTGATTCCTCTTGATCTCCTCGACTCACTTGTAGTGCTTGTCCGCCAGCTCATCTGACAGGTAGACCGCCTGACACTGATGCTCCTCCATGAGCCTCTGGTTAACGTGAGCTCGGTCCTTGAGAGGAATCTCAATACCAGGCCATCCAACTGGAAAGAAGAGAAGCATTGGAAAGGTCAGCCCCGAGCTCGAAGGAAGGGAGGAGAGAGGGAAAGCGCTAGAACTGACTCCAAGTAAAGCTCATGGTCTTCTTGCAACCGGAAAGAGCTGAAACCAGTCCTCCAGAAGACATCTGTGGTAGAGCAGAGGGATGAGGACGAGTCAGTCATGGGCGGGGCTTCGGAAGAAGGTCGAAGGAAGGGAGCTCGAGGTTGGGGAGGCAGTTCGAGAAGGCATCTCGGTTCGCTGCAGAGAGGCCTGTGGGAGAGATCCACGCTCCTATCTCGTCGAGATGGTATAAAGGAGCACACGGGACTCGTCGCTCATTATCCCGAGAGCGAAAAACTGCTCGAGAACTGCAAAACGAGCTCGAGGAAGCACCTTCCGCCGTCTGCCTTCTCCTCCCCTTCCCATCTTCCCTTCCCTCACATCTTCCTTCTCCCCACCCAGCTCTTTCCTTCATCCGTAAACAGAGGAATAAAGAGCCATGGCGCTTACCTTGAAATGGTACTCTCCCTTAGCATCCTTTGATATCGTGACGGGCAGACGATTCGAGACGACAATCAGTCTGCGATCAGAGTCGAGTTCAGGCTCAGTCGAAGTAGCTGTAAGGACCCACGAAAGAGTCGACGATGTCAGCTCCGAGACAAGCTGGTAGAAGATAAGACAAGGGAACTGGACGCACTGGAAGCCATGGTTGAAAGATTTGTGGGAAGAACGTGGTTGGGCTCAGAAGGAGGAGAAGCGAGAAAAAGAGAGGAGCTGGGAGGGGGCGAAAGCTCCGGCGTCATCATCGCGTCGCGAAGGGGAAGGAAAGAAAAAGAAAAAGAAAAAAAGTTGGAGAGCATATATAGTAAGGTAGTGGGAAAATGAGAGTGAAGCACAGGAGTAAAGGGAAGCGAACGATAATAATGTGGGGCGTCAGGGGAAACAAGAGACTCAGGAAAAGAACAACCGAAAACCGAACAACGAAACGAAAACGAAAACAAGACCACCTCGCTGCTACGACTCTACGAACGAACCCTTGACCCAGCAGGAGCAGCACTCCACCCTCCAATCCCCCCGGACCTCTCCTATGTATTCAACGAACTCTTCCTCAACTCGGGACTCAACTGCTCCTCCTGATCGGGGTCGAACTGCTCTCCCTCGTACCCCTGCTCCTCCTCGTAGAACCCATGCTCCTGATCATCGCCGTACTGCACGTACTGCTCCTCCTCCTCTTCTTCTTCTTCCTCCTCCTCGTATTCCTCCCCTGGTTCTCCCGTCACTCGGACGCACGAGAGAGACTTGGTGAGCTTCTCCTCCGTCTCCTCCTCCGTCCAAGGACGGTGCTTTTCCTGCTCCTGATACGCCTCCCAAGCCCTCTCCCTCTCCCTAGCCAACATCTCCTGCTCAAACTCCTCCCTCGTCATCATCCCGTTCCCTGGAACTCGAGGAGGAGTCGACGTCCTCGGCGCGTTCGAGTTGGGGCTGCTGAGTCTGGACGTCGAGTCTCGTAGTCGTCCCGCTCGTCGTTCGAGTTTCTTGCGATGTATTCGATCCAGTTCCGCTTCTCGGCGTTGCTCCCAGTCGCGTTGCCAGGCGAGTTCTTCGGCGGCTTGTTTCTGCGAGGCGGCGAGGGATTGGGCGAGTTGTGCTTGGACGCGTTGTTGAGCTTCGATTTGGGAGGAGGAGATGGAGGAATTGATTGGGGTGAGGGAAAGGTTTTGAAAGTGGGAGTCGGGGTCGACACCGGCTTTTTCGGCGACTGGAGGGAGAAGCAGAGAAGAGATAAAGGGAGGGAGGTCAGTTTGAGCGCGACGCGTGCGACGACGAGAGAGATCCAAAGAAGAGGTTCGGAGGAGAGAGGGTACGAACCATCAACAGCTTCCCAGTGATCCGACGTATGCTGCATCCGATGAGCGAAGTGGATGGTCGAGGCAGGACCGAAGACGAACTCTCCTCCTGGAGAGAGAAAAAAACACGCGACGAGAAGAGATCGTCGTCAGTTCTGTTGAGTATCGATACATAACCTCCAGCTTTGGCGCTAAGCAGCTCAAAGACTCAAAGCAACCATTCCTCCTCAACTGGATTTTGGAGACTTACCGAGTTGAGTAAGCTTCCCAGGATGTCGAAGAGGCATCCTGAAGAGACCGTTTCCGATTCCAGATACGAGCTGACCGGGAACCGTCTTGACGTTGTAGCGTGAACGGTCGCTCTGACGCAGGCTCCCGAAGTCGTTGTTCATGAGAGTCATTCCGAGGTACTGTCGGTGTTGAAAAGGAAGAGACATCAGTACCGGAGAGGGATGAAGATTAGTGTTCGAAGGGAACGAGTGGAGGTGTTAAAGGGAAGAGACAACGAGACGGGAGAGGGAAGAAGAAGGATGTTCGGAGGGGAGGTGTAGAGATGCGAAGATGTCGTCTAGTAGACTCACGTTGTAGATCCGACGTCCTCCGTCCACGAACATTGGGAAAGGACATCCAAAGAGCTCCCTGTACTTCTTGATGACCTGCCAGTGACCGTTCGAGATGATGATGACGTCTGAAACGATAGTGAGATAGAGAGAGAAAGGAAGTGAGCATGATATTTTGGCGTAGGGAAAGAGATAGAAGGGGAGAGGGAGAGAGAGAAGAGGAGAGGAGGGGAGACGACTCACCGACATTCTTGGATTTCAGTGCCACAGGGTCCAGCTCTCGTATGCTGTTGTTCACGAAGTCTTGACACTGTCCACAGAAGATATGCCGAATGAAGAAGACCTGATGGAATCGAAGAAAGCAGCGTGATCAGAATCAAACGAGGAGCTGTACCAGAGCGCTCGTTGCTTTGACTCACCAGCGTCTTTCTCTTCGGATCCTTCGATATCAAATCCCTGAACTTGACAGAGTGACCCATCTCGTCCAGAACCTCACACATCCCTGCACTCCAGATAAGTTTCGCCGACGGAATTCCTAGGAAGAAGGAAGGGCCGTGAGCAAGCAAGCGCACCAAACAATTCATCGAAGTTTATCTCTCCTCCTTTCGACGAGATTAGACCTTTCGTCGAAAGAAGAGAGATGTATCTGGAGATGGAGGAGTAAACTCACCATGAACTGAGAAAGGTTCGATGATCTTTGGATCGAGTCGAGGAGGAGAGATGATGGTCCGGGGAAGATCTAAGAACTTGGTTTCCTCCGAGACGTCCCACGACTCGAGATGAAGGGTGTCCGCCGAGCTCCTACAAACACAAGAAGAATTGCGATAGCGAGAGAGAGAGAGGTGAGCTTGACCTCGCAAAAGAGAACCCGTGGAAAGGACTCACCCATTGGACCCGAGACGGATGAGCCCTTCTTCCTCCTCGTCTTTCCTCGTCTTCCCTGCCAACCGTTGCTTGTTGTGGAGATAAGCGTCTCGTTTATTCAAATTCGACGGAGAAGGATCCTGCATTCGGTTCCTGTCGTAGGAGGTGGTGATGGCGCTTCGAGAAGGAGCTGCTCCTCGAGGAGGAGGGTGAGGAGGGTAAGAGGGAGGAGTGTTGAAGCTCGGAGGATCGGGGATGAGCTGGTGAAGTTTTCCTGAGGAGGGACCAGCGATGCGAGATGGGAGGAAAGCGAGAGTTGGAGGTGAAGAGCGAGAGGGTTTGGCTGTTGATGCCGAAGAGGGAATTCTGGTGGGATGGGGAGGGGTTTGACGGGATGGGAGACCCAAGGAGGTTGAGCTCGGACGAGCGAGTTCTTGTCCGTCGTCCATAGGTGGGACCGCCACTCGGCGGAGGTAGCTGCCAGGCTTGGGGCTGTCTCCTGTTGGACCACGAGAGGGAGGAGCAGGGAAGGACAAAGGAAGAGCTGTCGACATGACGAGCTGAGGATGGCCAGAGAGAGCCGAGGAACGAATGGCTTGACGTCGAGGAGGGAGAGAGAGCTGAGAGGGAGGGAAAGAGGCGTCCTTTTGATCAAGTTGCTGCTACGGACGAGGTTGAGGAAGGGGTGTAAATTTCCTTCGGGAAGTAGCTTCGCCTCTGCCGGTGGAGGTGAAGGTGGTGGTTTTGGAGAGAAGGGACGGTGAGAGCTGGGGAAAAAACGAGGAGGTCAGAGAGGAGGCCTGATTTTGCGATCGCCCTGAGACCTCCGTTTTCTCTTTCCGGGCCCTGGGAAGATTTTTATCGCCTCAGAAGAAAAGGCTCCTATTCCTTTGATTACCCCTTGACCTGAAACAAAGTACCCGATAAGGCTCCTCTCTTAGAAGGAACCCTTGAGGTCCTACGGCTCTCTCGAGCCCTGGCGTCGAGATCCGATCAGTTTCACCTCCCCGATGAACTTCCCCCCAAAGGAGAAAGTGAGTCGTTAATATCTCAGCAAAACACCCAGACGCCACCTATCCCTCTCCTTCACCTGGATCGGCGCTTTTCCACTTCGATCTTTCAGTTTTCCATGCAGGGCGGGAACGTCGATGCGAAAGCGGAGTGGGGCGACCATGCACGCAGATCTACGTAGAGATGGATCCGGAGTTTTTTTTTTGGCGAGGAGGCGCTCGGGCAGAGCCACCGGAATTGACAGATCTTCGCTCAAAGAACGCGTCGGATTGAAGGTTTCCCTCATTCTTTCACCGGACTCGAAGCTTTGAATTGGAAGGCGAGAGCGAGAAAAGGTGATGCAGCTTGTAGAAATGGAAGCATCAAGATAGATCCTCCATCAACCCACCCCAAAGATCAAACTCGCTCAGGACGCTTCCCTCCACCTCTCTCCTTTCTCTTCTCCCCTCCTCCCTCAGCCTTCTTCTCCCGTCCGCCAGCACCCGCACCCTCCTTCTTCTCCCCACCAGCACCAGCACCAGCAGTCTTCCTAGCTCCCCAACCTCCATCAGCAGGCGCCGTAGCAGCAGCCTTCTTTGCTCGTCCCTCAGCAGTCCTCTTCTTAGCCTCTTCCTCGGTCATTCCTCCTCCTTTGCTCTTCTTCGCGGCCTTCGCTCGAGCTCCTCCTCCTCCGCGACGGTTGGCAGATGAGGAAGGAGCGGCATTGGCGGCGGCGAGTTTGGAGCGTTTGATGGGTTTGGAGGGGACGAGCTGAGGAGGAGGGAAAGGAAAAGAGTCAGGACGCGTCGTTCTTCCTTGGTCTCGAACAGTCTCACGAACTCCCTCGCACCAGCCCCGAAACCAAGAGAATCTCCACTCACATCAGAAACCTCCGACCCAACCACACTCCCTTCATCCTTCCCTCCGTTCGCCAATCGAGCAGCCTCCCTAGCAGCCAACTTCTTCTGAATCGACTCCTCCCTTCGAGCGGCCTTCTTCTGCTGAGTCTTGCTCGGCTCTCCAGGGTTCGAAGGTTGCTCCTGCTTCTTCAGCTTGGGCTTGGAAGTGCTGCTGATGGAAGGGGTGGTGGTAGAGTTGGGATCGGCGGCAGTGGCAGCGGCTTTGAGAGCTCGTTTCGCGAGTCGTTTTTCTTTGGCGTTGGTTCGGTTTTGAAGAGATTTGCCCTTCTGTGAACGACGAAAAACGAGTGATGTATCAGTGGTCGTATGGAGAAGAGGCGCGAGAACGTTGTTGAGGTGTATCTTGGGGAGAGAAACAGCTCGCGGAACGGCGAAGACGCGAAGAGAGAGAAAGAGAGAGAGAGAACGAAGACTCACAATCTCAGCAGCGTACATCTCCTTCATCCTCTCCAGCTTCCGGTTCTCCTTCTCAAGCTGAGTGTTGATCTCATCCACGATGACCCTTCCGTCCTCGGATCCAGGATCTCCCTTCTGCAGGTGAGCGACGAATCGAGCCAGGGCGCGTTTGTGCGACTGAAGAGAGGGAGGTTGTTGAAGGTTAGTTTTTCGGCTTCTTATTTTCGCAGACGTTTCAAGGACCTAGCAAAGGAGAACAAGAAGATGGCTACGAACCTTTGAAGTCATGTGAGCGTCGGTCATCTGCTGGTTCTTGAGGACCTTGTCCGGGCAGAGGATGCAGGCCTGGAAAGCTGGGTTCGAGGGATCGGGGTAGAGAGGCGAGCTCGCGATTTTGTTGAGGGGAATCGGTATTGGGGCTAGAAGGCGTTTAGAGGAATGATCAAGTCAGGTCGCGAAGATAGCGAAGAAGGAGCTGGCGAGCTTGAAAGGAAGAAAGGGAAGAGGAAGAGAGGGAAAGCTCGACTCACTATCGAACACTGCAGCCTCTCCGTCCTCAGCCTCGTCCTCGTCGTCCATGCTCTCTCCATCGTCGTCATCGGACCCATCCTCTGTAGAAACGAGTGAGACCGAAATTAGGTCAGCTCTCAAACGGAGATGTGAAGGGAAAGGACGAAGCTCGCGAGCAAAGGAGAATTGAAAGAGTTGAGCTCACCTCCTTCTTCACCGTCCTCTCCCTCCTCTCCGTCCTCTCCATCGTCCGAGGAGTCATCATCATCGTCATCAGAATCCGAGTCTGATTCTCCCGAGATCTCGTCTTCTCCTCCCATGTCGAGGATAGCCTTGATCTCCTTCATGCCTGAAGCCTCGTCCTCTTCGTCTCGTTCCCTCTTCTTCGCGAGTCGCTTGAACATCCTGGGGGAGAGCTACGGCTGAGCTGGTTTTGGTGGAGAAGGGGGAGAGGGTCGAACTGAGTCGACAGAGGGAGGTGACCTGCTACTAGAGAAAGCCGAGAGGGGGAGCAGGACGTGGTTTGAGGAAGAGGTGAAGGTCAAGAAAGTCAAAGCTCAAACTTCTCCAATTCTCACCCCGCTGCAGCTGCCTCCTCCTTTCTCCTTCTTTCCTGCCCTTCCTGGATCTTGACCCCCAACCTCCAAGGTCGAACTTTGCGGACCTCGTATACCCTCTCCCACAATGCTGATCTCCTCAAGGTCGTCAAGATCGCTAGCTCGTTCAGCATCGTCCTCGTTCAGTCGAGGAGTATGCTCAGGTCGCTCCTCGTTTTCTTCGAGCTCAACTTCAGCCTCCTCCTTCCTTTCCTCCTCCTCCTCCTCCTCCTCATCTTCACCACCGTCGCCCTTCTCCTCCATCTCAACTGGCTCTCCTCTTTCCCAAACCAAGCTCTCGTCATCCTCATCCAATCCCTCCTTTTCAACCTCTCCTCCTCGGACGATCTCAACCTCCTCCCCTTCATCCACCTCCTCCTCCTCGAGCAAACACGCCCTTCCTGCGCACCTCTACCAAAAAGGATCCAAGCCGATACCATCACATAGGCCTCCCCCTCCTCCACTGAAGACTAGACTCAAACTCGTCCCGGAAGTAACGATCCCTTCGTCCTCCAAGGACGTCGAATGGAATCATGTCCACGGAACCGTCGAGGAGGGAGGAGCCAACGCACCTTCCAAGGCCGTCTTCCAGCCCGGAACGATCCTGGAAGCCTTGAAGTGAGTCTTGGGGATCTCAGGTTCCACACCGACTCTCTCTGGGAGCTCAGCAAGCTCGTTAACATCTCGAAAACTGACCTCGTCCCGCTTTCCCTCTCCCCCTCCCTCCGCTTCTCTCTCCTGCAGAGGTTCCGTACGGATCATTGGAGTCGTCCTCGACACCGTCATCCTCGAGGAACGTCTACGTCTTCGAATGCTCACTCCAGCAGGAACCATCATCTACCCTTACGCCGAATCCGTCCTCTTTGCCTTCTCCTCCAACTCCGTCCCTCTCTCCCTCGTCCACCAAACCGGAATCGTCGACCTCGAAATGACTCCTTCCCAGACAGCAGCACGCTCCAAAATCGTCGGAACGCTCAGGAAGATCCTCACGGACTCGACGGAACTGAGGAACGAGGTTGACCCGGTGATGGACGAGGCTTGGGAGCACTTCAGGTTCAAAGGGTTCGGAGAGCAGGAGGAGGAAGTGAGGAGGAGGAGGGTGTTGGTTACGACGGCTCAGGTTGCGCAGTGGGTTAAGGAGGAGACGGCCAACCGGAGGGAGACTTTGAGGATCTCGCGGGGTGAGGCGAGGAAGGTCGAGAAGGAGGAGACGGAGTTGTTCAAGGAGTTGAGGCTGCACAGGGTTTATCAGTCGATGATGCAGAAGCCCGAGCAGTTTATCGCTCAGGATACGGCTCAGTGGAAGACGGAGATTTGGAGGGTTAGGAGTGAGGAGGACGTGGAGGAGATGAAGACGGTGGACGAGTGGATGAAGTCGAAGTGAGTCGCAGTGCTTTCTCCTTCTCGACGCGTCGTTCGCTGGAGCTGATCCCTCTCCTTCCCTTCCCTCCTCAGAAATCCCATTATTTCTGACTTCATCACGAAATGCCAAACCATCATCGACCACATTCGACCTCTCCTCTCAGCTCACCTCGCGTCAATCTCCTCCTCTCCCCCCTCCGTCGCTCCTCTCGACTCCAACAATTCCCTTCCCACCTTCACCGAATCCGATCGGATCATCCTCTCCCACATCCAATCCTCCTTCCTCAACTCCAAAAACCAGCGCTCTCCCTTCGTATCCACGGTCCCAACCCTTCTCAAGAAAATCGATCGGTACGGAGGAACCGTCGACCCGAGGGCGACCTTCCAGTTCCTCGTCGAGGTCGGAGTCCGGACACCTTGGGACGATGTCGGAACGATGTTTGGCTTGATCGAGCTTGGAGAGAGAGCGAAGGAGGATGATGGAGTGCGAGAGCTGTTCGAGGAGCTGGAGAAGAAGGAGAAGATGGAAGGGAAGAAGAGCGGGAACTCGTCGTCGCCGTCGCTCTCGACCTACAACTCCCTCGGACCCGACGAGTTCTACCCCTCCGACCCTCTCGCATCCATCCGACACGACTTCGGAGATCTTCCAGTCTACGTTATCGACGACATTGAGGCTTCGGAACTCGACGACGGAGTCTCCATCGAACGATCCTCGAAGGAAGGACACGTCTGGATCCACGCCCACATCGCCGATCCTACCACCCTCCTCCACCCCAAACATCGACTCAGCAGACTCGCAGCTCAACGAGCATCAACTTCCTACCTTCCTCAAGGCAACTACCCTCTCCTCCCCGAGGAGATCTCCATCGAACGATTCTCGCTGGGGAAGAACGGGAAACTCGTCACTGGTGAAGGCCAGGAGTGCATGACGTTCTCTGCTGAGGTGAACGAGACGTCAGGAGAGGTCGTCGACTACAAGATTCGCGCAGGAATCATCCACAACATCAACGTCACAACCTACTCGACCGTCTGCCAACTCCTCGGCGGTCGTCGTCGTCCAACCTCCTTCCCTCTCGGATCTCCTCTCGTTCGCCCGCCGTCCAAACCCCTCTCCGAACCCCTCCCCTCCTGGACCTCCGACCTCAAACTCCTCCTCCGAACGTCCCGAGCAGTCGCCTTCCGTCGTCTACGAAAAGGAGGTCTCAACTGGTCTCTTCCTCAATTCAACGTCAAAGTCTCTCCCAAACCTCTCCCCTCCCTCCCCCTCCACCCTTCCTCCTCTTCCGTCATCCTCGCCTCAGGTTCCCCAACGGTCGACTACGAAGTCCAATCCCCCGCCACGGACGAAGCCAGCGAAATCGTCTCCATCGCCATGACCCTCGCCGGAAACGTCGCAGGTCGATTCTTCAGGGATCGAAACATCCCAGGTCCTTACCGAACGTACCCTTCCCCCGTCGGAACGACTCAAGACTCGATGGCTCAACTTCTCGAGACGAGGGATCCCCGAACAGGAAACGTCAGTCCGTTCGACATCGCGAGATTCGGAGTCGTCTTCCTTCCCGGAACGATGCAGTCGCGTCCTGGATCTCACTGGATGATGGGTCTTGCGGAGGAGGAGGGTGGATACGTGAGGGTTACGAGTCCGTTGAGGAGATACGCGGACTTGATCGCTCACTGGCAGATCAAGCATGCGTTGCTCGTCGAGGAGAACGCGAAGGGAGGAGGAGGAGAAGCGTCGTCGTCTTCGTCGGAAAAGGCCTTGATGAACGACTCCGAAATGCACCAAGCCATCTCAGCCGCCGACTCCATCTCTTCTCTCGTCCAACAAACCCAAAAACGTTCCTCCTCCTTCTGGGGAGCCTACGCTCTCTCTCGCTACGCCCGAACCATCGATCCCAACCTCGTTTCCAACCCCTCCCCCTCGGACGACCTTTCCTCCTACCCTCCCATCCCAACCCAAGTCTTCGACCCCCTCCCCACTCCCCTCGCAGGTCGACTAGGTCCCTACAGGTCCGTTATCCTTGGATCCTCGTTCGTGGACGCGTCGGATCAGTCGAGATCGAACGTGTCGGTGTTGATTCCGGAGTTGGGGCTGCAGTTTATGGCTTCGCATCCTACGACGGAGGGACCGTACGAGCCTGGGGATGAGGTGAGGACTTTGGTGGATAGGTTGGATTTCGGACCTAGGCCGGGAGTGGGAGGAGTGGTGTTCAGGTCGTAGAAAGAGCTTTCGTCGCGGTGCTTTGGTAGATGTTTGCTTTTCGTTCCCTCATTTTGTGTTTGTTCCTTTGCGACTTTTGTTTCTATCTAGACTTGGATCACGAACACACCTCTCTCTGCTCTCTACTTCTCCTCTGCTCTCGAAAAACTCTCCGAGAAAAGAAAGGAGGATTGCGAGTTGAATCGAGACGCGTCTGGACCGTCCTTTGCTCGTCGTTCGCAGCTTGTGATCGAGAGTCAGGAATCCAAGGAGGGGCATCGTAATCTATATCACAAAAGAAAGAGAAAGAGACATCGTAAACGAGTTCGTAAATGAAAGCGAAGCTGGAGCGAAGGAGAGATGAGAAAGAGGAGGGAGGAGAGAGAACCGAGAGCTAACAAGCGTCGAAGGAGGGTAAGAGAAAGAGAGAGAGAGAGAGATGTAGAAGAAAGCAAAAGAACGTGTACGTAGGTGTATCGAGATCCAAGACGGGATAGATGAACGAAATGTTTAGAAGAAAGAGCCGAAAACACCCTTCCCACCACCACCACCTCCTCCTCCTCCTCGCGATCCAAATCCTCCTCTGCGATGGTCGATCGAAGGCTGCTGGGAGTCTTGGCGGAGGTTGATGAGACTTTGAAGGGAGGCCATGACCTGCGAGGAAAAGACGAAAAAAAAAGAAAAAAAAAATCAGCGGGGAGGAGGAAGATGGAAGGAGAGGGAGAGACGGAGGAGGGAAGGAAGGACGAACCTTCTCGAGCTTATCCTTCCGTTCTTGAAGATCGAGATGGGCTCGAATGGTTGGGTTTTCGCGAGCGAAGGTGGTGTTTTTCTGCAAGAGGGAAAGGAGGGAAGGTGAGGTTCGAGTGTAAATAAAGCAGGAAAGGAGGGAAAGAGAAAGAGAAAGAGAGGGACGAACGAGGAGATCAGGTCGAAGTCCCGAGTCGATACCGCTCAGGAACTGCGTAGGCGAGGGAGAAAGGGATGTGAGAATTCAGAAAGCGAGTTGGGAAGAGGGGAGAGAAGTGACGGAAAGAGACACATCAAGACGAACAGTGTAGAAGAACGGATCCAGAAGCTCGACGTCTGCAGAACAAAAACGAGAGAACGAGTGTCAGTGATCCGAAAGCTGGCTCGGGTTGAGGGAGAAGAAAAAACTGACTGATGAACATAACCGAAGTGTAAGCAAGCTTGTCGGCGACGACGTTCAAGAAGGCTTCCGGACAGAACGCCTTCTCGTCCGGACCCGACTTGCATCGTTTCGACCGAAGAGCCTGTCTCCGAAGTTTAATGATAGCGAGTCGCTCTTGGAAGATCATAGCGTGTCGAGCTGCGAGCGAAGGAAGCGGAGAGAGAGGAAGCTGCATCAGTTTCGTTCGAGAAAAAAAAGACGCGTCGTCGAGCTCGCTCTTCCAACACGAACGGATCGAAAGTCGGAAAGCGTAGCAGCTAGAACAGAAACAAATGTGAAGAAAAGCGTACCTTCAGCCAAATGCGCCGCATTATACTTGTAAGTGTCCATCGGCGGCACCACTTCCTCTACCTCCTCCTCTCCATTCCTAGCCCTCTCCAACTTCCTCTTCAAAATATCTCTCTTCAAACTTTCCACCTCCCCCACATACCTAACCAACCCATCCAGCGTCCTCCTTCCTCCAACCCTCTTCCTAATCTCCCCAAGTTTCCCTTCCATCAACCCACACTCCCTCTCCAACAATTCCTCCGCCCTCACCCTCCCAACCTCCCACTCCCGATCCTCCACCTCGACCTCGTACTTGAAAGGTTTGATACAGTTCTCGACCTGATCGCTCGTGACTGGAACTCGTTCTCGAAGGATGGAATGACTGAACTGGATGATCTGTTCGGCTGCGTCTGGATGAAAAGAGAACGGTTCCCCTTCCGCGATAGTTTCGATAAGTTGACGAAGCCCATCTGCAACGAGGTTGGTTGAATCTCTTCCTACGCCAGATTTGGTGAGGAGGGATTTAGCAGTTTCGAGTTTGTGTTCCCAGAGGGGGTCGAGGTCGTTGGCGGCTGGTTGGGAGGAAGCGTTGGAGAGGGTGAGATCGGTGGAGGTTCTTGGATCGGCCCAGTAGAGTTGTTCGAGGATGTTGAGGAGTTTTTCGTCGAGTTTGGATTTGAGGATAGTTCGGATTCGGGGTTTGGAGAATTGGGAGGAGAAGTCTCGGAAGCGAGCTTTGAGGGTGTCGAGGGTTTCGGCGACGTAGGAGTCGGGGGAGACGCGACGGTCGTTGTATTGAACCTGAGAGGAGGAGGAGGGAGGAGGGAGAGGTTAGCGGGAGCACGAAGAAGAAGGAGAGGAGGAAGAAAGGGGGTTCGAACGAGTAAGTCTCGAAGGAAACAGTCGAGCGAAGAAATGAAGGAAGAAAGAAACGAAACGAAAGGAAACCCTTCGACGCGACGACTCACCTTGAACTGATAACTCGCCGCCTCCAACTCCAACTGCACGGCATTCGTAATCCCATGCAACGAATTCGCCATACTCGTCTCCAACACCCCCATCAACCTCTTCCTCAACGTATCCGTCCCAACCAACAACCCTTCCCCCGGTTTCCTAAACACCTTCGCGTTCTCCCCTCCAAAGAACCCAGCCTCCCTCTTCAACACCGCTCCCGTCACATCATCCACCGTCCCTCCAAGACCCATCATCTTCTTCGGCTGCTTGCACACCACTCCGATGTACCCTAGATGAAGAGGGTATCGATTTCCTTTGAGGATCTGAGCACCGAGAGCGGGAGCGACGAGATCCATCTTGGTTACGACTCCGATCGTTCGAAGACCGAGAGGATCGACTTCTCGACTTGCTTTCAAGGCGGGTGAGTTGGCGAGATCGACGTCGGCTGCACAGACGGCGAGGATGATGTTGGGTTCCTGGATGTATCTCTCGCAGAGGGCGGCGATCTTGGTTTGGAGTTCGGGAGGTTGATCCATCGAGGCGATTTGGATGTAGCCTGGAAGGTCGACGAGGGTGAGATCTGGGACGTTGGGGGAGTAGATCCTTAGGTCGATGGGATCGTTGGAGACTGCTTCGGAGGCTGGGACGGAGAGGTTGAGTTCTGTGAGGGTTTTTTGGATGTGGGAGAAGTCGGTGAGGTGGGAGAGGGAGAGGGAGGGGAAGTCGCCGTATTCAACTGGGTGAGGGTTGGAAGGAGTGGGTGGGGTGTGGATGAGAGTGAGTTCGATGGGTCGACGGGTGACCATGTTGTCTCCCCTAGAAAGGAAAACCGAGAAGAACAAAGAAAGAAGGTCAGAAGGAGGAAAGAGAGCAGAACAGGAGGAGAGAAGGAGAAAGAACGCGAAGCTCACTTGGGAAGGAACTCGTGCCCTACGATCGCCTCCAACACACTACTCTTCCCTGAACTCTGAGATCCAACGACGACGATGCTGGGGAGCTTGAGACTGTCCGACTGGTCGATGGAGAGGAGGACCTGTCGGATTTCGATGAGCTTCTTTGTCAACTGCATCAGGTTGGAATCGTCCTCGTCCTCTTGAACGACTTGAGTCTTGGACGTCGCCGTAAGAGCGGCGAGAGCGGCTACCGTAGGAACTGGTGGTGGTACTCCTCCTCCTGATCCCCCTCCTTCGCTGGACGATGACTGTTGGGATCCTCCTCCTAGATCGTGGTCGACGACGACTTCGTCCTCTCCTCCGACCGAGCCCTCCTTGAACCACTTCCAACTCGACCTGATCCATTCTGGAGCTTGGACGTCCGTCGAAGCGTCCGAGAGACCTTCCCTTGCTTGATTCAGTTTTGCTTGGAGGGTCGAGAAGGTGTCCGAGGCGACGTCGGAAGCAGAGTTGAACGTGTTTGAGGCTGAGTTGAAGAGGGAGGAGGTCGTGGAGGAGACCTGGTCGCCGATCGTCGTGAGCAAATCGTTCGTAGAGTTTCGGAAAGCTGAAAGGTAACGGCAAGGTAGATATCAGTCTAGGCTATCTCGTGGTGGGTTCAGAAAGTGAGAAAATCTGCTCACATTCGAGCTTGTAGGAAGCAGCAGTGAAGGCCCCTCCTCCGATAGCAGCTCCTGTGATCGGTACCCTGAGAGATCTCCCTAGAAGTCTACCGAACTGACCGAACGAGATGGGTCGGATGGAGAGAGTTCGGGAGAAGGGGGAAGTTGACGAGTAGGGTGAAGGGTTGATGGAGGATAGCGGGCGACGGAGTGGGAGGAAGAAGGATCTGACTTGGAGAGGTGGAGACGAAGGAAGGAGTCGACCAGGAGGAAGTCGCCGAGGTCGAAGCATCAGGAGAGAAGAGGATTCTCTCAAGAAACCAGGGGGTGGGAAGGGGTGTGTATGCGCGAGTGCGAGGGTCCCGAGGAGGTCGAGAAGGGTCGATATAGGTTTCTGAAGCGAGTGAGAGTTAGAGGGAAGGAAAGGGAAGGAAGCAGGGGCTCGACGAAAGCTCGCCGGAAAGCGTCAGCGCAAGCCGAGCTCCGTTTCCCTCCAACTTCCACCTCTTCGAAAAAAACTATAGATCAGCCATGTCCTCCACTCTGATTGAAGCAGTCAGTCCGATTCATCTTTCACCGCCTGCTGCTTGAGCCTGACCTCTTCTCTTCTCTCTTTTGACAGGACGAAGACGATGTCCTCTCGTTCACGCAACCTGCTCCTTCCTCCTCTCGCTCGCCTCAACCTCCTCTTCAACAACAACAGCCAGCTTCCTCCTCTTCTCAGCTTCCTCAAGGAGTCTCAGGCCGTATAGGATCCGGTCCTACGAGAACCAACATCGGAGGAGTTCGAGTCGAGACGGTTCGTTTCGGTTTCCCTCCTTCGCTTCATCTCTCGCCTCGCTTCGAGCTCACCCCCCTCCTTCCTTCCCTCTTCTTACAGAGGTACACAGGCATGAACACTCTCGACGAGCCCGTATCAGAAACCATCGTCCGTATATCTCTCTCTCTCTCTCTCGATCTCTCCTCCTCCACGCATCATCTCTCTCCCAAAGCTCAAGCTCACTCCCTCTCCTTCCCTCCCATCAGCTCCGAGATCTCAAATCCATCTACGCCAAACTCCTCCAAGTCCTCTACCCTCCCCGAGCAGGCTCCTCAGGCTCAGGATCCGAACTCCTCAAGGAATGGGATCTCTGGGGTCCTTTGGTCATCTGTCTCGCTCTCGCAATCGTCCTCAGCTTGGATGTGAGCTTTCGTCCCTCTTCCTCCCTTCTTTACGCCTTTGTTTTTCGAGCAAAGAGCTGAACATGAAAACCCCTTTTTTAAAGGCACCCCCCGATCAATCCATTCAAGCTTTCTCGATGGTTATCTCCCTGGTGGCCCTGGGAAGCGTGGTCGTAACGGTGAATGCTCAGTTGTTGGGTGGGAAGGTGTACGTCCGACTCTGCCTCTCCCTCTTCCCCTTCTACCCTCTCCTTCCTTCCCTGCTGCTGCTCCAATTCTCACGCCTCCACCCACCTACCCCAACCCCCTCTTTTTCTTCTTGCCCACGATCACTATCCCTTCGCACTTCCAGCTCGTTCTTCCAATCCCTCGTTCGTCCCTCCTACCCTCTCTCTTCCGTCTTCTCTCGCTGACCTCTCCTCCCCCTTCCCCGTTCGCTTCGCTTCACTTCCCTCCTTCCCAGTGCGTCCTAGGCTACTGCGTAGCTCCCCTCCTCCTAGCATCTATCATCTCCTACTTCCTCCACTCCATCTGGATCCGACTGCCCGTCTCGTTGGGGAGCGTCGCTTGGGCTGTTTGGGGTCAGTTCCCACCTCTCTTTCTTCCCTTTCTTCCTCTCTCTCTCCCTCTACCCACCTTCTCTTCGAAACTGAACCTGTTCCAATTCCTTTCGTGTGGCGTTGGCCAGCTTCCGTAAACTTCATGTCTGGAACGCGCCTGCCTAGTTCAAGACAATCTCTCGCCGTTTATCCGTTGTTTTTGTTTTACTTCATTCGTGAGTTTTCGTTTTCCACCAAACACCTCTCTCTCTCTCTCTCTCTTCTTCGCCTCCCCCACGTCCTCTCTGTCTGTGTGTCTTCCAAACACTGATGGTCCGCGGAACTGCTTTCTTTCTTTCTTTCTTTCTTTCTTTCTTTCTTTAGTCGCTTGGATGATACTGATCCAGTAAGGAAGGAGGAGAGGAGGAGAGGAGAGGAGAGGAGACGCGTTTTCTGGAAGTCAGGGATGTTGAAGGGGAGGGAGGGAAATTGGGAGAGGGAGAGGGATTTTGAAACTGGGTTTTTGGTTTGGGTTTGAGGTTGGGCTTTATAGAGTGCTTTTTTTTGTGTTGGTCTGCTCAGGACTTGGGAAGGAGAGAAAGAGAACGAGTAGATCAAAGAGAAACGGACGGCTGTCGGGGGGGACTTGGGAAGCGAAGAGAACGAACGAAACGAAGCTACGGAAAAAAGAAAACTAGATAGATAGATGTAGGATCAGCGCAGACTAGACTAGACTGCTGAAAAAAAAGAACGACTGTGGGGGGGGGGGGGCGGGAAGAGAGGAGGGAGGAGGGAGGGAGGAAACGTAAGGGTTGCGAAAACCGACGCGACGCGACGGCTCGTGATCTTTTCAAGCTCGATTCACCCCCTGGTTCTCACGCCATGCCATCCCAAGCCTCGTCCAACCTCTCCAGCCTTTTTCCTTTATTCTTTATTTTTATATTGCTATAAAGAACCACCAACCACATCTCATCCAACAACAACTCATCTCATCTCATGCAACCCCCCCCACCCCCTCCTCTCTTTTCCCTCCTCCCTCCTCCAAACTCAACAACCCCTCCACCTCCATCTTCAACCCCTGTATCTCCCTCTCCAGTTCCTCCCGTTCGGGAGCGGTGTTGTCGGGTATGGAGAGGAGGAGAAGAAGTTTGAGTTCGTGGGTTAGTTTGAGGAGGTTTGTTGAGTTTCGAAGGAGGGAGGAGGAGAGGAGGGGGGTGGAGAGAGGGGTTAGGGAGGTGGTGGGGGCCTGGGGGAGAGGAAGAGATACATGAGAGAGAGAAGAAGGTTAGTTTTTGAGGTGGAGGGAAGGAGAGAGGAAGAGAGGGAAGAGAGGGATGGATGGATGGAGGAGATGAACGACGAGCTCAACGTCAACTTCCTTCCTTCCTCCTTTCCCATCCCCTCCTCCCATCTCCTCATCCTCCATCCTCCATCCCACCCCATCGCACTCACCCCAAAAACCTCCACCAAACCATTCAACCCCGCTGCAAGTCCCTCCATCTCTCCATCCACCCTCTCGTTCCACTCCTTCTCCGCCCTCTCCAGATACTCCTCCGGATCGCTTCCTCCTCCTGGGACGACCTGACCTGCGACGGGTGCTCCCGATCCGGACGAGGCTGCGGCTGCGGCTGAGGAAGGGACTCGTTTGGGGAGGAGAGAAGCGGCGAGAGGACGAGGGGCGGTGTAGTCGTTTTTGATCAGTCGGGGAGGCATGGGTTGGCTAGCTGAGAGGAGAGGAGAGGGTTGTGGTGGGTTTTGAGTTGGAGGGAGGGTGGTTGATGCGAGATTGAGAAGGAGATAGGTAGAAGAGGGTGCTTGGGAGGGCGATTTTGAGTCCGAAGAGGATGGGTAGGTGAGTGGGAGATGGAGGAGAAACTACGTCGAAATCGACAGCCCCAGACAGTCGGTGAGCTCGACACTTTCCTTCCCTCCCTCCCCAACGCCGACCCCGAAAGCAAAATTATATTCCTTCGTCGTTCTCCATGCGATGCTTCTCCCCTCCCCATACACCTCACCTAGAGAGTACGCTCAAGCTCTCGCTCAAGCCGTAAATTCACCGATCTTCAAGATCCTCACCGTTCGTCCTCTCCTTTCCTTCCTCGACCTCTCCTTTCCTCTCTCTCCTCGAGCTGACTTTCTTTCCCTTCTCTTCGTCGCAGGCCGAAATCCACCACCTTGATCTGTTCACGGATCTGAAACCTTGGGAGAAGCTTCCCTTGGAGTGGCAGGAATGGTTCGAAGGGTGTGAGAATCTGGAGGAGCTGGAGGGGAAGATGAGGGATGTGAGGAGTTTGGGACAAGGAGGAGGAGGAGGTTGTGAGTTCCTTTGACTTCTTTCTTTCTGCCCTTCCTTTGGGGCTTGCTGAGAATTGGAAGCTGAGCTAGGGATTTGAATTGGTGATGTATGTAGTAGCGGGACGGCCAAGCTCGTTGACTGAGCTGCTGGAGCTTTGTAGGACTCTGCCGCTTCCGAGGGAGTACGTCAAGGAGGAGGAGGAGGGAGAGGTGAGCTTGAGATCTTCGTCTCGTCTCGTCTTCTTATTCTGACTTTCGAACTGACTCGTTCCTGACCTACGTCCAGTCATCACCTCTACCCAAATCAGTGCTGGTTGGCATGTCCGCCAAAAAAGAGCTCGAAGTTCGTCGTTTCAGAGATATCGCTTTCAAGCTCTCCTCGCGACGAGGACTCAAGAACGCTGTCGTTCGTTTCCCTCTTTCTCTCTCTCTCTCTCTCTCTCTCTCTCTCCTTTTCTTTCTTAAACCTGACCTCCTCCCTTCCAACAGGACATCGGAGCAGGCCAAGGCTACCTCTCTCGAACTCTCTCCCTCTCTTCCAACCCCTCCTCCCCTTCTTCTTCTCCAACCTCCTCCTCCTCTTCCCCTCAACCCCCGGCCTCAGGATCCTCAACGTCGAAGACCATCCAAGTCCTAGCCATAGACGCCTCCCCAACTCAAATTCTAGGCTCCCAAACCTTCGGCTCTAAACCCTCCTCCACCCCTTCAGCTATCACCTACCTCGTTCAGAAGATCGAATCCTCGAGGTCTGCTCAAACCGAGATCGAATCCTGGCTTAGTGCTTCGCGAGAGGTGGAGGGAGAGGGAATGATCATCGGGCTGCACGCGTGTGGGAAGTTGACGGATGATACGATTGGGATGTTTTTGAGGAACGAGAGGTTGAAGGGGTTGGTGGTTGTTGGGTGTGAGTGAAAGAACTGAAGGGAGGGAGGAAGGAAGACGCGTCGAATCGAACTGACGTTTTCGTTTGGTTTTGCAGGCTGCTACCACCACCTCCGCAGTGGTTCAGGCGAAGGCTGTTTCCCTACTTCGCAGGTTTTCAAAGACCTAGGAGTAGAATGGAGTTCTACTGCTCAGATGGCGGGTGTACAGAATATCACCAGTTGGGACGAGGGAGAAGGGTCGAAGCCGAGTGAGGAGATGGTTAGGAGGAGGGAGGAAAGAAGAAGAGCTGCTAGATTGAGGTTGGTCCCCCTCCTCCTCTCTCTTTTTCGTGCTGTAGATAGCAGTGGTATGGTACTGACTTTCCTCGCAAACGAACAACTCAAGAACCCACCACCGTCGACTTCTCACTCCTCTCCTCTCTCATCCTCTCCTCCCCCCAACCCCTCACATCCTCCCTCTAGGATCCTTACCAACCACACCCTCCTTCCGAGCGTACGCTTTCGCAGCACTCTCGAAACTTCACCTGCTTCCGGCTGCTACTGCTCTTTCGGACGACGTCGTGGAGACGGTTCTGGTTGAAGCGGATCGGTTGGAGAAGGAGTTTGCGGAGGATTGGAGGTGGGAAGGGAAAGGGAGGGTGATTGAGGGGTTGGTGAAGATTTTGGGAGGGTTGGTTGAGTCGTGAGTTTCAGAAGAAGAAGACGAAGACGAGGGAGGGAGAAATGTCGAGTGCTGACGAAAAAAGAGGTTCGCGTTTGGTTTGGTCGGACAGGACCATCGCGGTGGATAGGTTTCTTTTCCTGGAGGAGCAGGAGGGAGTGAAGAGTGTTGATTTGGTGGTGGGGTGGGAGTACGAGGTATCGCCTAGGAATTTGGTGCTGGTGGCGGAGAAGTGGTGAGCGAGACGAAACGAAACGGAGAGGGAGGGCTGAGGAAGTGAAGGGCAGGTGTCTGAACTCAAAATTTTACGACTTTCCGAACACTTTCCTTTTCTCGTTCTTGTCACAAAGAGATGTCTAGAAGAACTTGTGTTATATCTCGAAATAAATAAAAAGAAAAGGCTCCAAAAGGAAGTCGCGTTCCCTCGAGCTGTGCTTTGGAAGTTGACCTTTCAACCGTCAACAGAACAGAACCTCACACCCTTCCCCTCCCTTCCCTCCCCCTCCCCTTCTCCTTCCTGCCCCTCTCCCTACCTCCCTCGGCACCCAGCAGACGAGTATGTCCTCTGCCAACCCGCGTCCTTCATGGATGACGGACGAACTCGAGGAAGAATGGCCAGCTTCTCCTTCCCCTCCTCCCGAGGACGCTCGACAAACCGCGCTCCCTCCCCTCTCCTCCTCCTCCTCGTTCAAGAACGGCTCCCTCCGAGTCGCCAAACGCATCGGAACCGGCTCTCTTCGCTCTCTCGACTACGGAGATGGCAGTCTTCGAGGATCTGTCCGTCATCCTCGACCTCCTTCTCCTCCTTCGCCCACGCGAGCTCGAAAGGAAGAGCTCGAGGAGGAAGGGGAAGAGGAGCAAAGTAACCCTGGAGGGACGGTGGTTGTGAGGACGGATGTAGAGGATCGACCTTTCAATCCTCTTACTCCTGCGAAGGGAGCTGCTTCGAGGTTGAAGGGAGGAGCAGCCGGACCAGGTTCAGGAATGAAGGGACTCTTCTCGCCTCTCGCTCTCGAATCCATGTTTGAACCTCCTTCCCCTCCCCAACCCGATCAACAAGAGGAGGACCACCAGCAACAACCTCTTTCCCCTCCCAACCTCACCTTCAACTCGCCTCCCTCCTCAGAAGAGCGAAACCAACGTCCTTCCTCGTCCTCCCAAAGCCCCTCCCCTTCCCCTTCCTTCCCTCGCTCCCAACAACAACACCTCCCGCCTCGTCCCTCTCGACTCGCAACAGCTTTCGGACCCGACGATCTCACAGCATCAACAGTCGATGTTCACCAAGACGACGAAGAAGAGGAGCAGGAGGAGGAGGAGTACCATTCCGAAGACGAGATCCTCGAATCGGACATCCCCAACCTCGGAGCCTTCAACGGGAGGAAACAGTCGGCTGGTTTTGAGTTCTCCTGCAAACCTCCTCCACCACCCCCTCGCTCCTACAGTGGTTCCCCCCAATCCTTCGGATCCCTCATCTCCCCGCTTCGCCAGAACGGTTCCTTCGGCGCTGTCCAGGACCACGACGAGGAAGAAGAAGAAGAAGAGGACGAGTACGAACGAGACGGAGACGAGGAACCAACTCAACCTACCACTCGACGAACCTCAGGAGGAGGACGAACGACGACTACTTCAGGAGGATCAGCATCCCTCAACAATACCGGCTATGCAAGAAACTACGGTCCTCCTCTCTCGCCAGCCGTAGGAAGTTCAGGATCAGCTCGACCCTCCGGCAACGACAACAACCCTCGACGACTCACTCTCTTCGAATCCCAGTACGACACCTTCACGAGGGAGTTCATGACGGACGTTATTGATCAGATCGACCACAACGCTCCAGAACAAGGCGATGGATCTCCTCTTTCCGGCTCATCTCGCTCAGGAGGACCAGGCTCAGGCTCAGGAGGATCGAACGAATCCGACTCTCCCACCTCCTCCAACCCTTCCGACATCCCCTTCCGAGCCATCAAACGAGTCAAGCTCTCCCCAGCAGCCCGAGCCGTCTCAGGAGCTTCGTCTTCGTCAGCTTCGTCGTCCGCGTCGTCGAGGAGGAGCAGTCTCGATCGATTGAGGATGAGTCGAGGAGGAGCGAGTGCTGCTTCGTCGGGAGGTCGACCTATGAGGAGGGATTGGGAGAAGGAGAGTGGAGAGATGTTGAGGAAGTTGAAGGAGATGGGGAAGGGGAATCCGGCGAGTGCTGCGTCGAGAGGTGGATGGGGGAGGGGGGGGAGTTACAGCTTTAGTGAGCGGGAGGCGACTGGGAGTGACGAGGGTGGAAGTACGGAGGAGGATGGAGCGGGTGGAACGGTTAGGAGGAAGGTGCCTTTGGCGAAGGATGGTGAGTCTACTCTCTTTTTTCTTCTTTCTAAGCGTTGCCGGAAAAAAGCCGAAGCTGATTACCTTTCTCTCGTTCGATTTACAACAGCCGACTCCCCTCCCACTCCAACCCACTCCCTCCCTCCCACTCCTCCCCTCCAAACTCGAGCTCAGTTCGCTTCGACCAGCACCAACAAACCTCTCATCAAACCACCCACTCGTCAATCCGCCTACGTCCTCGAAGCAGCCAACGTCCTCGCTCGAATTCACTCTGTCTCAGCCTCAGACGACTCCAACACCACCGCAAGCGAAACCTCTTCCGTCGCGTCGACTTCAGCTCTTCCTCCCGTTCCTCCTCCTGCTCCTACCACGGTCCCCACTTCAGCCGGAGGAGGAGGAAGGAGAGTTTCGAACGACTTGCCAAGTAGATTCCCTTCGACTGGACGAGCAGCTGCTGCGAGAGCCGCCGCGGCTCAGAAGGACAAGGAGGGGAAGGAGAACGACGCGCCGAAGGTTGGAGGAGGAGGAGGAAGGTTCGAGGAGATGAAGGGGAAGATGCAGAGTCCTAGGAAGCTGTTGAGGAGGTTGAGTGCGGCGGATGAGGTGGATAAGGAGTTGGCGGTTGGGGCGGCGGATGTCTCGCTTGTGAAGGAGGAGGACGAGGAGGAAGGAGAGTTGACTGGAGCAAAGGTGAGTTTTTTTTTTCGGTTCACGTTTCCTCCCATGGCGGCTCGTTTCTAATTCTTTGTCCCTCTCTTCTTCTTCTAGGCTCCCACACCTCCCACGACCTTCTCCCTCCCTCTCGTTCGACCAGGTCGAGGAGGCCCCCCTCCTGCTCGTCCAACCTCCCAGCAGACCACTCGTTCGAGCACGACTGGAACGGAATCCACTCTTCGACCTTCGGCTCCTTCGACGCTTCGAGGTCGATTCCCTTCAGCGACCTCAACCACCGTCACCGCTCCTCCTCCTCCTCCTTCTTCCGCTTCAACTGCTGCTCCCACCGTTCAGCACGTCGCCCCAGCAGACGACCTCAACCGATTCGTCTCTTCCTCCACCGCCCTGACGACCATCGGACCTTCGACCATCTCCTCTGCTTCGTTCATTAAGCACGCTGGTGGACGACCTCCACCGGCTGGAGGAAGAATGATCTCCATTCCTTTCGATGGTGGGAACGGGATGACTCCGAGGGTTGTGGGAAGGATGGAGTACGATCAGGAGAAGATGATGTGGGTTAAGGTTCGAGACCCGAAGGGAGAGCGGGAGACGAGAGCTCTGAGCGAGGAGGACGAGGATCCTTTCAAGGACATGGATAGCACGAGAGGGAGTGGAGGGATGAGGAAGCTTGACGAGGAGAACGAGGAGGCTGAGGAAGAGCAGGAGAAGACGTTCATCTCGGAGGAGGAGGAGCACGACTCGCCAACGAAGTCTTCGCCGCCTCCGACTCCCTCCAACCTCAACGCTCGACGCGAATTCACTCGAACCACTCATCGAACGCCCTCCTTCGACTCCACACCTTTCGACGATGCCGCTGAAGGTCCTCGGGAGGATGGTTTCCCAGTTCCAGGAGCGACCAGCTTCCGAAGTCCAACCGTCGAAGAGGAAAGGGATTCGGTCAAATCGTTCCAGTTCCCCTCCTCCTCCAGCATCTCCCTCTCCCCCCCAGCAGTCCAACACCCTCCTCCCCTCATCCATCACGCTCAATCGGCCCCTTCCATTCTGCCCATGCACCCAGAAGCAACCTCCACTCCTCTCCCTTCGCATCGTCAAGTCGCGAGGATCGCGTCGGGAGGAGGGCTTCGACCTTTCGTCACGCCCGTTTCGGTGCTCAAGAAGAGGTCGCCTGGGACTCCTGCTACCGGAGGAGGAGGTGATGGTGGAGAGACGCCTCACAGGAGGAGTGTGTCGTTCTCGGATGGGAGGAAGGCGGGGAAGATCAAGGATTTGAGGATTGAGGAGGAGGACGGGAGGAAGGGCGGGTTGTTCGATAAGTCGTTGGCTTCGGGGAATAAGTCGGTGTTCTTGCCTTCGGCGAGGGGAGCGAGGATTCAGAATATGCTGGAAGGGTTGGGAGAGGATGAAGTGAGCGCTTCCATAGCCAGTGAGTTTTTTGTCGTTCCTCGTTCGACGCGTTTCTCGACTCCTTTCCTTTTGTCCTTCTCTCTTCTCTTCGTTGCTCCTTCAGTTCTTGACTGACAGTTCCATTTCTTTTCTTATTCATCTCCCTCTTTATGTTCCAGGTCTCCACGAACAAACTCCCTCCAAACTCTCCTCCTCTCGCGCCTTCCCCTCCTCCGCTGACAACAACAACCCAGCTCGCACGACCTCGAACGAGTACAGCAAAGACGCCACCGACTCCTCCTTCTCTACCCATGCCCCAAACACCACCGCTCGCTCGATGGGAGCCGGAGGGAAGTCGTTCCACTACGGAAACGGAGGAAGGAGAGGGAATCCTGGAGATGCGACCTTCTTGACGGAATGGAGTTTCGGAGCGACGAGGGATCGATTGGTGGAGATCATCACCGACGTTCATCCGTTTGTTGTGAACTGGGAGGAGATGACGGAGATTGATTTGGAGGGGAAGGGAGCAGGGAGCGTGGCTAGGTTGAAGGAGTTCTTGCCCAAGTTGGTGGAGGTGAATCTGTGAGTCCCTTCTCCTCTCTTTTCGAAGCCCGTATCTTCAGCCGCTCGGTAGAGCTACAGAGCTTAGCTTGATTACTTACCTACGCTTCTCTCGACCGCTCTCTCAGAAACCGAAACGACCTCGACTACCTCAGCGGGCTTCCCACGTCGGTCGAGACTCTTCACGTCGCGTTCAACAGGCTCAGCGGAATCACAGCTGTCGCTCATCTCCCCAACCTCCAGTACCTCGATCTCAGTAACAACCAGCTCGACGTCGTCCATCGTAAGTGCTCTCCTTCGCTCGTCGTCGTTCTCCTTCGTCGAAGCTGACTCGATCTCGTTCTTCTTTCCTCCAGAACTCCAGTGCCTTCGTCACCTTCGAGAGGTCAAGCTCGACAACAACGCTATCGAAGATTTGACTCCACTTTTCATCATGAGTGGGCTCACGAAGGTCAGTGCTGCTGGGAACTTGCTCGAGTCGATGGACTTCTCGGACGCTCGCTGGTGAGTCGCGTTCCTTCCTTTCCTTCCTCTCCAGGACCGACTCTGATCCCTTCCGTTCATCTTCGCCGCTCAGGTCAAGACTCGAGTCTCTAGATCTCGGCCGAAATAAGCTGCAGTCCGTCACGGGCGTTCATCATCTCACGAGCTTGACCTCTTTGACTCTCGGTTAGTCGCGTTCCTTCTTCGTTCTCTTCGATCCTCTCACCTCCTCTCGCAGCATCTGCTGACACGCTTACTTGTCCCTCACAGACGACAACCAACTTCGAACCTTCGACTCGTCTCGCGAGCTCCCAAAGCTTCGATCGCTCAAGCTCAGCAAGAATCGACTCACTCGTTTGGACGCTGGCCAGTTCCCTCAGCTTCGAACTCTCTACGCCGACAACAATCGGCTTCAGACTATCAACTGCTCTGGTCGACGAACGAGGATCGAGAGGCTTAGTCTGAGGAGTCAAGAGACGGGCCAGCTGTGAGTGCTCTCGAGAGAGAGAGTCGCGTCGCGTTTCTTCCTCGCTGACCTTTTCCCTCGATCATCTTCACCTTCAGTTCGCTCTCTCCCGACGACCTTCGAGATGTCAAGCGTCTCTTCGTCTCAGGTATGTGCTCTTTTTTTTCCCTCTAGCACTCATCGCTCGAACTGACGCGTCTCTCCTTCTCGTTCGCCTCGCAGGAAACCCCCTCCCTTCCTCGTTCTTCAACCAGCAGTGCAACAACCTGGTCTACATCGAGATGGCCGCCTGCAAGCTCTCCCACCTCCCTCCCTACTTCACCTCCTTCGCACCGAACGTCCGATCCCTCAACATCAACTACAACTTCTTCTCGGACATCACGAATTTGGGAGGTCTCAAGCAGCTCACAAAGCTCAGCGTCGTCGGATCTCGTCTGGAAGCAACGAAACCAGTGATGAGGATGTTGAAGACGCTTCCTTCCTTGGAGATGCTCGACCTCAGGTTCGTCTCTCTTCTGCGCTTCGGTAGATCTGACGAAAAAAAGCCGAGCTGATTGAGACCTTCTTTCCTCCTTCGCGACGTTGATCCTCCAGGATGAACCCGTGCACTCTCGCGATGTACCTCCCACTCATCATCAGCAACATATCTTCAGCTCTCGAACCTTCCTCCTCTACCTCTCCTCAAACCTCGCCTACCGAAACAGGCTTCGCAGCGAGCCCTCCCTGGACCGAACTCGACGCAGCCTTCCGACAATCTCTCCCCGACGTCTGGTACGTGCGCAGACTCGCTCATCGAGGACTCGTTATGCAGGCGTGCCCTCGAGTCAAGACCCTCGACGGGGTGGAAATCTCGGGAGGAGAGAGGAGGAAGGCTGCTGAGCTTATGGAGACTGTGCTGAGGAGGAGCCAGGAGGCGAGGAGTTGAGCTGGAGGAACGTGTGGTCTTCTCTTCTTTCGTCGCGTGTCGTTTTTTTCTCTCTGTTCTTTTTTCTCACTTCTTTCCCTCCAGGACTATTTCGAATCTTCTCATCTCTGCTCTCGCATCTTTTCTTTCGATTTGCTTCCGCTCTCCCTTTGTTCTTCTTCGATTTGGCTGTTATCTTCATTCCTTCTCCTGCCGTTATCCCCCTCCATCAAACAAGCCACCAACTCCTTCATTTGGGCCCAGACCGCCTCCTCCCTTTCCCTTCTGACCTCCCAACCACGACACGCTCTGACAAAATTCCCTCCTTATTCCTTCCTTCCTTCTCTCTTGGCCAATAAGGAAACAAACACTCTTCTCTCTCTTCGGACGGCCCACGCCCGTCCCTTAGCCCCGTCCCCCTTCGCCTTCACCCCGCCGCTCCTTCCTCCTCCTCCTCTTCCTCCTGATCTTCCGTGCCCTTCCCTTCGTTCCCTCTTCTTTTCTCCTTCTTCTACAGACCGTGCCGGCGTTGGAGTTAATCTAAAGGCGGTCCGTCGATCTGGACGAATGTACCTTTCTGTTAATCCTGTAGATTCCTAAACCTCGGTGGCCGGGAGAAACAGAGCTGGAGGAGGCGTTTTTTTCGATTTCGACCCGTTTCCAGAGAATGCATCTCATCGCTCCTTGTTTTCTTCTTCTTCCTCGGAAGGGAGAGATGAGAGAGAGCCCGACGATGTGGCGTAGGTGGGGCGAGGGAGGGGTAAAGTTCAGCTCTCTTTGAGCTTTGAGCTCGCCGGCACAGGCAGCCATCGCTCGCGTCTTGCTTGGTCCTGCTCTCCCCTCCCTCCTCACCTGTTCCTCACCTTCCTCACTTTCGTTCCCCCCAACAACCACTTCGGCCGCCCTGCGAATCCCATCTCCTCCCAACTTTTCCTCGTTCGAACGCAGGAAACTCTCCTACGATTCGTGAGTACTCTATCGACCTTCTATACCTCTCCTTCTCAACGCAGAGCTCAACGTACCCCGCTTTCTTCTTCACTTGACAGGTTGGTGGATGGCGGACGACCGAGAAGAGGAAGAAAACCAACCTCTGGCCGACTCTAGGCGGTATAGAGACGACCAAGGAGGTTCTGTTTCCAGCTCAACTTTCGCTCAACAATACCCAGGCGGAATGGAGAACTCGTCCTTCTCTCACGAGAACAGACCGAGGTGAGCAAGTAGTCTCCTTCTCCTCCTTCCTTTTGATCCCACGTACGATAAGAAGTTCTCTTCTATCGATTCTGACGCTTCTCCTCCTCTTCTAGCTCATGGGAATCGACGCCTTACTACCCAGGAAACACGTCTCGACAACTTCCTCTCCTCCCTACACCTCTTCCCCCGCCGCCAGGACTCGTCTTCGCTCCTCCTCCTCCGACGCAACAACCTTCCTCCCATCAGGACTTCCTTCTCGACATGATGCATCGCTCTTCCGACTTTTACCCACAACCTCGTCCCTCATCTCCTCAATTCTCTGTACCCCTTCAACTTCCTCCTCCTCCTCCACTTTCTTCTCTACCAAGGCGCGAGGTCGACCCTCTTCAAGAGTACCGGAGGTTCCATTCGGTCCAGCCTTTGACCTCCCCCCCTGAAGGCTCCTCAGGATCGGATCGAAGTCTTCGAGGATCGTTATCCTACCCTCATCTTGGAGGATTGAACGTGTAAGTTTCCTTTTTCTTTTCGGATCGTTGGCAGGCACTTGAAGCGAGGGGAAGCGAAGCGCTTCTTTACAGTTTGATCCGAGGCTCACGTCTTCCCTTTGTCCTCGCCTGGTGCTCGTTTTCGTCGACAGGTTCGATTCCATCAACCTTCAAAGTCCATACCCTTATTCCCCTACCCATCCTCAAGCTTCCTCTGGCTCCTCGTCGGCCTCGTCGTCGTACTTTCCCTCTCAAGGCAGCTCAGGCTCGAGCTACTCCCCCTACCCCACCTACTCGTCCTCCCACGGTCACCTTCCTCCTTTCAACGTTCTCCACCCTCTCCCTCATCCTCTCCAGTACCAGCATCAGCATCAACTCTCTCCACGAACCTCCATCGCAACTCCCACTCTCTGGTCGTCCTCGTTCGTTCGAGACGGTCCTCTCTCTCCCCCCTCCCCTCCAGGCTCTCGCGAATCCGCTGAAGGTCACCCTTCCTCCTTCCCTCGTCCGGAAGTTGTAGCTCGTCGAGGAAACTCAAGTCCATCGATCTGGCAGTCTATGGAACCTGAAGCTGGACCTTCGACCGGATCTGCTGGCCCTTCAAGCTCCGTCTCTCGAGCGAGATCCTCTTCTACCGTCGAACGAGCAGGATCCACCTCAGGAGGAGGAAGGAAGAAGCTGCCTCCCGCAGCGACCAAGACCCTACTGGTGAGTTTAACCTCTCGTCGTTTTAAACAAGTTGTGTGGCTTTTGATCGAGAGGGAGATCTCGGTGAAAAAGTCGTGGCGGACCTGTTCGCTCATCTTACTTTCTTCGGTTCTGACGGTCTTCCCCCGTCTCCGTTTTTGGGTGATTCGTTCAGGCATGGTTCGACAACGCTAGAGACAAGTATCCTTCGAAGGAGCAGAAGAGCGAATGGGAGAGGACGACGGGGTTGACGCTGCAGCAGGTGAGTTTAGACATTCAGCTCTCTCACCGATCGCGTCCACGCTTGTTTTTCCCTTTCATCCTCTTCCCCAAACTTTCCTCAACTGACCACCCGCCCTCGATTCGTCTGCCTGTTCCTCGCGTCTAGATTGACGACTGGTTCATCAACAAACGCCGGAGAGTGAAGAACGTAGCTCTCTCCCAGTCTCAGGGGAACGAAGGACGACGGTGAAGTCGCGAACGAAGGGAGAGATGGTGGGACGCTGATGGACGCGTCGTGTAGAGAAGGGTTTGAGTAGATACGCCAACTTAATCAATGTAGACTAGAGTATACTATCTTGCACTTGTTCGTTTCCCTTCCATACAGAAAATCTGCTAGAAGGGGGTCGCAACAGGTGACGGCGACCTCTTCCTGTCAACAACCAAACATGACCGACCAATGACAATCTGCTTCCACTCGCTTTCCTGCTTTTCCCTCAACTCCCAACGAGCCAGCAATAGCGGAACTTCTTCGCCGGATCTCTACCTCACCCTACCAGCTCCACTCTCAGGCCCTTCGGTCTACGACCTTCGTCAAAGCAAGCAAAGGAGAGCTCAATCTTTCGGACGTCCCAAGTCGTCTTCCCTTCGAACCCCCATCGCCAAAGGAATTCCATATCCCTCTCAACTTGTTCCTCAAGGCTCATCGACCGACTTTCTGGGTCTGGGGTGACTTCGAGGGTTCTACCTATATGTCAGTGAGTGATAAATTTGTTTTGGGGACTCTGCAGAAGCCTCGAACAGGCTCGAATGGGGAGGGGGATCGCGGAAAGGATCGTGTGGAGGACGTCCGTGTGCTCTCCTCGTCCTTCCTTCTTCCAGCGACCGTCGGCAGTAGTAGATTCACTGTCAGAAGAGCTTATTTTCGACGCGTCTGCTTTGGCTTTCGCGGAACCAGAAGTTCCGAAGACGAGGAGGGAAGAAGAGAGACGGCACGAGAGTTCGAATGGAGGAGCTTTTTATGGGCGGTCCTTTCCCTGGCTCTCAGCTCCTCGTCTGAGCCAAGCTTACCTTCTCTTCCTACTGCCTCTCTCTTGCTCTCTTTCGCAGGCAGCCAGAACGACCACTTCGGAGATCCAGCCTTCTCCGAACTCGATCAGCGACCTTCGCGAGGGAGACGAGCTCGACCCGATCCTTCTCGCTTCCTGGGAGCTCTCGCGATATCTTCTTCCTCTCCTGATCTCCTCCCATTCTCTTCTCTTCTAGATCTTCTCGCCGGTCCTCTCTCCGACGCGACGACGCCCTTTTCCCCATGCCCGGCGCGTCCAGCGGTCCAAGCCGTTCATTTAATTCAGGGGAAGGGAGGAGGGGAGGGGCGAAAATCATTCGCTTCGCTTCGATATGAGCGGAGAAGCCCAGCTCCTGTAGCTGCTCCTGCTGCTCATCTTGAATATGGCAGTCCAAAGAAGGTCTATAGAAGGAGAGGGAGAGGAGAGTGCCTGGGTGAGTACGCTTCAGCCCGCTGGTTTCCGATCAAGGCTGTTGATTTCTTGAATTCCGACTGATTTTGTACCCAACCTTCTCTCCCACCTTCCAGAGGCGTCCGCTGCCGCCGACCTCGCTCGGTAATAATCTCGGACGGTATATGGTCTGATACTGCAAGCAATATCGTCGAACTCAGCTACGTTGGAGGAGCAGGATCAGCAATCGTCTGAACCTACAGGAAGCTGGCGTTTCAGCCTCGAGACGGATTTTCGGGCACCACACTCTTCAAACCTTCCCGTTGTCCACTTTTTTTTGCTCGCGAGGCTCATGTGACACCTCCTCTACTCTGGGAGGAGTCTCGTGCGTCTCGCTTGCATACTTCTACTGCAGGAGCGTTGTGCAGGAGGAAGGACTGGAGAACGAGGATCGCCGGCCGCCAACTCTCTTCCTCCCTCTTCTCGATCGGTCCGTTTCTCCCTCCTTCCTTCTGTCCGACGAAGAGCATAGCCAACAGGCTCTGGGGACCCTTTCTCATCGCCAGGTCTCCATCTCTGCGACTTCTTCCTCGAGTCGTTCGCATCGTCGGTGCCGTCGTCAAGCTCTGTATCCGCCAAGCTATGGAAGGGATCGCCTCTATACTTCTTTTGTGAGCTTCACAGGTATCAAATGCATATCCTCATCTTGGTGTGAGCTCGATAAAGCTCAGCTTCTTCCCGTGAGAGCTGAGAGTTGCGCTGGAGGTCGAGCTTACAGTAAACCAAACGAATCAGAGCCCGAGAACGTGAGATATTTCACCCAAGGATACGTCCTTGATCGATGAGCAGTAATAATGGGAGATCGATTTTTTTGAGACGAGAAGCTTTTTCCCCTTAGACTGGCAAGCAAGAAGGAGAGCGAGAGCGAGGTCGGCCACCCTCTCTCTCAACCTTCACAGTGCACACCCCCTTCACCCTCTTTGATTTCTTCAGCCGGATATCAGCAACCATCCATCGATCTCAAAGCTACTCCCTATCAATTCCTACGAAAGAAGGATCTCAGTCTGGTCGGAGGAGAGTCCAATCAAGGTGAGCTTCGAGGCCTCCTTCCTTTCCCTCCTTCCGTCAACC
Organism: Mrakia blollopis; assembly: GCA_000950635.1. Taxonomy (NCBI): domain Eukaryota; kingdom Fungi; phylum Basidiomycota; class Tremellomycetes; order Cystofilobasidiales; family Mrakiaceae; genus Mrakia; species Mrakia blollopis. Next base: position 1,432,256 of record BBPU01000130.1, on the reverse strand, counting down.
CATCTTCCCCTCGAAGCTCACCCAATGCTCGTCGCTGCTGCTCATTTTACTCAGCATCCAGTAATCCGATATCATGGCCTCCGTCGCCTCTTCCTCCTCGCGTCCTGCAGTCGGTAGAGCTCGTTCCAACACTACGACCACTGGCTTTCAACCTCTCGCTCTAACCCAGCCTGCTTCCTCCGTTCGTCCATCCCAAATCAGCATCCGCTCTCCTCCGCCGCATGGACTGACTCTCATCTATGCCCCTGCAGGTGATCGTGCCCTTCCGGTCCCATCCGGACACTACCTTACCTCGACTGGTCCTCCTGAACCCTCTCTACTTCCCCTTTGCCAAAGATGGAGACCTCATCCGAATCTCCCAACCGCCAGAAGTAGCCTCTCAGGGACCCCTCGTCGATCAACGAACTCAGGCTACGAAGAAGAGAGCCAAGGAGGGCTTTCTGTTCCAGTACAGTATCGCTGCTTTCGAACAGCTGGACCCGCCGAGAAGGAACTCGCTCAAAGTGAGCTCGACCTTTCCTTCCTTCGCCGTCTTCAATCTCAAGTAAGGTCGACTGAATAGCAAGTCCGAGTACTCATCGGACCCATATTTGCCTCTTTCAGATATCGATCCAGGAAAACTCTGTTCATACCTTTGGATTCATCAGGCAGGGGCAGGGGCTGGGTCAGGTCAAGCTCGAGGTGGTTCGTTCTTCTCCGTCGTCTCTCCCTTCTCCCTTCCCCGTTATTTCGCTCTGGACGTGGGAGTAAGCTCACTCGTTCTCCTTGTTTATCTTCAGGTCGATCCTAAGGATGTCATGGCAGACTTTGTGGGTCTCGCGGTCAAGAAATGCTGCTGCAAAGGAAGAGCAATCACGATCGACCTGAGCTCACGTTTCCTCTTCTTTCGCGTTTCAGGTCGAGCTCTACTTCAAGGATCAGTACCTCGGTCGCTCGGATATGTGGAGACTAGGAGTAAGCTGGGAAGGCAAGTGTCTTCAGGTCGGGCAGAAGGTGAGTGCGATCCTCATTTCCCCAGCATCTCGACTCTGTTCGCTGACCTTCGCGTCCTCCCTCCATGCAGATTCCCTTCGCTGATAATAGCATCGAAGCCGAGGTTCGCAGTATCTACATCAACAAGAAGAGAGTGAGTCAGGTAATCTCTAGACGTTCGATCGAACGAAGAGAAGCTGATTTCCTTCCTTTTCCTCGAACTAGGTTTCAGCCGCGTACTTCACCGCCAGAACCAAGACGATCTTCCGTTCCTCCTCAGCCAAGTGCTACATCGCGATCCAGGTCTGTCGAGAGATGTACGAGTTCGACGAGGATGGGGAGAGGTACTACGAGAAGGCTCTGGTGAGTCGTTCATCTCGTTCCTCCAAAGAGATCTCGCCTTCTCATCCTTCTGACTTTTCATTCTTCCCTTTCCTCCAGCACGGCTTCCTTCCCGAACTCTTTTCTCGCTGGGCTAGACTCAAAACCAACCACGTCGTCACCATCATCCTTTTCTCTCGAGTTTGCTACGATCAGGCCGAGCTTGAACGCGTCGAAGGACCTCTGTATCACGACAAGGATTTCGGAACGTACAAGGACTTTGTGAGTTCCACCTTCTCCTCGCTGTCTCAGTTTCAATGTCTGATCTCTTCTCCCGACGTCTTCTACAGTACAAAGTCTGCGTCGACATGGACAGCATGATCAAACCTCAAGAAGTCGTTTCCCTTCTCAAAGAAGATCTCGCCAACTTCCAGAAAGCCGTTCTCCTCGACCACAACCACGTTCCCGGAAAGGAAGCTTTGATTCTTGGGACTCTCTCATACGTGAGTCTCTTCTCTTCTTTCTCTCTCCTTCGTGCAAGCAAGGCTCACCCTTTCGCGTCTCTTCGGAGCCCAGGCTCATCAAGGAAATATCCTCGAAGTCGTCAACCTCGCCATCAACCCTTACGACAAACACTACGTCGATCGAGACTTCGTCCGAACTGGTCTCAATCTCACCGTCGTTACTCCTGGTACTGGGCACTTCAAGGTCGACAAGCAGTTCGTTCTTTCTCCTTCCTCTCCCGTGACGCTTCTCGACGAGTTTTCCTGACGCGGTTCTCTTTTCCTTTTCACCTTCACCAGCCTTCTTCGACTCACCACCGATCGATGCACAGATCACGGACTCAGTATCGATCTCGTCTGCCTCAACAAGATGCCTCTCCATAGCGTCCCTCTCTTCAGCTTCTCCTCGCCGACACCAGAGCTCGGAGGAGAAGGTCGAAAGACGGACGGGAAGAACGCTCGAGAAGACTACATGTCGAGAGATCCGCTGTACTTCGACCCAGCGAACCCACAGGGAGGAATGGAGGAGACGGAGTTGTTCTATTCGGTCGCTTTCTGGTGAGCTGCTCGACTTCCTTCTTCATTCTCGTCGTTGAAACTGACTCGCGGCTTTGTTTTGATTTCGCGCTCGCAGGGTGTATTGCAGCTTCTGGTCGAAGAAGAATAAGGTGCGTTCCAATCGATATATCATCTCACTCGGCTCTCGCTAACTTCTTTTTTATATCTTCACAGAGGAAGAAACCTGGGAAGTTCGTCTCTCGCGTCAAGATGCCTCAAGTTCAGAACATGGGAGTCTTGAATCACGGTGCGTTCTTCTCGTCGAACTTCGGACATCGCTCGGAGCTAACCTCTACTCCAAGTTTCTCCCCACCAGACCTCACGACTATCATCGTCCCTCATCTAGAGGAGCAACCTCACGCAGCCTCAGCTTTCTCCCTCCTCGACTCCCACACCTCCTCCTCCGCCTCGACGTCGGCTCCGATGGATCTCGCTCCTCTCAGCGACGAGCAACGGCTCGCAGCTCAGCATCAGTTCGACAACGACGTCTTTGCTCAGGCATACCCTATCGAGCCGATCGGAGCCTTCGCAGGAGGAACGATGGAGTCGTCGGCTCGTCGCGTCAACGTCCACTCCCCGTCGTCGACGAACTCGATGTCGGTCGTCCCGTCGGCTCGAAGTCCGGTCCTCTCCTCCTCCTACCGAGCTATCAATCCTCTCTCCGCCTCCTACAACTCGATAAGCGGTCGCCTCTACACTCCTCAGCTTTCAAGCTCGCTCGGGCGAACTTCCCAGATCCCCTCACCCTCCCCTCCTTCCTCAGCCTTCATCGAAGAACATCCAGTCGCAACGACCTCCTTCCCCAAGATTCCGATTCAACAAGCCTATGGATCTACCCTCACGGCAACAGCATCCGCCAAGAGATCATTCCTCCCTCCTCAAGCCGTCGGAAGGGAATCGCCATTGTCGATCAAGCCTCCGTCTCGATCTACCTCCCCTTCGCTCGCGTCCAGGTCGACAGTCGTCCGTTCTCCTACCGATTCCGTAACACCCACTCCCTCCCGACCTGCTTCTTTCTCGTCGGAGACCCCGAGTGCCTCCCTTCTCGGATCGGAGTCCAGCCCAGGAACTCAGCCGGCTAAAAAGACGAAGAAGGAGAAAGGGTTCAAGGCTTGGTGGAGTTGGACGACCGGAGCGGCAGCTACTCCAGAAGAAACCGACGTTGTCGCTTCCCCAGAACCTCCCACTCCAGCCTCTCAATACCAATCCTCCATCTCCTCGGGCCTCTCTCTTCTCTCGCCATCGCCCATCATCACCACCAACCCTCGAACCTCTCCTCTCTCCATCCCAACCAATAGACTTCCCATCGCCGAAACAGCCGAACCGCTTCAGGAGGAGCCTCAACCTCGGAACTCCTTCGCTTCCCGATCCATCTTCCACTCCGGAGGAGGTCAAGAAGGAAACCTTCGAGGGACTCCAGGAAGCACAGGAGATCAGAACATGCGAGACGGGAACGGTCGAGCTCCGGAGCGTCAGTGGCTCGTCAACCCTTGCAACCCGTCGGAGAAGCAGCTCGCCAACCAGAACGCAACTCATCGATGGCAGCACATCCTTCCGAAGGGAAGTATGGCTCATCAGGTTAAGTGGAAGTCGCTGGTCACGGTTCGTCCTTCTTGCTTCGTCTCTTCTCCATCTTTACCGGAACGTTTGAGCTGATCTTTCCTTCTTTTCGATCTCTCTCAGCCTGGATGCCTTCCTATCACTACCGACTACATGCCGTCCGAAGCCGAACTTCAGAAGAACTACACGGAGAGGGAGAGTGCTGTGAGTCTTCGTTTGAACTCGAGACACGTTGTGCTTCTCGTCTGACCTCGTCTCTTTCTCTCTTCCAGTTCCCAATGGAGGAGTTCCACGAGTCGCCTTTCATTATCATTCCCGCCTCTGGTGTCGTAGAGAAGCAGGCGATCGTTCGAGAGATGGCCTTGCAGCGGTAAGTCATCTTTCACTCGCTTTCTCCTCGCTCGATTTCTGACTTTGTTCGACATTTTATCACCTCACAGTCTCGCTCAAGGCTTCCAAGTCGTCGTCACTTCTGCATCCGCTTCTTCGACCTCTCACTCTCATCCATCGAGACCTGGGAAAGGTCAGAAAGCTGTTCGGTCCGCTCCTCTTCCCGGTGGAGCATCCGAGGCTCTTCGACAACCCAAAGGAGCCATCTTCATGTCGCTCTCGAACCTCATTCATCGACTCGAGTACACGGAACGGGACGACTCCATCAGGATCCGACAGTACACTCGACGCCTTACCTACTCAACGACACCGATCAACTACGAATGCGTCGTTTGGCCGATCCTCGGTTCAGGTTTCCAGAAGGTCGAAGCCGTCTTCAAGTTCCCTGTGAGGCACCGATTCCTTCTTCTCCTCTTACTCGTTCCTTCTCGGTCTGACTGAAAACTTACATCTCCATCATCAGTCGGACACGCTCGGAACTTTCAACTGGAACAAGGTTCGTCGCAGAAGTCGTGGTTCGTTCGTTGACCCTCGCTGAACTTCTTCTGCTTCTCTCTTCCAACAGTGCGACAACCTCGTGACTGGAGATCGAGAGCAGCTGGACGATAGCTTGACCTACTGGAGAGCAAGGTTCATCGTCATCCCTTCGGAGAGGGATCCGGACACCAATCTCAAGCCTGGGACGAACGAGAAGTTCACCATCGAGGAGGTGAATCCATCCCGACGCGTCGTTTTCTTTCGAGATCTCCAGTCCTAACTTCGACTCTTTTCTTTCGACACGTAGACCCATCTATCTGGAGCCGATCTTCTCGCCGCTCTGATGACCAAGGCTCGTTGGATTCCTCCTTCCGAGGCGGGAGATCCTCCTCGACCAGTTCGATTCCTTCGAACGACTCTCGATCCCTCGGCTTGCGTTCTCGATTCCGCTCTTATGGAGGATCTCGCCACTCTTCAGTCCTCACATCCAAGCTCGAAGAGCAGACTCATCTTCGCCAAGACCAACGTCGAGGAGGTCGTCAAGATCATGCTTCAAAAGAACGGAGGACTTGCCATCGGAGACATTCCTTGGGCTCACAAAGTCTGGTACGTTTCCGTCTTTCTTTTCTTTTCGAGCTTTTTCTTCGACGGAAACTTATCCTCCACGCTCGTTTATCTAGGCCGGAAGCCTTCACCGGAGATGTACTCGTCAGCTGGCTCTGCGACTCTTTCGTTGACATTAAGACGAGGGAGGAGGCGACGAGGGAAGGTCAAAAGTTCTTCGAAGCAGGCATGTTCCGCCACGTTCACGGCACTCATCAGTTCAAGTGAGTCTGTATCTCTTCTAGGCATCCATCTCTCAAGTATCTGATCTCGTCCTTTCGATCCATCAGCGACGGAAACTACATCTACCAACTCAACCCTCCGTACGGAACACCGAAGGACAGTCGTCTTCGATTCATTCCGAGGAACGGCTCGACTTCAACGGTATCAACGAGTCGTCTTCGCCGAGCTAAAGTCAGCATGAGTCAGGAGATAGTAAGTTGGATATATTTCTCCTTTCTATTCTAGGCCCTGGATAAGAGCTGACCAGACTTTCTTTCGAATCAGCTCATCGACCTCGACCCTCTGAGGAAAAGCGATCGTTCCGAGGTCGCTTTCTTGCACTACGATGCTATTCACAACGCGTGAGTGTCTCTTCAACTTCTTCTATGATCTTTGAGTGGTCGTCTAATCTTCGCTCTCGTTCTCATCAACAGCACGAATGGATTCCACTTCGAGTTCAGCGTCAGTTTTCCCTCTCTCTTTCCTCTCTTTCACCCTGTTCTTTTGTCGTTGACATGCGTTCTCCCTTCTTCCTCAGTGGATCGGTATCACCGCTCAACTTGTCGAGAACCTTCGTCAGAACTGGGCCAAGCAGATCGATCGATATGGTCTTCGAATGATCGAAGCACCCTCGGAACCCATCTCCCAGATCTCGTCCAGGCAGGCCTTCCGAGCTTGTCTCGTCATCCCTCTCGCCGTCGCTCCTCCAACTCGAGAGGAATGGGATCCTGAGGCAAACTCGGATCCAAGGCCTTCGACTCAATTCTTCGAGACTGCTCTTCTTCGAAGTCGAGGATTCGTTCTGGACGTGAGTCGTCGCGTTTTCTCTTTCGTCCTCTCTCTCTTACGCGTTAAAGCTCTTTTTCCCCTCTCTTCCGAACACAGATTCAATCTGACGACCAGTTCACCGACTCGGTCGACGTCCTCTACCATCGTCGTATTCCCTACCGATCCTCCCAATTCGTCCATCGCAGCGGTCTGGCCTTCGTTCAATGCCTTCCCGACGGACGAGGCTTCGAATGGCTCGACAACAAGCTCTTCTCCGGAACCAAGGCGGATGTCCATCGAGCTGCGGGTGTGCCGATCAAAGAACGAGCCGAGGTTCTTCGACAGGAGTTCAGAGCCTTCTGTGCTTCGAAGGAGAAGCTGGAAGAGTGCTACGCGACGGCGAGGAAGACGAGGGAACTGGAGTGGGAGCAGCAGGTGAGCTCTTCCTCGAAAATGTTCAAGCTCGAGCTCGGGTTAATCTTTCTTTGTTTTACAGGGATACGTCGCGAGCAAGAAGGTCGATACCGCTCAGCTGCAGGAGATCCGGTCGACGTTGAGGGCGAAAAACGCGCCTCCTCTTCCGCACTTCGGATCGCCGGGCAACGTTGATCTTTGAAGGAATGGGGAACTATTAGCAGCGTAGTAGTTATGTAACGATCTGATGACTCTCACGATTCTGGAGGAGGGAGGAGGGAACGCGTCGTGCGTCGAGCGAGCTGTTTGCTTTGCGTGCCCGGTCCTTTTTCGAGGATTGATTGTGGTCGAAAATAAAGGAATCACACGCGATTCACTGAAAGGCTGAGGACCTCGTCTTTGGATTTCTTTCGAGTGGGGAGGAAGGTGGTCGACGCGTCGCGAGGTCGAACTCATGAGTAGAACGAAAGGGAAGGGCTCTTTCTTCACTTGTCTTCCACAACGTACCTTCTGGGAATTTATTTCGTCGCTTGGCAATTTTTGGGGGTCCTTACATGAGGTTAATCGCCGAAAAGGGACGAAGATGGGTGGGAAAGCTTGATTTCTTAGGTCGAGGTTTTCCGACACGAGACAGCAGCAGGAGCTTCTCTATCCTCGGTTTCTCCAACCTAGCCCCCTTTCAGATGGAGGTAGAGCTTCGTATTCTTGAAACTCTTTCGTCTCGGGTTTTTTTTTTTGCTGGTTTTCCGAAAGGAGACGAAGGAAAAGCGAACCCCGCCCTCTTGATCGACGAGAATCATTTCTAGAGCTTCCAAAGCTTCGAACCACCACAGTCTCACACCCTCCCAACAAAAAGCACCCTCTTCGTCGAAGAGAGCCTGTACGAGCACGCAGGATGGCTTCCCCTTTGGTCAGGAAACACTCTCTTCCTACGAGAGCTCAGCAACAGCTTCCAAGTTCCCCCGGACTCGAGGACGGCGAGCTCGACGTTCAAGCTCAACAAGAAGGGATCAACATCAGCGAGACAGCACCTAGGAAGACCCACCTGGGACGAGCGAGGTCGGTAGACGCTAGCAAGAGCTTGGGAGCGGCTTTAGAGGGATTTGTGAGTAGATTCTCCGTCGTTTTTCGCCTTGAAAGGGAGTCCAGGAGGGGGAGGGAAGGAAGCGAGGAGGGGGTGAAGGGTGGGACCAAACCGCCAACGTTCCTTCCTCTTCAGCCTGCCTACAGAACTATAGAGGTAGTAAGGAGGCGTGTCTACTGGATCCGGAGGCTTCACCTTTCCTTCCATGCGTGAAAAGAGCTCTACAGTGTCTTCCGAAAACTGACCTTCCTTCTCTCCTCCTCCCGACCGAGCAGGCTCCCTCCCCTTCGTCGCTTTCCACTCCCACCTCCCCTCGAATCTTCACCAGACCCCTCGCTCCCCTCGCTCCTCCCCCAAGATCCAAAGCTCGTCCTACCCCTTCTTCCGCTCCCACTCCCACTCCCTCCGCCCATACCACGCCTGCGACGGAATCTGCTCCCTTCCCTCCCTCGTCAGGTCCAACCGCTTCCGAGACTGGAATCTCGTCTGGTTCCTCCTCCTCTCTCGACTCCTCCACGCCTTCACCCACCTCCCCAACGATCAAAACCACCGAAGAACTACCTACTCCCATCCTCATTTTCTCAGCATCCCCTCCCCACGAATCCATGTCCAACGACTCTGGCATCTTCATCAAACCCGCCGAGGACGACGACGAGACCGCGTCGTTGAAGTCCGTTGGTCGAACAGAGCTCGAGATCGAAGAGATCGATCCTTTCGAGCAAGCTCCAACTTGGAGGGTCCCATCCCGTTCTTCCCCTTCCAACTCCATCTACTCCGCTCCTACTCCCTCCGGCTTCACGTCCTCGTCGAACTGGAAGTTCCCAACAGCCCCGCCGAGCACTCCTCCCTCTCCCGCCGTCTCCCACTTCACTCCACTTTCTCCGGAGCTCAACCCAGTTGGTCCCCTCCCTAAGCGACGAGCTTCTTCAGGAATCTATACGCCTGCGTCGTACCCTGGACCCGCCGGAAGGAAAGCGTCCGCTCCAAGCGCGAGGGATCAAGAGCTCGCTGCCCAGGCGACCCTGCCGAGCGTTGGATACGGATCGAGGAGGAAGAGTTCTACGATTAGATTGGGATCGGGAGGAGGTCCTACGTCGCCTGGAGCCTCACCGACGGGAGGCAACGCAGGAGGAGGAGGGTCGAGGGACGTGTCGTCGCCCACCGGAGGCTCCTTCCTCCGCAGGCTATCCTACTTCGGTCTCGCCTCTGGTCCTCCCGCCGCTACCAGCCCAACAATAGCAGGATCCGTCTCTTCCACGGGCGTCTACACACCCAACACTTTCGCCCAACCTAAACCCGCGAGACGATACACTCCCCTCTCACCCACCTCCCACGACGGCTCCGTCCCTCACCTTTCTACCCATAGCTCCACCGAATCAGCTTACGCGGCAACTCACAACCATCAGAACCTCCAGCTCCACCTTCCTCTCTCCCCTCGAACGCCTCGACCTCCTCTCCACTCTCCCTCAAGCCCTCTCACCTCTCTTCCTCTTCCCGCCGTCGGCGTCGTCGCAAGGAAACCGGTTCCTGGATCTCCTGAGGCCCCCATCAAGAGGAAGCCGGTTCCTTCGTCGGTGCCGATGAGCTACCGAAGCCACTCGGTCGAGTCGAACGGGTCCAGCGTCGAGGATGGAGAAGAGCATCAGAGAAGCAGCTTGATGACGCCTAGTTATGAGACGATGACGTTCTTGCAGGGGAATGGAGGGAAGGGGATGAGGACGTTGGAGGTCGAGCATGTTGGGCTGGGAGCGGAGGTGGAGGGGAGGGTTTGGTGACGCCGAAGTCGAACGTCGTCGCGTCAAGTCGTCGTTTCCCTCTCTCTCTCTCTCTCTCTTTCTTTGCCCGCCTTCGTCTCCTCTCTCTCTCTTTCTTATGGAACCTACGCCTCATCTCTCGCTATCATCTACCTTACCTCAAACCATCTCCTCTTCGAACTATCTGGCTTCCGAACCCATCTCTTAGCTTCCATCTTAACCTTTCTTCTCAAGCTCTCCCACCACGATCTCTTTTTTCGATTTCTTACCTTGCATCCTGCGATCTTTACTTCTAGTCTTCCTTTGTAACTACATAGCTCACAGCTCAAACCCATTTCGAATTCTACTCTCCCTCTTTCTTCGAACGTCTCGCCTTCCTCTCGGCCTTTCCTGTCGTTGTACTTTCCCCAGCCTTTTCTACCTTCTCGTTGATGTGTTCTCTCTCTCTCTCGATCTCTATGCTTGTGCTTTCACTATCAGCACTGTTTGCAAGAGCTCTGTCACCCGATGCTTGATCTCTCCTCGAAATCCATCTTTCCCTCTCCATCGGTCGCCGGCACGTATCTAGACAGATCAAGGTTCGTCAAGTAGAAAGTCCATTAAAAAGCAAGAAGGAAACATGAAGGAATGCCTACGCAACCCAAAACCCAAACCGAACCTCTCCTCCTCGAAAAAAGTCTAGAGCTACAAAGAGAGAAACCCACGCTCTTCTCCCAGCACGCCCTTCCCGGGCGTTCCTTACGCTCCTTTCAGCGACTCGGACGCACTACTCAGAGGAGCGATCGCATCCTTGCTGTTCGACTTCCCATGGCCGTGGTAGGACGACTGCCTCGATCCCGTTCCGTTGGTTTCCCTCGAAGGAACGAACTCGACGTTCCCCTTCGCTTTTTCAACCTCGTCGTCGTACTCGTCCTCGTCGTCTTCTTCTTCTCGCCACTGTAGGATTTTGCGAAAAGCGAGAGGATCAGCTTGAGGCTTGATGAAGGGAGAGGAGGGGAAGAAGAAGAAGAGGAAGAGGAAGAAACGACTCACCTGCCGACTCCTCTCCACCGCTCTCTGCCACCGTCTCCACTTCTGCTGCCGTTCTCGCTCGGGCACGTCGGGTTTGAAGACTGCTAGGGCTCGAGCGTTGACTTTTCGAAGGGTCTCGGGTTTGGACATATCCCAGCCGAAGAGTTTGAGAGCGGAACCTGCAAGGAGGGCGGATCCGAGGGCGGTGGATCTGGTTTGAAGGAAGAAGGAAGGGAGAAGGAAAATGTCAGCGGGAGAGAGAAACGTGAGACGAAAAGATCTCGAGAAGGAGGGGAAAGGGAGTGGGAGTAAAGATAATTTGAGAGAGGAAGAGGATGGAGAGAAGGAGACGCCGCGTCGCGAGAACTCACTCCCTCATTTCCGGTCGCTCGACGATGAATCCTCCGAGACCAGCGAGGATCTGTATGATATGAGTTGTGACAGGTCGAGGTCGAACGTTGAGGTGGAGTGAGAAAAGGAGGGAGTGGAGAAACGTATCAAGTCGTCAGCAAGCTGTTCTTCAACGTCCTCGAGAGAACGAGAGAAAAAGAAAAGCAGACTCACAGCAGCGAAATGATCAGAGTTAGTGACTCCACCGTCTACTCGGAGCATCTTGAGGTCGGTCCCAGAGTCTGCCCGCATGGCTTCGAGAATTGCTCGAGTCTGGAGAGCGGGAGAGAGAGGGAGAAGGGAAAGTGTTAGTTTCTGTTCCTCAACGCGCGCGTCCAAGCGAGTCGATCCAGCTACAGGACTTCAAGATGTGCGGGATTGAGAGGATGTGGAGGAGGAGGAGGAGTGAAAGGAGGGACGGGCAGGGAAGAAGACGCGCCTCGTCTCGTTTGTTCAAAGCTCACCTGGAAAGAAGCAGCCTCCAACGTCGCCCTACAGACATGAGCCTTCGTCGTGTATGCTGATATCCCGATAAGTAGTCCTCCGGCTTCCGAGTCCCAATAAGGAGCGAGCAGTCCAGAGAAAGCGGTGACGAAGTAGACTCCTCCGGTGTCCTTGACGGTCGAAACGAGACGGTCGATGTCCGAGGATTTCTCGATGAGGCCCATTTGATCTCGGAGCCTGATGCGAAACATGAAGAGAAGGTGAGCAACCGTGACCCGAGGGAAGAGGGAAGGAGAAGGAAGAAAAGATACGAACCATTTGATAGCAGCTCCAGCGACGGCTACACTTCCCTCCAACGCGAAGACGGGTTTACAGTTCGGTCCAGGTTGATAGGCGACCTAACACGAACGAAAGGAACAGTCAGAGAGAAGCTAGAAGAGACAAAAGACGCGTCGAGAAGAAAGAAGGAAAGAAAGAAGGAAGCTCACCGTACTGATCAATCCGTGTTTACTCCTCACGACCTCCTCCCCAGTGTTGAACAACACGAAAGCTCCCGTTCCAAACGTCGCCTTTGCCTCTCCCACACGCAGACATTTCTGTCCCACCAATGCAGCCTGAACGACGAAAAGGCGAACGAAAGTTGTCTCGTCAGCTCAGAAGAGGGAAGGAAAGGAACCGACGTTCGAAAAGCTCACCTGCTGATCCCCCACGATCCCCGCTATCGGTACACCTTCCAACGGTCCAGAGCTGATGTTTCCGTAAACCTCCGAGGACGAACGAATGGTAGGGAGGAGGGAAGGTCGAATACCGAAGAAGGTGAGGAGGGAAGGGGACCAGGAGATGGTTTGAAGAGCGGTGAGAAGGGTTCGAGAAGCGTTGGAGACGTCTTGGATGTGCAAGCCGTTCTCGATGCCGCCGGTGAGGTTCTGCGGTAGGCGAGGAGGGTAGGAGAAGGCCGAAGGCAAAGAATGTTAGCTTTGGTCTTGAGCTGGGGGAAAGTGGAAAAGGCGAAGAAGAGAGAAAGAGAGAGCGAGAACGAACGTAGACGAGCCAAGAGTCGACGGTTCCGAAACAGAGCTTGTCTTCTTCGTGAGCTTTGGCGATTTCAGGGTTGGCATCGATCATCCAGCGAAGTTTGATGGCTGAGAAGTACGTCGACAGCGGCAGACCGGTCCTAATGAAACAGGGCCCCGAGAGGAGGAGAAGTCAGCTAAAGTGGTACCCAACTTGGGAGCGCGAGGTCGGACAGGTTGCCCGGTGCTCTGAACGTATCGTCCTCCCCTCCTCCCCTTGCAGGTGCCGAGATAAGCGACCAAAGAAGGAAAGACTCACAGCTCCTTGATTCCCTGAGCACCTACGAGTCTCTTCCTCTCTCCTCCTCCCTCGGCGAGTTGATCTACGACGACGCCTTCGAGCTCGAGCTCAAGATCGCTCCCTTCCAAGACGATGCCCTCGTTCTCCAGCTTCTTCTGGAACCGATGAAGGACAGCTGTTGTTCTCGAGTCGTCCCATACGATGGCGTTGCACATGGGTTGACCTGTTGCTCGGTCCCAGAGAAGCGTCGTCTCTCGCTGGTTGGTGATTCCGATTCCCTTGACGTCCTCTCTCGCGTAGCCCATGGCTTCGAGCTCCTCGATGGTTCCTTCGATGCATTCGTGCACAGAGTCGAGAAGGTCGAAAGGTTCGTGTTCGTGCCAGCTGTAGTAGAGGCGAGGGAGGGAGGGAGAGGGAGAGGGAGGAGGAGGGAGTGAGCGAGGAGAAGATGTGCTTCGACGGGATCGAGAGAACCAAGCTGAAGGAGAGAGAGAGCGAAGAGAAAGCTGAAGCTTACCCAGGATGCGGGTAGTGCTGATCAAATTCTACTTGATAGGAAGCGATGTTGTTGGCCCACTCGTCGAACACGATGAACCGAGTACTCGTCGTGCCCATATCCAGAGCTCTGCAAGGCGGATGGAAGAGAACAAGGAGGAGGGATGGACGAGGGGGTGTTTGAATGACGACATGACTATTCAGCTTGATTCCTCCCACAGAACACGCTCGTGTCTCTACCAGAAGATACGAGAGACTGCGGACTGACCCTATGAAGGCGACGTTGGCTGTAAAAAAGGAGGCAGCAGGGCGAGAAGAGCGAGCGGAGAAGGGCGGAGGAAAGAGAAGGGAGAAGTTCAGCACAAGTCTGCTTCCATCTCGGTCTTTTGCCCTCCCTCCAGAGAACATAGAAGCACACTCACGAGCTCCTGGGGATGCCGGCCGAGACGGAGGCATACTCGGTGGTTGAGAGGTCGGTCCATCGTGAGGCATGCTTCGGTCTTCGAGGTTGTTGATGCGTCGAGTGGAAGGGAACTGGCGAACGGGCGAAGGAGGAGCTGAAGACGACGAAGAAGAAGCGAAACGGAAGCTGTAGGTGGGGAGAAGTCTGGCGGGTTGGGAGAGGAGGAAGGGGGGGAGGCGAGGAGGCGGGGGGGTAAAAGTCGTTGAAGCAACTCGAAGCGTTCGTGGGGGTTGTGTGTTACAAAGGAGGAGGTTAGGTCGAAAAAGAGGGAGGTTGGAGGGGAAACGGCTTTGGCGGTCCGGATTTCGTATCTCTTTTGACCGGCGTCGCAGCGCGAAAAGCTTCAGACCAGGGATTCAGGTGAGATATTCGCTATGGAAGCTCAAGAAGAGATGGAAACACTGGAAAAATCTGGTCGTTTTCGAAGGAGTGATCGGCGCTGATCCCGCCCATCGAATTCAACGCGTTTCTTCTTTCCGAAGAACAGCTCTCAGGCTCGCGACGCGTGTCTGTCGACTCGAAAAGACTCAGAACATCCGTATCTGGGGGATGAGAAGGAGGAGGAAAGAGCTTGAGGAACCTCGCGGATTCAGAGAGACGATAATCTGCCTGAGACGAAGAACCGACGGTGAGAGATGGGAGTCTACGAGCTCTTGGAGAAGGGAAGATAGACCTAAGTGGATCTGTAGAAAACAGCAGCAATTGGGATGCATCTTGGAATGCTTCGGACAAGAATCAAGCCCTGGCAGCGAACAAGGGCGAGAACCAAACAACCTCGTCAAGCCGCGACGCGGCGGTTCCCCCCTCTTCAGTCTCAAGAGCTTTGCCTTCTTAGAGAAAAAAAAACTCTCCTAGGACGTACCTAGTTCCTCGCGATGAAACAGAGACGTGAGGTGTCCTACTGTAGAGCTGGCCTCCTCTCTCTCTCTTTTCATACCTCTCTCTTTGATCCCTCTCCCTCTCCTTCCTCTCAGCAAAGTCGTCCAGCAAGCAAGCAAGCAAAAACAAACAGTCCATCGCACCGCTCGCAAAGGTGAAACGAAAAGGACGAATATCTATATTGCAAACTCGGTCCTAAAGAGAAAGAAAAAGGAGAAGGAAAGGGAAACGATTGAGAGCGAGCAATTCAGAGCGAGAGAGATAGCAATAGAAAGAGCGAGCGAGAGAGAAAGAGACGATAGATAGGATTCAACGATGATGGCTGGTGAGATGAAGGACTTTGACTAGAGAAAGAAAGGGAGACTATAACGCGAAACGAAGCACACACAAGCAAAGAAGGAACGAATCTAATCCCTCCTCTCGCCCTCCCCTCCCTCGTACCCTCTCGGCACCGAAACCCCACCTCCATACCCGTACGCTCCTCCGTTCCCATAGTGCGCCGGAGGAGGAGGAGGCGGGTAACCTCCGACGGGAGCGTAATGACCTGGTCCGTCAGGGCTGTAGGATGGGTACTGATGCTGAGGAGGAGCGGCAGGGTAGTATCCTCCTCCGCTCTGGCCGTAGGGGTGTGGCTGCTGCTGATGCTGGGGAGGGAGGTAGTGCGGGTGCTGTTGAGCTGGGGACTGGAGATGAGGTGGAGGTGGGTAGGATCCGTTTCCGTTCTTGTAGTAAGGGTGAACGGGAGGAGGAGGACCTTGCTGATGGTGGTAGGGAGGTTGTTGTTGGTGGTGCTGTTGTTGGGAGGGATGAGGAGGGTAGCTGAGAGGTCCTGGAGGTCCGCTGTGGCTGTAGGATGGGTGAGCTCCGTGATGACGAGGAGGAGAGTGCATTTGAGGAGGAGGAGCGTGAAGATGGTGAGAAGGAGGACCGCCAGGAGGAGGAGAGAGACGCGACGACGAAGGTCCTCCGTTCGCGACGGGAGGAGGAGGGAGGGAAGCGTTCTTCTTCTTGGAGGAGGGGGTAGGAGTCTTGGTACTCGAGGCTGAAGGAGTTTCGGATTGCTTCTTCGCCTTCTTCTTGGGTGGAGGAGCAGCAGCGTCGGCGGCAGGAGCGGATCCCGATCCTTCGTCGTCGGATTCGGGTTGACCGTTCTTTTCCTTCTTCTTCCGAGATCGGATCTTGCCCTGCTGCTTGGCGACGAGTCGAGCGTATCGGAGACCACACTGCCGGACGAAAGGAAAGTCGAAGCAAGAAGAAAGAATTCTGATCAGCTCGCGTTTCTTCTCTCGCTCTCGGTTCGAGTCGCGTCGACCACGTCTCCTCCTTCTCCTTCCCTCCTCTCGGATTCGTTTCCTCCTTCCGCCACCCTCTTCTTCTCTTTTAAAACTTCCTCGACCCATCTCCTCTTCGCCCGTCCCAACCCTTGGAAACGAAACGAAGGGAGAAAAGAAAGACTCGAACTCACAGCGTTACACAAATCCTTCTGCCCACTCTCACCCTTCCTCCACTCAGGACTATCCTTCAGCCCACAGCTCTGACACTCCTTCACCCCCTTGGGTGGTTTCCCTCCATTCCTCAGCTGACTCGGATCCTTCGGAACGCCCGAAGCACTCAAACTTCCTCCTCCACTCCCTCCCCTCTGACTTTTCTTCGGCCTCACCAACGGCACACTCGGCGCCAGAGGATCGGGACTCTTTCTCTTCTTGATCATCGTAGGAGGACTGTCGGCGCCGGGTGATCTCGACCCAGTAGGGGAAGTGGATTCGTATCGATCGTCGGTGTAGCCGTCTGTTCGAGGAGCTGTGGGAGGATGAACGTAGGCGTGAGGTGGAGGAGGACCGTAGTTTCCCGAGGAGGAGGAAGGAGCGGGGTGATGGGAGTTGTAAGGGTTGTGGGTGGGCGGAGGAGGGTTGGTGGACCAGGTTGGATACGGTCCTGGGTGTTGAGGAGGAGGAGCGAGGTGAGGGTGGTGAGGTGGAGGGATAGCTCCGTTCGAAGGCCATCCAGGGTGAGGAGCTTGAGGGAAGGAGTGCGGGAGTTGATGTTGAGGTTGTTGACGGTGGTGCATGTTTGAGAGGGCAGGGTCGATGTACGATGGAGCGGGGAGAGAGAGTCCAGAGGAGGGAGCCGGTCGAGGGAGGAACTGCTGGTTGATGGTTTGGAAGCAGGCGAAGATCAAGGTTCCTACGAGAGCGTGGCGAAGAATTTAGATAGGTTCAGTATCGAGCTCCTTGAAGGCGAGAAGACCAAAAGAAAGAGAAGAGAAGAGAAACGCGACTCACCATAAGGAATGAAAACACTCTCGATAACCCTGTAGCAACCCTCCGTCAAAAGCGTATGCTTTGCTCGGAACCTCCTCGTACACGTCGTCTTAGCCTCAGCGAACTGACTTCCACCCTGAGGGTTGAGCGAGATCTCGAGAAGGAGCTTCTGGAACTCCTCCTCCCAGTAGCCTCCGTCGCAAGGCGTGATGGATCGATCCGCACTTGGGTCCCGAGGAGGAGGATGGGAGAGGAGAACCTCGTGTTCGGGGCTGGCCATGAGGACTTGGAAGACTCGAGAGGGAGCTGAGAAAGCGAAGAAAGAGGAGGGAAGCAGGAAAGTCGAGTCAGCGTCGAGTCTTCGAGGAGAAGGTGAAAGAGAAGGAGCCGCGACGAACGGAAAGCAGGTGCTGGTGGAGGTGCAGCTCGAGGAACCGAATCGACTTGAGCCCATAGAAGCTTGACCATCTGAGGGAGAAGAAAGAAGAAAGTGAAGACGGATCAGAAGAGCTTCGAAGAAGGAGAGACGTGAGCTCGAGCTCAAGGGAAAGAAAACTCACCTCGGTCGTGATGAACGGCGTTCCACACCAGTTCGTCCACTCGCTCTTCTTGCTTTCGTCCTTGTCCTGAGCTTCGTCCTTGTCTAAGGGATTGAGAGGTGGAAGTCAGATTAGCACATGTCTTCCTCGCGAGAAAAAGACGCGTCCAGGGAGAGCGAAGACTTACCGACGATAGCGTGGAAGAAAGCAAGGATCAATCCTTCTCCAGCAGCGTTGAGGACGAGATCGAGAGCGAGGTAGTTGTCGTCTGCGATGTACATATTTGCATCTCTGCTTAACGAAGGCGAAAAACGAGGGGAAGAGGGTCAGCTCGGTGGAAATGGAAACGACCTGTACTTTTGTTGATTGGGCTGAAGGACGGCGAACGCTGCTGCACGTTCTAATTCTGCACCGCCACTCCAGCTCTTTTCTATTGGAAAAGGCCATTCCCAACGCAATCGCCCGTTTCGAAGAGGAGAAGATATCCTCCAAAGCACGGCGACCGAGAAGACGAGGGAGGAGGAGAGAGGAGAGGAAAGAAGGAGGGGGCTCACGCTGCGAATTCTGGTTCCTGGCATCCCAGGATCTCCCTGACTCTAGGTAGACGAGCGAACCTGACTCTGAAGTCCGAAGAGAACAGGAAAGAAGGAAGAGGATGAAAAAAAGTCAGCTCGCAACTCGGTTCTTTTCGAAGGAGAGGACGGGGAGCGAGCTCCAACTAACCTGGTGACGCTGCCGAACAAGGTGCCGCTCTCTACGATGCCCTTAAGATCTGTTCGTGCTTGCTCAAGCTCCTCAGCTGTAGTTGAGAAAGAGAGGGAGAGAGAGAAAGAGAAGAGGGAGAGAGGAGGGAGAGAAGTCAGGACGAGACAAACAAACTCGGAAGGAGCGGGGGCTGAAAGGTGAGGTCGGGTTTGGGGAGGAGAGAGGAATGGGAACGGACGATGAAGATAGTTGAAGAGCGATGTTCCGAGCATGGAGTGATGTTGAGCTCCCATGTGGTGTTGGAGGACAGGATCGAGGTAGAGGAACTCGAGATCGGATGTGAGGAGAGACCTGAGGGAGGGATGGGGATGAGCGAAGGGCGAGAGGACGGTGAGTCGGATGTCTCGAAGGCCACGACAGGCTAGAGAGAAGAGGAGCTTACCAGTCTAGAATATTGGACGAAAGGGAGGATAGAAGGGAAAGTAACAGAGTCAGCTTTTGTATAGAAGGGGGCGCCTAAGGGAGGCCGGGAGCTTCGAGGATGGTGGCCAGCCCGTGGACGATGGGCGAGAGAGAGAGGAAGGAGGAGGGAGAGAGAAGAGCAGGACTGACAGCATCGAACCTTTCCGAGCTTTGGGATATGATCCTCCTCGCCTGCTCCTAGCACTCTCCCTACGGCTGAGAGATCAGGCTTGTCTTGATCTCCCGAACTTGAGCTCGAGCGCGAGTGAGGGGGGATGTTTGGTGGAGGACGAGGAGAAGGAGGCATGGAAGGAGGGATGAAGACCCTCTCGAACGAACCATCAGCAGGAGAAGGGGTATGCGCTTCTCCCTTGACGGGGACGGGAGGAGGAGGAGACTGGGATCCCATCTCTTTTTAAAACAGAGAGCGATGAGGGAGAGGGAAGTCGAGGACGATGATCGAGAGGTGAGAGTTAGGAGAGACAAAGGCCCTAGAAAGGCCCTTGAGAAAAGGGCCTTGAATCGGGTCCTTCTTAGAAGAAGCAAAACTTCCCTCTTCTATACTGTTGAGTTTATCTTATCTCTTTCATCTTCCGCTCGCTCTGGAACGGGGGGAAAAGATAAGATCGATGTCCTTAATTTTTTGATCGATAGAGATCGAACTACGAACTCTCCGCTCTTCCCTGTCCTCCTCCCTTTCTTCTAGGATTCATCTCCGCCCATCCCCTGTAGACCATGGCGTCTCACATTTCTACCCCTATAAACTTCCCTGCCTATTTCTCTTCCCTCCTCCCTTCCTTCGTTCCAACCTCCATCCCCTCACTCAGCCGGATGTATGAACGCAAATCGCGCTCGAGCTCAAGATCCGTGGATCGACGAGACCTGCAGCATCGACGACAACAACGACACGGCCTCCTTCTTTTGTTTATGTAGCTCTAAATCGTCAGCAACAGCATCCGAACAAGACTTCCTTCCTTCTGCTCCATCTCTTGGAGAACGATTCCAAGTCGAACACGGAGGCAGGGAAGTAGAACGAGCCGAGGAACTCATCCTTCAAAGGGAGAGAAGGAGGAGCGACGAGCTCGACCGACAACAGCTTCCTCGAGCTCATCATTAGGCAGAGAAGCCGGAGCTTGGTCATCTTGGGATAGGGTCAGCTCAGTCTTTCTTTCATCTCTCTCTCGGACGGTCTGAAGG
Organism: Mrakia blollopis; assembly: GCA_000950635.1. Lineage (NCBI taxonomy): Eukaryota > Fungi > Basidiomycota > Tremellomycetes > Cystofilobasidiales > Mrakiaceae > Mrakia > Mrakia blollopis. The sequence goes on along the minus strand of BBPU01000130.1, from coordinate 1,412,470 downwards.
TGAGAGACAGAAAAACTGAAGCTAAACCGCCCGTCCATGTTTGGTTGTTTGTTTTTGTTTTCTTTCTTTCTTTCTTTCTGTCCTCGTGTTCTACACCTAGATAACAGGCTCTCTCGACGATCAGCATACCTTTCGAGGTCCTCCATCCTTCACTGGTAGCTCTCCCCAGAACGTTTCCTCCGAATCCCACTCCCACTCCCGTCCTTCTCTCGCTCGCTCGAAACTCGTCGGTCCCCTCCTCCCCTAGCCTTTCAGCTCGAACCACCACTCCTTCACCTCTAGATGACGAGTTTCATGGATTAGACCTCACTCCACGATCTCCGGCGTCGCAGCAACGGGAGTCTCCCCTTCCAGACGAATTGTACGCGTTCCCTCCTCAGCTTTCTGTTCGCCTATTGGAGGGATGGGAGACGGAGTGAAAATTAAGGTGAAAGGAGCTGGATTTGGGGGGAGTGTGGGATCGAGAAGGAAGGGGAGCTCGATTGGACCTGGGGTTGAGGAGAAAGGGATGAGCGATTAAGTTGAAGAGAGACGACGCGTCGACGCGTGGCGGTTTCGATGGAAACCTGGTTTCGTTCCTTTTTAGATTTCTGAAATAGCGTAACCGGTTCCCTAAGCTTTGCATTACGAATACACAACTTCCCTTCTGAGCGTCAACGCCGACGGCCTTCTCTCGGCCTGAAATTCGGGCAAGCGTTTTGTCGAAAGATAGAGCGAAGTTGTTCCTTCCCTCCAAACCACATCCATCTCCCCCTCTCAAAGCCTATTCGATGCCACTCCCTACAACTCAGTCAACCTGGCTCCAAGTCGCCAAAGGAGAGCCCATCAACGTGCTCAAGTTCTCGACGAGCGAGCCGGTTCCGAAAGCCGGGAAAGGAGAGGTGTTGGTGAAGGTTGCGTTTGCTGCTTTGAATCCTGGATTGTGAGTTCGGCAGTTCATCATCATGTTAAGGCTGAACTGCTGGCAGGATGAGGAGGATGAAGGAGGTAGAAAATGGTGAGAGGAAGAGCAGTGGAGAGTGGAAAGAAGACGAAGCCACGACTTGGATGTGACGGCGTCTTGAGCTCTCTTTCTGTTTGGGTTCGGGTCGAAGAGGTCTGAATCTCTGTTTCTATATTCTATCAGTCAGACAATGATGCGACTCCTTCCTGCTTTCTCGAGGAAGCTCCCTAGTGAGTGGAAACTCAACGAATCGACTCAGCCCTCCTCCGCTTTCTTTCTCTCGAAGCTCATCACTTCTTCCGTCTCCCTTTTCCAGCCGTCCCCGAAGCCGATCTCTCTGGAACGGTCGTCGACGCCAGTGACTCCACTCGCTTCAAGAACGGGGATCTCGTCTTCGGAATCATCTCAGCGGCGGAGGGAGGTTTGAAGCTGGGACGAGGAGCTCTTTGCCAGTACGCGGTCGTCCCTGTGAGCTCATTACTCGTTGTCGATTCGAATATCAGCTCCTTATAAGTGGTGAAGGGTATGCTGGTCTATAAGGGCGAAGCAGACGCTGATTCTTGACGCCTTCTCACTTCATTGCAGGACAAGCATCTTTGCCTGAAGCCGTTCACACTTTCTCTCGAGCAGGTCGCTGGGCTTTCTCTTGCTGGATCTACGGCTCATCACTGCTTGACGACTGTGGGAGGTCTCAAGGCTGGTGATCGACTTCTTATCAACGGTCCGTCGTGTTCTCGAGAGCCTCCTCTTTCGTTCAGTCCGACGCGTCGAAGCTCGATTCGCTTTCTGACCTCTACTCTCACGACTTCTCCTGCCAACTTATACTTTTTGATCAAACACAGGAGGAGGCACTGCTGTTGGACGCTTCGCCATCCAAGTCGCGAAGATTCTCGGGGCTCACGTCGTCGTCTCGTGTTCTTCCTCGTCAAGAGAAGCGTGTCTGGGTCTCGGAGCCGATGAGGTTCGTCAAAACTGAAGTATTTTGCACATGACCTCACGCTAAAACATTTCTTGTCTCGTCAGATCCTCGACTACACCACCTCTCCCATCGAACAACAACTCGCTTCATCTTACTCCCTCTCCTCCTCCCACGGCTTCGATCTCATCCTCGACACCATGGGCTCTCAGCCAATCTACAAGAACTCCGCCAAGTACCTTCTTCCACGCTGCCAAGTCATCAACGTCGGAGGCACGGCTCCCAAAGCTGTTTTCTCTCTGGCGACGGGACGTGTGCTTCTCTCCTTCGTGCTCAACGGTCTCAGGCCAACCTGGCTCGGAGGCCCTCCTAGGAAGTGGACGCATGCATTCTTGGAAGCAAAGACCCAGTACTTGGAGGATCTGGCGAAGTGGGCTGAGGAAGGTGAGTAGATCTTGAACGGAGAGAAAGAACGCGCTCATGGGAGCATTTGCCAAACTGACTTGAGCTCACCTTCGTTCAACCAGGAAAACTCACCGTTCCGATCGACAGAATCTTCGACTGGGATCAGGAGAGCATCTTCGCTGCTTACGCGTTGGTTGGGAGTGGGAAGGCTAGGGGAAAGGTCGTTGTTCGCATCGGAGCTTGAGTCGCGTCGTCCCTCGCTTGATCTTTTGCTTCGTTCCTCTCTCGTAGACTACTTCAGATGTCCCCATCTTCGCACATCCCCCTTTCATAACCAGCTTTCATGACTACGTCTCTCTCTCTATGCCAACCCGACCTGAAGAGAACGAAAAGATGAAGATAAAGAAAGCGGTTCCGAAAAAGTAGAGAGCGAAGCGAAACGAAATCCGAGAAGCATAGCAACGGAGAGGAAGTATAAAGGAGTTCTAAGCCGAACAAAACAGTGAGAAAGAAGGATCGAAATGGACGTGAAAGGAAGGAGGAAAGAAAAAAAAACGAACCAACGAAACGAAACGAAAACACCGCCAGAAATCTACATACTCCCCAGCTCCAGCTTCTTCAACAAACTTCTCAAGTTCTTTCCATCCTTCATGCACTTCTCCGACACCCACTGGGCCATCTCCCGCCTGATCGTAGCGAGGTCGTCGCAGATGGGGAGGTTTCCTTCGCTGGCGGTGGCCGCGAGACGAGGGTTGAGGAGGAGGTCGAAGAGACGGGTCCAGAGGTCGGTTTGCCAGTACTGTGAAAGAGAAATGAAAGAGCAAGGTCAGATGGGAGCGGAGGAAGGGTGAAGTGGAAGGGATGAAGGAGAGGAGACGGGAGAAGAGAGAACGAACGCGTTTCAGAGGAGTCGCGATCTTGTATCGTTTGGTGTTGACTCCAGGTTGAGAGGGAGCAGCGGTAGTTTCGATGTATTTACCTAGCGAAAGAGAAAGCTAGAGGTCAGTCCCGAGCTCGAATAGACGACGGAAAAAAGGGAGGAACGACTCACCGAAAAGCATGCAGTAGAAGACGCTCGCCAACCCAAAGTAATCCGTCTGATAGCTCCAGGGCCTAGCCTCTCTCATCTCCACACAATCCCTCTGATCCACCGCCCACTCAGCGATGAAAGTTTGCCCCTCAGGGTACAAACTCATATCGATGCTCTTCCCGAAATCAATCATCCTCACCCCCTTCGACGACCATCCTCCTCCTCCCTCTCCATCGTACTGACTCGTCCACCCACCCTGCACGCTCGAAGGCACCTCGTCCAGTCTCACTAGAAAGTTGTCGATCTTGAGGTCTCCGTGGATGATCTCCGCTCGGTGAAGGGCTTCGACGACTTTGAGGAGTTCGACGGCGAAGAAGAAGCAAACGAGCTCGTCCATTCCTCCTTGACCTCCTGTGACGGCTGCTGGGGAGGCAATTCCGAGTTTGGCTGCTGAGTTGACTGCGTCGAGAAGAGTTCCTTGGGAGGAGTAGGAGAGGACGAGGTAGGATTCGTCGGCGAAGGCGTAGAGACCTTTGGAGGAGATGATGGAAGAGCGGAGGGAGGGAGGTTGAAGGCGTTTGTGAACTCGATCGAGGACGAGTCCTTCCCAGATACCGGTGGGTTTCTCGATCTTGAGAGCGACGAGGTGAGAAGGTTCATCTTCGTCGTAACCATCCTCGTCTCCGTCGTCCTCGTCCCGAGTGGTGTCCCCAGCAGCAGCGGCGGCAGCTGAGAGATCCTTCGCGAGGAACACGGCTCCGAATCCTCCCTCTCCGATCTTCTCTCTCACCTCGAAGAGATCTCCAGCAAGATCGATCTCTCCGAAGATGGTGTCGTCCTTCCCAACTCCACTCTTACTACTCCCAGTGCTTCCTCGTCGAGCCTTCTTGGCGGCGAGTTTCTGAAGTCCGTCGAGCCGGTTGATGGTCGTCGACTTGAGATCCTTGAACCCAGGAAGGGAAGCGAGAGGAGGATCGAGAGAGGCGATGAGGGAGTTCATGATGTCGACGTCCATAGGGTTGCAAGGGTTGGGGACGTTTGCGAACTTGGGTCGAGGGACGATGGGCGAAGAAGCGATGGCTTTGGCGACGGAAGGTCGAACAGGAGATTGGAGGGCTGCCGGAGGGAGAGGTTGGAGGGTTTGGAAGAGTTGAGAGGAGATGGCGGAAGGGGGAGGAGGAGTGAAAGGCTGAGGAGTGGTGGGAGAGGACTCTTGGACTGGAGAAGGAGGAGAGGAAGGTGTCGCTGCTGCTGCTGGGGTGGGAGGCGAGGGAACGACCGACCCGACTTCGACTTCCTCCTCCTCCTTGGCCGTATGGAAGACCTCTTCGGTGAGGTCGAGCGATCCCGTCCTATCGATATCGACGATCTGCATCGTGTCCATACTTCCTGTGTTCCCAGTGAATCCTTCGATGGTGTAGCCGTCGGAGAGCGCGAAAGGTCCAGTCTGGTTTCCTGATCGATCGAACGAGTCGTACTCGGACCCTGGTGTCTCCTCTCTCAACGACCTGTCGACTCCACCCACTCGTTCTCCTCCTCCAGGGAAGAGAAGATCCTTCGCCACCTCTCCCGAGACGATCTCCTCCGCCTCAGCACCGTCGTCGGCAACGAAAGCTTGATCTCCCACCTCCTCCTCCTCCTCTTCTTCGTCTTCCTCCTCCTCCTCGACGATCCCAACCCTTCCACCCATCGAACTAGCTCCCATCGAGCTTCTCGCAGTCATCCCACCCATCGAGCTCCTCCCTCCAGCGTGAGAGTACTCTGCCGTCCTCTCGGTGATGGGAGTCATCAACTCGAATCCTCCAACCCGTCCATCCCAAACTCCTCGGTTCGAGCGGTAGCTGGCATCGTCGTTCTCGTCGTCCTGCTGCTGCTGCTGCTGGTCGTACTCCTCCTCGTCCTCCTCGGTGACTTGCTGAGCCGCGACTCCAAGTCCTCGTCGGAAAGGCTGCTTCGACTCGGGCATGGGAGTAGCGAAACTCTCTCGAAGAGGGACGTTCCTGTTCTCCGAGTTCTCGTCCCTGAAGACCGACGTCGACGACGAGGCTGATGGTACTAGTGCTGGTGCTTGAGGCTCGTCGGAGAAGATCTCGAAGGTAGGTTTCCTCGTCGAAAGTGGCGTCCTAGCGGGAGTCTTGGTCGCTGCTCCAGGAGTCCTCGAAGGAACGTCGTTCTCGTCTCTGAAGACCGGAGCTGCTGGCGACGGCTGCTGCTGCTGGAGTGTACGAGGAGGAGCTGGAGGGGTGTTTTGGTCGGTGAAGACGTCGTCTCCCTCCGCGATAGACGATCCTGCGAGAGCCGACGGAGCATGAGCGAAAAGAGGAGCAGGTCGACTGGCGTGAACGGCTCCTTGAGCTGGTGTAGGGGTAGGCGGAACGAATCCTTGCTCCGGAGCCATCATTTGGACGCTTCTGTTGCTTCCTTGGATGAAAGAATCCTCCTCGTCGTCCTCGTCCGAATCATCTGAGTCCTCCTCGTCCGAGTCGTCTCCCGCTCCGGCGTTGTACATGTCCATGACGTCTGCGAGAGCTGCTTTAGTGTTGACCGTCGGGGAGGGACGAGTTCGAGCTTTGGGGGTGGGCTCGGAGGGAACCTTGGGAGTCGAGGCGGAGGAAGGAGTCGGGTTGGAGGAGACGGACGACGCGAGAGATTTGGGAGTTGGAGCGACGAAGATTGGCTGGAGGTACTCTTGAGGAGAAGAGGGTTTGGGGGTTGGGAGGGAAGGAGTAGGTTGAGGAGCAGCGGCGGCGGCGGGAGAGTTGGCGAAGATAGAGGGAGTTTGAGGAGGAGCGACGGGAGAGGAAGACGACGACGCGTCTTGGAAGATCGAGATGGGAGAGGATTTGATGGGCTCAGCCTTCTTGGAGGGAGGATAGGTATCTAAGATGGGAAAGGAAGAGAACAGGACGGGAAACAACGTCAGTTCGACGCGTCGTCGAGTCCGAAACCACAACGAAAAAAGAAAAGCAGATTCGACTCACCCATTCCCTCCCAGATATCCTTCCCACCCGACTCGATACCCATGCTCCTCGCTCTACACTCCTCAAAACTCCACTCCCTCCCTTCCCTGAACACCATATCCCACTTAAACTTCCTCAGCTCAGGCTGTCCATTCTTCGCGATCGGCGGCGTCGAGTCGGGAACCTGCCACTTGATAGGTTGGACGAATCCGGTCGGGTTTTCCGGAGGAGGAGGAACTCGGCTGACCTTCTTTCGAGGTTGCACTGAGGGTTGGGAGGTCGAGGTGGCGAAGGGTTGAGTTGAATGAGCGGAAGAGGAAGAGGAGTTGAGAGATTGGGTTTGAGAGTGGGAGTGGGTTCGAAGAGGGATAACGAGGTCTCGCATGTTGACGAGAGGGTCTTGTACGATGAGTTCCCATTGGGAGAGGGTGTTGGATCGGGTGAAGACGTCCTCGACGGCGTGGGCTGAGGAGGGAGTGGTGGACGCGGTCTGAAAAGACGAGAAGTAAGGAGAACGACGGTCAGGGCAGAGCTCTACTTGCGATCAAAATCTGGAAGCCGAGAGATACGAGCTCCTCGGGCGACTCTTTGCAATGTAAGAGAGGATTGGCGAGGTGAAGAGGAGAGAAGCTCACCTCGTCTCGGAAAACCTCCAGCTTCGGCGTCCTAGGCACGATTCCTCGACCCTGAGGCAACACCTCCGCCTTCCCGAAGCTACTGGCCTCCCTCTCATTTTCCTTCCTAATCGTATTTCTCGTCCCAAACTCTCCCTCCCACTTCTTCTCCTCCTCAGGCTCTTCTCCGTCAACGAAGATCGCGAGTCCTCCTCGTTTCCCGTTGTTGGCCTTGGGATTTGCCGTGGAGAGCGAAGTTCCAGCGGCTGTAGTCGAAAGGGTGCTGAGAGTGGTTCGAGAGGGTCGAGTGGAGGAGGAAGCGGAAAGGGAAGTCGAGGCGGAGAGGGAGGAAGGGTCTGGGAGAGCAGCAGGCGTGAGCATTCGAACCTGGAAGGCTTTGTATCGTTGCAAGAGTCGTTCGAGAGGTTTGGCTTTTCGGTTGATTCCTAGACGGTAGGCTGCGTCTGCTTCGGGGCGTCTGTTGTGTGAGCGAAGGTGGAAAAGAACGCAAAGAGGAAGATTGACAAGGAAAGAAGGGAGGGAAAACAACAAAGAGGTCAGCTCTCGTTCCTTCCTTCCTTCGCAAGCAGAGTGCGTGTGCTCACCTTCCCAACCCCTCCAAAACGACCGCATGCTCCTCGTACAGCAGCGCCCAATCTGTTCCAATCTGCTTAGCCTCCAAGAAGTCGAAGACCTCGGTCTTCCTGTCGATCAAACGGGAGTAGTGGATCCAGATTCTGATGTATCGAACGTCTTGAGCCCAGAGGTCTCCTTCGGCGAGGAGGGTTCGAGTGCATCGTTCGAGGAGAGGGATGAGGATTGAGGATTGGGTGGAGCCTGAGGGGGCGACTTCTCGGATGTGTTTGATGTATCTATGAGACGAAATGTGAGGGAGAAGGAGGAGGAGGAGGAAGGAGGTCAGCTCGATGTTTCCTTCTTCCCTTCCCTTCCCCCCTTCTCCTTCCCTCCCACTCTCTCACCCATCTGCCGCCTACTCACCTCTCGAAAACATCCAGCGGATCACTCTCCATGTCATCTCCCATCAAACCCGCTCCTCCAGCCAGCTCCAACTTCCTTCTCTCCTCGCACTGGACCAGCTCCTGCTCGAACTTTGCTTGAGCTTCCTTGAGATCCTTCTCCTGCTGCTTGGGTCGTTGGGCGAAGATGGTGGAGAGGGCATGGGCGGATCGACCTGTAGATAAAGGCTGGATGTTTTCCTTTTGACCTTCGAGGGCAGAGAAGTCGGTGATGGGCGTCGCGGGAGGAGGACCGTCCAGAGGAGACCGAGTGGGTCGACCGGGAGTGGCCATTCTCTTGAGGAAGGAGGAAGGGAGAGGGTAGAGTTGGGGAAGAGAGGAACTTTGCCTCCGAGCTCTTGGGGGGGAGGAGAGAAGAGTGGGTCTTGAGGAGGATGAACGACGGAGGGAAGAAGGGAAGGAGAGAAGGGAGTTGTTGTCGAAGGTCAAAAACAAGCAGGCGCGTCGAATCCTCCATCCCTTTTTTCAGTCTTGACGACCGTTTGAAAGTGGTTGACGACAAGAAAAGTATACTGCTACACTCACAAAAGGCAGAGAGCTCCCACTGAAGTGAGCATACCTGAAAGAGCAACGCATCCAAAATCCTAATCGTTTCCGCAAGCCCTTACTCCCTTGTCTTGACCTCCTTCCTTTCTGCCTCGAATCCCTTTCCTTCCCTCCAAACTACATCTCCCTTCCCCTTCTTTCCTTTTAGATCCCCCCCACCCCCAAGCCATGTCGAACCCCCGCCCACTGAACGATGAAGAGGTTGAGAACGAGATGAAGAAGATGGTACGTCGCTCTCTCTCTCTATATACTTCTCTGCTTCATCCTTCCCTTCTTCTTTCGAACGAACCGCTCATCGCCGACCTTCCCTTCCCTTCTCTTCTTTTCACCCTTCCTTCCCCCCTTCATCTCACTTTACACTCCCCCTCCTCACCACTGCTGCCAACTACGGTCTCGGGATTGGACAGGTTGCTTTCATCTCGCAAGAAGCTCGAGAGAAGGCTAGGGAGATCCAGGTCAAGGCGGACGAGGAGTTCGCTATCGAAAAGGTACGTCACATTCAATCCCTTCTTTCCCTTCGAGCATCTGCTCGTGCGAGACCGTCGCAGGGTTCTCTAGGATGTTCTACCTCTTCCTTTAGGGCCTAGCAGTGGGACGTAAGGCGGAGGAGAGCAGGGAAGGACGGAGAGGACCGCAGGAACGTTGCGAGATGGATCGAAGGAAGGACCCTCTTGGCTCCCTTCCAGAGTCCTGCAGCTCCAGAAGAGGGCTGAACCATGGTCGGGCCTGTCCATAAACGAGCTCAGGCCGGTCTGGGGAAACTCTCGAGCTTCTGCAGCGGTAGAGGAGGGACAAAAGCCTGATTGGAGCAACGCGGGCGGTGGGAGCGAGCTCAAGGGAGTCTCGCTTCTTCCATGCTCTGCTTTACATTCTCCACAGGCTAGCCTTGCACTTTCCATTCCTACCGGCTCTACTCTTGACTCTAGACGGTACCTCTGATGTGCTGGCGAAGTTGAGGGCGAAAAGATACGGTGGTCGTCGACCCTTGCGAGCTCAGATCCCTTCCCCTTCCTCCCTTCCCTCCTCCCTTCCTCGTTTCACTATCCTCCCGTTCCATCATTCTCACCTCGTCCAGAGCTCTTTGCACCACGTCTTTGCTGCTTCAGGTGAGATCAGAAACTGACTCACCTTCCCTTCTTCATGTGTTCTCTCAGGCCAAGATCGTTCGTCAGGAGTCCCTCAACATCGACGCCCTGTACGAGAAGAAGCACAAGCAGGCCGAGATCGGTCTTAAGATGTCCGTACTCATCTCCCATCCTCTCACAACATCTTACTCACTCTAGCGTGCTCGAGTCTCCTCGTCTGCTGGCTTTGCTCTCGAACGGCGAGCCCCTGACTGACGACCTTCCCTCTCCCCTCCCTCTTTGTTCTTCCCACTTCCTTCACGCTATGGTCCAACCCATACTCCAACTCTACTCCCTCCTTCGATCCTCTCTTCAACCCTTCGACCATCACTCCCTTTCGCAACTCGCACTGTCGACCGACTTTCCTCGACTTCAGCGCCCAATCCACCATCCTCAACACCTCTCGACTGAAGATCCTCCGAGCACGAGAGCAGCTTCTCTCCGATCTCTTCGAGGAGGCCCGAAAGGGTGTTCTCGACCTCGCTAAGGACCAGACCAAGTACGCCAAGCTGATGGAGCTCTTGATCGTTCAGGTTCGTCCCTCTTCAATTCCCTCTTCCGTTCTCTTCTTCGACGACGCGCGAATCGTGCAACCATCCTACGCCCTGGCCCCTTCAGTCCCCATCCTTCCTCACGTCCTTAGCTCCTTTTCGAGCGAGCCCTCTTCGCTTCCCTTCCCTCCAAGGACGAAGCGCTGACCTCCCTCCTCTCTTCTCTCCCACTTCCAACTCTTCTCTCTCGCTCACAGGGTCTCCTCATCCTCCTCTCCCCCTCTGCAACCATCACCGTCCGAGCCTCCGACCGAAAGCTCGCTTCCAAAGCTGGAGAAGCCGCCGCCAAGCAGTACAACGAGATCTCTGGGAGGACCGTAGTCGTGACCATCGACGAGAGCGAGGATCTTCCCGCGGATTCGGCTGGAGGAGCCAAGTTGACTGGAGCGGGTGGAAGGGTGAAGGTGAACAACACTTTGGATGAGAGGCTGGGGTTGTTGGAGGATAAGGTGAGTTTTCTTGAGCTTTTTTTTGGCGGTTGAAGAGAGAGGGAGGGAGAGGAGAGGAGAGGAGGAGGGAGACGCGAAGGAACGAACGATCGTCTGCCTTGCTCTCCTCGGACGGACCAGATTGCTCTAGATGGGAGACGTCGACCTCCCGACTGAAGAGCTAGCTTGTCCACCTCTCTATCGTCCAACAAACGCGTTGAAGCAGCCTCTTTCGAACGACATTCCAAAGTCTCGCCCTCACCCGAAACACGTCGAGCTCACCTCCTCCTCCTCCCTCCCTCCTTCTCCTCTCCTCCTCCAGATGCTTCCCGAGATCCGAGCTGATCTCTTCGGTCCCAACGAGGTTCGTCTCTCCTTTTCTCTCTCTCTCCCTCCCTCTCATCCTACTCTTCCCATCCCAAAACTAACCATTCTTTAAACTCTCTTCCCTTCCTCTGCGTCTTCGATTCCCTCCCTCTCCCACCTCACCAAACAAACCACAGAACCGAAAGTTCTACACGTAACGTCGTGCCTCGCCCTCCTACCCTTTCCCCCTCTCTAGCACCCACTCTACATAGTTCTTTGGAAACGAAGATGACCTTTTTTTTTCGGATGCATGCATCATGAGAGGGAAAGAAAAACAAGCTAGAGAGAGCTAGGCCGTAGAGTGTAGTTGACTGAGAAACGAGAGAGCAGGGCAGAGGATGGGGGCATCAAGATCGTTAGGTAGTAAGTAGTAGGATTAAAGAAGGGAGTGATGTTACGTAAGATTAAGTATATAAGGGGTACATCAGAGGAAACACTGTTAAGGAAACAAAGCAAGCAAGGAAAGCACAAAAAGATAAAGTCGGAAGGTCAAGGAAGAGAGAGAGGGAGGCAGACAAACAAACAAGCCTCCCTCGGGAGAGGTGGTAGGTAGGTAGGTAGGTAGGTGGGTGGTGGTAATTCCCATCACGAAAGTCAAGCAAAGGCTCCTGCGAGACCGATGGAGAAGAGGAGGAGAGGGACGGTTGGGTAGAGGAAGATGAGCGGGGAGATGTCCGAGGAGGATGACTTCGAGGAGGAGGAGGAGTGGTCGGATTGGGAGGCAGGCAGAGAGGTCGGGGACTGAAGACATCGAAGGAAAGAAAGGTTGGGTTGGTTAGTTTTTTTCTCTCTGAAGGAAAGGAGGATGAGATTGGAGAGGATGGACCAGAAGTGGGTTTGAGAGGAAAAGAAGGATTCCGGGAGGGAGAGAAGAGAGAGAGAAGGGAACGGGAAAAACATGACGTACGTTGTAGGATTCCTGCCAGCTTCCATCCTCTAGACTCGACTCGGCTGAGGAGATGAACGGAGAGTACGTTGACGACGACGACGAGGAAGAAGAAGATCGTTGGTAGACGGAGGAAGAGAAGGACGGCTGAAGGGAAGGAAGGGAGGGAAGGGAAGGGAGGACGTAAGCTTTCTGGTGAGCTCGCGAGCTCTCGGAGAAGGGAGATTCAATTTTGAGGCAGTAGACTCACTTGGTAGGTGGCGGACATCGTAAGAAGGAAGAGAGAGAAGGGCGGAGGGGAAGAGCTCTTGAGTCGAAAGAGAAGGCGGAGGGTTGAATTCGTTGCAGGCCGTTGGGGGGCAAACAAGGGAAAGGAAGGATTGAGGAGAGGAAGAAGGAGCTGATTCAGTCAACTTGACTTGTCAGCTTTCAACCTTCCCTTTTCTCAGGCCCTTCTTCAAGGCCTGTTTGGTTCGTTAATTTTGTGCCTTCCTCGGAAGCGAGAGCGAGGGGTAAAACACTGCCTGAAGAGATGAAGATTTTTTCCTCTATTACCAGGGAGAGGGAAGAGTGGAGGAAGGGACAGGAAGCAGGATCGAGGGCTCATTCATTGACAGATCGCGTCCTGGCCTGATCAGCCTCCTTCCGAAACCTCGCGAGGATGTGTTTTCTCGGACTTGAAAGTTATTTTTCTTCCTCAGAGGACAAGCTTGAGACTCGAGACGAGATGATGATGTAAAGAAAGAGACAAATTTTCAGAGGGCTCGTCGATGAGATTGACTGGGGGAAGAGGGGAGGACGGCCCCCCTACTGTAGCTCGGGGAGCTCGTCGACTCCCCTCCTTCCCTCCACTTTCTTTCTCTCTCTCCGTTCCGTCTTCTCGCTCGTCGCGTAAAAAAAAAGTCGGGCATTTGGGATACTTCGGTATATAGAGGAAGCTCTCTAAGCTTTGAGAGCGGTTTTGATAGTCTGAGGGAAAGGAAAGTCGAGTCAGTTTCGGAGACGGACGCGTCGAAAAACTCGAAAGTGTCCGGTTGTTGACTCTTTTTCACTCACCTTCTCCATCTCGTCAAAGTCCCCAGTCTCAACCCTGACAATCGGCCTTCCAAGAGAAACCTGAATAGCGTTCATCTCCTCCCAAGATCGCTTGTCGTGAACGAAAGCAATCGCGACTCCCTTCCTTCCGAATCGTCCAGTTCGACCTGTTTCGCGAAAACGAGTTTCAACCATGGTTCAGTTCTGGTTTCTCGACCGGAAAAGGGAGAGATCTAGATGTACTCACCAACTCGGTGAAGATAAGTCTCGACATCGGGCAGTCCGTTTCCAGTGAGAGGCATGTCGTAGTTGACGACCATGTTGACCTGCTGGATATCGATTCCTCGAGCGATAACGTTGGTGGTGATGAGGACCTTGGTCTTTCCGTCTCGGAATCCATCGATGGTGGCGTCTCGAGCTCCTGAATCCTGTTGACCGTGAAGGGAAGCGACTTGGTGACCTTCAGCGAGCATTCGACGAGCGATGAGGTCGGCGGTGTCTCGACGCTGAAAGAACGAGACGCGACGGGAAGGGAAGGGAAGGGACGAAAAAACGAGGTCAGGTCTTCGCTCTTCTCCTCGATGAGTGGTATGGAGATAGAGGAAAGGGAAGAACGAACCTTGCAGAAGATGATGCTCTGTCCAATAGTCAACAGACTGTAAAGCTCGACGAGAACATCGTACTTGGCCTGCTCGTCCTTGCAGTCCATGTAGAACTGCTTGATACCATCGACCGAAAGCTCCTCCTGCTTGAGCTTGATCTCGTTGGCCGTAGGAGCGAACTTGACGGCGAAGTTTCGAACGAGGTCGGGGAAAGTGGCGGAGAAGAGGATGAGTTGAACAGTTTTGGGAAGCATGCTGGACGAGCGAGGAAGACGACGAGGCATGGTCAGCTTGAACTGAACCTCCTACTAGATCTCGGTGAAGACGAGCAGCGTCGCTAGTAGAACGAAGGAAGACTCACTTCTTGACTCGAAGAGTCTGTTCTCCCAGACTCTGCTGATCCAACATGTTATCGGCCTCGTCGAGAACGAACACCTTGACGTCCCGAGGATCGAGCTTCTTCTTGACGATCATGTCCATGAGAGTTCCAGGAGTTCCGACGACGACGTGAGCGGTGATGGGAGCGGAATGTCGGTCGAAGGAGTCCTTGACACCGAGGAAGACTTGAACGGGAGTGAACTGTCCCATCGTTCGAATGACCTCCTCGATTTGACGAGCCAGCTCTCGAGAAGGAGCGAGACAGATAGCCTGAGAGAAGAGGGATATGATATCCAAAAGAATGGTGAAGGATCAGAAGACTGATCAGTCATAGTGGAAGGAAGGGCGAGCTGGAGAAGACGACGCGACGGAGCAAAAGAGAAAGAGGGAGAGACGAACCTGAGTCGTGTTCTTGGAGAAATCTATCCGACTGAGCATTGTGAGGGTGAAGGCAGCAGTCTTTCCAGTTCCAGACTGAGATTGACCGATCATGTTCCGAGGCCTGGAGCACCAGAGGACGAAAAGAAGCGCTGGGATTCAGCCCTCGCGAGCTCAAGTCGAAGGAAGGAGGAACTGAAGAAGACGGACTCACGGGTTCTGCAGCAGAAGAGGGAGAGCTCGCTCCTGGATTTTACTGGGCTTCTGGAACTTCATGGCGTAAATTCCCTTCAGGAGATCCGGGTGGCTGAGGAGAGGACGCGAGACGAGACGAGAACGAGGTGAGCTCAACTTGAAGCTCGGAAGGAGAAAGCTCGTGAAAGTGAAAGTAGGTCGAGATATCGAGGTCAACTCACAGACCAAGATCTTCAAAGTTCTTGATACTGAAAAGAGGAGAGTTGGGATCGGCTTGTTGATCGGCGAGGGTGACCTAGAAGAAGAGAAGGGGAGGAAGGGAGGGAAAGGAAAAGGAAAAGGTGAGCTCGTGGAAGCCGAGCGAAGGAGCTCCCTCTCAACCTCCTCCGTTTCGGAGTCGAGAGCTCCAGACAACTTACCGAGACCTGGTAGGAGTTCGGTGTAATGTTCTCCGCTGGTAGAGGTTGTTCACAAACAAGGAGGAGACAAGAATCAGCTCAGAAACTCACTCCGCCTCAGCTTCCTTCCTTCCTCCCCCCTCAGCTTCGAACGCTGCTCTCAACTCACCCTCAGCAGCCTTAACTTCGACTTCAGGCTTCTTCTCCTCCTCTTCAGCATCCGTAGACAATCCTCCGATCCTCGAAGCTAAAGAGCTGATTCCACGGTCGGGAGTAGCGGTCGCTGTGGTGGGCGAAGATGGAGCTGGAGAGGTGGCTGGAACGGCAGGGGTGGTGGAGGGAGTTGAAGGAGCTTCTTCGATCCATCCATCGGCTGTGGTTGTGGTGGTGATGGAGGGCGACTCCTTAGGAGTTTCGGCGGGGGTGGACATGGCGAAAGGTGGGTTGGAAGGGTGGTGGGTGAGGGAAGGGAGGGAGGGAGGAAGGCTCGAGCTCAACGTCCTTCAGCTCTCTTGAAATTCGTCCGCAGAGTCGCTCGTCCCTTTGTTGATCTTTTTATCTTCGATGCCTCTTTTCTTTCACTCGACGCGCTGATGCTCCGAGCGGACCTTTTGAGTCGACGATTTTTTGGAGTCGCTCGACCAGAAGGAGATGTTCCCCTCCCTCCCATCCTTCCTCTTCGTCCTTCCTCTCCATCGCAGAACTCTCCACAAGCACATTCCCGCTGGAAAAGGGATTCCAGTAGGTACGTAAAATTAAGAAGCTAGCAAAAAGAAGCAAAACGATGAACGAGAACTGATCCAGCAAGAAACCACGACGCGTTGACCTACGCGCCGATTCGAATGACCACCTTCCCGTGAGCCTTGTTGGTAGCAAGTCTGGCGTAAGCGGCAAACACTCCATCCTGATCCCACTCGTGAACCGAGTCTACGTTGCAAGTGAACTTGCCTGCAAGCCAGATCGAAGGGGAGGAGCGAGCGAGAGTCAGTCAATCGCGTCTCCATGTCGTCTCTTCTCATCCACGAACGAAAAGAAGGAAGAAAGACGGCTCACCCTCAGAAGCCCACCTGGCCAAGTCCTCAAGATACCTCGTCTCGATCTTAGTCAAGAAGAAGACCCACTCCCTGGGAGGTCCTCCTAGCCAGGAAGGTTTGAGCAGGTTCGACCCGAATTCCCCGAGAAGCTTTCCTGTGGCGAGCAGTCCTTTGGGCGATTCAACTCCAATAACGACGTACTTGCGGTTGGGGAGGAGGTACTTCGCGCAGGAGTTGTAGAGGGGTTGGGAGCCGATGGTATCGAAGATAAGGTTGAAGCCGAGGGAGGAGGAGAGGGGGTAGGAGTTGGAGAGTTGGGTCTCGATGGGAGAGGTGGTGTAGTCGACGGTCTGAGTGGGGCGAAAAGGTATAGAAAGGGTTAGTGAGGTGAGAGAAACCTTAGCGAAGTTCCAAGCAGCTGGAAAAAGAGCGGCGAAAGAAAAATAACGAACCTCATCGGCTCCGAGAGAGAGGCAAGCCTTCTGCGAAGAAGACGAGCAGGAAACGACGACGTAGGCACCAAGGGCCTTCGCAATCTGAATGGCGAAACGTCCGACGGAGGATCCACCGCCTGGAAGGAGGAAGAACGAACGTGATCAGCAAGAGGGAAGGTCTGACGCGTCGCAGGTCCGAAGAGAATCGAAGAGAGAGAGTCTCATCTCCTCCACCTAGTAAGATTTTTTCACTGAAAGAGAGAGAGGAAAGGAACGAACCGTTGATGAAGACTCGCTCTCCAGCCTTGAGACCACCCTTGGTAGTCAATGCCTCGTAGGCAGTCCCTCCAGCGAGCGAGATTCCAGCGGCTTGTTCGAAGGAAAGAGCAGAGGGTTTGATAACGAGATGCTCGTCCTGTTGTATTCAGCGGGGTCAGATATCTGCGATTTTCCGAGCCAAACCGCGTTCTATGCTGCAGCCTTCACTTTTGTAAAGACAGCTCGTGAGAGAGAAGGAAAGACGACGAACCTTGACGACGGCGTACTGGCAGAGAGATCCTCGTCCAGTCTTGAATCCCAGATCGGCGGGGATGATTCCAAATACCGAATCTCCGTTCTTGAACCTGGTAGAGTCGCTGGCATCGACGATGGTTCCAGAGAGGTCCGATTCGGGAACGGCTGAGAGGAAGGGAGGAGAGGAAGAGAGGAACGTGGTGAGCTCGAGCCAGAAGGTTGGACGGACCCATCCGACTACTTGTACTCACCTGGAAGCTTTCGCATGAATCCGGGAAGCATGGGCATCATCTTGGAGCTGAAGAGTGAAGATATTATTGATCAGCTCCAACTCTATGCGAGCGAGCACGCGTGGGGAAGGGGAAGGGTCGCAGAAGCCTCCTTCCTTCCCTCCGACTCTTCCACTCTCCTCCTCCTCTTACGTCCCTTTCCTTGCCCAATCTCCTCTCACCCTCACTAGAAGCTACGGTAGATAGAGCATAGACAGAAGAGGTTCGACTCACCCTACGGGATTCAAGGCAGCGTACGAAATCTTGACGAGAACTTCTCCCTTCCCAGCGACCGGAACGGGAGCGTCCGTGGAGAACTTCAGGACCTCTTCGGGCTTGCCCTTTGCGACTTGGAGCCAAGTTGATTGCGTTGCGGGGATGGACATAGAGAGAAGGATTGGGAGGTGGATGTGGTTGGAGGGAAGGGAGCGAAAATGGGAGCTGAGGAAGAAAGTCGGCAGTGACGTTTGAAACTGAGGCCAGGCCGAGGCGGCTACCCTTCGAGCGGGCGTTGCTTTCCGTTGGGAAGGGTTGTAGAGTTTGCTGTAGGAGATAAGATCGAGAGGTGACGCCGGATAAAGAATTTGATCGTCACAAGAAGGAGAACTCCCGACTTCGAAGTCCCAGAAGCGACGCGATGGTCATTCAGCTCGTCTTTCTTTCCCTGGGAGTCAGTCTACAGCGGCTCGCCCTTCAGAAGACTGCACGAGGGAGAAGGATCGAGAAAGATGCATCTAGAAGAGGGGCCTAATTTATGATAGAGTTTCGTGAGAGGACTACCGAAGACGGAGAGGAGAGTGAGCGACGAGGGCGTCGCGTCGTGTCGAGAAAAGGCAGCGAACGGTCTTGATGCAAGCGAAGGAAGGGCTGCTGCGAAACGGAACAGGATAAAGCAAGTGTCAAATATGCAAGGGAAGAGATAATATAGAGATGAGGTGGTTACTGACTGTTCGTGGAAGGGAAAGGGAGCAGGCATGAGCGCGTCGTCGCGGGTTGTCGTCGGTAAGAGATCTGGTTTCAGAGCGAAAAGAAAAGAGAGCCGATGTTCAGTCAGCAAAAAACAATGTGAAAGAAAATCGTGCAAAAAGGATAGAGGCTCACGATCAAGGAACGACCTCGAATCGGATTCGTCGTTTCAAGGCCTCGATCTGCTTCTCAGTGGCTCCTAGACCGCACCACATGCTATACAGATCTTCCTCGACCTCCGACCTTTCAACCCCTTCTCCTCCCACACGGACTACAAACTCCTACACCTGCTCGGACTGGAGCCCATGAAAGTCCATCTCGAACTTGATCGATCGAATCCATCGTTCGTCGGGCTCGTCTCGGCTCGAAGAGAGGCCAAAAACAAGCGTGAAAGGTTCATCCGAGAGGACCGCGCACGAGATGTAGGTGCCGTGTCGAGCGTTGGCGACGAGAAGTTGACGGAGTTTAGGCCAGCGAACGGGGGAGGAGAAGGAGCCGAGATGGAAGCGGGGGATCTCCTCGGACGACGACCTCTCCTTTCCGCGGACGTGGACCTCTAGGGGATCGGAAAGAGGATAGACGGCTGACCATCTTGCATCCTCCTTCATATACTGAGCTCCGGGCCGGGTACGGACAGGGTGAAGGGTGAGGAGATCGACGGGGAGGGAGGAGGAGGAGGGAGGGAGTCTCGAAGTGAAGAGGTTGAAAGTTTCTCTTCCTGCGTCCGAGGTGAGGATGATGGTAACGTTTCGGATTAAGGAGAGTGAGAGGTGAGGGTGGAGGTGGGAGTGGTCGAGTGGTGGGAGCTGAAAAGGAGAGGAAAGCGAACATGATCCAGAGGAGAAGGGAGGGAGGGAGGTGTGAGCTCGAGCTCAACTGAAAGGGCCTCGCTTTCTTCCCTAAGAAAGCTCTCAAACTCTTGAGGACGAAGAAAATATGCTTACCCTCGAACAGAACAGTTTCTCGACGTTCTCCAGTCCGGCGATCTCGATGCCTTGGTAGAGGATGGGGGAGGAGAACTCGAGGAAAGCGAGGGAGACTCTCGAGGTGTTTCCCAGCGTCGCAGGACAGCAGAAGCGGAGGATGTGGTGTTTGATCTCGAGAGGGAGGGTGGGAAGAGGTCGGGAAGTAGAGATGGTATGCTGATGATCCATCGCGAGGGTTCGAAGAAGGGAGGAAGGCAGATTGAGGATGCTGAGCGTTTGAGGGGAGAAGGAGATGAGCGTTCGACTCGCCCTCCTTCCTCTCCTCGAACAACCACAAAACCTTTCCTTCCTCTTCTTTTTTGGAACAGATCTTTTTCGCTTCGTCACTATGCCATCATGAGCTCAATCTGTATGCCTAAAATGCTCTCGTTCGCACCCCTCTGACCTCTTTTCGTTCTCCCTCTCGCCATACAGAGCCAACCTCGACGTCGTCCGACTCGTCCTGCTCCAAGCCTTCGAGCCTCTCGAAACCTACCATCTCTACGGACCTCCTGGGCCTCGAGATCTCACGAACCATCGATACACCTACTCCTTCCTCTCCGACTGCTGCCTCGTATCGAAGGACTGGTATGTGAGTAGAGGGAGAGGAGCGGAGACGGTTGTGGAGCGAACCCGGGCTAACCACCTTCCCATTCCTTTCCCCCTTCGCTCCTACCCTAGGACATCGCCGCTCCTCTTCTCTACTCCACCATCGTTCTCTCATCCTACGGAGAGGAGGGCAAGCACGGCCCCGCTACCAGTCTCGCAGCCCTCAAGTCGCTGATGAGCTCGCTCTCACTCCACCCAAACCTCCTCCTTCACGTCCAAACCATCTCCGCTCGATGGGACGATTTCGCCACCTCCCAGTTCCTTCAACAACCTCACTCGTACCCTAACCTCGTCCGCCTTGGAGCTCTCACGCTCGAGTGGTGGACCGCAGGTGGTTGGATTCCCAAAGTCATCGGACTCGCGAAGCGCTTCCCCTCCCTCGTCGAGCTCAGGATCAACCTCCTCTACGTGGACAACGAGGTCGACGAGGATTCAGTCAGGGTCGATACCCGGTCTCCGTCCCTCGTACTTCCCAAGACGCTCAGGAAGCTCAGCGTTTCCGGCCCAGACGGGTTCGTCCCTCTCGACGCCTTGACGAAGAACTCCCTCCCTCACCTCGTCGGATTCGAGCTCGAAACCTTCGGAAACGGTACCTCGCACTTCTTCACCAGCGAGGAAGGCTGCAGGTTCTTCCAGAAGTTCGGAAAGAACCTCACGTCCCTCTCCCTCTCGCATCGATTCGTGAAACAAGAGGGTTTCAGCTTCCTCGACCTCATCACTCACTCTCCTCACAACCCCTGCCCCGCCTACATCTTCTCCCTCTGCCCCTCTCTCAAAACTGTCGTTATCCAGGGTCTCGGTCTCGACCAACTCCTCATCCAAGGTCATCGAACCCTCGAAACCGTCGAGTTCGGACTTATCGCGCAACCTCATCAGATCGCGTCCGGTCTCGAGATCACCCACCACGTCGACCTCTACAACCGACTCAACTCCTTCCTCCACTACTTCAAGAAGGAGAACTTCCCTCTCCTTCGAACGATGAGAGTCGCGTCGTTGGACTTTCGAGAAGCGTCGGCAAGGGATTGGATCACCCTTCGACGATGCGTCCCTCTCCTCATGGAGCAAGGAATTTCCCTCTTCGACTTCCGAGGAGTGCAGTGGATCGACGTCGAGAAGGGAGCTTCGTGGCCGTCGGAAGTTCTCGTCGAGACGAAGGAGGACTTCATCGATCTGGACGACAAGCTCTTCCGAGAGGGGATCGTCTTTCGAGCGGCGGAACGACTTCTTCGAGGAGACGACGAGGATCAGCGAGAGGATGAGGACGACGGAGATGATGGTGAGGTAGAGAAGGAGGAGGAGAAGTCTATGCCTCCTATCAGGTTGGCCGAGGCTTTCGAGTCGAGTTTCCAGGCGATGTTGGGAGAGTTGCAAGTCGCGATGCAGCTATGTTTTGTCCAGAACCAAAGGAAGAGGGAGATTATGGAGGAGCTGGATCTCACTCAGTAAGGAGATGGAGAGGAGGGGAAAGGGGAAGAAGGCTTGAGTCGCGACGCGTTTTAACTTTCGTTTTTCGTCCGCACCTGCTCTTTCGTTCATGTTCACTAGTGTTCTCCTCTTTACGACCAATCATGATTATGTTTCCCTCTCTCGCCATCTGGTCACTTGGGTCATGAAGCAGGATCCGAAGACCGACGAGATCCAGCGATCTCCAAACTCTCCCGACCCTCGCTCAAACAACAGAGGAGGCCAAGGTATGTATCGTAAAAGAACAGCAAATGGAAGACAGTCCTCGTGGTACGTATAGGAGAACGGAGAAATAAGCAAAGCAGCGCTAACAAATCATAGAGGAGTCGTGAAAGAACCAGACGCGTCGAACTCGCCCCCCCTTCTTCTCCTCCTCTTTCTCCTCCTCTTTATTCTCCACTGAACAACCTAACGATCATGTACCCGACAGACCCAAAGAACCGGAAGACGGCCAGTACGAGGACAGTGTAGAGGACGATCGTCAGGTAAATGGACGTCGACTGTTGAACTCCCTTTTCGACGGTGGTGGAGGTGGAGAAGGTCGAGGTCGCTGTGAGGACGACGGCGACGAGGAAACCGTTCGAGAGGACCCAGGAGAGGAGGAGACGAGTTCGGAAGCCTTTGTAGTAGTCTGAAAGGAGGAAATAAGGTCAGATGAGGTCGAACGGAGAAGAGAGAGGGAGAGAGAGATCACACGAACCTTCTTGAACGTCCTCGGGCCTGGGAACCTCGACGACCTCGACGATGGGAACCTCGAGAACGTGGACTGGGGAGAGAGAGAGAGAGAGAGAGAGAGAGAGGAAAGTTAGAGCGAGCGGGTGTAAGGAAGAAAGAGAGGGTGAGACTCACTGGCATCGTCGTACTCGGCATCCAAATCCTTCTCTCCGACCGTCACCTCGACGTCGGCGTTGTGCTTGTCTCCTCCTTTCCCAGACGTGACGACTCCGAGATCGGTGGCGACCTTATCTTGACCTTTGGTTCCCCAGGACTGATGGGAAAAGAGAGGAAAAGGGTGAGCTGAGAAAACGGAAGGAAGAAGAGAAGCGAGGGAAATGAAGGACGAACGACATCGTGCTTTCGGACGGGAAGAAGAGGACGGATGTCAGCGAAGATCGAGTGAAGAGAGGGAGAGATGAGGACCCACAGTGTTGCAGAAGGCATAGACGTTCATGACGGAAATGTAACTGGAAGAGAAGGGAAGCGATCAGCTCGAGCCTTCGCGAGACGAAGAACGAGGAGACGCGAACTTACCTGGGCGCGATGAGCATGTATTGGACGAAGGAGGTGACTGCAAACAATTCGAGGGTTCAGCTTCGATCTGGATAGGTGGACGACGAAGTCTGCTCACTCATGTGCCAAGGATCGTAGTGCTGAGCAAAGAGACCGAACAGAAGTTAGCTCGAGTCGCAGTCGAAGGAAGAGGAAGAGGAAGAACGAACGATCAACGAGGCTAGAACGTAAACTCCGTAGGTCGCGAGCAAACTCAGAATGACTGCAAAAGGGAAGGAACGAGGTGAGCTCGAGTTCTGACTGGATTGCGGGAAAGCTGGACGTACTTTGAACGAAAGCACTGTTGCTGAAGAGATCGGAAACCGTCAAAGCACCGTCCGCTTTCATGACGTTGATGGATTGGAAGGTGATCCAGAAGGCTGCGAACTGAGGGAGAATAGAAGAAGGCATTTCAGAGAGAGGTTCCGATCGGGGAAAAAGGGACGGGACGAACCGTCATGT
Organism: Mrakia blollopis; assembly: GCA_000950635.1. Taxonomy (NCBI): domain Eukaryota; kingdom Fungi; phylum Basidiomycota; class Tremellomycetes; order Cystofilobasidiales; family Mrakiaceae; genus Mrakia; species Mrakia blollopis. Next base: position 1,389,693 of record BBPU01000130.1, on the reverse strand, counting down.
AGAGCGTGACTGAAGAAAGGAAGGAAAGAGGAAAGTCAGCGTGAGCTCGGTTTTCTTCAGCAAAGAGATGAGATCAGTACTCACTGACTGCAAAGATCACGAAGGCGAGAGTGTAGCCGATCTTAGATCTGGGAGGAGAATACGGAGGGATCAGTGGCTAGCCTCTTTGAACGAAGAGCGAGAAGACCCACCCTTTCGGTCGGTTTCCGAGAGCCATCAAGAAGCACGCGCTGTAGAGAAGGAAGGAACAGCTCGTCAGTCGCGTCTTCTTCTCGCACTTGAGTGACGAAAGAACTCACATCGTAGTTCCACAGTAGATGTAAGTAAGAACGAGATTGAGCCACTTTAGACCGGGCGTGAAGGACTCCATCGATCTGCGAGGGACGAAACAAACGAAGTCAGCGAGGAGCCGAACTCGAGACGAGCTGGCAGATTGATCAAGACTTACGCCGTGAGAACGTACTGTGAAACCCGATTCAAGTGGTCAGCTCAATGTCGGAGGAAAGGGGAGGAAAGAAAGGGACGTACGAAGGCAATGAAGTAGTTTCCCTGGAAAGATCAGAGTCGCGTCAGTTCGAGCGAACGAAGGGGGGGGAAAGGCAAGCGACTCACGATGGCGAACCACGAGAAGATGAGCTGGATAGCTTGGTACATGATGAGCAGGTGAAGGAAGAACTTCCTGATGAAGGAGTGGTTGCTTCGGTAGAGGTAGTCTGTGAGAGGAGCGGAAAGTTTCGTATGTGAGCGACCTCGTTCTCGATTCAAGTGGAAGGGAACTGGATTGCTTACAGAAGTGGAAGGTAGCGTGTAAACTCGCTAGAGGCGAGGAAAGAAAGTAAGGGTTAGCTGAGGCTGGGGACGAAATGATGAGCGAAGACGACGAACCGAAGAAGGAACCGTTGAGCCATCGTCGTCGCTGAGACACGAGATCGGGAATCTGTGAAACGGAAGACGATCAGCTCCAAAGCGACGAAGGTAGAAGAGAGAGCGACATGGAGCTCACCGAATCAGGCACATCGGTGACTCCCTCAGCCGACTTGACGTAGTGAAGAGTCCAATGAGCTCCTCGCTTCGAGACAAGCTCCCAGCACAAGATTCGATCCTCGGCAAGGTCTGGAACGCGAAGAGGGTCGAGGTCAGGACGGAGATGATTGGCAGGGAAGATGAATCGAACTTACACATATTGGCGTCGAAGATTCCGGCCCTGAAAGAAGCGAAGAGGATGTCAGTCGACGAGGCGACGCGAGAGGGAAGGAGGGCCGGAACTCACGAAGCGTCGTGAAGCTCTCCGAGGAAGTACTCTGTGAACAAGAGAGGGTCAGCTGTGGAAAAATCTGACCGCTCATATCTTCTGAACTTACTTTGAAGAGGCTGCGAAGGAAGGAAAAGAAGATGTATGAGCAGGAAGTCGAAGGACGAGAGGAAAGAGAAAGAAATCGACTCACTCCCTCTCCGGTCTTTTCATCGTTCTGAACAGCGATATACCTGAGCGAGAAATCAAGAGTCAGCGACCCATGTTTGGGGGTGCATGGGAAAGGAAGAGGACCGACCTGTAAGCAGAGAAAGCTCCGGGAAGCACCGAGATGAAACCGAAGATACTCTCGAGCGGCTTGTCGAGGATGTTGGACATCTGTGAGAATCGTGGAGGAGAACAAGTCAGTGGAATATCTCAAAGAGAGAGGGAGAGGAGGATTTAGACGAACCTTGTACTCGAAGTTCTGAGCAGCGACGAGAGGGTTCTGAAGGAGAAGGAACGAACGAGAAGAGAGTCAGCTCGCGCGACGAGGAAATTGGGACGATCGTCGAGCCTTACCTTCAGCAGCGTACTCCAGTAGGGTCCCTTCAGGGCTACGATCTCTCCACAGGCTCCACCGACATCCGAGTTGACGTCGAAACCTGAGACGCGAAGGAAGAGTCAGCGTTGGCGAAGGAGGCGTCTTGGAGAAGGAAAGGGAAGACTCACTCTTCCACAGATGATAGATCGACTGGAGAGCAGAAAGGAAGGCGTCAGATATGTGTTGATATATTTTCTGGGTTCGTATGGACTTACTCGAGGACCAGGTTGAGTTCCAACATCGATCAAAACGCAAACGTTTGGGCTGAGCAGGGGTCCGAAAGCCTGGAGGGAGAGGAGGTCGAAAGTCAGTTATTCTTCGTCGTTTAAGCTGCAGCCGAGTGGAGAACTCACGTTGAAGAACCCTGAGAGAAAGGAAGATGAAGAGAAGTGGTCAGATCGAGAGCTCTCGAAGGGAAAGAGACGACGCGACGAGTCGAACTCACATCGATGCGAGTTGAGCTTCTTCTGGTTCTTCTCCTTCAGGCAGCTGGATGAAGAAAGTAGTCAGCTTTCAGTTCTCTCGACTGAGGCAGGTCCGGACTTACAAGAGCATCTGAACAGGCATCGACTCAGCATTCCCTGGAACAACCTGAAGCTTCGAGTTGATGCGGAACTGAGTCGTGTACTCGTAGATGTGAGCGACGACAGGCTTCCCGTTGACGACCTAGAGATAGAGAGGATCATGTTCAGCTCTTGTGAAGGGTAGATAGCGAGAAAGAGAGATGGAAACTGACGTTCTTCGCTTGACCAGGCTGATAGCAACCGAGTTTCTGGATGACAGCGAGAGTTCGAGGATGAACTTTGGTTCGACCATCGCTCACGACGCAGACGACGACCTGAGAAGATGTATGAGAAGCTACATCAGTGGCGAGAATGAAGACGAGGGGATCTGGAACTCAGAGCTCACCTTCTGCCACCCAGTGTTCGACCAAGTCTTACTTCGCGACTTCGTGCACAAGTAATCGATGTTCTGCATGACTCCTCGAAGGGTTCGAAGGAAGAGCTCGTCGTCCTCCTAGATATTTTAAAGAGACTCGGATCAGTTTTTAGACGAGTCGGTGACTTCGAGGAAGAGGAAGGACGAACGTTGTACATGGTGAGAACGATGAAGAGTTCCGTTCGTCGAGGAGCCTCGTAGAGGTTCTGTCGAAGAGCGTATCGATCGGACCTGAGAGCAAACGAAGGTCAGTTTGAAGCAGCTTCCAGCGAAGGAGACGTATACTCGCTTGAAGTCGTTGGGATCACAGGTAGCGGCGGTGCTGAAGGAGGTGAAAGACGAAAGCGAGGTCAGCGAAAGGAGGGATCCGAAGAAGAGGGATTTGGACGAACTATCGCATCGTCGTGAACTCCTTCTCGGTCTTGTTCGGGCAGTGTACGAGTAGTTTCGAAGGTACTGGAGAATCGAGAACGAGATGGCCCATGTAGAGCCTGAGGAAGAGAGCATGAGGAGGGAAGGAGAGAAGGAAACGGTGAGCTCGGACGCGTTCTTGAATTCGGTGATCGACGAGGAAGAGACGACTCACTGAACTCGCTTCACTGTCTTGTTCCTCCTCGGAACTCTCGAAGGTACAGGACCGTAGTGAATGTTATCATCCTCGTCCTGCATTCCTCCTCCTCCCAGATCCGTTCCTCCTCCGATGCTTCCTCCATCGTCCCATTGCCCAGGCATGTCCGAGGGCCTCCTCCCTCCTCTCCCTCCCACTCCTGCCGGCAGCAACGCCTGCTCGTCGGTGCTTATGGAAGCTCTCGAAGGATGCCAGTCGTCTCCTCCGTAACCTGGATCGGCGTAGGGGTCATGAGCGGAAGGAAGAGGTTGAGGGCCGCCTGTGGGAGGGAAGTAGTGGCTCGAAGCGAGGGTGTTGTTGGAGTCGTAGCGAGCTCTCGGACCTGACGGAGCTCCAGGGTTGGCTGTGAGATGAGCTGGGGAGGACTGGGAGTAGGTGATCTGGGACATGGGGATGGGAGGTTCTTGAGGAGAGGGCGAGATGTATCCTGAGGTCGATTGAGGGAATCTCGTATAGGGGCTGGGCGAAGTGGGAGGAGGAGAGCTGTAGCCATGGTTGGGAGGAGCTGGGCTGACTGAGGAGCTCCTCCAGTCGGGCTGCTGCTGCTGCTGAGCCTGAGGAGGAGCGAACTGGCTGTATTGCTGAGGCTCGGCTGGAGGGTAAGGGTTGTAGAGATTTGAGGGAGCAGGAGGAAGAGGAGGAGGAGACTGGTATCCTGGATGAGGGGCGATGGGAGGTGCTGGATCTGAGACGAGGTAGGGAGGTTGGTTGTTGTTGTAGTACTGGCCCTCGTCAGGCTAACGGGAAAGAGAAGCAAAGAAGAGGGAAGGATCAGTTGAAGAGCGAAAAAAAAAGGAAGGGAGGAGGAGGAGAGGGGAAGGAGGCGGGGAGGTGAGCTTCGATTCAACTTCCTTCCTTCTTTCTCACGCTAGTCCTTGGCTCCTCTATAGTTCTACAGCGACCAAGCTCAGATAGAGAGACTTCACTCGTCCATATCTCTCTCAGAAGACAAGAAGGAGACTTGAACGCCCTCCCTCCGACCAGGGCGAGCTCTCCCTTCCCCCCTTTGACCTTCGAGCTTGGTCCTCCTTTACCTCCTCCCTTCCTTCGTGCCTCCGTCTTCCTCCTTCCTCATACGCGACAGCTTCCTTTACTTACGTCGGAAGGATATCTCGACATTCCAAAGGGTCGCTTCTGATAAGTCTTGGAAGGGAGGAAGGGGTGGGGTTGAAAAGAGAAGCTGGAGGTTGAGAGGCAGCCGAGGAAGGAGGGGACAGCCCTTTCCTTCGACCTTCATGACGACGCAGCACAGGAGGGTGACTGACGACCAAATCTGCACTCGCTTGAGAACCAAGGGAAGCTCAAGTCCAGGAGAGTTTAAAATCTTTGAGTTATCTCTTCAAAAACGTCCTCGAAGCTCTTGTAGCAGTCGAGCCCAGCGCCTTCACCCGCGAAGCTCCTCTCCCCGCTCGCACAATTCTGCTCTCTCCGAAGTCTCCTCCGCCATCTCGAGAGAGGAATCACGCAGAGCAAGAATGAAGGCCGATGTAGTGATGAAGGTAGCTTCGGAAGATGGGTGGAGATCTTGGAAGCGGCGGTACTCGCTCGAGTCCACGACGCGTCGTGAGATCGTGAAACGAAACTCTCCGATTCTCGTTGCCCTTTCCTTCCTCTGCTGAGCTGAGAAGTCCATCAGATCCTAATCGCTGTGAGACTGTAAGCTCGAATATGAAGACCGGTCCCTTCTGCGCACAACCTCAATCCTTCAAGCTCGACTTTCCCCTTCTCCTCCAACTCCAGCGCCGCTTGGAACGGAAAGTTGCAGAGTTTGGGCAGCCACGACCGGTGCTTGTTGATGAAGTGGTCGAGGATTGGCAGAGAGACGGAAGTGATGCTTGAATCTGGAAGATGAAAGAGGAAGAGAGAGGAGGAAAGGTTGGCGAATCGAAGAGCGCGACGTTGAAAGCCAGAATCCAGGACGTGCCTTGACCGAATCGAGTCCCTATGGGATAGAGAACGACGTCTTCGATGACGTCTCGGAAGAAGCCGCTGGACTCAACGATGTGACCTAATCCTACTCCTGAAGGAGAAGGAGAGACGAAGTCGCGCATCGAAGCTAAGCGTTTGTCTGTTTGCAGGGGGGAGAAACGGAGATCAGCGTTCGTATTGGGCGACTCGTCCTGAGAAAGGTAGATAAGTTGAGGATACGAACGGCATTGCTGGAACGTAGCTGTTGCTGGGAATCGCTCCGAGAGAGGAGAGCCGTCTTCGGTAAAAAGCTGGTCGCGTCGAACGAGGATACGAAGAGCTCATGTCAGCGAAGGTCGAGCAAGTCCTACATAAGAAGTGATGGGAGAGCTGAGAAAGGGTGGGAGAAGAACTCACCTCGAAATCAGGTTCTGGCTCGAGAAAAGAGTAGACTCCCCCTGGTTCCAGGACTCGAGCAAAGTCGACGACGTGTCCCAGGAACGGCTTCGACAGCCATTGGGCGATATGAGAGTGTCGAACGAAGGAGAAAGTCGACGAAGAACTGGAAGTGTACAGAAGAAGGCGAAGAGGGGAGGGGTGAACGAGGGCTGGACGCGTCGTCGCGAAAAGAGGAAACTTACAAAGGCAACCCTTCAGAGATATCGTTCACTGACAAGAGATCCAAATAATGCGCGTGTAAGCAATTCGAAAGGGATTGAAAGGAAGCAAGAGTGATCTGAGAGTGCACAAACCTTCAAGCGAAACATTAGAAGGCACAAGAAGAGCTGGCGCCGGAGGAAGGATGTCGATTCCTACCAGCGTCGTCCGTGGGAAGAGCCTAGCCATCGAGATGAGCCAGAGAGCTGTAGAAGTTGTGAAATGGCGAGGAGGGAGAAGTGTGAGAATCATCGTCGTCCTTGAGAAAGGGAGCTTTGCAGTTTCCTCCTCGCGTCGAAGAGCGAGGGATGGAAGGACTGCCGAAGAAGAAAGTCGTCGAACCTGTTGAGCCACAACCTAGGAGAGGAAGAAGGAGGGGTTTGTTTAGCCCTCGAGACTTCGACGAAAGTGAGCGAATGAGAGGATTCCGGAGGAAGAAGGAGAAAGGAGACGTCGACTTAGACGAGCAGAAGACGACGAAGGACTCACCGACGTCCAAGACCGCTGAACCAGCGAAAGACAAGAGCCGCTGGATCCTCTCTGCGACGTTGCGTGGGTATAGAAGACCTCCGTAGTGACCCAGAGTCATTTGGTAGAACTGGAGCTCTCTCATGGCTTGGAGTGGAGGATCGGAGGGGAGGAAGTAGGAGGGGGAGAGAGCTGAATAGGAATGGCCTGGGAGGGAACGATGATGAAGGAGGTTGTCAGGCTCGTCTTTACCGGTCTTCCACCGAACTGTATCTACGAGTGTGGAAGTTTGAAGCGAAGGACGAACCGTCAGAGGTCACCATCAGCTGGTCGAGTAGGTCGCTCCCTATCGAGAAGTCGGACGAGCTCCCTTCGTCGCTCCCCGTCTCCCATTCCCACTTCTCTCGTCCTCCAGCTTCGTCTCCCTCTCCAGACTCGACCCTCCTAAGCGCATTCTTGAGATCGTCCATCCTGGAAAGTGGTGAGAAGGGAGATGGTGGTTGGGGACGAACGAACGAAGGAGTCCGAAAGATCGAAGGGAGCCGCTGCTCCGGGATGGTTCGTGCGAGGTCAGAACGATTTTCCACCAAAGCGTACTCGGAAGCGAGGGAAGACGAGTGTAATGTTTTGTCGAGGGGAGGGGTCCAGTGGTAGAAAGAGAGACCAGACTGGACCAGAGAGTTGAGGGAGAAGGGAGGGAGGGAGGTCGAAAGGAACCAGCTCTTCCTCCTTGACTCCAAGGTTGTGACTACAACCAACTTTCCGCGGCGGCCAAATCTACGAACTCATCTTCAAACTGATTCATGGAGGGAGGGGGCTCGGAAGGAGGACTCGGGCTTCACGGTACCCGGACAAGAGGGGGAGGGAGGGAAAGATAGCGAGGAGGAGGTCGAGGGTCGCCTTCATCTTCTCTTTTCCTTCAGCTTCCCTTTTTCAGACTCCTCCTGCCCTCCATCGCCTTGAAAAGCCATGTAGGCATCGCTTGGGATAGATCTTATCAAAGCCAAGAAAACCGTAGCCTGATAAGAGTCGCAGGAAAGGAGATCTCGCAAAAGAGAGAGGGAGGAGAGGGAAGGAAGCTCGAGCTCACCAACTTTCATCGCCATCGACGTCCCCTCTCTCAAAGGTCTTCGCAGCCGTATAGATAAAGAGAAAGACAGAGAGAGCGTACGGGACAAGTGCTGGGCGCTTCCAACAGGTTCATCGCGATCTGCCAACATGGTGGCTGAACGTCGAACAGCTAGATGAAGAATCGACCTCGCCTCGACCTTCTTCTCTACGACGCGTTTCTCGTCTCTCTCTTCTCCCTTTTCTTGCACGAGAACAGTAGTATGAGAGCCAAGAGCATGTATGTCTCGAGCGAAAAGGTAGAAAAGCAAAGACGAAAAGTTGCAGAAAGCAAAAAAGGGTGGGCCACGTTACAGAAAACAACAACGGACGAAACGAGCTAGAAACCTCATAAAGAGATTCTTAAGCTCGCTCTCCACGGAGTCGTCGAGCGAGCTGGAGATCCTTGGGCTGGATGGTGACTCGCTTGGCGTGGATGGCTGGAGAAGAGGAAAAGAGGAGGAAGAGTCAGCTTCGAGGAAGAAGAGAAGGAAGGCGAGAGAGAAGAGGGAAGAGAGACGCACCAGCCAAGTTGGTATCCTCGAAGAGGGAGACGAGGTAAGCCTCAGAAGCCTCCTGGAGAGCCATGACGGCGCTGTGAAGGAGAAGAGAAGGAGGAGAAGGTTAGCTTTGAGTTGAGAAAGGGTGAGGAGGTGGTGGAGGGAGGAAAGAAGAGAGGTCGAACTCACGAAGACTGGAATCGAAGATCGGTCTTGAAGTCCTGAGCGATCTCTCGGACGAGTCGTTGGAAGGGGAGCTTTCGGATGAGGAGCTCAGTCGACTTCTGGTATCGTCGAATCTCACGGAGAGCGACAGTTCCGGGTCCTGAAGAGAAGAAGAGAAGAGGAGAGAGGAGGGTCAGCTCTCGAGCTTCAGAGGGAGGAAACGCGCGAGCTCAACACCTTTCAACAGAGAAAGAAGTAATACTCACTGTATCTGTGAGGCTTCTTGACTCCACCGGCGGCAGGCGCGGACTTTCGAGCGGCCTTGGTGGCGAGCTGCTTTCGGGGGGCCTGAGGTTGGGAGAAGAGGAAGGAAAGAAGAGGTCAGCTGAGTGTAGCGGAGGAGGGAGGATGAGAAAGAGAGACGTACCTTTCCTCCGGTAGACTTTCGGGCGGTTTGCTTGGTTCGAGCCATGGTAGTAGAGTTGAAGAAGAGAGGGGAGTTTAGGGGGGAGAATGTAGTTGGAGGAGAGGATGTGAGAGCAGAGCGGGGGAGTTTTACCTTTGAATTCGAGGCGACAAAAAGAAACCAAACCAACAAAAACAGAGCGTGTTCTTCGTACGCGTTTGTGATAGTGATAACCCCTAGTTTCCCTCTATACGTTAGGCGTCGTAGGTAGCAGAGTCCATAGATACAGACGTGAAAATGCTATCTGGCATTGGAATTTACCTGGGAAGGACTTCCTCAGCAGGAATTGGGCTATCCCTCATCTTCATCACCGTTGCCCTTTCTCTTTGCTACCATCCCGAACGCAAAGATACCTCTTAAACTCAAGTACTAATCAGTACTAGAATGAACTCTCCACACCCTTTTGAGTTTAAAAACACGTCAAAAACGCATCAATCCTAGATGGATCTCTGAAAGTACACGTTGCAACTCGTCCCTTTCCTCTTCTCGTCTTTCTGCCTCTGAAGCCTTTTAACCTAGAGTTTCCTGCACCTTATGCTCAGAGACGATCTTATCAGCGGCAGCTCTTCAAAAATCCGTCACGAGAATTTTCAGGAGGGGAGGAAGGCCGTTTTACCTGCACCAAACAACTTGCTTTGCTTCGCCTTCGCCGTTTTCGAAGTCAAAAGTCAACCGCTCGCCGTCCTTCCTTCCTTTCCCCCAACCACATCCACCCACTACTTCTCTTCACCCACCCCCCCCCCACCCCACTACCACCTACACAACTATGTCCGGACGAGGAAAAGGAGGAAAGGGACTCGGAAAGGGAGGAGCCAAGCGACACAGGAAGATCCTTCGAGATAACATCCAGGTCAGTTCTCTCGCCACCACCTCCACCTCTTCTCTCTTCCATCCACCTCTTCTCTTTATCGTAGCATGAGTACTGACTTTCCTTGCTTTCGTTCTTCGCCTTCCTCCAGGGTATCACCAAGCCTGCGATCCGACGATTGGCGCGACGAGGAGGAGTCAAGCGAATCTCTGGACTGATCTACGAGGAGACCCGAGGTGTTCTCAAGCTTTTCCTTGAGAGTGAGTCTTTGCCTTCCTTCCTTCTTTGGTGCTGTTGAGGAGTTGGTGGAGCTTCTGCTGGGACGTCCATCGAAGTTGAGCTCGAAGCTGACCTTCCCTCCTTCCTTCCTCTACCTCTCCCTCTCTTCTGCCAGACGTCATCCGAGACTCTGTCACCTACACTGAGCACTCCAAGAGGAAGACTGTCACCGCCCTTGATGTCGTGTACGTATCATCTCCCCTTCATCTCATCTTCCGTCTCTACAACAACGCGTCAAGCTCGAAGCTGACCTCCTTCTTCCCGTTCTTCTTCCTCTTCTCTCTTTTTCAGTTACGCCCTCAAGCGACAGGGACGAACCCTTTACGGATTCGGAAACTAGATACTCCCTCCCTCATCTTGTTTCTCTTCTCTGTTTCTCTTCCACCACCCTTTCTACCCACACCTCTTTCACCCCTCGCGGGTCTTCGTCTTTGCTCTTCTACCTTTACGTCCCGGCCTCTTACATCTTTTCTTGATGCAAATGTCGAGTCTCATATCACCTCTCTGCTCTCCTGAAAGAAACAAAGAAGATCTTCTCTCTGCCTGGAATCCAACGGGATCGAAACTCCGAGCGTCATCGCCGTCGCCGGTCGTCTCCTCTCCTCCCCTCCCAACTCCCATCGTCCCAAACGCAACCGCCCTCCCTCCCTCTTCCCCCTCCTGTCTGCTCGCCATGAAGGTCCTCTCCCTCTCTGTCTACACGTTCCCGACCCCTACCAGCGCGACGCTCTTCTCGACGGCCTCTGATCTTTCGGACTACTCTTTCCTCACCAAAGGATCGGTTCAGGAAGCGCTCAACTTCCTCGCTTCAACCGTCGCCAGTCGGACAGCGGACGGACAGAGGCAGAGTGTGCAGGAGGGGAGCAACTCTGCTAGTGTGTACAGGAAGGGAAACGTTGCTGGTGAGTCCATGGGAAGCGAGCGCTTTGGGGAGGAGAGGGGAGGGGAGGGAAGGAGAGGAGCGGAGCCACGAGGAAGAAGCGTTCGACGAGGTGTCGAAGGAGAGGGAAGCCAAGCTAGGAGCTCATAGGGAGAGAAGAGTCGAGAGCATGAATAGAAGCTCAGACCTTACGGCTGCCAGCTCGATGGGAAGAAGGAAGGAGGGAGAGACTTGATTGAGCGTCGACAATAGAAAGGGTCCTTCCCCTCGCTGGCGGCCATCCCACCTTCCTTCTCCTTCTCTCTCACCTTCCACGTTGAAGATGCTGCAGTGACACTATACTGACATAGCTCTCTTCGTTCTCAACACCTCTCTTCCACTCGTCCTCGCTCGCTCTTAAACCCCACCTCTCCTTCAACAAATGCTCGCACCTTCGCTCTCCCTGCTCCCCTCTCCTCTCGCTTGACCTCCTCTCTCTCCACCTACCCACCTCCTTCCGCTCCTCCACCACCATGACCTCACCCCACCCACTCCTCCCCCCACTCCCACTCATCGCCTACCCTCTCGTAACGCAGCCGTCCTCATCACCTCAACCGACTACCCCGTCCGAGTCTCCTTCTCCGTGCTCAACAAGGTTCTGGACGAGTACACCTCGGAATCCTGGTCCAAAGCCGTCGGAGACGCCAAGCTGGCCGAGTACGTGAGGAAGTACCAGGATCCCAAGCAGGCGGATACGATCATGAAGGTTCAGCAGGAGTTGGATGAGACGAAGATTGTTCTGGTGAGTCGGGAATCGAGAGAGCTTTGGGTTGGAGCTGGAGCAGGGGAGAAGTGGGAGGAAGCGTTTGTTGTTTGTTGGGTGGAGAGTTTAAGATGGGGAGATGGTATGGTGCGAGGGGAGCAGGTGGTGGGACAGGGCTGAGCGGTGCAGGAGTTGGGAGGAGGAGGGAGAGAGAGCGAGACGGATCAGACCGCTGCTCGTCGTCGTTTCTTTCGAAGAGCTCACACGACCTAGTATCCCTTGGGCAAGGAAGAGCGTCGCTTTGTTGAAGATGCCAAGCTCCCATTGGAGGAAGAGTCGCTCCAGAGGAGAGCTCGCAGCTCGAAGGAGAAGGAGAAGACACTCGCTCGAACCTCCCTCCTCTCCCTCTCCCTCTCCCAATCTCTCCACCCCAGCTGCCCTCGCCTCTCCCAAAGCTCTCCCTCTACCCACCTCCTTCAATGCTCTCGCTAACTCTACGTCCTTCTTTCTTCTCTCCTCAGCACAAAACCATCGAATCCGTCCTCGAGCGAGGAGAGAAGCTCGACAACCTCGTCGAACGGTCCAACGCTCTCAGCGCTCAGTCGAAGATGTTCTACAAGACGGCGAAGAAGGTTGGTCCATTTCTCTTCCCCATTTCTATCCAATCCTCCCTCTCTTCTCTTCACCCTCTCTCCCTTGTCTTCGTCGTCGCTGACCTCCTTCCCTCTCCTCCTCCTCCTCCCTTCCCTCGTCGCCTTCACAGCAAAACTCCTGCTGCGTCGTGGCTTAGAATTCGTCTCTCTCTCTCTCTCTTCCTCTCTCTTCTAGCTCTCTCTATCTTCTTCTTACACTTGGCCTTAGATCCGGGGTCGTCTCTTTTGTATCTCTCTCTCTTTACACGCCCTCCTCTCATCGCGCGCCTCGTCTCTCACCTCGTTTCTTGCAAACCCATCCTACAAACCCTACGTTCACCTTCCACATCATTAACTGCTTCTGCTTTCTCTCTTTTCTCTAGTAATGCCAACTCTTCTTGTTCTACTCGAAACGTTTGCTCCGAGCGAAAGGCAGTCGCGTCGATGCCTTCACTTCCTCGTCCCTCTTCGTTCATCACCCGCTGAGCTCTCTCTCGTTTACCTCCCCAACGGCCACCTCCCTCCTCCCTTCTTCCCTTTTTTTCTCTTTCTTTTCCCCGTACAGGATACATGTTCTCCAGCGTGAGTTTACCCGCCCTCTCACGAGTGTATATAGAGGAAGAGCAGCAGGAGAGCTGATCAGTTGAGTTGGGTGGCGAACAGGCTGTAGCAGCATCCCTAGGGAGGAAGGGAAAGTGAGTTTGCCCTCTCTTCCTCTCTCTCTCTCTCTGGCTCGATACCGAGTATCTACACTAACCTCCTCTGCTTCTTCCTTCATTGACAGATTCGGCTTCCTCTGGTGCGTCGAACGAGAGAGATGATGGAGAGGGAGACGAGCGAGGAACGAACGAGAGGACGAGAGAGAGAGAGAGCTCATCTTTCTCCCTCCTTCCTTCCTTCCATTTCGTTTCTGGTGATTCGGTGGTATACAGGCTAGTAGCAACAGTTGGATCTCACGTACGTCTTCTTCTCCTCTCATCTCAGCCCTGTCCCGAAAATCGAGCGAACGAAGACGACGAACTCGCTCCCTCCCTCTCCTCCTCTCTCTCCTCTCCCTCTTCCCCCCTTCTCCCCATCCATCCATCCTTCCCTCTCTCGCTCGCTTTGCTACTCCAGGAACGTTCCCTCCCCAAATCCGACCTCATCAAAATCAACCTCACCGAAGCCTGCGAGCAAATCGCAGCAGCAGAACCAGGCGGACTCGGAGCCTTCCCTACTCCCTCCCCTTCACCCTCTTCCTCCGATCTTTCTTCCTCCGAGTCTGAAGAGGAGAAGGAGGAAGGGAAGAAGAGGAAGGCTAAGAAGAAGCCTAGGAAGAAGAAGACTGTGAAGAGGAGGAAGAAGAAGGCTGGTGCGAGAGAGGAGGAGGCAGGTGGAGAGAAGGTCGTGATTGGGTTGAGGTTGAGTGCTTCGTTGCTGTTGGGAGTTTGTAGGTAAGTACTTCTCTCTCTCTCTCTCTCTCTCTCTTTCTCTCTCTCTCTCTCTCTCTCTCTCTCTCCTTCTTCTCTTCCTCTCCCTCATCGCGAGAGCTCACTCGTTGGGTTGGTTGGGCAAGAGCAGGGTGTACGATCTTCAAGTCTCCGTCACTTCGGTTCGTCTTCCTCTTCCTCTTCCTTTCGCCTTTCCTCGAGCTGACTTTTGGTCTCATTTTGTAGTCCGACGCGACCCACCTCTTCCTCGCTCTTCGACCTATGCTGAACGACTACGCCAAGGGAGGGAAGGCTGGAGTGGCTGGAGGACCGAGGAGGTTGGACATGCCGGATGATGGTGGATCGAGGTCAGTCGCGTCTCTCTCTCTCTTTTCCTTCTCTTCCTCTTTCGCACTCGAGCTGAATCTAGGTCTGCGGTTGGGTTTGGGTGTGGAGCAGAGCCAACACCAGCAACTTGGACGCACCGGAGGAGAACATGCTTGGGTTTGGATTGGAGTTCGGAATGGCTGATGGGTTTGGAGGGGAGGTGAGTTTCCGTTTTTTGGGGGGTCGCGTCGAACGAAGAGACGAAGAAGCTGAGAGAGCTGACGCTCGTGGAACGCTTTGGATTGGAGTAGGAATGGGACAACCTTAACTTTGGAGAACCTGTTTCATCGGTTGGGAAGGGAACGAGTCTGAGTCAGAGTACGAGGACAGGAGAGGAGGAGGAGGAGGGAGACGAAGGTTCGTCGCGTCGCTTCCACATCGAGTTTCCTCTTTCTCTCGTCTTTCGAACCAAAGCTGACTTTTCTCTTCTTGCCCTTCCATCTCTTCCAGAAGATCTTCCTCGAGCCCGAGCAAGAGCGAGTGGGAAAGCTTCCACTATTGGATCTCCTTCACGAATGTTCGTACAATTCGTCCCGTCGCCCACTCTTCCTCTCCGTCTTCCTTCCCTTTCCCTGACCCTTCCTCCTCCCCTTCTCGTGCTTTTTCCGCTTCGCTTAACAGTAATCTCCACGAACCTCACCTCTACACCGGATCCGATCGAGCATCCCAAGGCGCCGATTACGGAGTCGAGTTCGAGCCAGGCGTCGACCTCGGATTGGGCTTGCTCGGAGACGACGAGATGGCGATGGATGAGGATGGAGCTGCTTGGGGAGGGAGGGGAGCTGCGGGGAGTAGTTCGGCTGGGGGGTTGGGGTTGGAGATGTGAGTTCACGACGCGACACGAGTGCGAGACGAGCGAGGGGAGCGAGGAGTCGAAACTGACGCAGATTTTTTTTTCCTTTGTGCGTTCGGTTGGATCTTACAGGGAAGATGGATATCAGTATCCCGACGACGGAGCTGGGTTCGACTTTGGAGCCGACGACGGAGGTCAACCGATGGAGGGGATTGATGAGTCGATGAAGCCGATTGCCAACTTGGAGGGCACGGAATCTTCTCTTGTCGTGAGTTCTTCTTTTTCTTCGTTTCTTCCTCTTCCTTCCCCTTTCTACTGTCTTCCTTTCAGTTCTCTTCCACTCTTTCTATCCTCGAGTAGAAGAGAAGGACTCTGCTCTCGGACGCGTCTCGAACTGAACTGACCTCGGGTCGTTTTCGTTTTTTTGTTCGACAGGACGACGAATCCTCCCTCGCTTCCATCCTCAAAGGTCCCTCCACCGACGAAAGACCTAAGAAGAAGAAGACCGTCAAGCTCGCTAAGATGGATGCGGAGTTGACGTTCTCGGATGTGGGTGAGTGCGACTTCCGCCCTCCTTTCCTCCTTCTCTCCTCCTCCGCTCTCTCTCTCGCGCGACCTTCAATACGAGAGCTGATACCTCTATGTTTTTATTTCGTGGCTTGGAAGCGCAGTCATCAAGGGATGGAGGAAAGACTACGTCAAGAACATGATCGAGCAAGGGAACGCCGCGAAGGAGAAGACCAAGGAGAAGAACGCGAAGGAGTCGGCGATGGGCTTATTGATGGGGATTCCGGTTGGTGGTGGTGAGTTTGATGGAGGCTTCACCTCTTCTAGCTTCGATCTGGTGTTCGAAGCTTGACTGATCTGATCTTCTTTCCTTTCGCGTCGCGTCGCTTCGATCAGTTCAAGCTCCCGAGCTCGTTAATCTGTAAGCCTTCTTCTTCCTACGCTGGAGCGAGGTAGAGAGAGATAGAGAGCTGACTCACGTTTTCCTATCGCTTTTCTCAGCATCCTCGGTCAGCAAAACCAGAAGAAGTTGTTCGTCAAAAGTGAGTTGAATCCTCCCTCCTTCCATCTCGTCCCTTCCTCGCTGACTGACTTTGCCCTTCCTTCCTTCGCCTCGTCCCAGCTTCCAAACCCCGAATCAAGCGAAAGAAAAAACGTGTCTCAGCCACTGGAGAAGGATCCGAAATCGAAGAAGAAGAGGAAGGAGAAGATCAACAACAAAAACAACAGGAAGAACAACCTTTCGCCTACCCCATGGACGACAACGACAACTTCGACATGGGAGACGTTCAGCCTATGGAGGGAGATGATCACATGGAGAGATACGTGGATTATTCGATTCGTGAGTTTGAATCTTTTCTTTCCGTTTACGTGAAGAGCGAGAGCGAAGATCTGACGTCTTCTCTCGCTTTGATTTTTTTTTCTTGGCTTGGACTCGTAGCGGTGAAGGGTGACGATACTCGACGATCGGAGGAGGATGAATCGGAGGTTGGGAGGAGAGCTGGGAGTAGTAGGAAGAGTTCGTCGGCTCCGGTGAGTCTTTCCCCTTTCTCGGTTCCAGCGTTTCGAGGAACGAAGCTGACCAGTTCTCGCTCGCTCGGTAGTGGGACTCGGTTCAACGAAGAGGAAGGGAGTCGTCGGTCGGACTCCTCGGAGGTGAGTATGACTTCCCTTTCCCTCCCCACGAGAAGAAAAAACTCTTGAACGTCTCGCTGACTTGACTTCTCTCTCTTTCGTTTCATTTCTCGATCAGAGGGTGGCTTCGGACCTGGTTCCTCCTCCTACGGACGACCTAGTACGACCGGAAGACCTTCTCTTGCTGCTGCTGAGTGAGTCCGTCTCTCGGAATATCTCCTCCTGTCTCTTCTCGTCGTCGTTCTCGCTGACTCTCATCGCGTCCCTTGCCTCACAGCGTCTTCGCCGCTCGACGACATCAACGATCAGGATCGCACGTCTCTTCTCATCGTTCTGGAAGTGTAGATCGATTCGGAAGACCTTCTAGAGTCGGAACGGAGGACGGGTTGGAGGCTGGTGAGTCCTCTCGGGTTCTTCCTTCGAGACGAGATAAGCGAGAGAGAGAGAGAGAGAGAGCTGACCAGTTTGGGGTTTGGGTTCGGTCGCAGCTTATCCCGAGGCGGAGATGCTTCAGGACGAAGGGTTCCTTCAGGAGGGAGACGAGGTTGTGGAGACTTTTTCGGTGAGTTTTGAGGCGAGGGGAGTCGCGTCGAGACGAAGATCGCGCCAGAGTTGACTTCATTCCGATTCGTCGTTTTTTTTTCCCTTTCGAAGCTCGAGGTCAGTACTGGCCTCTTTCTTCGTTTCTACTTCAGCAACAAATCCCTGATGCTCTTTCTTTCCGGCTCCCAATCGAACAGAGACAAAGCTACACGTCCGTCCCGTTCTCCTCCTCTTCCCTTCCTCTCTCCCTCGCTGACCGTTCCTTCTTTTTCTCTTCCTCCAGCTTCCTCGAATATCTTAAGAAGATGGTCCTCGACCTTCCCAAACCCTCTCCTGCTCTGAACGAAGAAGGAGAGGACGAAGCCGAACCCTTGCTCTCGATCGATTTCTCCGTGCTCGTTCCTGTCGAGAGGTGAGTTTCGTCTCCTTTCCTTCTTGAATCAATCTTCGTTCTTCTCATTCCTGAATGTTCTTCCCTGCGTTCCATATAGCTGCACTCCCTCCGCTGCTGCCAAGGGATTCTACCAATGCTTGGGTGAGCTCGAATTCACTTCGACTTCGACCTTCGACGACGCGTCTCGACCTCAACTGACTTCGCTCTCCTTCCGACTCGAACGACGACCAGTTCTCTGCACGAAGGACATCATCGGATTGTCGCAGAAGGAGGACTTTGGCGAGATCAGGGTCAGGTTGAAGTGAGGAAAAAGAGACGCGTTGCCTTGCTTTGTTTCGGTTCACTTTCGTTCGAGTTTCGTTTGCATTTATCTACTTCGATTTCAGTTTGCTCCTTTTCTCATAGTTCGATTTGCCTGCACGATGATATCTCTTTCTCTTTGGAGACAGGCAGCGAAGGAACGGAAGAAAAGGCGGCGGCGAAGAGGGAAAGATAGCGAGGTCGAATCTGTTGAAAATAGTATCGTTGGATCATTGTCGAGGCTTCGTAGATCTTTCTAGTGTTTTCTCTAAGGATCCATAGCTTGCTTAGTCAAGCGCGTTGCGTCAGCAACGTCATAGTTTAGCCCTGTTTCTAGAACATTCTCTGAATTCCTTACAGTATATAAGCTAGGTAGCTAGGTAGGAGTTCTCTTATAACAACCACTTTCACCTCGAGTCGTTCCGCCTCTGAGCTTGTAGCACCAAGTCCCATCTCGAATCTCAACAGAATTGAAGTCGACGCGTCGACTCATCTGTTTGCTCTCCCCTTCTCCTCCTCGGATCTCTTTGATCTTTAATCTACGAAGAACTTCTGAATATTTCTGGCAAGTAGCTCAGCCTCTTGCTACTGCGCCAAGGGAAATAAGGGCATCTCGGGAAGCAAACTCGACGGCGAGCACGAATGGAACGAAAAACCCAAAGCTTGAACGCGTTCGAACGCGTTCAACGCCACCGAAAAGAAAGAATAATCAAACTGTAAATCTTCCCTCGCGAGATTCCGTTCTTTTGAAGACGAATTCAAACATCTCCTTTCTTTCGACTTTCGACCTCCTCCCCAACCACAACAGGATCGTCGAACGAGCCCACCTCAACTTCGTCCGCCAAATCCTCTCCCTCTCCCAATACTCTATCATCTCCCCCGTCTACCTCCTCACCGACATGCTCCCACTCCGTTCCCGATTCCTACAACTCTCCATCAAGTACCTACATCATCTCGCCTCCTCCCCATCAACAACGTTCGTCCACCAAGCTCTTCGCGACTCGAGGAAGCTCGCTTCAGGATGGTTCGCAGAGGTGGAGAAGGAAGCGTCGAGGATGGGAATTGTACTACCAGGAAGTATGAAGGGACTGGCGAAGGAGGGATGGATGGAGGAAGCTCAGAGTCAGGTGGACGAGTGGGAGCAGGAGCAGATCAGAACGGCGGTAACGACGAAGACGCGTCTTCCCCTCCTCACCCCCGCCAACTTCCCGCCCAACACCTCTTCTACATCACCAACCTCACCCACCAGACCACCATCCTCCGCTTCCTCTGCGGCCAGCACGATCTCAGGGCCGTCTACTACCAACAGCGGACGAAACGACGAGCAAGGAGGGAGAGGTCGGAGAGGGTGTGTAGGCACGGTTGTAACGCGGTGGAGGATGAACGGCATTTGATGAGGTGTACGAAGGCTGGAGTGGTTGAGGCTAGGAAGTTGATGATGGGGGAAGCGAGGAAGGCTGGTTGGGTTGAGGGGAGTAGGGAGGAGCAAGAGGAGGACGGGAACAGAGGGGAGGAGGAGATCAGGGCGGACGAGGATACGTTTCTTCTTTCTTCTCTCATCCGTCACCCTAAATGTTTTAGAATAGTCTCTCAGTCTCTCGCTTCATTCACGTCTCTCTTTCTTTCTTCCCTCTCTCTTCTGTAAAGATCCCTAGACTCTAGCTCTCCTCCCTTTTACCTTTTTCTCTCCTCTCCCTCTCTCCCCCCATCTCTCTACAACAACAATAACAACAAACAAACAAACAATATCTCTCTCCACACAAACAACGGACGCTCTTGCTTTTTTGTTCTATCGCCTCGATTTCTCTTTTTTTTAGGTCTCCCCGGACTCCCTCCCACCCCCTTTGATCTTTTCGCTTTTTCGGAATCTCTACCATGAACCATCACCATCAACACCCACCCGCCTTTCGTGTCCAACTTCAATCCACAGATCATGCGATCTTCCCTTCTCCTCCTCCTTTCCAGCCTCTTCCTCGCTCTCTTCTTCATCCAGGGAACATCAGCTACCGAGCCTGCGAAGGTACACAGAGCGTACACTCCTCAAGGGTCGGAGATGGATAGGGACTTCTTGACCATCATCCGAGAGAGGCAAACGAACGCGAAGGAGATCATGAAGAGGAGGACAGGACCTCGGTGAGAGACTTCTGGTTCTTTACGGACGCCAACGATTACGGGATGATAGCAAGCTGACTAATTTTTCCATGTGTACTGATGAGCCAGGCGTTCTTAGTCGCGGGAGGATGGAGGGAGGAGGGATCGGAGCAGGGAGGGAGGGAGGCTTGTTGTTTTGAAGGTCTTTCACGCAGCGCGAGGGAAGGGTTCCGTTGTACGTTCTTCGATTTTGACTTTTTGGTTTGTTTAAATATCCACCTACGAGTTCTTCTCCAGCAGAGGAAATTCTAGGGGAAGGGAAGAGCAGGCAGCTCCGCAAATCGCATCGACGCCTCTTTCCTCCGCTCTCCCTTGCCTCCGCTGAGACACGGCGAGAACGCTCCAAAGAAAAAGAGCGTGCATTTCCAGAACCCGTCGACGGGTTCAAACATCTTGAAACAGATCTCACACAACAGGTAGTAGTGGCGGGAAGATGGTTTCGTTTCGCTTCTTCCCTTCCCTCCCGAGTCCCATCACCTTCAACCGTCAACCATCACCACGACCATGCGAGCTTTCCTCCTCCTTTCCTCCTTTCTCTTCACCATCCTCCTCTTCGTCGGAGGTACCAACGCTGCTCCGGGAGCTCGAGTCAAGAGGGCCCATACTCCCAAAGGCTCTGAGCTCGATACTCGAACGCTCAAGCTTTTTCGCGATCGACAGACAACGGCGAAGGAGGTGTTGATCCGGGCGAGGAACGGTCCTCGACCTAAAGCTCGGTGAGTAGTTTCGCTTGAGATGTAGTAAGACGAGATATGGTAGCTGATAGAAAAGCTGATGCTACTCGGTTGGATGGATCAGATCGTCCTAGGGGAGAGAAAGATGGAGATCGCGCGGGCGAGTTGATCTGTGGAGCAGAAGGAGCAGCTGGAGCTTTCGGATGGACGGGGAGGAGGTCGAGGGAGATTCATAATATACGACTAGAAGGGCTGGGCTATGAAAAAATGGAAGAGAGAAGAGAGGAGAATTTTAGCGATCTCGTCGACGATGAGTGAAAGCGAGACGAAGAGAGAGAGGAGGAATTGAAGCTCACCTCCCGCCGATAGTCTCAGATCCAGCGAGCGTTCGAGGTGGATTAGAGCTTCGTCGATGGAGTAGGAGGTTGGTATTTGGAGAGGAGAGGAGAGGAGTGTGGCGACGCGAGGGAAGCATTCGACTTGAGAAGAGGAGATGGAGGGAGGAGAGGAGAGGAACGACGCGTCAGTTTGAGTTTCATCTCTCGCCAGGGAAGGAGAAAAAAACTCACGAGGACCTAGGACAAAGTCGACGACGAGAGGAAGTGATCCAGAGTGAAAGCAGGGACGAAGTCGGGTTGCTGATGGAAGAGAGGTAGGGAATTGGAGAGGAGGTCCATCCAGTCGACCGCGTCCAGGTTGCGATCCCTCGGACAGAAGTGGACGAACCTTTCCAAGATGTCCGAGGGTCCAAAAACGGGCGAGGTTCCGAAAAGACCGTCTCTCGAGATCATCAGCGTCCCTTGGAAGTAACCGTCAGTCGCAACGATGCCTGCGATCTCATCCAGCTGCTGCAGACCCTCTGGAGATACGAAATCTACATCAACTGTCAGAGATCTGTGAGAGAGAGAGAGCGCGCTGAGGTCAGGGCGGAATCCCAGGTCGAAAAGAGAGAGGAAGAACGAGAGGACAGACGCACCTCGAGACAGCTGCTGCCTATCGACATCAACGAGGTCTCGATCCCATGGCGGGTGCTGCAGTAGAGATCTCCAAACTGTTGGGGCAGATCTGAAGAATCCTCAGAGAGCGAGAGGAAACAAGAAGGAAGCGCTGTCAGTGGGTTGAGCTCCATCGACCTTCCTTTCCTCCCTCACCCCTTCTCCCTCCCCTCGTCTGGCCGTGCATCCAGAGACCTCCCCGAGAATTACACTCACCTCTCTGAACGTCCCGCAAGTCGAGTAGACCGAGGCTAGATCGTTTCGATAGACTTGCTTGATGATCTTCGTGAGAAGCTTGACAGGGAGGGGAGGAGGATGAAGCTGGAGAATCGTCGACGTCGCCGAAGGGGACCCAGGGACGGCTTGAGAGAGATGGGAGATCGAGTGTCGGTTCCTGGAGCGGATGGTAGAGGGAGTAGCGGATGGAAGAGGTTTGAAGAACGAAGTGATGGGCTGCATCGTGGTTTGGGGGGAGGAGGGCAGAGGGGAAGGGCGGACCTTTCTCGGCTTCCAGAAGCTCTTTCCCTTTCGTCGTCAACGTCCATCATCCTCCGACCTTCCAGTTCTCAGATGCAGGATTTGATCTCAGAAGACTCTATCTCTTTGCAGAATAGAGAAAAATCGGTCAATGAGCCTCCCTACGCTTTCAAGCAGCCCTCTCAGATGTCGACGAGCTCAAGCTCACCTTCCTTCCTTCCTCTCCGCCAGCTCCCTCCCCTCCCCATCGAGCTCAAGCGCTATATCCTCGCATTTGTACATAAGAGGATGCTCTCGCACGAGCTTTGACTTTCTGTAAACCTCTTCGGCGTTCCTCTATCGCGGTACCCAGCTCGTCGGGTTGGGGCCGGCGAGTTTGCTGCTCGAGGGTACGTCGTCCTCTTCTTCTCCCTCCCCGTGTACCTGTCCCATGCGACTGAAAGACGTGCAGTTGTCAGAGAGAGAGAGATAGACAGAGTCTGAAGCTCTTGATTTACCTTTTCCTCTGTCCTGCAGGGCAAATCCTCGTCGTTCTCGAAGCCGCCTTCGTCTCTCTCGCATCAAGACCTTCAGCCTTCTCGCCGTCTTCTCAACCTTCATCTATCCCACCTTTAATCCCACGCATCATGGGAGCCACTCCAGACGTTGCTTTCCTCTCCATGAAGCTCGAGAAAAATATCCTTCCCTCGGTTTCACCACCGCCATCTCCCCTCTCCTCCTCCCTCTCTTCAAACCCTACCACTTTCGCCTTGATCGTCCTCGAACTGGGTCGGCGTACTTCTCTTCGACTATCAACCCTGGGTCTCTCGGATTGGACTCGTCCTCGTCGCCTTACGCTCGTCGCGGACGCAGCACTTCACTGGGAAAAGGCCATCGCGGACACGACCTTCTTTCGCTCCTCAAGCTGGAAGCTCACGTACGAGCTTCCTGATTTCTCTTAGACTCTGACGACGGCGCAGCTCTGGATCATGGCGAGGACGCTGGCGTACCCCCTTATCCATGCTTCTTCAATGCAGCCTTCGTTGAGTAGCTCAAGCACGAAGAAACACGCGTCCAAACTTCTCGATTCCTCCCTTTCGATTCTCTTTTCAACTTCGAGGCTTTCGTTATCTCTCTTCCCTTTAGGTCTCTGACCTAGCTCTACCTCCCCTCCCAGAAGATATGTGTTCCCTCGCCATCTCGGTCCTGTAGGTCGCTCGGCTGTGTCAAAAAGAAACAGAAGGTTTCGAGCTGTCGTGAGTCACCTTCTCGCTCTCTGAGCTTTCTTTCTTCCCTTTGAGTGGGATCCGAAGGTTGCCGCGACCGACATGTAAACATTGTTGCTCACCGACCCTTGGGTGTTTACGGATTTTTCGCTCTATACCGGCTTCTTTGAGGTCCGGGATCGAAACCCAAACGCGTTCGGTCCATCTCTTCTGGGCATCCTTTGTTTCCCCAACCACCATCCCACAACCCATCCATTCTACAGTGAGTAACTCGTCCCTAGAAGCTGCAGTTTCAGGTCGAGGGCACCTCCGTCGGCGAGCGAAATCGCGAGGACGTCTTGAGGTCGACTTCTCTTCTTCTCGTCCCTTTCCCTTCCTTCCGTCCGAGCTTGCACCGCTTTTCGTCTCCCCCTTCTGCATGGACGGTCGCTGATGCTCTCTTCTCTATCACTCGTCCTTTTTCCGCAGATGACCGACGAAGCCAACCCAGCTCTCTCCTCTCACTCGACCAGAGACGACACCTCCGCTTCTCTCCTTCGAGCTCAACCAAGCCCTTCCGGGGGATCCGATCGACCCGTTCTAGGATCTGACGCCTCCTCCCTCAGTAATCCTGGGATTGCTAAGATTCATTCCGCCAACGCTTCGTGGGGAAACAATGGTGTTTGGGCTCTTCTCGTTCTGCAGCTGTACGCTCTCAATCTCCATCGTTTCGAGCTCACGAGCCTCTTCCTTGAACTCGCTGTGACCGACCTGACTCTCTCCTCGCTCCTCTTCTCTCTCTCGAATACTATTCACAGACTCGGGTCGCTCATCTTCATCAGTTCCCTCGAGTCTTTGACGGTTCGCCCCTCCCTCCGTCGTTGCAAGTCGACCTTCGAGTGATTGACCTGTTCTTCTTTCGCAGACTCCTCAATTCGCCTTCACTGCCATGCTCTCCATCGGAGACAGATTTCGAGACATGACTATTCCTACCTCTGTTTACATCACCTCGTACGCTCCCTCTTTTTTTTCATTTTTCTTCTTTCCCGCTCGACACTGACTCGCCGTTCTCTCCCTCTCAAAAAAGTTCGGTTCTGGCCGCCATCTTACCTGTGCGTACTGCCGACACTATATATCGTTCGAAGATATGAGTCGCTCAAACTGATCTCTTTCGGCTCTAACAGATCTACTACGCGAAGCTTTCTGACCGCGTCGGACGAGCGGAAGGTTTGGGAGTCGCATTTCTTCTCTATATCCTCGGACTGATCTTGATGGGAGGGGCCAGCCATGGGACGCAGATATCGGCTGGATTCGTCTTGTGAGTAAAGCTTCTAGAAAAACCGTTCCGAATAGAAGGAGGATCCTGATTCTTTCTCAGCCGCTACCTTGGCTACGGTGGAATCGCAGTTCTCCCTTTTATCCTCGTAAATCTTTCGTTTCGGTCATTTTGTCGAGGATATGCTCAGAGATCCACATCATCTTTTAACAGCTCGCCGATATCACCACGCTCAGGTTCCGAGGACTGGCATTGAGGTAAGCTTGAGCTGAGTTTCGACGCGTCCCTCCTTTGGCTCCTTCTTCTCGCTGATCTAGTCGTCTCCTTTCCTACCCCTCCAGCCTCACCCCCTTCCTATCCTTCATCGACACCTTCATATATTTGCCCATGGTAAACGGACTCCTCGCAAACCCACGATCCTCCTGGAGAATGGGATTCTTCGTCTTCGTGAGCTCAGTGCACTTTTCCTCACTCCTCTCCGTCGATTCCTTCTCTGATTTTTTCGGTCTTTTTTCGGGCTCCTTTAGGTCATCATCCTTCCCTTCCTCGTTCTTCCCATCGTCACCATCATCGCTACCGCTCAACGTCAAGGACCGAAGGGAAAGCTCGCGTCCCCTTCTGCGAGATTCGCTGGCAGATTCTCTGAGCTCGATGTAAGCATACCTACCCACGTCTCGTAACATCAGAGAAGATACCAAATCTAACGCCTCCAGTTTCATCGTTCTTCCTTCTTCATCAGCTCGTCGGCTTGTTGATCCTCACGGCGTCCGTCACGTTCATCATCGTCGCGACCTACCTCGGAAGCACGTCTTATAATCAATATGCAAACATCTCTTGGAGATCTCCCGAAGTCGTGAGCTTTTCTCGCATTTTTCCGAAGGGGTCTGCCTGCGTTCGACGATCTCACCGCGTTCCCTCTTTCTCCAGATCGTCTTGCTCGTCCTTGGGATCCTTCTCTTCCCCGTCTTTGTTCTCTACGAGCTCAGATGGAAGAAGTCTCCAGTCGCGTACTGTCGGATCTTCCACAGCAAGATCATTCTCGCCATCCTCGCCGTCGTCTTCTTCCAGCAACTCGCGGTTTCGACTTCGATCGATCATCAGTTCATGACTTTTTGTACGTCGTAACCATTCGTAACATATACGATCACGACTTCTTCGGCTAATTTTTGCATTCTACCTCTTCTTTCAGTCGTGGCTCGACCTGTTGAAGAATTCTATTCAACCCTGAACGCTTCGTATCTTAGAGACGCGATGAAGATGACGAGATGTGAGTTTTTTATAAGCTTCGGACGTTTACTCTCTTTCGACTACAACCTAATTCTTCCTATCATATCTATAGATGGAGCGGCCGTTGCTGCTGGAGTCGTGATGGCTCTGACCAGGAAATCGAGCAAGGTTCGTCCTTCGTCTCTCGACGTGGCTTTCTTCTCCTTTCCGCTGCTCTCCTCCGATCTCGTTGAGCTTTTTTTAACCGCTCGTTTTCTCTCTCTTCTCATGAAGTGGCTCCTCGTCGCGGCTCTCGTTGTTCAACTTGTCGGAGTCGCGATTACGATCAGAACAGGTTCGTCACGTCGCGTCTCATTCCGCTTCTCCTCCACCGTCTCTTTCGTCGACGTTGACCTTGCCTTCCTTCTTTCGCAGGTGGCGCTTCTGGTATAGCCGAAGTAAGCTTTTCTTTTCCCTTCCATCTCCTTCCATTCCTCACTCTCTCAAGCCACTGAACTGATTATCCTCTCCCTGCTCAGTTCGTCGTCCTTCAAGTCATTCAAGGGATCGGCGCCGGACTCTCCTACCTCGTTATTCTCGTCTCAGCTCAAGCTTCGGTGATTCACGCCGACGTAGCCTCCGTCACCGCTTTCGTTCTTCTCTCTGGAGCCCTGGGAACTTGGTTCGGGTCAGCCCTAGGTTCGTCTCGTTTTCTCTCCCTCATCTTCCTCCTTCCTGACTCACAGGACTGACCTTGTGTCGTTTTTCTTGGCCTTTACAGGTAGCGGAGTATGGTACCAAGATTGTCTCAAGATCCTCAGCTCTCAGTTCCCCAACGTGAGCAGGGACGATCTTGTAGACGAGATCCGGTGAGCTCGTCTCCCCTCTCCCTCTTCTCCTTTTTCTTCTCTTCCTTACTCCCCACATCCTTCCCCACAGATCTTGGTCCTTCGGAAACCGATACCCCGGCAACGATTCTCTCAGTAACGCTCTCCTTGTCTCTTTCGAGACCGTATCCAAGAGACTCTGCATCATCTCGACCTGTCTTTGTTCGTTCTTCTTCCTCTCTCTTCCCCCCCCCTTCCCCCTTCGCTCCTCTCCTTCCCGATCTACCTGCCATTCCTCCTCCTCTCCCTCTCCTCCCCTCAATTATATCCTCTCCTCTCCCCTCCGTCTCTTCTCCCTCCTCTCGTCCCCTCTCCCTCTTCCATCTCGCTGACCTGCCTCTCCCCCCGGCCGCTTTCCCTCTTTCTGCACCCTTAGTGCTAATCCCCATCGCCCTGGCCTTCTTCTTCGTTCAAACCATAGAGCTCGGTAACACCCAGAACGCGGTGGATCACCAACTCCTCGATGGAAAGACGGTCGAGGAACGAGAGGAGCAGGTTTAGTTTTCTTCAAGGCTTCCTCTTCTTGTTTCCTTTCTGGTTCTGGATTTCGCGTACGTAGGAGGTAGAATAGCTATCTGGATGTCCTCACGGACTGCTTCTATAATTTAACGAACTGTTTTTACGACTCCAGGGAGCGTGGACGAGAGCGAAACATCGCGTCGTCTCCTTTTCTTCCTCCGCCTTTCGTTCTCTTTCAGGTTCAAAGCTGGCACATAGACGTGTATCGTTCGGCATCGAATTAAACTGGACATGTAAGAAGCATAAAGTAGAGAAGAAAGAAGAGAAGAGAAAACAGCAAGGCAGGCAGGGGCGTCGAGAGAAAACAAATCGAGTTGAGAGTCGAGGTAACAGGGAAAAAGCTATCGTCGTCCGCTCTCGTCCTTAGAGTCGTAGCTGGTGTCGATTGCTCCAAGGAGAAGCTGCCGAAGTGAACCGAAACCAGAGGAGGTCAGCTACTGGACTCGTCGCGACCCGATTCAAGGGCAGGGAAGTTGAACGCACCTTCGTCAACCAAAGCTCAGGGGAGAGATCGATTCCGGTCGTTCGCTTCATCTCTTCGGATTCGTTCTCGTAGTTGGAGCAGCTGAACGAAGCAAAGAGAACGAAAGTCAGACGACGAGCGGCGCTGAAGAGTGAGAGGAGACGAGAGAGAGAGGAACTCACACGTCGACGACTGAGCAAGCGCGGAGTAGAGGAAATGTGGGACGAGTCAGATCGATTGGAAGGAAGAGGAGTAAGAGAGGAAGGAGAGGAAACTCACGGTTCCCAACTTGAGGCGAAGTGTCGAGCGTTCCGAGGAAAGCCTTAGCCTTCTGATCGTTTCCTACCTGAGCGAACATGAAAGATACAGCATCTGAACCGTATCGGGAGTTCCTCAACTCGTTGGAGGCGGAGGTGACGACCTTGAAGATGTGGTCTGACGCCTCTCCTGCGGGTGTTCCGTCGGTGATCTGAAGAGAGGGAGTAGTCAGCACTGTAGACTCGAGAGTAGGGATGGAATTCGACTTCTCGAGTTGGGTCGGAGACGTACAGAAACGATGAGCACCGGCTTCCTGAGCGATCCGTTCCTCGCAGGACCCAGGACAGCAGGCTGAAGGATCTTCTGATCCAGACTCGTTCCCAACTGAGACCGCAACGAAAAATGAAACGAGTCAGCAAACAGGCGCGTCTCTTCTTTTCTCCTTCTCTCCTCTCCGTTCAACCTTCTTCGAGTTCGAACTCACAGGAGTCAATCCCGAGAACTGAACCTGCCCCAGCAACTGAGTAACGGCTTGCTCGTTGGTGATGTTGTTTCCCTCGACTCTCGAGTTGAGGAATCGAACGCTGATCCCATCAGCGTCGAAAAGGGATGCGGCGAAGGCGACCTTTTGCAAGATGAGACGGAGCTCGACGATTCGATCTCCCTGTGGATAGGTGGTTGGGATGGGTAGGGAACGGAGGGAGGAAAGAAGGGAGGGAAGGGAAAGATATGGGCGGGAAGGGAAAGATATCAGCACCTTGTTCGCGTCGAAGTCGAAGGAAAACGAAGGCCGACTCACATTCTCTTCGAAAGCCATCGATCCCGAATCGTCGACCAAGATCCACATGTCGAAGAGGGAGAGCTTAGCAAGGTCGTAAGCGATCTCTTTGGGGATTCGCCAATCGGCGGAGATCTGAAGAAAGGAAGGAAGAGAGCTCAGCGACGCGTTCGAAAAGTCAGTGAGTCGAAGAGAGGTGAGAGAAACGAAACGAACCTTCTCGATAGCTCCGGACTGAACGACACGTTGGGCTAGTTGGTCGACACTTCCGGGAGGGTACTGGGAACGAAAGGAACGCGCAAAAACACGAGCGTCAGAAAATCGAAAACAAAAAACGCGCTCATCTCTTTCCCTCTCGCCTCCTTCCTTCCGTCTCCTTTTTCTCAACAAACCAAGAGAAACCCATCAACTCACGAAGCTCTGGATTCCTTGATTCTGAACAGCCTGACCCAGGATCTGAGCGATAACTTGAGGATTGGTGGTTCCTCCTCCTCCTCCCTGCTGCTGACCGTAAGCTCCTCCTCCTTGTTGTTGTTGTTGTTGGCCGTAAGGAGGCTGCTGCTGACCATAGGACTGCTGACCTCCCTGTTGCTGTTGACCGTAAGGAGGCTGCTGTTGCCCTTGACCGTACTGCTGAGAAGGAGGAGCACTGAAGGAGGAAAGAGAAGGAGACGCGTGAGAGGGAAGTCGGAAGGAGAGGAGGAGAGAGGGAAGAAGACGAACCCGTAAGGAGATGGCTGCTGTCCTCCTTGGCCGTACTGACCTCCTCCAGGAGCTCCACCGGGAGGAGCAGAGTATTGGTTTCCGCTGGGAAAAAATAATGGAAGACGAAAGTGAGCTCGAAATCGAAACACGCGAGCTCAACTCGAAAGTGAAAGGGAGGATTAAGCTCACGAAGGTCGTCCTCCAGGAACAGCAGGAGCTCCGTAGGAAGAAGCTCCACCTTGAGCACCGTACTGGCCTTGAGGAGGAGGAGGAGGAGGGCCGTAGCTTCGAAGAAGGAAGGAAGGCAAGGAGAAAGGGAGGAGATGATCAGCCAACGTGCTCGCTCGACTGGCACTTTCTTCAAAGAACGAGATGGTTGGAGCTCACCTCTGCTGTCCTCCCTGAGGAGCACCGTAGCTATACGACCAGGAACGAGCTTGAACTCAGCGCTCGATTGATGCCACGGAAGAAAGAGCGAAGACTCACGACTGCTGCTGATGTTGACCTTGTTGAGGAGCTGATCCACCGTAGTAGGACGAAGCGGCACCTCCCTGCTGGGAAGGAGCTCCGTACTGACCCTGAGGAGGTTGCTGACCGTACTGCTGAGGAGGAGGAGCTCCGTAGGAGGGTTGTTGACTGAGGGAAAGGAGTAGGAGGGGAAGAAAGAGGAGGAAGACGTCAGCTTCGCCTTTGAGCTCGCGATTCTTGCAGCACGCTTGAGGTCGACGAGGAGGCTCACCCGTACTGTCCCTGAGGAGCTCCGTAAGCGGGTTGTTGTTGCCCTTGAGGCTTTCCTCCAGCACCTGGAGAAGAAAGAAGAAAGGGTGGGAGGGAAGGGAGGGAGAGGTGATGAGCTGTGTCCTCCGAGCTCAACGATTCAGCATGGAAGTAGAGATGAAGAGGAACTCACTGGCGGCGGCGGCGGCGGCGATCTAAAAAGATCCATACGCGCAAAGAAGCAGAGCGAGAGTCAGCGAGAGCTCTGGCAAACTGTGGGAAGAACAAGGGAGGAGGAGATGGGGAGGGAGGAGGCATTGGCATGAAACGGATCCGAGAGCTCACTTTGGCGGCAAAAGACTGAGAGAGGGAAGATAGGAGTCAGTATAGAAGCTTGTGGGATAGAAGAGAGATGAATTCGAGCTCACCATGTTGTTTAGAGAAGATGGAGGTTAAGGGAAAGGGAAGCGGAGGGAGGGAGGAGCTGTTGAAGTGAGAGGCAGTGCTTCCCTGTTTTAGGACGTAGTTTTGAGACATTTTCTTTTCTTGAAATCTACCTAATTCAACAGGCAGAATGTATAGATGGTTCTCGTATGGGCCTTTTGCTTTGGGAATATCTGCTCCCCCCAGGAGAGAGAATCAGGAAGGAAAGACTGCGAACGAAGAGACATACAGGAGAAACGAGCTCACCTCGCTCGCTTCCCTTTCTTTCCTCCAGCCCTCACTCACCCTCCCTCCTCCCAGGAAGTTTCAACTTTTCTAGCCATGACCCAGGCTCCTCTTCCTCCCCGCCGACCCGTTCCTCCCACTCCCTCCGCTCCCGTCAAAACGCTCTACCAGGAATCCATCGAGCTTCAAGAGATGTCGAGCTCCTCCTCTTCCGCCTTCCCTCCCGAAACGTCCATCTCGGAAGACGCCATCTCCCTCTGGGCCTACACGACAGCAGCAGGACTCGTATTACTAAGCTTACCGTTGCTCTTCTTCCCGAGGCTGGTCTTCTTCCTCCTCGGAAGCTTGGAGCTGGACGGAGAGGGCAGTGGGAAGAGGAGGGAGGTGATGGGGGATGGGTTGACCGGCTTGGAGGCTTTTTTGTGTCAGCAGTTGGGGATCTTGTGAGTGAATCGTCATCTTGTCAAGTAGAGGAAGCTCGGAGTACGATGTAGGGAGAGAGGTGGGCGGAAGAGGGCCTAGAAGAAGAGCTCGCGAAGCTGACCTCTCCCGCTCATCCTCGCTTCCTTCGACCCTCGATTCTCTCTTTCTTCCACTCGTAGGATGTGGGCTCTCTCTTTCCTTGTCCTCCTTCTCGTAGGTCCCTTCCTCTCCTCTTCTCTGCAACACTTCTTCCTATCCTTTCCCACCCAAATATCTTCCTTCTGCCCCCCAATCTAGACGGCTCCTCCCCCTCCTCACGTCGACTCTCGCTCCTCCACGTCGACTTCCTTTCCTAAATCAAACAAACCCTCCCGCTCCATCTCGACTTTCCATTCTAAGAGGCCGACGACAGGTGAGATTCCCTTTTTCGCTCACCCTACCTCTTCCTTTTCTCCCTTCTCCTTCAAAGCTGAAGGAGGGAGCACGAGCTGACCGACCTCCGTTTCTCTTTCGCGTCGTTCGCTCGACAGTCTTCGTCCTAACGCCCGCCTTCCTCATCTCCTCCGCCACCTCCTACTACACGTCTCTCGGATCCTTGTCCGTCTTCTTCTCGGTCGTGACGGCTGTGATCGGGCTTTGGGGGGTTCTGGTTGTGAGTTTCTCTTCCTTTGGTTTTCGCGTTGAGCTCACCCTTCGTTCCTTCTCCCTTTCTTCCCCTTGCGTTTCTTTTTTTTTCCGCGTCTCCTCCGTTCGCAGTGCATGTTCAACGATGAGCCAGGACACTACAGCAAGACGACCGGCTTCGATAAGAGGACGAGTGGGTTTCCTTTCAAGAACCGGAACGATGCAGCCGAGGTGAAGAGGAGGTTCAGAGAGGGGAAGTAGCAGCTGGGGCGGGCGGAGATTTCAGATGGGATGGATGTACTTGCGTTGATGATTACGATCTTATGCACAACCTGTCTGTCTCCTGTTTCGTTGGACGAGTGATTCGGACGCGTTCACTCCGCGCTGTGAAGGCGAGGAAAGACGATTCAAAGAACGCTCGCTTGAGGAAACTGAGTGTAGTTATGTAAGAAGAAAAAAATGCACTATTCGCGAGATAGAGAGACTCGGAGAACGCGAGGAAAGGAAGGGATCGGACGATGGACGTCGACGGTTTGGTCAACGAGGAGTCTTTCGAGCAAGAGCAATGGAAGAGAGAAAGCATGATTCATCAAGGAGGCTAAAACGTAAAAAAAAGTATGATAGACTAGAGTGAGTAGGTACGAAAAAAAGACCGAAGCAAAGGAAAAGGAAACCTCAAAACAAAATACATTCCGACGCGTCGATCTTCTTCTGAGTCCTCCTCACCACCACTTCAACCAAGCAACATCCACAGCCTTCCCAACCCACTTCCCCTCACCCTCTTTCGCACTCTCACCACCCGACCCCAACCCCAATCCTTCCTCAAACAAAAACCTCGCAACCTCCTCCCTCGAAATGGTCCTAGGTTTCCAGAGTTTCTCCCCTGCCGCGTAGCCTGGTTTTTCGGTGGCTGAGAGCGTCAGGAGGGAGGGGTTGTCGGTCACTGAACAAGGACGAGAAAAACGAAACGAAGGTGAGAGGGTTTAAGGATTTGGGGAAGGGAGTGGAGAAGAGGGAAAGTGGGAAAGAAAGAGAGGAGAGAGAAAGAGAGGGAGACGCGTGAAAGAACTCACGCCATCCAGGTCGAACGATGGTGACCTTCGAGAGGAAGAAAGGGTTGGCTGTATCCTTGATCTGAGGGAGGAGGGTGTCGAGAAGAGCGGGAGGAAGAATGGCGTCGGAGGGAGCTGGGTTGGGAGCTGGGAGGGGATGAGGTCCGTGGAGGGAGGCGAGATGGAGGAGTTGTTCGAGGCCGTCCTTGTCCTGTGAAAGCGGAGGAGAAGAAGGTGAGCTTTGAAATGGGGAGGAAACGAGGTGAAGAGGAGAGGATGATACTTACGGCGTGAGCCTGAAGAGGGAAGGGAAGAAGAGTCAGCTCGAGAAAGATGAGACGAAGAGGAGGATGAAGAGATTCAGACGACGTACGGATTTCAGCAACCACCCGTAAAGCCACTTGAACGCGATAGGCAACCTCTTGTGAGCCTCAGGACCCAATCCAGTTGAGCTGAGTCCGATGAGAGTAGGATCTGCTCCTGGCGTAGCAGCGATGACGGAGAGAACGTTGAGGAGGCAGAGAGTGGTGAGGTTTGGGACGGGGAGGGTGATTCCGTTCATTCTGCGAGAAGTGCAAAAGCCATCAGCTTGGAGACGAGAGAAGAGAGAGAGAGAGAGCTAGGATGGACTACTCACCCAACACCAAACCCAGGAGCGTCCATGGGAGTCCCAATCGTGAACACGACTCCGTCGCAGTTCTTCCCTCCAGCTTCAATCCAAGCTCGTTCAACGTCGTCTCTCGAGAGAGCGTCTCCTTTAACGATCTTGACTCTTCCAGTAGCGATGTGAGGGAAGAGAGCGTCGGTTTCGGGGAGATCTCTTCGAAGGAGGAGGGTGAGAGTGACATTATTGACGGGGGAGGAAGAAGCTGGGGAGGGCTCGAGGATGAGTCGAGCGAGGTGGTGGCCGATGTTTCGAGAGGCACCGAGGAGGAGTAGCTGCATTTTTGGGTTGAGTTTGGTGAGAAGGATGGATGGGAAGGGGAGGGGAGATGGGAGTTGGTGGAAGAAAGAGGTGAAAGCAGGTTTGGTTTCATGGAAGAAAAGAAGAGTCGGGCAGTGGGTTGTGCCCGTCGTCGGCTGGAGCCGAGAGCCCTGCGGGGTTGAGCTCGAGCTGCCAGAAGGCCGGACGGCACGAAGAAGCGAGAGAAGGCTGTCCTAGACGATTTTGGTTCCACGCGGAAGCCTTCCTAGGAGGAGATCTGACCGAGGAGGGAGGCATCTGCAGTAAAAAGGAGGGGAAAGGGAATGAAGACGCGGCGGTCAACTACGTCACTTTCCCTCCTCCCGCGCCAACCCGAGAATATCACTCTCCTCCCCTTGCCCGAATCGAATACTAAAGCTGTCCTACTGGAGCTGGGATCTCGTTCCCAGGAGAAGCGAGAGAGGAGAGGGGGGAGGAACGAGGTGGATTGCTTCTCCCAGGCTGTTGCAGAGAGTTTCAGGACGTTGTTTCTACCTACTAAGATACCATTCCTGGCAGATAACAACCGAAGAGAGGACAAGATGGGTCATAAGATCGTGTAGGGCGTAGGTGGAAGGGAAGAAAGAGGAAGACCGGGGCGACGCGTGTTATCGAGAGTTGAGGTTTCCGTAGGGGTCGAACGTTGGCTGAGCGTTTTTACGGAGAGTGTAGAGAGGGTCCAAAGGAGAGAGAAAGAGTAAACGAGAGCTTCGACCTGAGCGAGGGGGAATCAGACTGCAAGAGAAAGGAAGACAAAGTCAGTTCAGTTCGAAACGCGACGACTCTCCTCTCCTCCCTCCCTCCTCTTAACCTGAAAGCTCAGAACTCACAATCTCCATTCCTTTCTAGCCCACGCAACCATCCCCCCCTCAAGTCATCCAATCCATCAACCCACCCCCACCTCCAGCAGCCTTCTTCTTCCTCTCCTCCTCCTCCTCCTTCTCCTTGTTCAATGCCAACATCTTCTGCAACCCACTCTTCTTCTTCTTCTTTCTTCCCCCTCCACCATCCTTGGACCCATCGGGAGTAGTAGCTGGTGAGGGTGTAGGAGGAGCGACGGAGGGCACGGTAGGCTGGGAGAGCGGGACGTGTTTGAGTCGAGGGGAGGAGAGAGCGGAGGGAGTGGTTGTTCCTGAGCCGGCTGTTGAAGGGAAGGGAGGGAAGTAGGAATTCGTCGTGGTGGGGTTGGAAGTTGAAGCCAGAGGTGTAGATGAGTTGGATGCTGCTGCTGGTGAATCGACGTCCATAGGTGTTGAGGTTCCTCCAGATCCAGGAAGA
The DNA here is from genome assembly GCA_000950635.1 of Mrakia blollopis. Taxonomy (NCBI): domain Eukaryota; kingdom Fungi; phylum Basidiomycota; class Tremellomycetes; order Cystofilobasidiales; family Mrakiaceae; genus Mrakia; species Mrakia blollopis. The sequence goes on along the minus strand of BBPU01000130.1, from coordinate 1,354,912 downwards.
GGTGAAGTGCTAGCTTGTTGAGCTCGTGCGACCTCCTCCTCTTTCTCAACCTGCTGCTGCTGCTTCCTCGTCCTTCTCGTACTCGGGAAACTCTCGAGGACCTTCTTGTCTGATCCAGGTCTACAATCCACCTCTCCACAGACCAGACACGTCGTTTTGATCCGGTTGAAGGGCTTCTTCTTCGTTCTCCCCTTGGTCGTCCCGACTCCTCCTCCCTTCGTCGCTCCTCCTCCTCCGGGAGTCTTGCTTCTCCCCCTCCCAACTTCAACGGAGGAAGTCCAGCCGGGGACGTTGAGCGCTCCGCATTTCGAGCAGCATATGAGGTGGGTCGTTTCTGAGGGGAGGGCTGCGAGGAGACGAAGGCGGGCGAGGTGAAGGGAGGAGAGGTGAGGGGAGAGAGGGAGGAGGAGCGGAGGAAGAGAGAGAAGGTGCGCGAGGGTGTGGGAGGAGGAGAGGAAGGCTGTAGCTGGGCTGGGTGGAGGTGCGAGTACTAAAGTGGCCATGTTGGGAGTTGCTGGTGGTTGAGGAGAGAGAGAGAGAGAGGTTGGAGCTGTTCGAAAGAAAGACGAGAGCGGGAGCAAAGGGGGGAAGCAAGCTCGCGAAAAGAGGAAGGTTCCTTCCCTCCCTTCTCTCCCTCAACCTCCCATCTCCTCCCAAAACAAGACACATCGAGAGATCCATCTTCAGCATGGCCTCCTCCTCCCTCCGAAGAGCCTGTCTCTCCTCAACCTCTCGCCTCTCCTCCTCCAGCCCCTTCTCTCCCTCCCTCCTCTCAACCTCCTCCCTCCCTTCCTCCTCCTCGTATCGTTCCTTCTCCCTCACCTCCCCAACCCTCGGCCACATCGGAGCCGCCCCGATCGTCTACCCCTCCTCCACGACGCTCACCACCTCCGACTCGGATCTCATCATCACCGGTCCTCTAGGAGTCCAAAAAGTCTTCATCCACCCTTTCGTTCGACTCTTCCACGAACCTCCTCCCACCCCGAACGACGAAGGCAAACTCGAAGTCTTCGTAGACGACCAAACCCAAACCTTTCACAAAAACATGTGGGGGACAACTAGGACTCTCATCGCCAACGCCGTAGAGGGAGTCTCGGAGGGATACCGAATCTCGATCAAGATGATTGGAGTCGGGTACAGAGGAGCGTTGGAAGACGCTCCTTTGCCTCCTGGGATGAAGCCGGAGCAGTGGGTGGGGAGGAAGAGGTTGAATCTCAAGTTGGGATTCAGTCATCCGGTGTTGGAGTTGATTCCGGAAGGGGTGACGGTGGAGGCTCCTTTGCCTACCAAGTTCGTGTTGACGGGAATCGATAAGCAGCAGTTGACGCAGTTTGCGAGTGTGATTAGGAAGTGGAGGCAGCCGGAGCCGTATAGAGGGAAGGTGAGTCTACGTCTCTCTATATATTTTGTGGAGTTGGGGAGTCTGGGAGGGTGTGGAAGGCGAGGCGATGGGAAGGGGACGTTCGAGCTGACCTTTTTTCCCTTCCTTCCCTTGCGTTTTCCCTCGTTCTCCAGGGAATCTTCGTGTAAGTTCACGCGCATATACCCATCTCTTGATCATGTCCCGACGTTTCCTGACCCCTCTTTTCTTTTCACAGCGGCGACGAAACCATCAAACGCAAGGAGGGAAAGAAGAAGTAGTTGGGTCGTCTCGGGTTGTTGGTTCGTCGAGGTTCTTTTGCTTTTTTGGTAGATCAGCATCGTACCTTTTTTTTCCGGTCTCAACTCTCATCGTCTCTTCTCGCAAGCTCAACAACCCTCGCTCAACGAGCCTTCCTCCCCTCGCGTCGAAGCGAGATCAACGAGGAAAGACTGGCGCGCGACCTCGCTCTCTCTCTCTTTCCCTTCTCTCTCTCTCCCGAACGTAAAGAAAACACAAGATAAAATAATCGATATCTACCCCTACTCCCTCCCCAGCATCCCCGTCCAATCGTACTTCCTGTACCCCTTGAGGAACTTCTCAACTCTGGCTTTATCAAGCTTCGAATCGACCTTCTTCGGTTTCCTCCATTTCCTAGGCTCCAGTTCGAGCATGCTTCCAATGATCTCAGCAGCAAAGTACCTGACGTCGTCGTAAAAAAAGGGGGTGGTGAAGGAAGGGTCGTGGTGTCAGTCTTGGAGACTCACTCGCTCTTCGCTCGTCCGAAGAGAGAAAGGAAAACGAAAGAGAGCGACGGTGGACTCACCTAGGGAATTCCCCTCCCCCTTTATCACCCTCATCCACCATCCCCATATCCTCTCCTTCCCCAGCCTTGGCACTCGAGTCTGCTACACCCTCGATCACATGCCCGTAGCCCTTCTCGCCCTTGTAGTCCCACTGGACCATGAAGTAAGGGAGGTTGGAGACGAGCGAACGACGGAAGCCTCCTGGACGGGAGGAGAAATCGATGAGCTTTTTGTGTTGGGACCATTCGGTTTCGGAGGAGAGGATGGATTCCTGTGGATGAGAGAGGAAGGGAGGAAGGGAGAGAGAGTGAGTTTGGGGAAGAGGGAAGGAGAGAGGAACGCGAGACGTGACGCGAAAGAGAGGAGGTGAGAGAAGGAAGACGGACCTTGAAGTAAGCAGGAGCGTCCTCCCACATCTCCCAAGGCATCGGAACACTGGAAATGACGACCAAAAAGAAGAAGAAGTCAGCTCGCGTTCGAAGAGAGCGGAGAGAGAGAGAGGAAAGGAAGAACTCACGCCTCGATGTAAGTATGCTTCTGGTGCTTGAACGACAGTACCGTCTCGTAGAAGAGCACTCCCTTCCCTTGCTCCCCAAACATCTTCATCAAACACTTCATGAAGTTCTGTTTTTCCAATCGCCAAACCACAACCCAAGTCAGCTCTCTCGTTCTCGGACGCGTCTCTCTTCCCTCGCCCCCTCCTTTCGTTCGCTCGTTCCGAACTCACCCTGATCTCATCCCAAACATCATCATCTCCCTCCAGCGTCGTCAACGTATGCTGCAGAGGCACGATCAACACATGTCCTTCCACCAGCTCCTCCGTCTGAGTACAAGCGAGGTAGACTCGTGTACCCATGGCAATGACGGCTGCTCGAGGAGGACCGTCCTCGTCTTTTGGGCAGAGGAGGCACGAGTCGAGGGCTTTGCGAGTTCGGGCGTAGTCTGGAAAGATATTCGACAAAGGGAGAGAGAGAAGGTGAGCTTGGGAGGAAGGGAGAGAGAAGGAGAAAAGGAGAGTTGAAACGAACCGTTGATCGCATAGAGTCGTTTGGAAGCGTCGGTCTTCATCTTCTTCCGAGCGAGACGATCGGCGTTATCGTCCAGGTAGTCGTTTCCTTCCTGCGATGCGTCAAACGAGGATCAAGTCAGCTCAACGAGACCGAGGAATCGAACGCGGAAGAAGACGCGACAAACTGACCCTGAAAGCGCCATCCCCAGCGATGGCCTTCGCGATCTCAGCATCCATGTTCTTCGTATCCGCTGGTCCAGCTCCGAACCTCTCCTCTCGAACGAGCTCTCCGAGGGTGATGGTATCGTCATCGGCGTTGAGACGAAGAAGGTCTCCGGTCTTGGGATCTCGAGTTTCGAACTGGCGACGAGTGAACGAGAACGAGACCGAACCGGTCAGCTTTTCTCTTTCCTAGATGGATGCGAGATCCCAATGAGCTCACCTTCTCCACCTTCCTCCTATTTCCAGGCAGCAGCGGAGCCTCTTCCTTCCCTCCCAGCCCAACGTCGTACAACTTCCCTCGTCCATCCAACGTAGGCATCATCTCGACCTTGACCTCCTCTCTTCCCTTCCCCTTCCCACCAGAAGCAGGCGCAGGAGCGTCCTCTCCCTTCTCAACAGCTCTCCTAGCCTTGACAACCTCCGCCTCGTACTCCGCTTCCAACCGACTCGCGTCGGGCGAATCCATCAACCTCGCCTTCAACACCGAAGCCTGGAGCTTGTTGAGTTCCGAGGAGGAAAGAGCAGGTTTGCCGAGGTTCAGAGGAGTGATGGGAGTTTCGCGAGAGAGAGAAGAAGGTGGAGGGAGAACGGAGGGGATGGGAGTGGAGGGTTGGGAGAGGGATTGGAACGAGGAGGTTCGACGGAGGGAATCGACTCGGTCTGCTCCTGTCGACGAGGACGAAGCTGGGTTCGTTGAAGGCTCCTCTCCTGGACGACGAAAACCTGCTCTGGAACCAGGTCGAGATCCGGTTCCTCCACTGGAAAGAGCGGCAGCGTCGCTCGTGAACATGTACCGTTCGGTTCCTCCTCCTCCTGGCGTGCTTGAGCCGCTCCCTCCTCCAGCGTGACGTCCGGGAGGAGGAGGACCTCGGGAGTCTCGTCGTACAGTTCGTTCGTCAAGTACTCGCTTCTCCTCGACGGCCTCCTCGAAGTCCTTGAGGGATCCGTACCGTTCGATGGCGACCTCGTCGATGTGACGCGATTCCGAGGAGGCGAGCTCGTAGGTTCGACGGAGCTTGGTCATTCGCCACTGGGAGCCTGGAGCACCTGGAACAATGGGTTTGGAGGCTGACAAGGAGGGAAGCGAGGAAGGAGGTCAGCTCGTAGAAGGCGAGGCGAGGAGATGAAGGGAAGGGGATGAAGAGGAACGAACCGGATGGAGACGAGAAGCTCTTGCCCTCGGACTCTCCCTCGATGAGACGAGTGTTGATTTCTCGACGATGAAAGCGAGGCTGCGTAGTGGTGCAGTATATATGTCAGCCGCGAGTCAAGGATGAGCAAGGAGAGTTGAGAAAGACCGAGCTCACCTCTTCGACGACGACCTTGGCCTGAGCTTCCTCCTTCTCCTTCCTCGAGCTCTGCATCGTTCCCAACTCGGTAAAGAAGTCTCCACCGGATCCTCCTCCTCCACCAGCCTTATCATCTCCCTCCTGCTGAGCTGCGGCCCTTCCTCTTGAAGCTGAAGGGTCGTCGTCGTCCATCATCATCCATTCTTCCCGTCCTGTTGAGGCTGCGATGGTCGAGTGAGGGAGGGAAGCCGTCGTGGGCTGGGAAGCATGCGAGGTGAGAGAGAGCGATTCAGAGGTCGGGATCGTGTCGATGACCTTCTGCTCAATACGAAGACGGGCGAGAAAGATGAGAACGAGTTGGTGGGTTGAGGAGGAGATGGGCAAAGGAAGGAAGGAAGGTCGAGGAAGAAGGGAGGAGAGAGATGAGACTGACCTCTCCTTCGTCCGTTCCTTTCTCTACCCATACACCAGCATCATCCTCGTCGTCGAGCACGGTGATGCCGCTCTCCTGTGCCTTCTTCCTCTTCTTGTCCTGATGTTTCCTCTCGCTCTCTGGAGATCGATCTCGGTGGTGGTGATGCTTCTTGTCTCCCGACTTCTTGGATGAGTCCTTGGTTGAAGAAGATCTCTCCCTGGATCTGGATCTCTTGCGTTCTTTATCCCGATGGGAAGATTTGTGTTTCGATGAGGAAGAGGTAGAGGTGAAAGGATCGTCCATGGTGAGTTCGTCGTCGTCGTTTGTGGGGAGAAGAAGAAGGAGGAGGAGGTCGACGAGGGGAAGCCAGATTCGACGGACGAGGAGTGTTTGTCGCCGGCTTCTCCTAGCAACCAGAAACCATGAAGCGAGATAAAAACTTCACGCTTCTCTAGCCTGGGCAAGACACGTCTATATACTCTCTCTGAGTTGATATCTTGCACTCCGAGAAGTTGACACCGACCCCTTCCGATTGGATCGCGAAGGGGTCAGAGTGACTTCTCGATTCGAGCCCACTTTTGTCTTCCTTCTCGCAACCATCAACCCGTTCCGTCCTCTCTTAAAACAAGGATGGTCACCTCTATAGCCTCCACTTCAGCCTCCTCCTCGATACGGAGAGCTGCTTTCCCTCCAGCTTCTGCTCTGAGGCGGTCTCTCGCGACAGCAGCCACGAAATCCAAACCGTGAGCTCGACCTCCTCCTCCCTTTCTTTCCCTCCTTGCCAGGCTGCTCCTTTGGTTATGTATTCGCTTTCAACATGCTGATCTCTCTGCCTCATCTTGCTCTTGATCTCCAGTCCGACAGGTACTTTTAATTGATCTCACTCACGAGTCTGGGACGGGCGATCTTGAACTTGCGAGCTGACCTCCTTTCTCCGACTCCTCCCTCTTCTCTGACAGCTGTCGTGCTCATGAACGTGAGCTTAAAGCTATCCGTGCCTTCCCGCAGAATAGAATCGACGCTGATACGTGTACTCATTTCGTTTCTACTAGATGGGAGGTCCTTCGACGGTTCGTTCCCTCCACTTCTCCCTCGAGCCAGCTCAACTCGTTCCCGCTCTCCTTCTCTCTTGCTCTCTTCCCCTCCCATCTGCTCTTACTAACCTGCTTCCGACCCTCCTCCTCTCCTTATCCCAGATCCCCGAAGTCCACTCTTTCCTCTCCAACCTCTTCCATGATCACGACCTCATCCCCCTCCCCTTCCAATCCCTCCTCGCCCCCTGGATCGCAAAACGTCGTACCCCCTCCATCGAAAAACAATACGAAGCCATCGGTGGTGGATCTCCCATTCGTCGATGGACCACCCTCCAAGGAGAAGGCATGGTCAAGCTCCTCGACGAGATGTCCCCTGAGACAGCTCCTCACAAAGCCTACGTCGCGTTCCGATACGCGGATCCGTTGACGGAGAGCTGTTTGAAGGAGATGAGGGAGGATGGAGTGGAGAGGGCTATTGCGTTTACTCAGTACCCGCAGTATAGTTGCTCGACAACGGGGAGCTCGTTGAATGAGTTGTGGAAGGTGTTGGAGAGGGAGAAGAAGGAGAGTGGGGTGCCGGCCAAGAAGGAGATCGAGTGGAGTGTGATTGATAGGTGGCCTACAGAGCCGAAGTTGATCGAGGTGAGTAGTACAGATATCTTGTCTTTCGCGAAAGCTGAATGGGAGGAGGAACCGTCTGGGAGAAGGAGGGACGGGGAAGCTGACCCTCGCGCGACTTCGTCTTCGCTCGTTCACGTCCCTTCTTCAGGCCGTCGCTCAAAACATCATCGCTACTCTCGAGGCTCAGTACCCACCTGAAACGAGGGACAAGGTCGTCATTCTCTTCTCAGCTCACTCTCTTCCTCTCTCCGTCGTCAAGTTCGTCCTCTACTTCCCTTCCCTCTCTCGACGCGTCTCCCTAATCTCTCTTCCTTCCCTCCCTTCCTCTCTCTCTCAGCCGAGGAGACCCCTACATCCACGAAGTCGCCGCTACCGTCATCGCCGTCATGGCCAAGCTTGGAAACCGAAACCCGTGAGTCTCCCTCCTCCTACAGCCCTCTTCGCGAAACTCAAATGGAACAAACCCAAATCGGACGCGTCTCTCGTTCCTTCGCTTGCTTCAGCTACCGACTCTCCTGGCAATCCCAAGTCGGTCCTTCCGCCTGGCAAGGTCCTCAGACCATCGATGCCATCAAGGGACTTCACCGAAATGGTCAGGACGACGTTGTCATGGTTCCTATCGCTTTCACGAGCGATCATATCGAGACGCTTTACGAGTTGGATATTGAGTACGGGCCTGAGGGCAAGGAGGTGAGTCAAAAGCTTCCTCATCCCTATTCACACTCGCGACCACCTCTCTGTCTCTCGCGCATCGAAGCTCACTTCTCTTTCTCGCTTCGTGTGGGTTCCTCAGCTTGGAATGAACATCACTCGAGCTCCCTCGCTGAACGACTCCCCCACGTTCATTCGAGCTCTGGCGGATCTGGCTTCGAGGCATCTGAAGGAGTACAGTGCTGGATCGATTGGACCTACGAGCGTGCAGATGGGGTTGAGGTGCCCTGGGTGCACGAACGAGAGGTGTAAGGGGAGTAAGGAGTTCTTCGCGAACGGAGGGAGGGCTTAGAGGCAGGGAGGGAGACGCGATTTCGTCGACCACGATCTCGATGGGGAGCTCTGTTTTTCTAGTTTTTCGCTTTGCTTGTTCTGCGAGAATCAGTTGAACGACTTTTGAAGAGGAGTAGTCGTCGACAGACCTGTTTTTGCAGGGGAGGAAAGGTGAACAAGGGCGAGGGTTCGATGGTCGAGCTTTGGACTTCGGCACAGACTCAGAATGAAGTGAATTCATTCAGCTGATAAATCAGCTCATGGATCCCTTGTATACAAGCCAAATTCTGCGACAAAAACAACAGCTGAGAAGCTGGTACGCGTCCTAGGGAAGAGGGAGGCTCCCCTTCGCTGCGGCTCTCGATACAGCGAGGTCGAACCGCCTTCTTGAGCTCGAGCTGAGTCCCAACTCCCACCTGGCATCTTAGACCTTTCATCCTCTCGAGCCCACCTTCTTCCTTTGACTTCCCACGATGGCGACTCCCCCTTCTTCCCTTCTGTCGTACCAGACAGCGGCGCTGCTCTCCCTTCTGAATCTCAACGTCCCCTCCCCTTCCTCCTCCTCCTCGAACGGTCGATCCTCTACCCCTACTCCTGCACCCGCCAACGCTCCAGTATGGAAGGTTCTCGTTCTCGACGAGGCTTCCAAAGATGTGCTCGCTACTACGCTCAGGGTTCAGGATCTCAGGGAACAAGGCGTTACGTTGCACATGTGAGTCGACGCCTTGAATCTCTCTCCTCTCACGCTGGCGTCGCTGCGACAAGCTCTTGCGATCTGGAGACGAGCTGGGACGAAGGATGAGACGGCATGTAGAATCATGAGCTACCTTTCGAGGCTTCAGACCATGAGGACCTCGGTAGGTGGAGGGAAGGAAGCAGTTCGCTGGAGCTGAGCTCAAAGGCGCTCCTCCTCACCTCCTTCTTTGCCCTCCTACGAGCTTCAGCAGCTTTCTTTCCACCTTTATCTTCATTCCGAACCTCGAGGATAATCTAGACTGACTTCCTTTCGTCCCTCGCTCGCTCTCGCTCTACAGGCAGCTCCACTCGAATCGACCTCCGCTCCCCGACGTCCCTGCCATCTACTTCATCTCGCCAACTCTCCCAAACATCCGTAGAGTCGCAGAGGTTCGTCTTCACGCTTATATACCTTCAGATCCCCTAGTTTGAAGCTGATCCGTCTTCCGTTATGCCCCTCCTACCACTAGGACCTCAAGGAAGGTCTCTACGAGTCCATTCACCTCAACTTCACTTCCTCCCTTCCCCGAGCTCTCCTCGAAGAACTCGCCGCTCTCGTCGCCAAAGACGGAACCGGAGAGCTCATAGAACAGGTCAGCATCATCTTCTCTCTCCGATAAGGATGCTCTTGGAGAGATCGAGCTGACTCTGGACTTTCTCGCCGTCTCACTCCTCCAGGTCTACGACCAACACCTCGACTTCATCGTTCCTTCCCCCTCCCTCTTCTCTCTACTTCCTCGTCTCCCCCCAGCAACTTCAGTCTCGAACGGCACGGCCGGACATGGCTCTCAAACACCAGCACCTCCAACAGCAGATCTTCGCCCAACCTACGCCGTGCTGAACGATCCTAAGGCTGGAGAGACCGAGATCGAGGCTGAGGTTGGACGAATCGCGAATGGGCTCTTCTCGGTGTTGGCTACCATGGGTCAGTATCTTTGTCCCTCTTTGGTTCCGTTTCTTCTTGAGCTGATGCGTGTCCTTTCATTCAGGCTCCATCCCTTTGATCCGGTCACCGAGAGGAAACGCCGCCGAGATGGTTGCGAGGAAGCTGGACGCGAAGCTGCGAGATCACCTCCTCACTTCGTCTCGGTCTGGAGGAGGAGGAACCGGAGGTGGAGGAGGGTTGTTTGCTGGTGGAGGAGGTGGTGGAGATGGTATCGGCGGATTGCAACGCCCTCGTGAGTTCCTGGCGGCCGTTCGTTTTCTCGTTCTTTCGACTCGAGCTCAACCTTTCTTTCCTTCCTCTCTTCACCAGTCCTCGTCATTCTCGACCGAAACGTCGATCTCGTTCCCATGCTCTCTCACTCTTGGACCTACCAGGCTCTCGTTCACGACGTTTTGGACATGAAGCTCAACCGAGTCACTGTCGAGGTACGTCGTCTCGTCTTCTTCGTTGAACAAACGAGACGCGTCGCTAACTTTCGATCCTCCTTCCTTCTCCAGGCTCCCGAGAACGGTAAACTGCAAAAGAAGGCCTACGACTTCGACTCCAAGGACTACTTCTGGGCCAAGAACGCTGCCAACCCTTTCCCTCAGGTCGCAGAGGACATCGACTCGGAGCTGAACAGGTTCGTCGTTTCCTCTTCCTCCTCACACGATCACAAGAGCTCGAGGCTGACTGCCTGCCCCTTACACAGATACAAGACCGATGCTGCCGAGATCACCCGGTCGACTGGAATGAGCGATGTGAACGACGTTTCGCAGATGTGAGTTCGACGCTTCGAAGCTCGAGAGAATCAATCAATCGAACTCGAACTCACTTTTCTTCTCTTCGGTTTGATAGCGACTTCTCTTCCAACGCTGCCAACCTCAAAACCGCCATCAACCTCCTCCCCGAACTCACTGCTCGTAAACACACTCTCGACACCCACATGAACATCGCCACTGCTCTCCTCCAAGCGATCAAGTCGCGAGGTCTCGACACGCTCTTCCAAACCGAGGAGGCGATCACGAAGCAGGTTCGTTACCTTCTTCCTCCCACTCGCTCTCCTTCAAACCAAGCCTCATCTGACTCTCCCTTCCTCTCTTCAACCCACAGACCAAAGCTGCGATCCTCGACATCCTCCGAGATCGGGATGAGATGGCCTGCACCGACGAGGACAAGCTTCGACTGGTCATCATCTACTTCCTCTCGATGCCCGACAACGCTGTGACCAAGGAGGATATGGCCGAGCTGGTATTGGCTCTCAAGACGAGTGGAGCGGATATCAGTGCTCTGGAATACGTCAAGAAGTGAGCTCTTTCTTTCTTGCAGCTCTTTGAACGGATCGAAGTCGAGATGCCTCGCGCGGAGACGCTGACCTTTTTCTGCTTTATCTTCCCTTTCCAGGGTCCGAGAGATCACTCGAATGACCATGCTGGCTACTGCTCCTGCCGCTCCCGTTGCTTCTGGTCCTGGAGGAGAACTCTTTAGAGGATTCGGTGTTCTCGGAAGTCGAGTGAGTCGTCTCTCCCGTCTTCTTCCACTCCCGTCCTATCTCTCTTCGCTGAACCCCCCTTCCTCCTTTCCATCCTTTCTTCCCCAGATCTCCGATCGACTGAAAGAGAACGGTCTCCCTCTCGCCGGAGGATTCGAATCCCTCATCTCAGGAGTCAAGAACTTCCTTCCCGCTCAAAAGAACCTCACCCTCACCCGTCTCGTCGAAGCCCTCATGGAACCCTCCACCGCCTCCTCCCAAGCCCTTCAGGACACCGACGACTACCTCCTCTTTGACCCTCGGTCGGCTCGAGCTTCTTCGGGACTCGGACGAGGAGGACCAGGGAAGAATAGACACGTCTTCTCGGAGGCCGTCGTCTTCGTCGTTGGAGGAGGAGGATACGTCGAGTACACGAACTTGTTGGAGTGGAGTGAGAGGGCCAGTGCTGCTGCTGCTGGAGTAGCTGCCGGAGGAGCTGGAGCTGGAGCTGGTGGTGCTGGTGCGGTGGGAGGAAAGAAGATCACGTACGGAAGCACAGAGATCTTGACTCCTCAGGAGTTCTTGAAGACGTTGGGATCGTTGGCTCAGGTTTGATGAGCACGTGGTTCGTTGGCTCTTCTTCTATTTTCTTACCTATCTTCTTAACCTAGTAGATCTATGGACGTTCTTGTTCAGCTTCGGATCGGCTGTCGCGTCGCCCGATCTTCTTGTTCTGTGATCGAGTCTTCGCTCTCAAGAAAAGGAGATAGAGATGATAGGTATACTAGGTAAAAAAAAAAAAAAAAAAAAAAAAAAGGAACCACGAATCGAAAGAGTAGGGTGGATGCGACGTAAATCGAGCGAAGCGAGAAAGAGAAGAGCAAGAGTCGACCGCGTCGAAGAGTTGAAAGAAGGATTCCGGATAAGAACGGCTTGGAGCGAATGAAGGAGTGATGTAAGGCGGTACCAAGGGAAGTCAGATGGGAGCTTCGTGTGGAAGAGGAGGGAGGAGGGAGGAAAAAGGGGAAAAGAGACTGCTAGAACGAACCTGGGTCGAGAAAGCGAACGAGGAGAGGTGTCGCCGCTACGTGCTTGAGCTGGAGACTCCTTCGTGCTGAAAGGACGATTGGAGAAGTAGCGTTAGGTGTGAAAAATCTCGACGAAAAGTAGAGCGGGGGAGAAAAGCTCACCTTCCAACAACAAGTCGAGGTCGCGTCCTCGAAACGGACTCGCTCGAACCAATCCTCGACCTCCTTTGCACCGTTTAGACCCCAAATAGACTCCAAACAGTCTGTGAGAGCCTTCTTATCTATTCGCCCGCCTAACCCGACCGCGTACTCCTTGACCTTTTCTGAACGATGCCCTGGCGACCCGAGTTCATAGGTGGCTGATTGAACGAGGTCTTCATCGTACTCCTGGTCCCCACAAGGAAAGGAGATATCGAGGAGTAGGAGTAGGACGGAAGGCTCAAGAGATTCGACCGCGTCGGTCACGTAGCCTACGTGGTCGACGTTGGCAAGATGCAGATGGGTGAGATGAGGCCAGCGAGTTGTGGAAGACGGTGCGAGATTGAATCTAGGGAGGAGACCGTCTTCGTTCTCGAGACCGAAGACGTGGACTGCTTTGGGGTCAAAAAATACGAAGAGGGACCCCCATCTCCTGTTTTCCTCTTCCTCGATACCAGTGTTGGTCGCGATGGGACGGAGGGTGAGGAGGTCGACCACGAGGGAGGGGAAGCAGGGAGGAAGTCGAGAAGGGGACAGGTCGAGGGGGTCTCCTCCGACGTCTGGAGTTGCGATGATGGTGACGTTTCGGATGTTTAAGAGTGAGAGGTGAGGGTCGAGGTGGGAGTGGTCGAGTGGTGGGAGCTGAGAAGGAGAGAAAAGCGAACATGATCCAGAGGAGAAGGGAGGGAGGGAGGGAGGGAGGTGTGAGCTCGAGCTCAACTGAAAGGGCCTCGTTTTCTTCCCTACACAGAACTCTCAGACTCTTGAGGACGATAAAGACATGCTTACCCTCGAGCAGAACAGCTTCTCGACGTTCTGGAGTCCTACGATCTCGATGTCTTGGTAGAGGATGGGCGAGGAGAGCTCGAGGAAAGCGAAGGAGACTCTCGAGGTCGTTGCGAGCGTTGCAGGACTGCAGAAGCGGAGGATGTGATGCTTCAATTCGAGTGGGAGAAGTGGGAGAGGTCGAGAGGAGGACTTCGCAGCTTCGTTTGCCATCCTTGGGGCGAAGGTTGAAGATTATAGCGGATTGAGAAGATGGTTGTCAGGATCGAACTCATTCGGCCCTCCTCTTTGAGCTTTCGTCTCTGGTCCTCTCCTCCCTCCCCATCTCCCATCCATCCTCAAATCTCCCCACTCGTGAGTCAAGGCCATCCCAGACCTTCTAGAAAGCTTCAGGACCCCTCTCTGACAGATTTTCTGCCGCTTTACTCCCTCCCAACTCGCCCTTCTTATACCCTTTCGTCGAAACCTCCTTCACCTCTCCCCTCTTCCTTCCCTCGCCTTCGTCTCCTCCCTTCAGCCCGCTCCCTCCAAAAGCTCGCAGCTCTCCCTCTCTACCTTCTACTCCCATCTCGTCCCAGGATCGATGAATCGTCCAGGTGCGTTTCTCTTCGTCTCTCGAGGCTCTACGGTTGAGCTTTGAACTCTAGCTCCTTCCATCGCTCCTTCCTCTCACCAGCTGACGATGCTCCTCTCCTTCTTCTCCTGCCATCTCCTCGACATTTTTCTCGACCCCTACAGGAGCACCCCCATCCCGTCCGCCAGCGCTCGCTCCTCCTCCCGCCCTAGCAGGCTTCCCTCGTGGAGGCGGAGGAGGAGGAGGAGGAGGAGGTCCTCCTTACCAGTACATGGCTCCTCGTCCGATGCAGCAGCAGCAACAATTCGGCCTTCCTCAGCAACAACAAGGTCCTCGGACACCAGCTCCGGTCACCCCAGGAGCAGGCTTTCCTTCTTCGACAAGAGGAGCAGGATTCCCCTTCGGCGCTCCTCCCCCGTCCCATCAGCAGCAACAGCAGATGGCCTCCCAGCAGCAGCAGCTCTCGTCCCAACAGCAGCAGCAGCAACCTCCTTCCTCTTCGTCGAATCCCCTCCAGCAGCAGCACCAAGGTCCACCATCAGCTACTCCCTCCCATCAGTCCCTCTTCTCCCATCAGTCGGACGCCCAAGGAGGAGGAGGAGGAGGAGCAGGGAACAACCCTGGAGGAGCGGGTCTCGATCCTTTGGACTTCCCAGCTCTTTCATCCTTAGGAACAGCTTCTCAGGCTCTTCCACCTCCTGCAGCTCCTCCAACTCCTCATTCCTACGCTTCCCAAGCTAGCAACCCTGCCGCTCTCGGAAGCGCCCCTCAGCCGCTCGGAGGAGGAGGAGCAGGAGGACCGCGAGGAGACTTCAGTGCAGATGACTTCCCGGCGTTGGGAGGAGACATGGCTGCTGGTGGAGTTGGTCAGGTGAATGGTGTAGGAGCTGGACTGGGGAACGGAACTGGAACGGGCATGGGAGTCGTTGGTGGAGGGAAGTTTGCCCGAGGAGTGAGCGAAGATCCTAGGGTGAGTCTTTCAGCCCTCCTTCCCTTCCCTTCACTTTCAACGCGACTCTTTCAAGAGCCAGTTGCTGGTGCTTTATCATCGCTGGGTATCTGTCGGGACTCAGCTCGTACGAGGGTGGAGGTTGGCAGCGCCGAAGCTGGTGCTTGAGAGGAGAAAAGGATGGGGAAGGGAAGGGAGAGTGCGAGGTCGACGAGCTCGCTTTTTCGCGACCTCATCTCGTCCTTCCCTTCCTTCCCTTCGACACCACCTCGCCCCTGCTCTGGAACCCGTCCTTTCTTACCATCTCTCTCATCTTTCACCTCCGTTCAGAACCCCAACTACGCAACCAAACTCGCCGCTGCTCAATCCGCCTGGCCTTCTCAAAACCAAACCTCCAACTCCCTCCCACCTCAACTCGCTCCTCCAAACTCCTCCTCCAACCCTCCTTCCTCAACAACAACCGCTCCTCTCCCTCCCTCGTCTCCTTCCTCAGTGACTCGTCAACCTCCTTCCTCCACAGGTGGAGCGCCGACGTATCCTCCCAACCTGACGAACGGAACAGCTCCTCCTCCTTCGTCGCAGGATCTCCAACAGCAGCACCAACACCTTCTTCACCACGAGGGAGGAGGACCTCTGCCTCCTCAGACGGTACCAGCTCAGCAGGTGCTATCGAGTCCGGCGGATAAGTGGGGACTGCAGGCTTTCCTGCACTCGATTCGGAATGCGGACGAGGACAAGGGGATGCTGTCGTTTGGGACGGACCTGATGAGCTTGGGTGTGGATATGGGAGGGAACGAGTGAGTATTCTCTTTACTTCTCGCTTGGATGTACGCAGGTGTCGATACGAAGCTGGTTCGCTCGGAAGGGAACGAATGGTGGTCGAGTCGAGCTCGCGTCGAAGGAACATCGAGAGCTGACTTTGGAACCCATTATTTTTCTTCTTCTTGTAGTCCTCTGTCGTCGAGTCTCGTCGCTCCTTGGGCGGAACCCGCCAACACCCGAGGCGTGCATCTCGAGGAGGAGTTCCACACTCCTTCCTGCTACAACGTTCGACCGGCCAACGCTCAGGGAAAGATGAACCTCTTCGCCGAGGAGACGCTCTTCTTCATCTTCTACGCTTCCCCGAGGGACGTTCTCCAGGATGTCGCCGCTCAGGAACTGTTAGTACTCCTTTCTTATCGCTCTTCACGCCACGAGAAGACTCTAGAGCTTCTCCTTCGGTCTCATCCTCTTCGTTTTCGCATTTCGTTGACCCTCCTTTCTCCTTCCCTTCCTTCTTCTCCCTCCCTCAGCTACACTCGTCACTGGCGGTGGCACAAAGAGATGGGTTACTGGCTCACCAAAGATCCTCGAGCGGAAGCCACCGAGAAGACGGCCACCTACGAGCGAGGAACCTACATCTTCTTCGATCCCGCCACCTGGGCTCGCGTCGAGCAGAAGGACTTCAACCTCGCGTACGAGGCTCTCGAGGATCGGTCGACCAACCAGCAACAACAGCAGCAGCAACATCCTTCTCAGCAGCTGCAGCAGCAGCAACAACAACCTCATCCCCAGCAGCAGCAACAACAGCAGCATCAGCAGCAACAGCAGCAGCAGCAGCAAGGAGGAAGGCAGACGTTCGGTCAACCTGCTATTATGTAGAACTAGACTAGCCTCTTCTTCTTCTTCTTCTCTTCTCGTTGTTTAGCATGCCCTGGCCTCTCTCTCTCTCTCACTCTATCTTATTTTACCTCTTCCTCTCTCTCCCTCCTTTCGAGTTGAACTCCTCCCCCTTCGACTCGTCTTCCTTCGCTCTCGCTCGCTCGCTCGCTCGATTATATTTTGCTTTTCGCTCTCTCTCTCGTGTCGTCCCCCTTTCTCTCTCTCTCTCTCTCTCCTCATGAAAAAAAGGGTGTGTAGTCAAAAACCTGTTGGAATCCTCTCCTCTCTCTCTCTCTCTCTCTTAACTCGGTCTCGGTTTCTTTCTCTCTTGTTCGCGTTTTCTTTTTTAAATGTGATTTCGTTTCTTTCTGCGCTCGAGTTGAGTCGAGTTGAGTCCAGAAGAAGGAGGGGAACGAAGAAATGGAGAGTGAAAAGGAAGTTGCGACGAGTTCGAATCAAGAAGAATCGAAGTCAAGCGCTCTGAGCTGAAATCGAAGAACAAAAGAAAGAAAGATAGACAGATAGATAGGACGAGGAGGGAAGAGAAGGGAGGGTTTGGGTTTGGGTGCGGCTGAGAGAGGAGGAGGAGCTAATTCCTGAGAAGATGTTTGGAAAGAGGAAGAAGAGGAAGAAGAAGGGGTTGCGTTCCGTTGGAAAGGTTTGACAGTGGTGGTGTTGCTTGTCGACGCGACTTGAAGTGAAGGGGAAGGAGGAAGAGGAACAGCTGCTGCTACTTCCAGCTCTACCAGGGAAGGCGAAGCTGAATCGGGTGAAGGAGGAGGTGATTCTGATTCCTCTCGAGCTGGTGGTGGTGGAGTGGGTGTGTTCGAGCTCGAGGAGGGAGGGAAGGCGACCGAGCGACCGACACGACGAAGATCTCTTCCCTTCCTTTCCCCTTGTCCTGTTTGGCGCTTGTTCCTCCTCCTCCTGGTCCTCCTCCTCGACGTCCGTAGCAGGGACTATCTCCTCTTGTTCCTCGACGATAGCAGCTTCCACCTCTGCTTGACTCGCGTCGAACAACCCTCCAGGATCGTCCACTTCCATCTCCTCGTCGTCCAACTCGTCGAACTTCTCCTCCTCCTCAACGACTCGATGACTTCCTGTTCCTTTTGCGAGGAGGAGGACTGCAGAGAGAAAAGAGAGAGTTTTAGTTTTGTGTTGGGGAGGGAGTGGGGAGAAGGGGGGGGGAGGACGTACGAGGGGGTTGGGGGTTGGCATTGGTGAGGAGGGAGGGGGTTGGGGAGGGAAAGGAGGGAAGGAGAGGGAGAGCGTCGAGCTCGAGTTTCGGAAGGCGCGAGGAAGGGGACGCGTTTTGAGATTTACATGAGAAGAGCTTCAATTTTTGCGCTGGAACGAGAGAGAAAGAAGGGTTCTATTTTGAAGAGCTTGCGGTGAAAGGAGAGAAAGAGGGTGATAACGAGAAAGGTCATGAAAAGATGGGTTTTCGTTTCGTTCGACTTCAACGGCGATGGCATGGGCTTCGTAGTTTCAGGCAGATCATTTCTCTGCCAGACCAACCACCAAACAGAGCGAGAGCAAGACAGAAGAGATCAGCGCAGCTCTCTCTTCAGAGCTTCTCGATCCGAAGGCGAAACGAAACGAGAACACTCACTTCCTTTCATGAACCACTTCGGTACCTTCCCTCCTCCCGCCGCCTTCCCTCCTTCAGCTTTCGCTGCTGCCGTCCCACTCCCGCTCCCGCTCGCAGCAGATGCGTCCGCTTCCTTCGGCGGAGAAGGTAAGGGAAGTTCCGTTGCGTGGGAGAGCAAGGTTGGTAAGAGAGGAGCGGGTTTGTCGGAGGCTGTTCCCAAAAGAACAACGAGACGAACGCGAAAGGAGGAGTGAGGAGTGAGCTTGAGCTTGAGATAGAGAGGGTTCAAGAGAGTTTCAGGATAGTGTGTGTGAAAAGAGACTTACCGTTCAGATCTTCGTTCTCAAACCTGATGAGCAGCACCGAACTAGGAGCGAGTCCATGATCCAAGAGCGAAGTCGGAGGAGGAGGAGGAGGGATGTCGTATCTCGTTATTTTTGCAGTGGATTTGACAGGTTTTTCAGGGAGGTTGGTGCGTGGAGGTTGATCTAGACCCCCAAAAGTAACGTTACCTGATCAGAGAACAACAAAAGCACAGAGCGAGACGAGGAGAGAGAGAGAGAGAGAGAAGGAAGTTCGAGCTCACAAAGCATGAACCCTTCCCCCTTGGACGACTCGGCCAACGACTCCCTCACGAAATCATACACCGAAGTCAGAGGTGTAGAGGAAGAGAAACTCCTTTCGATCTGAGTTCGATCAGAGAATTTGATGCGGATTTTGGTCTGTTTCCAACCCAAAGACCTCCCTCAACGGTCAGCTCTCGCTCGTTCCTCTGCTCCTTCCCTCCCCTCCCATCTCCCTCCATCCTCCCTCGCCCCCATCTCAAGCCGAGTCGAAATGGTGTGGTGTGGGTGTGAGAACGTACATTAGGCCAACTAGGTTTAACCTTAACTCCTTCTTCCCTCGCTCTCATAGCGCTGGTTCTCAAGACTTGATTCGCTTGAACCCTCCCCGTTGCAGCTGCATACGCGGCTCCTACTTCCGAGGGGGTAGGGTCGAAGGCTGAGTCGGGGAGATCTTCTGGTGAGAACGATCGAAGAGGAGGTAAGCTTGGTGAAGTGTAGAGGTTGAGGGGGAGAGAGGGAGAGGACTGACCGAGAGGGGTGGAGGTGTTGGAGGGGAGGAAGACGGAGGTTTGGGGTTGGGGTTGTGTTGGGGCTGAAGAGGGCGCAGGGATGGGTGTAGGAGTGGGAGCTGGAGATGGAGTAGAGGTGGTGGTGCGGTCGATGGATTCTGACATGGCTTTGAAGGGTGGAGGAGAGGAGGGAAGGAGAGGTGGAAGCTCACGAAACGAGCTTCGCTGGCCCTCGGACGGAACGAGATGGTCGTTAGGGAAAGACTTTGAGTGCTGTTTTTTTTCGCCGAGTCGATTTATACTTTGAGGAAGAAACATCGTGTCTGGTCTCTTGCCCGGTTTTGGGAGGCGAAAGGGGTTGGAAGAGGGGGAAAGGATGAATGAATGCGGATCTCGACGCGTCGCGAGCGAAATCGCTGCTGTTCAGCATTCGACATCGGAGTGGCTCATAGGATTGGATCCTTGGATGAAAATCCTATCAAGGGAGGTCTTGCGTAAATTCTTCCTCGTCGCCAGCGGCTGAAGGAAAAGTGGTTTGGACGGGCGACGTCGAAGTTGTTCAACTCTCCCATCTTCCTTCTCGAAGAAACGGCCCAAAGCTCACGATAAGGGGAACTTTAAAACTTTTCAGGCATCTGGAGGAGAAAGATCTATAATCTTCTCAGCTCTGCGAGAACTCTACGTACCAGCTTCAATCAATCACGGCCAACTCTCCCCCACCTTCGACCTCTCTCTCTCCTCCCTCTCCATTCTTCCATCTTCGCTTTGCCCCCTTCCTTCTCACCTTCCAAGCTCTCGGACCCTTCGCTCTTCTGCGCTTCTGCTGAAAGATAAGGAAACCTCATGGTCTAGACTCCTCCGTGTAATCTTCTCCTCCGAGCCTTTATTCCTTCGAGACAGGGAAGAAATCGCGGGCGAGTTCACGCGGAATGGGAAGGGGCTCCAGTACCGAGATAAGTGAGGCCGCGTCTAACTAAAGGTTGAAATTGATCTTTCTTTTTTTCCTTCCCTCTAACGGCCACTCCCTCCTTCCCTTTCTCTCTATCCCCTCCCCTCCTCTTCCCTTCACCATGTCGTCCGAAGGTCTTACGCTCCGCAACTTTACCAAGCTCTCGAGCTGGGAACTCGCGCCTGAGGAATCGAGCTGTGAGTTGGGCTGAACTCTTATCTTCGATCCTTGCCTCTCTCTTTTTTGCGTTCCAAGTCGCACTCTCGTCTTTTTCGTTCCCTTCGAGGGTGAAGATAGATAGAGAGGGTAGGATGAATAGTAGAGGCTTTCTTGACGTGCTGCGATGCTGATCTCTGGCCTCTCTTCTTCCTTTACCGACGCAGACGCTCGTGTGGGCACGTCGAACAAAGATCTAGATCCCACCCCTCCTTCGCAGAGGACTTGGACTACCTCCAGCTTCGTGGTTTACTGGATATCAGACGCCTTGAACGTGAGTACTATGCTGAGGAAGAGACAGGGAGTTGATGCTGAGAAGGGAGAGGGAGTAGTGAGACGACGAGAGCGAGCTTCGACTCCCTTCCTTCCCTCTTCGTTCTTGCCAACTCGCTGACGCTCTTTCGTTCTCTCGTTCAGATCTCTACTTGGGAAATGGCTTCCGCTATGTTGGCTGGAGGAATGAGGTGAGTCTCTCTCCTCCAAGGCTTCCTTTGCGAGACACGGGAAGCTGATCCCTCATGACCTCTCGTTTTTAAGTCTTCGATACGGTTCGTTCGCTACTCTTGATCAACGATGCCGTCGGTAGAACTCTACTGATGGGTCGCTTCTTTCTACATATCGTTCAGCCTTGCCCTGTATCTTCCTCGGTCACTTCATCATCGCCATCCCTATCCTCCTGCAGTCGTGAGTTCTGCTCATTCGACGCGTTCTTCAGCCGTCGTCTTCGCTCCGTTTCGTCCGTTCTCTTGACTTCGCTGACTCTACCTGAACCCTATCGCGAGCTCCAGTGCTACTGGAGCGATCTTGCACGTCCCCTTCCCTATCCAAGCAAGGTCTAGTTTCGGATTCCATCTCTCAAAGGTGATTCGCGTCTCCCTTTCGTCAAGGTCGTGCGACCTTGGATCTGACTGGATCTTCTATCTCCTCTGCTCAGTTCGCCGTTATCTCTCGAGTCGTCCTCGCCATCTTCTGGACTGGAGTTCAGTGCTACACTGGTGAGACCTTTAGCCCTCCTTGCTCTCGCTTGATCTCGACAGCAAAGAAGTCGCGCGTTTCTCTTCCCTCCCTCCCTCCCTTCCGCTCACTCGTCTCCTTCGTGTCTCTTCTCTCCACCACCCTCTCAGGATCCGAGTGTGTCAAGCAGATGCTCATCGCCTTCGCCCCAAGCTTCCGAAACTTCCCCAACCACCTCCCCGCATCGTCCAACATCACCAGCGCCGGAATGCTCTGTTTCTTCCTCTTCTGGTTGATCCAGTTCCCCTTCATCCTCATCCACCCCACCAAGATCAAGTACTTCTTCTGGGCCAAGTCCATCTTCGTCCCCATCGTCTTCCTCGGTCTTTTCATCTGGGCTCTCGCCACCGCCGGAAAGGGACCGATCTTCGAAGAGAAGACGACCGTCTCTGGATCCAAGCTCGCCTGGACCTTCCTCTCGAGCATGAACTCCGTTCTGGGTAACTACGCGACTCTCTCGGTCAACGTGAGCCTATTTCCTTTCTCGTCGAGCGCGGCTTTGAGCTTTGAAGCTGACCTTCCTTCTCTTCTCTCTCTTCCTCTGTTCAGATCCCTGATTTCTCTCGATACGCCAAGAACACCCGAGCCATCTACATTCAAGGTTTCATCATCCCCGTCGTCTTTACCTTGACCGCCTTCGTCGTGAGTTCTCAACAATCGAGCAGAGGAGATCCTCGACCGCGTCTGATCAAACCCACCTTTTTCTTTCACTCTCAGGGAATCGTCGTCACCTCCGCCGGAGAGGAAATCTACGGAAAGCTTCTTTGGGATCCTACTACTCTCATCAACGAGTTCAACGATGGTAAGTCTCTGCAGAACCTCCTCTTTTCTGACTCGTCGTTGACCGATTTCTTTCCTCCCTCCCTCCTTCTCTCCTCGCAGACGCCAAGGGTCGAGCAGCTCGGTTCTTCTGTGCCTTTGGATTTGCTCTCGCTACCATCGGAACGAACGTCTCTGCCAACACTATCAGTGCCGCAAACGATATGCTCTCGGTTCGTCGTTCTCTTTTCTCTTGTCCTTCCCGCTCTCGACGCTCCGTTGACCGACTGCGTCCCTTCTCTCTTTCGATCAGCTCTTCCCTCGGTACATGAACATTCGACGAGGATCTATCTTCGCTGTCGTTATCGGAGGATGGTGCATCACTCCTTGGAACATCCTCGCCAAAGCTGGAAAGTGAGTCAAAGGAGGGAGGGGAGGAGACGCGTCGTCGATTTACCGAAGCTAACCTCTTGATTCTTCTTCTCTACCAAAGCTTCCTTGCCTTCATGGGAGGATACACCGTTTTTCTCAGCCCGTCTGTACCATCTCGCGGTCGCTCCTGTAGAGCGTTTTGTGATCGGCGAGCTGACCTTCTTCCCTCCCCCTCTTCTCTTCCTCCAATCTCTCCTTCCTCTCCCTCCCCTCCCATACATACTTCTGCGCTCTCCCTTTCTTGGCATTAAACCTCTCTCCTCACAGTATCTGTGAGTCTTCTTGGCGAGAGCAGCCAACGATCGAACGCGACCGAGCTGAGCTGACCTCTCGTTCGCGTCCTCTTTTCTCTTCACGCGTTTTTTCCTTCGCAGGTGGTATCATGGTTGCCGACTACTGGATCACCCGACGAGGAAAAATTGACGTGCCCGCCCTCTACTTGGGAATGGAAGGAAGGTACAGGTTCAGAGGAGGAGTGAACTGGAAAGCCCTCGTCGCTCTCATCGTTCCAAGTTCGTTCTTTCTCTCCTCTCTCTTTTCTGTCCAGCTTCGTAGAGAAGTCGCATCACTGACTTTTTGTTCTCTCTGTTTCCCTCCCTTCAGTCGCCCCTACTCTCCCTGGACTCGCCGCTTCCGTCTCCCCTGGAAAAGTCACCATCAGCGACGGACTCACCAACCTCTTCAACATCTGCTGGCTCTTCGGATGTGAGTCCTCCTCCCTCGTCTCTCCTTCGAAGAAGACCTTTCGACGCTTACCTTTCTCTGTATCCTCCCAGTCGTCACCTCCATCACCCTCTACTCCGGCCTTTCCCACTTCTTCCCCGACTCGGAATCCTTCGTTGACCACGCCATTCTCGCCGACGACGTCGCAGACCTCCCCACCTCCTCCGAGTCCAACTCTTCCCCTTACACCAAAGATCGAGATTCCGCTTCTGCTCCTGCTGGTGAGGAGGAAGGGTCTATCGATGACGAGAAGGCGGTTTACAAGGACTCGGCTAAGGTTCGGGTCGAGGCCATCTGATTCTGAAGGCTCTTCTCTTCTCTTCTCTCTGTTCGCCTAGATTTCTCTCGGTTTTAGTTTATTTTGGGCTGCTCTCCTTCGGGAAAGACAAGACTTTGAAACAAAAGGCGGTTGTGGGGGGATCCGTGCGTTGATTTGGGTTTTTCGTTCGTTTCCGTTTTCGTTTTGTAGTTTGCGTATTAGCTCTTTTCCTTCGTTGTATTACGATCTCTATGATGATTCCATTGCCTATAACCCAAGTATCATTGAAAGAGTCGATCCGTGTCAACTTTGAGAAGTTCAGCGAGGACGGTCTTCGAAGGAAAGAGGAGGAACGAGTCGACGCGTTCTGTTCTCAAAACGAAGGTCATGAAAGAGAGAAAAGAGAGAGAGAAGCGAGGCGTCTAGATAACGAGAGAAAAAGTAAGAAACATAACGTGAATGAGCTGCTCAAGTGGAGCGCTTGAAAAGAACGAAACAACCCAAAACGAAACAACGAAACAGCCTAGAAACCTGAAAGAGCAGCGACGAAACACGCGTCCGTCGTCTCCCTCTCCTCCTCCTCCTCCTCCTCCTCCTCCTCCAGCCTACTTCCCCTTCCCACCCCCTCTCTTTCCCTCCCTCTCCGCCGCTCTCCTCCCCAGTCTCCCCTTAATCTCCTCCAACTCCCTATGAATCACCTTCCTCCTCCTCACCTCCCCCTTCACCTCCTTCAAACTCTTCCCTCCTCCCCCTCCTCCGGCCCCTGCCCCTCCCCCTTCGATTTTCCCCGCCAGTATCCCCTCACTCCTCTCCCTCTCCCTCCCCAAACTCTCGTTCAAAAGATCATACTCGGGCCAAAGAGCTTTGAACCTTTTTCTCAGCGCTCCCGGCGAGTCTGGCAGGTTGAGGGGAGGTGGAGGGGAGGAGGAGGAGGAAGGGGAGGAGGAGCGGGAGGAGGAGGGAGAAGAGGAGGAGCCGGAAGAGGAGGTGAAGGTTGGGGAGGCTTTGCGGCGGGAGTGATGAGCGTGGGTGTGGGTTGAAGGGGGTGGGGGGTGGTCTGGGATGAGAGGAGTGGAAGGTCGGGAGGAGTAAGGGGTGGGGACGTGGACGGAGGTGGTGGAGGAGGAGATGGAGAGGTGGGATTTGGTGTGGGACGGGAGGATAGATTTGTTGAGGGATGTGGAGGAAGTGGATTTCTTGAGAGAAGAGGAGGAAGAAGAGGGTGTGGTTGCGGGAAGGAGGGAGTCGTTGCTGAAGGAGTGAGGATCGATGGTTTTCCGACGTTTGCTGTGATCTTGAGAGGACGACGAGGAGGATCCGTTGCCGTTGTTGTTAAGTGCTGAGGATGGTTTCGAAGGTTTGGGTTCCTTGATTTCTCCACCTTCCTCATCGTCGTCGTCGTCCCGACCCTTCCTCTTCGACGCGACGGAGGACGAAGTCGTCGACACCGTCACTCCCTTCTTCTTCCCACCACCAGCAGCGACCGCTCCCGTTCCCTTCAACTGCAGCGTCGAGCTCGAAGAAGCCGACCCACTATCGTCCGCTGGCGACGCAGGAGGAAGTGGACTCGCCGATCTCCCACTCCCACCCCCCAACCCAACTCCCAATCCCAACCCAAACGACCCCGAGTGAGACTGTCCGAGCGCCGAGGTCGGGTAGACCGGTTTGGCTGGTGATTTGACGAAGTCCGGGTCGAGGATCCTTCGTTCTGGAGCGTCCTTGGGGAGTCGAAGGTCGACGTCGAACGCGTGAAGAGTGGCAGCGACGACTTTCTCTCTGTCCGCGCGAGAGTAGGCTTTCCATCCGAAGATGTCGAGTTCGAGGAAGGATTTGGGGAGAAGTTGGTAAAGTCGAGAGGCGGAGGGTGGTTTGGCGACCTGCAAAGCAGCAACGAACGAAAGCGAGGTCAGCTTGAGCTTGAGCTCGAGGACGAGGAGATGGAAGAACGAGAAGGAGAACTCACGGAGTTGAGCACTTCAATCACGTCTTCCTCCCTACTCTTCACTTTCGCCACCAAATCCCTCGAGCTCATCGGACCCATCGCCAACAACTGTACGATCCTCGTCCTCAACGGATTCGACCCATCCCTCGACCCAGCTCGAACCGCCGAGCTCGCCATCGCCGGGCTTCCTCCAGGAGTGAGCGCTCCTCCTCCCATCCTCCCAGCAGGACTACTTCCTCGACTCCCCACGCTCCCTACACTCCCTGAGCTGAGCGGCTTCGAACGCATATGAGCTGGGAGTCCATCCTTGTTGAGAGAAGACGACGAAGCTGCCGCTGCTTTCCCTTTCCCTCCTTTGACCTTGACGGGTTCGTGGTCGAGCTGAACGATCCTTCGCTCTGCTTTGTCCTTGGCTGCTTGTTCTGTTCCGAGCCGGAGTTTGTTCTTGGTTGCTGCTGAGACGGTCGTTTGGCGGATGGTATATCTCGTTGAGGCAGAGGAGTGGAGGAAGTAAGGTGAGGAAGGGGACGGGTGGGAGACGAATTCGGTTGAAGGTGTGAGCTCGGCGGGGGTGAGCGTGAAGGAGGAATGGTTCGGGATGTGAAGGAGCTATATAGAAGGATCACAGAGGGAGGTATGTTAGTGAATGGTACAAAGAAGGAGAGGAAAACGAGCAGGTAAAGAAGCTGATGCGAGCTCGGACTCAAGAGCCAACAAGGGAGGAGGATGGGAAGGGATCCCCCTCCCTCGGACGAGATAGGAAGATTCTCATGATCCAAGGATCCAGGTCTACCCAGTCTATGATCCCCTCTCGTCACACTCTCAGTCTCATTCCAGCGTTTCTGCTGCCTGCAGAGAGGCCCAGAAACAAGGTCGACCTCCCTCCTCCTCTCCCGGACACCTCCTGCACCCTCCCTCCTCCTCCCTCTCCCCAGCACCTCCCATCCCTTCTATCGAAAGCGCATACACTCACCGTCTCTCCCAACCCGAGTTCCAACTCCATCCCTTCTCCTTGCTCGTTGATCATGAGCTCCCTAAGAGCATCCAAGCTGTCCTCCGAGAGCCGAAGCACAAACGCTTGTTGTAGAGGTCGCTCGGCTGTAGGACCCACGAGGGGGAGGGAACGGAAGGCGGAGGCGGAGGCCATGGTGGAGAGGGGTCGACCGAACGAGAAAGAGAAAAGAGGGAAGAAAGCGAGGGAAGAGGGAGGGAGTGGGTTGGGGAGGGGAAGGAAGGAAGCGGAGGCGTGTCTGTGAGATCCGGTTGAAACACGCAGTTTTCGGGTTTCAGTTAGAGAGAGATTGTTTTAGTATAGAAGGGAAGTTCTCCGAGTGCGGTTCTGATTCTGGGACCTCTGAGAGTGCATCTATGTCTCGGTACCGATTGAATTTGCTAGATTAGAGCGGGCAGCAGCACTGGGATTCGGAAACGCGTCTCCTTTCCTTCTCTTCTTCTTCACTCCAGGTCTTCTTATCTCCAACTTCTGTCTATCCTTGGAGGTCTTGCAGATGACACGAGAGAGTATAACGGGATAGTCATGCAGATCACCGTAGGGTAGGAGGGTAGTAGTAGCGAGCGAACGAACGAGAGAAAGAATAAACGTCTAGAGGGAGAGCAGGCGAGCGAAGGCCCAAAAAATTACAACAGATCATCGTGAACAGATGAGAGCTCTCTACCACCTGTTTCCTCCTCCACCTCCGTATCCTCCTCCTCCTCCACCTCCGTCTTTATTAGAGAAAAAGAATGAAGAACATGTCAGTTGAGGTCTCGAGAAAGGGGAAGGGGTAACGCTCGCTGCACGTCTCCTCGAAGGAGATCCTCTACAGCACCCTCCGTTCACTTACAACTCCCAGAGTAGGAACTGTAGGATCCACCAGTCCCAGCAGAGTAGCCGCCTCCGTAGCCGTTGCCAGCGTAGGAGGAGCCACCATCTACGAGAGAAAGGCGTCGTCGAAGGAGAATCGAAACGTGAAGTCCGTCAGCAGCGGGTTTGGCTACTGACTCGCAGCAGCAAGGGATGGATTCTTTTGGAGACTAGACGCGAGAGGGAGAGATAAAAGTATACTCACATCCTCCTCCTCCTCCTCCTCCCTATGTGCGTGAAAGAAACAGAACCGGGTCAGCGAACTGTAAAAAGAGACACGTCGCCGCGCGCCCAACGAGAGAAGAAATAAAGGCTGAGACTCACGTATCCTCCACCTCGGCCTCCCCTTCCTCCACCCCTTCCTCCTCCTCGTCCCCCTCCTCCTCCGTACATGGCCATCTCCTCGAGCTCACGAGGAACCTCGGACTTGGACTCCTTCAAGATACCAACGAGCTCCCGAGCGGACTTGGAGTTGTCAGCGGCTGTGAAAAGAAACGAAGGTCAGTTTTCGATTTCGAAGGTCTAGTTGGGTAGAAAGAGAACGTACTGAAGTAGGTGTAAGAAGTTCCGGTAGTTCCGGCTCGACCAGTTCGTCCAATTCTGAGAGGAAGAGAAAACGACAAGGTCAGCTCGCGCGTTCAATTCGAGGAGGTAGAAGCCCAGAAGGGATTAGAGCTGGGAAAGGAAAGACTTACCGATGAATGTAATCCTCGCAGTTGTTGGGGAAATCGTAGTTGATGACGTACTTAATGTCCTTGACACTGGAGAGGAGAAGAGGAAGGGAGGAAAGTCAGCGGCGGTCTCGACGAGAGGAGGAAAGAGAGAAGAAAGAGGAGGGGATCAACTTACTCTGAAAAAGGTCAAACCAAGGCAGCAAAAATGCGATGGAGGGGGATGAGATCGACGGTTTGAAGGGAAGGGGGAAGAGGAAAAGAGTCAACAACGGGCGGGAACGGAAACGAGAGCAAAGCTACGCGAGCGGCAAACTAGCTAGAGCTAATCTAGAGCGACCTCTCCTAAACCTAACGAGACGAACGAAGGAACGCAGTAAAGAGAGAGATGGGGAAACTAGCGAGCGACTTCATGGTGTGCGAAGGATCGTCCGGTTCGTCGCCTCTACTCCTCGACACGCTTCCTCAAACGAACGAACGCTAAAGTAAAGGGAAAGAAACCTGAACAGAAGACCAACGTCTACTCTCTCGAATGCCATCACCTCCGAAGAGAAGAGGCAGGATCGAAGAAAGCAGAAGCGGACGAAAACGAAACGCGAAGAGAGTCCGACTTCGGAGTAAAAGACAGAACGTCCAACCCAAAACCGAAGCTCCTCGCGAGATGATCTCCTGTTAGTTTCCTGCTCGCTCGCTCCCCGAGGTGATTGCGCCTGGCCTGATCGAGGGAAGGCAGCGAACAGTTTCGGTGTCGAATGGAGGAGGGGGGCTAGAACGACGGTCGAAGGCCGAACCAGCCCAGCGAGAGCTCGAGAGGAGACTGGTGTTTCCGTCCAGGGCGATTTCGAACCCAATCGACCCGAGATCGTCGATTCCTCGATATCTTGAGCTGGGAGCAGAACGTCGACGAATCCACGAGAGGGCGAAGGAGCGCAGGCAAAGGAGAGAGAATCTCGAAGGGGTTGTCTCGAAGAAGGAACGCGTCGAATCCAGAAGGAAACGAGCGAGCCATTCGAAAGCCCCTTGGGAAGAGAGATCTGATTCCAAAGCAGCAGCATCCGTCGGTGTCTCGAGAGATCCGTGTTGAAGACATCTGACCATGCTCTTGAAGGTAGAGGAAGACGGTCGGGCGTTGAAGAGGAACGAAGGCCCGTTGGAAACGTCTCGTCGAGGTCGAGGTTGAGGGAGTCGCTGTTGAGGCCGAAAAAACTAGCAGATGAGCTGGGAAGGAAACTTACCGAGACCTCGGGAGGCGACCTAGAGGTGAGAAGAAGAGAGAAGGTCAGTATAGGTCGGACGAGGGAGGAAAGCGAGGAAGAGAAGGACGAACGTCGGTGGCAATCATGATGGGAGATCGACCAGACTTGAACTCTCCAAGAACCCAATCTCGCTCCTGCTGCTGCTTGTCTCCGTGGATAGCGAGCGCAGGCCATCCGTCCTGTCGAAGGTACTTGGTGATATCGTCGGCGACTCGCTTGGTAGCGGTGAAGATGATGACCTTAGCGTTCTCGTTGGAGATGGTGTCGAGGTGCTTGACGAGCTTTCCTCGCTTCTCGAAGTCGGTGCAGACCTCAACGAGCTGCTTGACGTTGTGGTTGGCGGAGAGCTCCATGGATCCGATGTTGACCTGGATGGCGTCGGTAAGGAAATCGGCAGCGAGTCGCTGAACCTCCTTGGGCCAGGTCGCGGAGAAGAGGAGCGTCTGTCGGTCGGGTCGGATCTGGGCGACGATCTTCCTGATCTGAGGCTCGAAACCCATATCGAGCATTCGGTCCTGGGAGAAGAGAAGCGAAGAAAGAAAGTTAGGACGCGCGAAAGGAAGGATCGAAGCTCGCCGTCGAAAGGAAACGATGAAACTCACGGCCTCGTCCATGACCAAGTAGGTAACTCGTCGGAGGTTGACCTTTCCGGACTCGAGCATATCGATCAGTCGTCCAGGGGTGGCGACGACGATCTCGGCTCCTCGCTGGAGATCCCTGATCTGTCCTCCCTTGGGGACTCCTCCGTAGACGGCGGTGTTTCGGATTCGAGACGACTTTCCGAACTTGGTGCACTCGGCCTGAGTCTGGACGGCAAGCTCTCGGGTAGGAGCGAGAATGAGGACGATGGGTCCGTCTCCGGGGGAGAGGAGAGGCTGGGCGTTGATGTGAACCCTGAGAAAGAGGAGGAAGGAAGGAAAGTCAGCTTCGACGCGCTGAAGAGGAACGGCGAAGGGAGCAGGAAGAGCGAGACGAACATGGCGGGGAGAGCGAAGGAGATGGTCTTTCCGGATCCAGTCTCGGCGACGGCGACCATATCTCGTCCAGAGAGAGCCATAGGCCAGGCCTGGCACTGAATGGGAGTAGGAGCGGCGAATCCCATGGCGTTGATCTCGGTCATGATGTAGTCGGGGAAACCAGCCTCGTCGAAGGAGGTGACGGGCTTGGGGATGTGAGCTCCTTGGATCTGAGGAAAGAGAGAGCGAGGGAGAGGTAAGCACGAGCGGACGAGGGGTGTGGGGATGGGAAAGAGCTCAAAGGGAGGAAGGAAGGAAGGAGCAACGAACCCTCATCTGGTGCTTCGTCCTGTAGGCCTCGATCTCCTTGTCCTCACGAGCTCGGACTCGCTTGTCCTCGATGTAAAAGTTCTTCTCGAACTGGTAAAGAGAAGCAGAGGACGTGGAGAGATGGATGTCAGCTTGTGCGAGCTCAGAGGAAGGGAACAGAAAGGAACTCGAACGAACCTTGATGAGGTTGGCAGAGGCCCAATCGATCTTGCCGAGTCCAGCTCCGAGGTTGGACATTCGGTCTCCTCCTCCTGTAGAAGCGAAGCAAAAGAGCAGAAAGAGCGAGAGAGTCAGGACGTGTGGTGGCGAGGGAGGGAAGGAACGAGAAAAAGCTTCAGGGATGCGAGCTTGATGTTCCCCATTTTAGAGTCTTGGTTCTATACACACCCCCAAAGCCTTGGTTAAATCCTCCGCCGTACGAACCTCCTCCGAATCCTCCTCCTCCGTAGCCCTTCAGGAAACAAAGCAAGAAGAAGACCGAGGTCAGCGACGTCGAACGAAGGGACGCGGGTGGTGGATGTGAAAGGAAAGTATTTCTCACCCCTCCTCCTCCTCCTCCACCGTAGCCACCTCCTCCTCCTCCTCCTCCACCGTATCCTCCTCCTCCTCCACTCTTCAGAAGAGAAGCAAAGCAAAAAGAGCCAGGTCAGCCAGGGCCGGGGGAAAGGAAGGAGAAGTAAGGAAGGTCGACTCACGTATCCTCCTCCTAGGTTCGCAGAAGAGATAGAAGAAGAGAGTCAGCAACTAGCTAAAGATAACGAGAGGGAAGAGAGCTATGCATACCTCCGCCGCCGTCTGAGAAGGGAGAAGAGGCAGAAAGGAAGGAAGTCAGCGTCGAGCTCGAAGCAGGGGAGAGGAAAGAAGTCAAGGAAGGGGATTTTGTAACTGACAGCCTCCTCCGTATCCAGACATGTCTAGTAGGGTTGTTTGTGTGGGGGTGTTGTAGTGTAAGAGTGCGTTTGACGCTTTTAGAGGGTCCTGGGACGAAGGAAGGGGAGAGAGAGAGGGAAGGGGACGAAGAGGGGGGAGAGTCGACGTTGCAGGCGAAAGAACTTCGAGCTTCGCCGCCGCGATTTGGGCGAGCCCGGCTGTGCGAGAAAAGGGAGAGAGAGATTCAGCCAACCCTTCTCTTTTCTTCGTTTTTCCTCTCTAGAAGCGTGAGAGCGGACTCAGAAGAACGAGAGAGAGGTATAAAAACTTCTTGAAAGCGATTCTGGCACTTTCTTCTCATGCTGGCGAGCCTCTGAGGTTTCTGATGAGCGTTGTTGCTCTCTCTCGAGCTCCAGTCCTTCTTCGCCCTCTCTCCTTTTCATCGACGTGTGGAGGATCTCACTCTGAGCCATATCGGCGGCTTCTGAGAGTCTGGCCATCTTCTTCCCTCGATCCGTCTTGTGCAGTTCCGTCTTTTGTCGCGACGCGTCGCTGCTCTCCTCCGAATCAGCTCTCTCCGCGCATTTGGCAGCGCATTGGCCGTTTCGTTACAGTCGACCACTTCAGGCGAGCAGATTTTGGTTCTGGACATCTCTTCCTCCTGTGAAAATTGGCTGAGAGGAGGAAGAAAGGTGAGAGGCGGTGAGGAGACTCGCGCAACATCCTCCCCGCCGAGATCCTTGGGCTTTTCTCGCGTTTTTTCTTCTGCAGGTCTCTCAGTTATCTCGACTTCCCTCAATAATCGAAGAAAATAATAGAACTTCCTGAACTCTTCGACGACGGCGGGCTGCGCTGGGCGAGCGTCGCTTGGATCTCGACTCGACGGACCTGGCCCCATCCTCAAGCGACCACCATGTCGAGCAGTGGAAAAGTGAGCCCATCATCTTACTCTCCTTCCCAGAGCTCACCTGCTGAATGTACCTCCTTCCTACTTCAGTCTCCCAGCTCTTCGTTGAGCGTGTCTCAAACACTTCTCTCGTTCGTTCCCTCCCTTCGACCCATCTTTCCTTCCCTTCCTTCGCGTGAGCTTCGAGCTCACTCCTTTCCTTCCTTCGTCTCCTCAGCTACCAATCTCTCTACGAATCGGTCGATCTTCCACCTTGTCCCTCGTCTGTATCTCCAGAATCCCTGGAACGAATCCTTCAATCAAGACTTTCTCAGCTCAACTCGTGCGGTGATCCTTTCAAGCGTCCAAGCCCAGAGTCCGGCAAGCTCGTGGAATCAGGGTCGGTCAAGGCTCTGGTAAGTCGGAGTATAGACCTATCCAGCCTTCGATCTACTTCGTGCTAATTAGCATCCTTGTGTCTATAGAACGGCGAACAGATCAAGCTCGAAGCTGGAGAGAAGGAGCTCGTCCAAAAGATCAGCTCGAGATTCGACCTCGACCAAGTCGAATCCTTCCTCCTCCTCCGTTGCTTCCTCAGGTCCGACGATGCAGCATCCCTATCCCTACCACCACCTCCTGCCTCTAAGATTACCGCAACCTCCACCGCCACCGCAGCTACAGGAGGACCCTCGTCGGTCGTCGAACAACGGTCTCCTTCCAAAGCGACCTCCTCCCTCTCCGCCGACCTCCTCGACCACTTCAACCTCTTCTACTTCAGGGAGAGATTGGCCATCTTACGTCTCGTAGCAGCTCTCCTTCGAGCCGTGGAGGACGAGCAGCACGAGTACTTCGAGGTTGCTCAAATCATCATCCCTCAACTCCTCGCTCCTCCTTCCTTCTCCCCCGACTCTCCTCCCTCCTTCGTCCAACGACTCGCTCGTCAGTTCGACACCCACACTCGAACCCCTCTACCCAACCACATCGTCTCCTCCAACACCCACTCCCCACTCTGGGCCAAGCAGCTCCTCAAGGAACAGCTCTCCATCCTCGAGGTCATCTTTCTCGTCCTCTACAGCTCCTCCTCGGAAATCACCCAGAACGACCCGGACACTGTCGAAGGAATCATCGCTGTCCTGCATCACACGGACTACGGGAGGAATCAGAGGAATGCGAGATTCTTGCAGGATCAGGAGAGTGAGATCTTGGGAGGGAACATCAACGGAATGGTGATCATCATCTGCATCGAAGTCCTCGACCTCGAAGCCCTCCTCTCGATACCTCTCAACTCTCCCTCCTCTCTCTTCTCCTCTCTCCCACCCAACGCCCTCCTCTCCTCACCCGCCCACCTCCTTCGACTTCATCACCACTTCCTCACCGTCACTCCTTCGCCAACCACCTCACCCATTCTCATCGCTTGGTCCTACATCCTCTCGCGACTCACCGACTCGCTCTCGAACGAGACGCCCGAGGAGTACATCCCTCTCGCTGAGGCGATCCTACCTTCGTCGGAGGGACAGAAGCAGCAGCAGCCGGCTTGGCAGACTATCGTCACGGGAGCGTTGGGTGGGAAGGGAAACTTGTTGGGTGGCTTGTCGCAGTTGTTGAAGGGAAGGTTGTTCGTTGATGTTGAGGATGGAGGAGAGGGAAGTGGAGGAGAGAATGTGGATCTGAACGCGTTGGGGTATAGGTCGGTGATCAAGGGTGAGTTCATATTCATCTTCGTCGGTGTGCGAGAAGGGGGAGAGAGCTGACCGACCTCCTCTCGTTCTTCTGCTCCCCAGGCCTGATGTCGTGTTTGACTGAGCTCGTTCGCGTCGAGTTCCTTCCCTTCGAAGCCATGGTCGACTGCTGGATCGCTCTCTACGGATCTGGAAAGGGGACTGCTTCACTCTGCCATCAGTTCTGGGATGTGAGTCGGTTTGACTTTCCCTTATTGATTCTCGAACGCGTCCTGACTTTCATTCTTCTTCCTTTCTCCAGGTCGACTTCCCGATCTCTCCAACTCGTCGATCCCTCCTCGTTCTGGCTCGATCTCGATTCCCTACCCTCCTTCGTCCTCTCATCCGACTCTCCCGCTCCCTCTCCGGAGACGAGTCCCTCTCCTCGTCGGAAACCTTCGAACCCTCGGAAACTTCAGCAGAATGCGCGGACATCGTCTTCAGGTTCTTCGCCGAAATCACTTCGCTCTCCCACGTCCTCCCTTCCAACACCAGAGGGAAGTTCGTCGTCGAGCCAGGGATGCAACCCGGAGAGATCCAGTACAGGACTCAGAGGAGGCTCGACTTC
This sequence comes from Mrakia blollopis, assembly GCA_000950635.1. Taxonomy (NCBI): domain Eukaryota; kingdom Fungi; phylum Basidiomycota; class Tremellomycetes; order Cystofilobasidiales; family Mrakiaceae; genus Mrakia; species Mrakia blollopis. The sequence continues at coordinate 1,320,786 of BBPU01000130.1, read as the reverse complement.
CCCGCTGGAATCGTCGTCCCAAACGGAACCGTCGGAATCGTCGTTAGCCCTCCGAAGACGACGCCCGTCGTAGTGAGCTGGGGAACGCAGGTATCCGGTTGGAGGCTCAGTCTGGATATCCTTCGAGCCTTCGTCGGAATCAGGGCCAAGGCGCCGTCGGGCTCGAGATCAGGAGCCGATGAGGACGTTTTCGGAGCTGGAAGAGGAGCGAGGGAAGCGTCGATGTCGATCTCGCTGGAGGAGATGGGTATCGAAGACTGTGCGGGAGAGGACGCGATTCTCGACATCCTGGACCTCTTCAAGTCCGTCCTCTCCTCTGGGCCAAGTCTCGCAGCGGAACTGGTCGCACATCTCTCTCCCTCGGACTCCCTGTCCTCCTCCACCTCCTCTCGACAAAACGACGAGGACTCCTCCTCCACCGACATCGTCCAGATCCTCTTCTCCATCCTCGAGCGATCCCTCTCCTCCTCCGGTCGACCGACTCCCACCTCCTCACGTCTCATCAGCACAACCCTCAGCGTCCTCTCATCCCTCCTCCCCGCCTTCCCAGGTCGCGTCTGGACCTACCTCCGTTCCTCCTCCCTCCTCTTCTCCAACGGTCGATCCTCAGCCTCGACATCCTCCATCCTCGCGGCGGAACGGTCCATCGGATCCTACCCTACCACCATTGCCCTCGTCGACCTCGTCTTTGCTCTCTTCCTCGAGGCTCAGCGATCTCACTTCGTCGTCGAGCCCGAGTTCCTCAAGGTCAAGGCGGATGTTTTGACGAGGGCCCTCTCGTTGATCCACGCAGAGATCTGGACGGGATACACCGGGTGGAAGTACAAGAGCTTGAAGGAGAGGTTCGACATTGGGAAGAAGGTCACAACTCTCTACGACGAGATCCTTCGAGATCCTACCCTCGCTCCTCGAACTCCCTCCTCTTCGTCGTCGGCGACCAACCCCGGACCCCTCTTAACCCTCCAATCCTTCCTCGCAGACGCGTTCATCGTCAACTCCACCAACCTTGCCCTCGCTCCCATCGTCTCCACCCTCGTCGTCGGTCGAGGCCTCGTTGCAGGTCTCTACGCGAGTGGTCGAGTCTTCGAGGCTCCTCGAGCGGAACGGCTCATCGAGGGAACTCTTCGATTCGTTCGACATCTCCTCGCGACCAAGAGGAGGTTGGATCTCGGGAAGATCGTCCCTCTCGAGCAGCTCTTCTTCGATAGGTCGTCGTCGAATCGTTCAGCAGGAAGTCTCACGAATCAGAGCAGGAACGGAATGGATCGCATCAAGACCCAGATCGTCGACGTCGTCGCCAACTTCGTTACCTCTCCTTCGTCGTCTCAGGAGGTCGCTCGAGAGGCCGTTCTCCTCCTCGAAACTCTCAGTGGATCCCTCTCAGCGGTTCCAGGATCTTCACCTCCCTCCATCGTCGGACACCTCGAAGACGCGACGGCTACAACTCAAGCCTTCCTCGACCTCCTCGCCGATCCATACCAAGATCGAGACCTCCGACGAGCAGTCTGGAACCTCCTCGGAGTCCTCATGTCGACGCAGCTTGGATGGGCCGCTCTTTTCCTCGACATGAAGTCTCACAGCTTCGGAGGGGGAGTTCTCGTTTCGTCGACCTCCAGGAAGGGAAAGGAGAAGGAAGGATCGGTCAAGAAGGAAGTCAACGCCGTCACTCTCGCTCAGACGATGGTCGTCCTTTGGGAGGAGTACTGGGAGAGCGATCCTGCCTTCCTCAGCTCGATTCTCAGGTTCCTCGACGTCGCCTGGGAGAACTTCGGCGACCACAAGGCCCTCGCAACTCTGCGTTCGGATCCTTTGTTCTGGGAACCTCTCTTTGGAATCACCTTCAGGTCGAAACTCTCCCCCTCCGAACCCGATCTCGACTCAGATCTCCTCCCTCCCTTCAACCCAAATCAACTCGAGGACGACACCCTCCTCTACGATCAAGACACTCGCGTCACTTCCTATCGAAACCTCTCTCGAGCGTACGCCATCCATCTCTTCGCTCTGGATCTCGAGACGACTGGCCGACGAGGAGGAGGAACGGGAGGAAGCGGAGGAGGGATCAAGAGTCGGAACCCCAAACCTGCATCGTTCGAGATGATGGAGAAGTTGATGCTGAGGCAGAAGCATCGGTTGATGGGAGGAGCTAGTTTGAGGTACTTGAGGAGTTCGTGTGATCCGGAGCTTCACGAGACGGTGCATAGGAGCATCAGGGAGGCGTATCCTGGGTTCGAAGTGGAGAGTGTGAGGATGAGATTGCCGAGGGAAGAGAGAGATTTCGGAGAAGGATACCTTTACTGTAAGCTGGACGCGTCTTCTGCAATCCGCTTCCTCCTCTGCCTCGCCCGTCCTTTCCCGTCGAACACAAACTGACGCCCATCTTTCCCTTTCTGCGCTATTATCCCTCTCAGCCATCGACGTCCTTCGCCAAAAGATCGAAGGCTACCGCTCGGAACAGGTCGACGACCTCCTCATCGACCAAACCGTCGAGGAAGTTCAATCCATCAATCTCGACTGGTCGCTCATCGACTCCGAAGTCGCATGCACCAAAGCCTGGCGTCAACTCCTCACTGCCATCATCCCTCTCTTCCTCGACGGCTCAGTCAAAAGAGCGGAGATCCTCCTTCGCGACGTTCGAACCATCGCTCCCGTCATCGCTAGGGAAACTCGAGACGGAGACGTCATGCTCGCCGTTCACGTCGAGAGGATGGAGATCCTTCGGACGCTCGTCGAAGGAACTTGGGGGACGTCGATCATGGAAGGAAGCAGCAGCAGCTCGAAGGGGAAGGCACCAGCGTCGGAATCGTCGTCGTCTCAGCTTGAAAGCTTCATCGGAGTCCTCCCGGAGATCAGGAACCTCATCATCAGCGAAACCTTCCCTCCTTTGGATTCGCTTCGCGGAGGTTTCTCGGTGCCCTTCCATCAAACCCTCCTCCAAATCCTCTTCCTCTTCGTTCGCAAAGCGGTCGACCTCCCTCCTCCCAGCTCCTCCAACCCCATCTCCCCGCAAGATCGACTCGTCGTTCACTCCTTCCTCCAAACCATCCTTCGATTCCTCGTCCTCGCCCTCGGATCGACCTTCGAGCGGATCCTGCAAACCCAGTCGTCAGAACTCGACGGAGAACTCTCCCTCCTCGTCGCGGTCTTCGAACAGGCCGTGCGTCCAGAGCACAACCTCTCTCCCAGCGAGTGGCTCAGCCTCGCCGACGAGATCGGATTGATCAGGAACAGTCTCGACGTCGTCGTTTCGAGTCCTTGGTCTACGACGGCTCCTTCAGTGGACGCGTCGATGACGGAAGGCGGGGAGGAGGGAGAAGGAGGAGCTCAACCGAGACGACCTCTCTTCATGGAGCAGACCCTCAACTTCCATCTCGCCGTCAGCACCGTCGGACGAGGAGCGGATCGACTTGTCTCGTCGGCCATCATGGCAGCCTACTCGCAGAACATCCTTGCCGGAGTCGCTGAAGTGGGAGAGATCTCACCGACGATCAAGGACTCGTTCGGAGGAGCAGGAGGACACGATCCGCTGCATGCAGCTTGGTTGGCGGAGTTGGGAGTGGTAGTGAATCTCATCGGGTCGATCCCATCGAGCTCGCAGTTTGTCGAGACGGAGGTCGTTCCTTGGGTTCAGCTCTGGTGAGTTTCTCTCTCGTTTCGTGCTCCAGCCTTCGACTCAACCTGACCTCCCTTCTCCTTCCTTTCGCTCATTGCAGCGGATCTCAATTCACTCGCTGCCTCGAATGGCGATCAGGTCAACCCATCACCTCTGCTCAGCTTCAAGAGCTCGACTCCATCTCCACCCTCTTCTTCTCCATCGCCACCTCCCTCCAATCCTCCTCTCGCTTCACTCGAACCATCCCCATCGTTCGAGCCTTCGCCAGTCGAGCTCGTCTCGTTCTTCAACTCGTCAACGATCTCCTCTCCCATCCCAATCACCTCTTCGCTCTCATCGAGCCCGTCACGGACGATGAACGATTCGCTCTGCACAAGGAGAGCTCGGAAGCGGACGCCGCCTCGTTGGAACCCGACGCTCTGCCCGACCCGGCGAAACGACCTTTCCTCTGCGCCGTCATCCAGAAGTTGTTCCTCATCGCTAGGACCCTTACCTTAAACATCAACATGGCGACGAGGTCGACTTCGTGGCTGGTCAACCCGGACGGAGGAGACGTCGAGGATCTCATGATCGCGGCAGACGCGACCGTCTCAGCTTCGGAACCGGCGACGATTGGAACTCTTCTGGAGATCGGCGAGGCTGCTATCAACTACCATCGTGAGTCCTCGATTTTCTTCTTACCTCCTTTCGTCGAGCTCTGTATCGGATCTGACGCGTGCTTTCTCGTCTCTCCAGTCCAAATCTCCACTCGACCACCTCAAGCTCCCATCTCAGTCTTCCCCGACGCCTTCACCTCCACCTCTCACCTCTACCTTCCTCCCTTTTCACCCTCGATCTGTCTTCCAGCAACTCGAGACATCATCGAGGCCGTTTCCCTCCTCGCCGTCACCCAGCTCGCACTCGCGACTCGATTCTCGACGTCGTCGAGGAGTCGGATGGATCAAGATCGTCTCGGAAGCTCGGGAGGAAGGGGAGGAGAGATGGATCGGTTGGCGGAGCTTGCGCAGGACGTCGGGCAGATGATCTCGAGGGGAGAGGCAAAGACCAAGGGAGACGATGGAGGGAGGTTTGCGAATGTGCTCAAGAATCATCTCGAGCGGGCGGTTCAGTAGTTTTGAGTAATTATTTTTGTTTGTTTTCTAGATAGCGGTTCTTTTTTTTTGATCTCGGATGTGTATCTGTTTGCTCTATGACTTGATGGGCGTGAGCGGAAGAGAGATCGAGAGTGAGAAGGAAGACCAGTCCAAGCGAGCTCGATTTCGTCGCAGCAGGATTCGAGCGGTCGAGAAAAGATTCAAACGGCGAGAAGGAAAAAATAGTATCGCATAGAGAGGGATATCGTAGGTATATAATCTAAACTGAGAAAGGGTATCGTCGAGAGCGATTGGAGAATCACGACGGGTCGACCACATCCCTTACGACCGCCAGTATTGAGCGCTGTTGTACGAAGAGAGAAGTCGAGATCAACGAGGTGACTGAGAAAACGTGGTTTAAAAAAATCTGGGCACTCACAGATCGTGAATCGCATCAAACATGGCGTTCATCACGCTTGTCTTGTTGAGCAACCTCTCAAACTCCTTCAGCGCCTCCTCTTCTGTCAGATGTAGCAGGAAGTAGTTTTGGATCTGTACACATAGATAGGTAAAGCGGAAAAGATCCCGCGGAATCAGTACTCCCTCTTGAAGGAAAGTCGACGAGAAAAGAGAACAGAAAAGGCGACTCACCTTCCCCACCGCCGCATCCGGCTCGAACTTGATATCCTGAACTCCCGAATGCACCATCAGCGCAACCAAATTGAGGATGAGGTTGGCGTTCTTCCTAAGGTTGCTGAAAGCTGTGCTGCAGAGGTTCCTGAACCGAAGGTAGTGAGGGGAAGTCGTTCCTCCCATCGCGTCAATCATTTCGCGAGAGAGCTTGACGGGTGGTGGGAATGGTTTAGGATCTCGGCCTAGGATGTAGCCGAAGTCGACTGTGAACGGAGGTGAGTTAGTTCGAGGTTCGAGAGAGAGGAGAAAAGGAGGAGAAGGGAGAGAGAGGGAGAGGCGAGAAAGCGAGGCGATGAGCACGAACTGTGGAAGAAATGTCCATCGGGAGCGAGCATGAGGTTATCTAGATGTCGATCTCCTACTCCGAGTAGGTAAGTGATCACACAATATCCGGCTAGAAGAAAGATCAAAGGCGAGAAGAGAGATCAGCTCTTCGTCCTTCGACGAGACGACTGAACCGAACCGAAAAAAAAGCGAGACGGACTCACCACAACTCCTCACAAAAGTATCCAACACACCCGGCTTAACCCCATACGTTCCCGTACTCTCCTCCTCCGGATTCATTAACCTCAAATAATCCAACAACGTCCCATGTTCCCTCATCACCGTCGCCAAACTCTTACTCTCCACAAACTGAATCATCCCTTCCTCCGACCCCGTCGCCAGCACCGAGTAAGTCGTAAGCCTCAAATCGAGGTTCTCCTTCTTTAGCAGCTGATCCATGAGCGTGAAGAGTTGAAGGACGAGTTGATCCTGACGAAGGTCGTCTCCGTTTTTGAAGATCACGCCGTACTCTTCTGGCGGAGGCGTTGGAGGGGCTGGGGGTGGGGGGAAGGTTGGTGTTGTTGTGGGTATTGGTGTTGTTTGGGATGGGAAGAGGGAGGAGGAGGGGGAGGGGAGGAGGTGATGGTGGTTGTTGGGAGAAGTGGGAGAGGTTGGGTCGGGTGGAGGGATGAGGAAGGAGAGTTTGAGAGGGAGGAGGTTGGATTTGAAGATGGAGCAGTTTTCGGGGTTAATTCCGTTGGTTAGAATTCGACCGTCGATGGGCAAGGGAAGGATGGGAATATTGAAGAGACCGTGTTTGGGATCCGAGATGTAGGCCTTGAGTTTCTCGATCTTCTTCTCTCGACGGTCCTTCGAGGCTCGGTACTCTTTCGCTCGACCGGAGAGGGTAGCCACGAGTTCGGCTTGTCGACGGAGGATGTCTCTACGGTCGGATCCACCAGTGGACTAGCGATCGGGAGAAAAGGAGAAGTGAAATCGCTGTCAGCGACGAGGGATCGAAGAACAAAGAGAGGAAGAGGATCGACACGACTCACATCCTCGAGCTTCTTCATATACCTAAAGACGATCTTGGCGTACATCTTCCCAACCGACCGATCCTCCGTCTCAACCATGAGGTACCAGTAGAAGCTGTTCCCAAGAACGGCGTTGAGCACGCTCCGTTTGATGAGGAACTCGGCGAGACCGCTGTCTTCCGTCAAAAGAGCTGCTGCTGAAGCAAGAGCCGACGCCGAGTGAGACGATCGAGTTGAGCGAGTATCCGAGGGAGCTTGTGGCTCGAACTTGAGAGCTTGAACGAGTTGAAGAAGGTAGAGGAGGAGTTCCTAGTTGACGCGTCGAGAATCGAGACGAAAACGAGAGTCAGCTACGCGTTTGAGACTTAGCCTGCTAGCCCGACGAGCCCTTCTTCTCTGGAAAGAGAATCCAGAAGCTTCGAGAGCACTACTCACATCATCCTCCGCCCTCCCCAACTGCTTCACCGCGTAAGCTCTCACCCTTCCATCGACAAAGCCAGGACCCAGCAACTCCAACGCATCCACCATCTCCACATCCGTCCACATCGGCAGCAACACCTCCACCGCCTGCTTCACCTCCGAGGGATCCGTCCAGCTGACCGACTTGAGGAACTTAGTAAGAGCCATCTTGTCGCGAGAGAGATAGAACCGGAACTTCCAGATCAGGTCCTTCTCTTCTTCCTCGAGGAGCTGGGTGGGTGGGTATTTGAGGATAGACTGGGGATAAGGAAACGGAGCGTAGAAGAACGAAGTGAAATTTAGTTGTGCTGAGGTGGAGAAGCAGGAACGAGAGAGGGAGAAGGAATGGGAGAGGAAAAGGGGCCAGCTCGTCGTTGAACTCACATTCAACCGATCTCGAATCGTCGCGTTAGGTTTCAACTCCCTATCCAACGGCCCTGTCCTATGACTTCGTACGAGACGACGATGTTTCGCTTCGACGAGGTTCTCCTTGTTCATGTCTGGATCGACGATCGACCAGAGACTGAGATCCGTGGCGAGTTCGTTGGCGAAGGAGGGGATGGCGTTGATGGATTGGGTTGCGGTTGTGGGGGGTGCTCGGGAGGAAGAGACGACGGTGGGCATTTCCTGCAGTCATCAAAGTAGAAAGTTAGCTTTTGAAGGTGCTAGAGAAGAAGAGTGAGCATGGGGAGGAGTGGGAGGAACTCACGGGCTCAGCAAACACGACGGGGAAGTCGAACTTGAGCAAGTCGATGTAGAGAAAGAGATAAGGTGATTTCGCCGACTCGGCCTACAGAAACACGTCCTGTCAGCTCTTTTCTCAAGCCTCGGGAGAGTCAGAACTCGTCGAACTCACAGCGTGGACCTTCTCAATCTCAGCAAAAGTCATCTTGTCGAGCCAATCGAGGTGAGGCATGTCCCTCTTCTCGTACTTCTGGACGAGCTGAACAAATCCCAAGAGCGTTCAAACCCCACAGCAGATCAGTCTCTACCTCTCTCTCTACGCTCTGAAGCAGTGGGACGAGCAAACTTACATCCTCCAACCGTCCCATCTCATCCTTCAACCCAACCTCACTCGGCGTCGTCGTCTCGTGAGATCCGTCTCCTTCTTGATCTCGATGCAGGTAAAGCCTCTGTTCTCCTCGACGCAGATATCTACCATCGTAACCAACACATCCTAAGAGTCAGCTTAAGATCTCGCCACAAACGAAGGACGAGCAGCAAGGACGTTCGAAAACTCACCCATTCTCAAACAACCTCATCGTCGTCCCTCCCACAGGAACAGCCTTCACGACTCCCTGAATATCCCACACGGTGAACACGAGTTGAGCATTGGACGGTATCGAGGAGAACATATTCGGGGTGGTGAGCCATTCGTTCCAGCTGAAGACCAGAACCGGAAAACGAAGGAGGGAAAGGAGGTGAGCTCAAGCGAAAGACAGACGAAGGAGGTGGTGACGGGAGAGCGGGATTGGAAACGGACGTGTAGGATTTAGAGAACGATTCATGTTTCGTTCGATAGACCAGAGAGAGAGGTTTGTTGTCTGAGAAGAGCTGGGTGGTGATGTACAAGTCCGAGAGAACACTGGACGGATGGAAACGAAACGAAGGGAGGGAAGGAGGTGTGTGAGCTTCGACGCTTCTGCTTTCCCACCATCAGAGCAGCTCAAGGAAGTGGATGCTCACGGTAGCTGAGATCCCGCAAACTTCCACTCCGGGTGCTCTTGAAGTTCTTTGTAACTTCTCCGGGGGATCTTGCCTTCCAGACGAGCTCTGAATCGAATCGAAGAAGGACGAGAGAGAGACAGAGAGGAGGTGAGCTTGAGGGAAGCGAGAGACTGAGAAGAAAGAAAGAGAGAACGCACATCCTGTAGGATATTGGGATGTGAAGATCGCATGAGCGACCAAAATTGAATTCCTTCCCGCCGGGGTCCATGAGGCAGCAGCGATCAAAGAAGCGAGAGAGAGAGAGAGATGTGGTTGGGAGGAGGAGAACGAGCTTGATGAAGAGAGGCGATCTCCGAACGGAGGTAGGCATTGATTTTCGGGTTTAGAAAACTTTCAGGTTCGCTTGTTGAGGGTTTGAGACGAGATATATAACGTCGTGACTTCATAGATCGTAACAGAAACTGAGCTAGCGTCTTCGGAAGAACGTGAGACGAGCTCGAGCTCACTCGTCCTCTCTCCCCCTCCCTTCCTCTTCATTCCACGTCCTTGGAAGTTTTCCAGCCTCGTATCCCCCTCCGATTCTACACCCAGTTCAGAATCTATATCCTCTGCAGCTCAAAAAACTTCTCTCCACACACCTTCACACACAACACCCCGAACGAAAAGCCCAAAACACCCACGATTCAGCTTCTCTCTCCCAATCCATCTCGTCCTCACCTTCCTTCCTTCCTTCCTCCCTCCCTCCTTCCATTCAGCACTCACCTTACACTTCCCCCCCGTCGCCTGCTTCATGGCGCACTTCTTGCACAGACTGGGATGCCTGCATACGGGAGATTGGTACTCGATCGCGTGGGAGGAGCAGTTCAGGCAGGAGGTCGGGTCTTCCGTCTTTGAACTTGAAGAGGAAGAAGGAGCGGCAGCTGTTGTTGAGGATGAGGGAGGTGTTTGGTGAGACGATGGATGGGGAGGTTCTTGGAAATGGAGGGTCATGCTGAGGGTTCTGGAGAAGAGGGAAGGTTTGTTCTTAGGGGTGAGGAGAGGGTGAGCGTTGCGAGCAAGAGGAAGTGGGTTGGAAGGTCGAGTGGAGAGCAGTCTCGCTCCTTATTTCGGTCGCAGTTCCTTCGCGACGCGTCCCTCCTCTCCGGCTCTTTCTCTTGTAGCCCATCGCGGTTCATTCGAAGGACGAAACTGTGATAGAACGCCCGCCTTTTCAGTCGATTCAGAGGTGCCAGGGTGTCGATATACGATGAAGTGGCTTGCAGAGTCGGTGAGATCGTCCTCCGCCTCGCGAGAGGTCAGGTTCCTCTCTCGATAATAAGGAATCTACTGATTCAATCCAGCTCTATATCCCTCCAGATTGAAGGTAAGATACGTTCCTTCAGTCTGAGGTGTGCCGAAACCTTAAATATCTCGACTCTCGGAAGTTGGTCTTCGGAAACGAGCCTCGCTTCTGGCTCAGATGCTCGGCGGACCCTCTTTCCTTAGCAGCATCTACCTTTTCTACCTATTTGACCATCCCTGTATATGTATAGAGCCCAGAGGCTACCGTCGGACGAACTTCGGAGGCTCAGCTGCTCTGGACGTTGCGTCCAGGAGATCTTTCAGCGACGGGCAGAAACAGCAACAACGCGACCGGGGATGTTCCGTCAACGATAATAAGGAATCTACGCAGACGACCTCTTTTCTTTTTCATATACATCCACTTGGAAAGCATGGAACCTTCCTCCTGCGCAATGAAAAGCTTATCTGGATTGAACTTGTAAAGAACGAGAGCCTTTCCCTTCAAGCTTCTGCCAAAGTTCAAGCTGGTAGAATAAGTAATCTGCAAAGGTATAGACTTAATTTGTACCATGAAAAGAGTATTTAAATTATATAATATACCTCTAGTAGCCTCAAAAGCTCATTGGAAGCGGTTTCGGGGAGAACTGAGGACTTGGAGTTCAATCTGACGCGTCGCGGGGACGAAACTCCTTCCCTCTCAAATAAGGAATTTTCGCAGACAGCTGGTCTGTTTGATAGTGTAGACCTAGTCTGGACTATATATGCGACTTTCCTCTCTGCGGCGAATCCTTATTAAATATGATCCCGTAGATTTAGAGGGCATCGATCTCGCGTCGCGGCCTGAACCCAGACGAACCTTGTCTCGCCGAGATTAAGGATTAAGAAACGGTACTCTCGCTCTCCTTGACTTTATTGTCTATATAAGACTCAAATACACCCTTTGTATCAATCTCGAGCTTAGTGTCATTGATGCTGGGGGGAGAGACGGCGAGAGAGAGAGGGAAAGTCGCGTCTCGTCTTCTCTGTTGAGAAGTGCATCATTGAGACGAGCCGCGTCGAGTCGTTTCTAGCACCTTCTCTTTTCTCCATAGTTCTAGTAGTTTCTCCGTAGGTAGCTTAGTCATCTCTTTTAATAGTAGATACGTCATAGGTGCTGCGGAGGGTTCTCGTAGAGTATATAAGGAGGGCTCGCACTGAGAGGAGGAGGTTCTTCACTTGTAATGAAGACCATCCTTCTCCAGGTGAGTTCTACCGTCTCTCGCTACTATATCTCGTTTATATATTACTTGTACTGAAGTCCATCCTCCTCCAGAGCCGAAACCTCACAACATCCTCCTCGTCTGTTGCTTTCCTCCATCAAGCTCAATTTTGGAGGACTCAGGTGTGCTCCAGTATAGCTTTACGATGAGTGAACGATTTCAATCTCTTAGAGCGCCTCTCTCTCCCTTCCTTCGCCGACACCCCCCAAAAAAAGGCAGAGAAGCCTCATCTAGCTCCAACCCTTCCTCTCCTTCGCCGTCCAACCACATCGACCTCCCAGAAAATCCACCCCAACATCATGTCCCCCTCTCCCTCCATCTTCATCCTCGGTGCTACCGGTGAGTCCCTCCTCCTCCTCCCAGAAAGGGAAGTGAAAAGAACGAACGAAAAGAAACCCAACCGAGCTCACCATCGCTCATCTCCTACTTCTCCTCCTTCCTTCCTTCGTTCCCTTTCGCGAACAGGCTACATCGGAGGAACGGTCCTCTCCGAAATTCTCAAGCAGTACCCTGAGAGCACCATCACCGTGCAGTACAGACAGGACGCTCACAAGGATATCCTCGAGAAGTTCTCAAAGCAGATCGTTCCCGTCAAAGGTGAGCTCGGATTAATGCTTGGTCAGGAGGAGGGAGGAAGCAGCAGAAGTTGGGTGGTTGGGAAGGAAGGAGAGAGAGATGGGACGAGCTCGCGAGAAGAGTAGGAGAATCAACGACACCTTTCTCATCTTTGGTACTAGAGAAGAACGAGAGAAACAAAATCGAATCGAATCCAATCGAACTCATCGCTGAACCCCCTCCTCGCCTCCCTTCCTCACCAGCTTCCCTCTCGGACGCCTCCCTCCTCACCTCCCTCGCCTCCAAAGCCGACGTGATCATCAACGCCGCCGATTGCGATGATCTCATATCCACCAACGCTCTCATTGCTGGACTCGAACAAGCCGCTGAAGCTCGAATCGCCAACAAGCAGCTCAAGGCCGTTTACCTTCACACCTCGGGAACCGGAGAACTCGTAGATCCTGAGATCCCTCTTGGGACCTTGGATGAGACGGTTTACGATGATATGGATTTGGAGCAAATTGTTGCTAGTGAGTTGCGAAGAGATGAGATCAGATGCGGAGAGGGAGGGAGGGAGAGGGAGAGAACGCTTTTGAGTAGAGCTGACTTTCGTCTCTTCTTTCTTTCTTTCTTTCTTCTGATCCTCTACGACTATGAAGTGCCTGAGTCTAGAGATCACCGAGTCGTCACCAACAAGTGAGTATAAAAGCCTCGCCGCTTTTCAGGATCTCCCTCGAACGAAGACGCGTCGGGTTGAACTGACCCTTTCCTCTCCATCCTCGTTTTTGTTCCAGGGTCATCGAAGCCTTCGAACGAGGTCACTTCCTCGGTTTCGTCATCCTCCCTGCTACCATCTACGGTCCCGTCAGTTCTCCTCCTTCCCTCCCTTCCCTCTCTCTCATCTCTCATCTCTCTCTCATCTCTCCCCCAAACTGAACCTGAGTCCAATCAATCCTCCTTCCTCCCTTTCAAAAAAAAAAAACAGGGAACCGGTCCCCTGAACCGCCTCTCCCAACAAATCCCCAACGTCATAAACTACGCTCTCACCACAGGTCAAGCAACCTACCTCTCCCCAGGCCAAAACATCTGGTCCAACGTCCACATCCATTCCCTCTCCCTCCTCTACACTTCCCTCCTCTCCCTCCTCCTCTCCCCCACCTCCGCTCCCCCGCCATCCAAGAAAGGGTTCGGTTTCGAACACTACCTCCTCGCCACGTCCACTACCCTCCACGGCCCGCACGCCTGGAAGGAAATCGCTACCCAAGTGGGCGACTTGTTGCATGAGATGGGGGAGGTGGAGAAGGGAGGAGCGGTGGGGAAGGAAGGGGTTCGGGTGACGGGGACGAATTCTGTAGGGTTGGCGAGGAGAGCGAAGGAGTTGGTTGGGTGGGAGGATAAGGAGGTTGTTTGGGAGTGGTTGAGGGGGGATGTGGAGGATACGGTTAGGAAGTTTAAGGAGGGGAAGGGAGGGTTGAAGACGAATTGGGGGAATTAGAAGTCGTTGCTGTTTGTCCCTTCATCTGCTCTTTCTTTCTTTCTGTCTTTTACTTCTCTGCTCTTGTTTCAGAGTACTTCGATCCATCTTCTTAATACTTGTATCTTTTTCGACTCTGAGGTCCAGAACGTACTGAAAAGAGCAGAACGACCGAACTCAACGAACGCGTCTTTGTTTTTCTCTCGTTCCTTCATTTCAAGCCTGGTCTAAGGTTTCGGGATTCAAACCAGAGGAGTCGTACATAATCTTCACGTATCAGCTTCTCGTTCTCGGAGGTGAGTAGTGAAAGAGCGAGGCTCAGGCTGAAAAGAAGAAAGGAGAAAGAAAGGTCGACCCAATCCAATCTCTCGTTCACTGATCCTCCCTGATCGATCAAGCTTCGCGTCCATCCAGCCACCCGTTGTCGATCTACCTTGCTAGCTAGCACAAGCCCGAGCACAAGCAAGCAAGCACGCATCTCAAACCAGCGGAACCGTTCTCAGCGAAAGTCTCGGAAAGAGCTCTCGCGCGACGTCCGTCTCTCCCTTCTTTTCCCTGCTCGTTCTTTCTTCCTTCCTCCCTGAAGCCCACTGCAACCACTCCCCCAATCAATCAATCAGTCCCACTGCTTCTCCGCTCTCTCTCTTGCTGCACGACGAGGTCCCTCGATGGATCGAGAAAGGAAACAAAAAAGACATGATTCGCATCGTGCTTTTTGTCTGGGTTTCCCTGAGGAACAGTAAACAAATCGAAGGAGGGAACGACCAAACGTCTAGTTGGCGATGGTAACCTGGAAAAGCACACACACAAGGGAAAGAAAGGTGGGTCAGCTTTCGAGCTCGTTCGTTCGTAGAGAGAGGAAGAAGGGAAGGAGGGAAAGCTCACCTCGACCTCGACTCCGGGCTCAAGAGAGATGGAGGTCTGTTTTTCCAACGAGAACGAAGGGTGTGTTAGCTCCTATAGGAAAGGGAAGGGGAAAAGAGAGAGTTGGGAGGGTGAGGGTGAGGGGAGAGACGCACGATCTGCTTAACGATCTCGGAAGAGGAGTTCAAGTCAATGAGCCTCTTGTGGATCTTCATCTCGAATCGGTCCCAGGTCTTGGATCCCTCTCCACAAGGACTGCATAAGAAGAAAAAAAATGAGACGAGTTAGAAGTCGGCTCTATGCGTATCTCAAACGAAGCTGAAAGAGGACGGGCAGTGTGGTGGTGGTGGAAGGCGCGAAGGAGGAAGGAGAAAGAGGAAGGAGGAGAAGGGAACGAACGTCTTCCTGGTGGTGATCTTGAGGACCTTGGTAGGCATTCGGATGGGTCCCTTGACTCGGAGATCCTTATCCTTGGCTCGGTTGATGAGATCGTTGGAGACTACACCAAAAAGAAAGGAACAAAAAGGAAGCGTGTGAGCTCGAAACGTAAAGGAAAAAGGAAGGGAAGGAGAGAAGGAACGTACACTTCTCAAGGTTCTTGACGTTCCTCGAGGTGAGGGTCTAGCGAGCAGAAAGTATACCATGATCAGCTTCCATTCCTTCTTCAAGCATAGCATAAACGATAGTAGTGAGACTCACGATCCTGATCTTGTGGAACTTGGGTCCTCCAGCGGCTCCAGTCTTCTCGAATTCTCCCTTAGAGTCCATTTTTGTTCTTTGCTGTTGAGGTTGAGGAAGGGAAGCTAGCGACTTGTGCGAGGGGGGACAGCGGTGACTGAGGAGAGAGAGAGAGCATAAGGGTGAGCAAAAGAGCGAGGGAGGGAGGGGAGGGGAGGGGCAGGGGAAGGAGGGACGCACCTAGTTGGAGGACAAAAAAAGGGAGGAGGATTTCCTCTGAGCTCGAGCTCTTTTTTTATTATTATTTAAAGAAGGCTGCTTCTTGAAAATCTTGGGGCTGTTGACTGAGGTTGGCAGCTTGGAAGGGCAAAGAACTCAAAAGTTATCGAAACGAAAGCGAAGAATTTTGAAGAGGGGGAAAGAGAAGAAGAGACGTCGACGCGAACCGAAGTGAGGGAGGGAATCATGAAGGCGTGAGCATAAAGTAGGAGAGAGAGAGACGTCAAAACGAGATAGTAAGGAAGGATGTCAAGAGAGGTTGTCGCAAAAGTCTAGAGGGGAGAGAGGAAAGAAAAGATCCAAGAGAGAGAGGTGGCCCAAAGAAGAAGTGGAAAGTGAAGGGAGAGAAAGAGAGAGTCGTCAAGAGATGCTACAGAGGTAAAAAAAAAAAAAAAAAAAAAGAGGGCAAGAAGAAGAAGAGGAAGAAGATCGTGGGTTCGTTACTATAGTAAAAAAGTGGAAGTGGGTATGCGAGATGGGTTGGGTTGAGATGAGGTGAGGGAGAGGGAGAAGAGAGTCCTTCGCCCTGCCTTCGTTTTTTCTCTTGACTCGTCCTACAGAATCACACAGTTTCTCTTCTTCTTCTTCCGGCGTTGACCACCTCCACCACCTCCACTCCCTCCTCCCTGACTCGAGTTCCCTCCACCACCTCCGTACTCCTTCATGGTTCCTCCGTTCCCGTGAGCGGATCCATTCGACGTGTTCGGAGGAGATCCATTCTTGCGATCCGACATCAGACGAACTAGCGACCTGAAGCCGTTCTCCACTCCGTAGTTCGTTCGTGCTGAGACCTGTGATGGCGAAGGATGGGTTGGGTTGAAGTGAGAGGGCGAGGTGGGATGGGTCGAAGGGAAGCGAAGGAGGAAGGTGAGGTCGGAGGGAAGGAAAGGGAGTCGGTGAAAGGTCCAAGAGCTGACAGACAGCAAAGTTGGAAAAGCGTAACGAACCTCAAAGAAAGCATCCGCTCCAAGATCGAACGCTTGTTGTCGACCACTGTCGACCGACACTTCTCGATCGGTTTGTCCGCGGTCACACTTGTTTCCGACGATGATGATGGGTGGACGATCCTCTCCCTGCATTCGTTTCGTGTCCAGCACTCGGTCGAAGATGTCTGGTATCCGACTGAAGGCTGTTGGAACGAGAGAAAAGAAGGAAGGAAGTCAGCAGGAGCGAAAGTCGGAAAGGGCCTGGCGAGTTTTGAGCTCGACGGAAGGGAAGGGAGACGAGAGAGTTTGGGGCAAGGAGAGAAGGGAAAGCTTGAGAACGAAGGCAGCAGCGAGAGAACGTACAAGCTGAGGAAGCTATCGAGTAGACCAGAATGAATCCTTCTCCGTCTCTGTGATAAGGGAAAGCAGGAGTTTGGGTCAGCCAGGTCGGACGACTCTCTCTCTCGTTTCCGCCTCCTTCCTTCGAGTTGTGAGCTTCGACAAAGCATGAAAAGTCAGACTCACTTGATCCACTGATTCCGAAGTGCTGTGTACTCCTCTGTGGTAGCGTTGAAAAGATGCAAGGTGTCAGCATGGCGATCTCAGGGAACCGACGCAAAACGAGGGCCTCGAGAAAGGGAGAGGGACGAGACAAGTCCTTGAAAGACAGCTAGCTCACCTTGTCCAGCGGTATCCAGCACCTCCAACAGACAAGCCTGGTCATCTACGACCCATAATCTTCGATAGCAGTCCTCGATCGTCTACGGGGAGAGGAAATAGACGTGGTCAGACGACGAGATGAAGGGACGGAGGGAGGAAGGAGAAGAGCGAAGAGGATCGAGAGCAGGAGAGCGATGGATCTATCGTGGAAGGCGAAAGGAAAGGAACGTACCGGATCGTATGTCTGTATATATATAAAAAGGACGGGAGCGGAAAGGGTGAGTAAATTTGCTCCTCGGAGCTCGGCGGAGGCGATCTTGAGGGCAAGGGGCGCTGGAGAGAGAAGAAAGAGAAGGGAAGGGAGGAAGGGAGCGAAACTGACCTCGACGAACTGGGACATGGTGAACTGGACGACGAGAGCCGTCTTCCCTACTCCTCCATCCCCGAGGACAGTGATACGATGATTCACTGTAGTTTCGCAAAACGCAGAGAGACACGGAAAGTCAGCGAAAGGAAAGCGAGGAGATGGGCGAAAGGGCGGCTTCTCACCTCTGGAGGCCATGTTGGACGCATTGCCGTTTTGATGTCTGCTCATTCAACGAAGAAAAGGAAAGGAAGATCCGGATATTGAAGGGGAGAAGAAGAAGGGGGAGGGCTGAGGCTGAGAGGTCGTTATACCAGCGTAATAGCGAAAAAAAAGCGAAGGAGGAGGTTGTTGGGCGTTGAAGGTCAAAAGAGGTCGAGTTCGAACGAAACGCCTTCTCTCTTCCCTCCCTCCCTCGTTTCTCGCCTTCTTTGCTTCCATCTCGAGTTTTGATATCCAAATTGAGAAGAGGTCAAATACTTCTCAACGTTTCTCTCCGCGAAGAGAGCAGGGGGCCGGAGGGCAACACGAGGGCGAGAAAGTCGAAAAAATTGACTCGGCACGCGAGAGGGCTCGAGAGTCCAACCCAAAACACTCACTGCCTTCCCTTCTTCCTCTCTGGTCTCCTCATGTTCTATAGATCACGCGTCGAGCAAGGGGCGTTCTTTCCTTTGCTTCCTTTTTTTTTCCTGTTTTTGGTCCCTTGAGATCGGTGGCTCTTAGAGAACGCCTCTGAAGGAAGAGGAGCAAACAGGTCGTCCGCGCGGACTCACCTTCTTCTCCCTTTCTCGCTGTTTGTTCCTTTCTCCTTTGTGTGGCAGGTGAAAGGGCACGAACTTGGACGGCCAAGATCCGCCTCGAGAGACCTCCAGACGAACGAAAACGCTCGTTTGTTGGGCACGATTCGCGAGAGAAGAAAAAGACGCGTCGCGGACGGGTCTGACAGAGGAGTGCGTCAAGAAACGAGGGTGAGCAGGCTCGCACTAGCCCTTTCGGAGAGATGAAGGAACAGGGAAAAGAGGGCGAGAAAGGAAACAGGGTGTGGCGGTGATAGAGGGAGGACGAACGCAACTTGTTTGGCGGATGTTCCCTCCGGGAGACTTCCTTCGTGGGTCAAATTCTGCAATATACTGAAAACCATGATGTCATAAAAATCGTGCAAGAAAGAAGAAAGAAGAGGGAAAGATATCGAAACATGCAAAAAAGCTCGTGAGACGCATCGTCGTCGTCCTCGTTCAGACCCCAGCCCTCTTACTCCTCCCCAAGGGTCTCTTGCTGCTGATTCCAACACCAACACTAGCCTCATCACCAGCTACAACTCCGCCACCTACATCAACTCCAGCTCGACCACGACCTCTCGAAGACGGCTCGACGACCGAAGCGAAGAAGTCGTCTGCAGGTGACGGCTCCCACTCTTCCTCCTCCTCAGCGTTCCCACCGTCCCCAGCGGTCAGCGTCGAGCTACTCGCTTTCCCACTCTCTCCCCTCCATCCTCCTACCCTGCTAGGTTCGGCGATCTCCTCCCTCTGAGAAGCTCGAACTCCTCCCGTTTCGTTCGACGCGACCCGATCCTTCAACGACGACGAAGAGGCTGAAGCTGGAACGAGTCGAGGAGAGTTTGGGTTCGTAGTAGGAGAAGCGATGAATCGAGGAGAGGTTCGAGAAGCGGGAGAAGGTCCTCCTCCGAGCGGCGACGAGGGAAGAGCGGGAGAGGAAGAACGAAGTCCGAAGGGTTTCGAAGGCTGAGTGCTTGCTTTGGTCCTCGGGAAAGAGATCATCGCGGTTGGGTTCGGTCTCGATGATGAAGATGATTTCGATCGAGGAGGGATAGGAAGTCGATTGGTGGCAGGAGAAGTAGAAAAGGTAGGGAGTTTGGACTTGGATCCTCCGTCGACGCGTTGCTTTTTGGCTTTGGGTGAGAAGTAGGGAGAGAGGGAAGAGGCAGGAACGAGGATTTCCGAGAGACGACGCGATAATTTCCTTGCGAGCGACGAGGAGGAGGGAGATCTTTTGGCGATGGAGGGAGGAGTAGCGGTTGGTGGGATAAAGGACGGAAGAGCTGTTCTCGGCCACACTCGCATGAGGAGGAGAAACGAAGGGTCAGGAATCGCAGCTCGTCCACCCGAGGATAGGACGAGATAAAAGAAGTAGGTGACAGAATGAGTGAGAGAAGAGAGAGGAGGAAACGGTACTCACCCAACTGAGAAAGCGACGTGACTCGCTTGATGGGAGTTCGCTCCTGGTCTTTCTCGTGGCGGACGGGCCCAGGTGTGGGAAGAGGGAGACGGGGAGAAGGTGCTGGTGCAGGTACTGGAAGAGGAGCGTTCGTTTCGATCGGAGAGGGAAGAGGAGCTGCAGCGAACGAGACGGTCCTTCCTTGTCTTCTCGAACCAGTCGATGCGGGAGGTCCCTTCCTCAGCGACGACTTTAGAACCTGGCCACTTCCTCCTCGTCGTCGCCTCGAGCCGACTGTCCCAGTCAGGAACTCGAAGTCGTCCTTGTTCATCCCTGGAGGGAGTGGAACGGACAAGCCTCGTTCGTGAGTGTGGATGGACGAGAGCGAGAAGGTTCGGTTGGTGATGGAGATTGTTCGGTCGACGAAGCGTTTGGGAGCTACGAGCTGAGGAGGATGCTGAGGTGGAGGAGGAGGAGTCTTGCTCGACGCGACGAGAGAGGTGGCTGGGAGTCGAGCCGGCTTGAAAGGACCTGCTCCGGCGAACGACGCGTCGACGAGGGGACGGGTTGAGGAGTTTGGAGCTTGAGGAACCTTCGAAGGAGGAGAAGATGGGACGCGAGCGATGGGTGAATGAGGAGGGGGAGGAGTGGCAGGGACGACGGTGTCCGACGGCTCTCGTGGGAGGATCCTCCTGCTCGACTTTCCTCGGGAAAGAGGATGAGCGACCTGAGCCTCCGCGACGATGTCCTTCGACTTTCTCTGCTCGGTCGTGGAGATGATATTGGTCGTTGACGCCGATGCTGCCGAGGTTGAGGTCGAAGGGGGACGAGAAGTCTGGCATTCCGACGGAGGGTCTCGAACGACAGGAGGATCGACCTGCCTCTGCTGCTCCTTCCCAGCTTTGATCGAGGCGGACGCCTTCTTCGACGATGCAGCTTCCTCCCTGGATCCCTCTCTCGACAACTCCTCTACCTCTTCCTCGACCTCCTCCTCCTCGGCGACGACGTTCTTCGACAGCGACGACGAAATCTTCTCCATCACCTGATCCATCGGGAAGAAGACCTTCCCACTGTCTGGTCGAACTCTAGGACGGTGTCCGATGGTGAGGTTTTTCCCCTTCTTGAGAGGGTCGTTCGAGGGAGAGGAGGGAAGACCGTCGAGAGGAGAAGAGAAGTGTTGTCGTCCGTCCAATCCCTCGGCGTCGACTTGATCTGCGACGGGTGGTTGCTGAGGAAGAAGAGCGTCCCCTTCGAAGTCCATGTCGACTCCAGCGAAGAAAGAGTCGTCGTCGAAGTAAGCAGCGTACTCGTCTCCGTCCTGGCTCTGAGTTCTGTCGTCGCCTCGAGGTCTTGCATCGGCGAAAGCGTCTCGTTGACCTCCGTCTTCCGTCACCTCCCAATCACCCACCACGCCTCCTACCTCGATGGCGTGCAAGCTCAAAGCCTTCTTTCTCTGCCTCCCTTCCCACCCTCGAGAGCTCTCAGTTCCGTTCGAAGAGTTGACGACCTCGAGAGGGAGCTGCTTTGGCTTTCCAACGATTCCTCTCTTCTGCCTCGTAGGCTTCGACGGGAGGGATGGGAAAGACTCGATGGAGTCGGAAGGTTGTCGTTGTCGAGGGGGAGGGAGTATATGAGCGTTGTCGACGGGAGAGATGGAGTCCGACTGGATGGGTGGAGTAGGGAAGACTCTGGAGGGAAAGAGGGGAATGAGGAAGAATTGAAGACGATCAGCTCGAAGATCTCGATCAATAAGAGAGGGGAAGAAGGGATATGCTTACTTTTGTTGAGGAGGAAGAGGAACAGTCTGTCGAAGAGCGGTATTTCGAGGCGGTGGAGGAGCGGCATGGGAGGGAAGTGGGTCGCGTCGTCGATGGCTGTCCTTCTCCCTCTCCCTTTTCTTCTTCTTCTTGGTTCGCTGATCGAACTCGTCTTCTATCTCTGGAGGAGGAGTGAGAGGTCTGAAAAAGAGTGCAAGGTTGGAAGCAAAGTCAGCCGACGGGCTTGACAGCTCAGTTCAAAGCATACACTCACCCATCCTCGATTTCCATCATCTCAAGCTGAAGAACTCCCTTCCTCCCCCACTTGCTCTTCCTCTGAGTAGCAGCTCTCTGAGCACCCGAGCCTCCTACGACGACCAGCTTCGCACTCTTGGAGTTTGGAAGCTTCGAAGCTCGTCCTCGTTTCCTCTTGATCCCTCGCCGTCCGTCGAGGAGGTCGATGGTGGAGCCTTCGGGTAGCTGGAAAGTCATGGCGAGAGCGGTGATGGTAGAGAGAGTCTGAATTTCGGGAGGGGAGGAGATACTGTTGGCTTGTCTGGACGCGGAGGGTTTGAGGATGGAACGAGCGGTCGGGAACGACGGAGCGGCGTGAACGCGAGGGAGTTTGGAAGGTCGAGGGTTGGCGAAGTGGGGTTGAGGGCTGAAGAGGAAGTTGATGGCGAAGTCAGCTCGTTGACTTGAAGTACAGTTAATAGAAAGGTGATCGAAAGCACTCACCTCCTTCTCTCATCATCCAGCTTCAGCCTCGGACACTCACCCGTTCCTCCTCTCCCATCGTCCTCCAGATTCAACTTCTCCTCCCTCTTCTTCCCTCGCTTATTCGCACCCAGCACCCCCCTCCTAATCTTCTTCTCCGCTCCCTCCTTGATGATATCCTGTCTCTGCTCTGCTCCGTTCATCGTTGGAGGACATTGAGCAATCGCAGCTTCTTCTGCTCCATCGTCGTCGTTGTCGTTCTCCGCGTCCGAGAAGGAAGGTCCTCGAGCGGGTCGAACAGGGACGGGTCGAGGCTTGGTAGCGTAGGATTTGGGTTTGGGTTTGGGTTTCCTCTTTCGAGAGGTGGAGGAGGATGGATTGGGAGGAGGAGAAGATGCGAGGAAGGCGAAGACGGTTCCTGGAGGGGCTGGAGCTGGCGCTGGGCGAGGAGGAGGAGGAGGAGGAGGAGGAGGAGCTGCTGAACGAGTGGCGTGAGGTCTAGGAAGAGAGTTGTTGACTGATTGCTTGGTGGGATCGGCTCTGGGTTTGGCGTGAGAAGAAGGTGAGGATGGAGGAGAGGGGAGAGGAGAGGGAGCAAGAGGACGGGAGGGAAGAGGAGGTGGAGCTCGAACTCCTGGTCGTCTCTGAAGGCTGTTCGTCGAAACGTCCTGTATGGGCGCTGTAGGTCGAGGAGGAGGAGGAGGAGGAGGAGGAGGAGGAGGAGGAGGAGGGACCTGGAGATGATTCTGAATCTGTTGATAAGAGAGTTCCAAAGAAGCTAGTCAGAAGAGAAAGAAAGGAAGGGTGGAGGGGAGAGGAGGGAAGGGTCGAGCTCACCTCCTTCAATGGACCTCCTTCCCCTTCTGCTCCCTTCTGAACAGCCCTGGCAGCTCTTGCTGGCTCCTTCGACGATCCTAAAGTCCCTGTTGTCCCTGAAGATCAGAGTAGAGAAGAAAGGGTCAAAAACAGGCAAGACAGAAGGAAGAGAACGAACCTCCTCCCTCGAGTTGCGTCGAGCTCACCCTTTCGTCGGACTCTCTTCTTCGCACGCTATAGGAGGAGGACGACCAGAAGCGATGTCAGCTCCCTCTCGTCGAGATGAATAAACAGATCTACTTACAGGAATCTCTTCGTCTGAAGAATCTCCCATCGTTTCGGACTTCTCGAGCGGGTCGTGGTCAAAGATGAACTCAGTCCACCTCCTCCTTCTTCCTCCCAAGAGGGTTGATTTCCCACGACGCGACTGAAAAAAAAAAAACTAACTTTGTACATCCCCTCGGTCCAGGAGTGAGCGTATAATCGCCAATCGAGATATCTGCAAGGTTCTACCAGAGTGAGTGCAGGAGCAGCAGTCTCCCTGTTAAAACGCGACGCCGGAAAGAAGCGAGCTTGATCTGCCTGGATGCGTAGCAGAAAACAGAGATCGATCGAGATGCGAATCTCGACGGTATGAGATCGATATAAGATACTCGTGAGATCAGGATCAAGGGATTTCGAGCTTGCAGGCTGTTTGGAGGAGAGCGAGGGTTTTCCGGAGGGAGGGTGAGATGGATCTGGCTGGAGGCAAGGAGAGGGAGTTGAGGATTAGGAAGGAGGTAGCACATGCAGATAGGTAGTGTTTGAAGGATCTGGAGAGTGCTCAGCAAGAGGGCTTCTTGCCGTAGGAGGTAGGAAGAGAAGACCGAGGGTTGGCGACGCGTTGAACGAGGATCAATTGTGAGTGCTCGGAAGCGTTCCGTGGCGCATTTTCTTCCTTTATCTCTTCGTCAGACGACTTTTCAAACTGTCCGATCTCTCTCTCTCTCTCTCTCTCTGATCCATCAGTGGATGTCCAGCCAACTCTCGGCCTTTTGAATCGCGACGCGTTCATTCTTCCCGCTCTCGCTTCAATCACCAACCGGACGGACAGACACTCCGACGTCGGCTTTGGTTTCCAGAGCTCGTTCGCTTTTCCTATTCGACCCGATGCGTCTCTTCTGGGCCATGCGCTTTACAGGGCTCTCCAAAGTTGGAGACCGGGAGATCAAGCCGTGGCCAAAGACACGACCCTTTGCGCGATCTCCCAACCTTTTCTGCCCGAACATATCCGACGCCTACTTCTTCTTCTCTGCAGGAAAACCTCCTCTACAGGACGATCTCGCAAAGCAGCGCTCCTATATGTTTCAGCAGGAGACTTGAGACTTCGTTTCGGAGTGCTCTCTCCGAACGAGAGATCTCAAAATCGAGCTCAGAAGAAGGGCTGACTCGAAGTCTCTCCTTCCCTTCTTTCCTCTCTCTCCTCAAACTCCCTCAGGCCGCCCTCTTTGAAACACAGCCGAGCTCCTTTCTCCTTGCTCAGTAGCCGACCCCCCTTCTCCTGAACTTCCTCCACATCTCAATCCAAAGCGACCCAAAACTAGCGCGCCCTCCCGTCATGCTTCTCCCATCCACAACCCGTCGACTTTTCTCGTCCCTCTCCCCTTCAATCCCTACCTCCGCTTTCAGATCATCTATGTCAGGACCATCACTTATCCGAGGTTAGTCTCTTTCTAGATACTTTCTCTTCCTATCAGCACAAGATGTCTACGAGAACCAGCCCTTGAATCGGTTGAGCTCGTTTTCCCCTCTCCCGATGCGAGCTTCCTTCTTTCCAAGCTGACCTCTTCGCTCTTCTCCTTCGCTTCCTCAGCCTTCTCTGGAGAGAAGATCAAGGTCAAGGGAGCTGTTGTTGAGCTCGATGGAGATGAGATGACGAGGATCATCTGGAAGAAGATCAGGGAGGAGGTCAGTCTTGCGATCCAATCCCCCTCCTTCCCTCTCACGCCTTGGTTCCCTTCTCCGTCCCGGTTTTGGGCCGAGAGTTGACCTTTTCCTTGTTCGTGACTGGTCGAATAGCTCATTGTGCCGTATCTGGATATCGACATCAAGTACTACGACTTGGGGTGAGTCGACCGAGCAAGCGAACGAAGGTTGAGCTTGAGAGAGAAGGAAGAAAGCGGAGCTGACCTCCTCCTTCTCTTCGGTGCTCTTTAGAATGGAGAACCGAGATGCTGTTCGTACTTCTTTTTAGTTCTTCCTCTCGAAGATACTCTGCTGATATGCTCTGCTTCGGTGTGGTCTCCTCCAGACTGATGATCAGGTCACCATCGACGCTGCTGAGGCCATCAAGAAGGTGGGCTTGTCATCTCCTTCCCTCCCGCTGTGCTCCCATCCTGAAGCTCGCAGCTGATCACGATACGCTTCCTCTCTCTTTCAGTACAACGTTGGAATCAAGGTAAGTTGGTAGAGTTGAGTTCCAGCTTGTTTCAGGCCACGAGAAGGAAGAGCTGACTTCGTCCGTCCCTCCTTTCCAGTGCGCGACCATCACTCCCGACGAGGCTCGTGTCAAAGGTACCTCCTCAATCGTCGCTTTACCTCGGCCGTCGCCTTAATCATCGGCCGAGCTGATCCTTCTTTTGTATCCTTCCAGAGTTCAACCTCAAGCAGATGTGGAAGTCTCCCAACGGAACCATCCGAAACATCCTCGACGGTACCGTTTTCCGAGAGCCCGTACGTCGCTCTTTTCCC
This sequence comes from Mrakia blollopis, assembly GCA_000950635.1. Taxonomy (NCBI): domain Eukaryota; kingdom Fungi; phylum Basidiomycota; class Tremellomycetes; order Cystofilobasidiales; family Mrakiaceae; genus Mrakia; species Mrakia blollopis. Next base: position 1,295,450 of record BBPU01000130.1, on the reverse strand, counting down.
TTCCTTTCTTCTCAGCTTCTCATCCGCCTCGAGCTCACGAAATCCTTTCCTCCATCAGATCATCATCCCCTCCATCCCCAAGCCCGTCCCAGGATGGACCAAGCCCATCGTGATCGGTCGACACGCCTTCGGAGATCAGTACAAGTCGACCGACTTCATCGCTCCCGGAGCTGGAAAGCTCGAGTTGGTCTTCACTCCTACCGATGGAGGAGAGAGGACTGCTTTGACCGTTTACGACTTCAAGGGACCTGGGGTTGGTCGTGAGTCGGACGTTCGAGTGAGATCGCGCGAGAGAGCTCGTTCCAGAACTGACGTGATGATCTCTTTCCTCGCTCGCAGTCGCTATGTACAACACTGACGAGTCCATCACTGGATTCGCTCACGCTTCCTTCAAGATGGCCCTCAGCAAGAAGATGCCCATGGTAAACTCCCTTTCCCTCACTTCAGTCTCGATTTCTCGCTCGCTGACCTTCACGTCTCTCCTCCTTGACCTCCAGTACCTCAGCACGAAGAAGTGAGTTGGACGGTCTTCTTCTCTCCGCCTTGGTATGTTCTCGCTCGCTGATTCGCTTCTCTACCATCACAGCACCATCCTCAAGAAGTACGACGGAAAGTTCAAGGACATCTTCGAGGCCATCTACCAGGCCGATTACGCCGCAGACTTCAAGAAGGCTGGCATCTGGTACGAGCACCGACTGATCGACGACATGGTCGCTCAGGCTATCAAGGGAGACGGAGGATTCGTTTGGGCTTGCAAGAACTACGATGGAGACGTCCAGGTTCGTTCCTTAGCGTTCTTTCGATCTCGACGCGTCTTCGTTCGCTGATCACTTTCTCCTTCCTTCCCTTTTCCTCCTTGCAGAGTGATATCGTCGCTCAGGGTTTCGGATCCCTCGGAATGATGACTTCCGAGCTTATTACTCCTGATGGTCTTGTCATGGAGGCTGAGGCTGCCCACGGTTTGTCCTTTCCGTTTCTCGGTGCGTTTCCGCTGTCCGAGCTGACCTCGTCCCTTCTTCTCCATTTCCTTCCTCCAGGAACCGTTACTCGACACTACCGAGAGTACCAAAAAGGTTTGCATCTTCCTCACCTCTCTTCCTCTTCCTTCTCTTCGTCGAACTGACCCTTTCTTCTTCTTTTTTCACCAGGAAACGAGACCTCCACCAACCCCGTCGCTTCCATCTTCGCCTGGACTCGAGGACTCGCTTTCCGAGCCAAGCTCGACTCCAACTCGGAGCTCGATAGGTTCTGCACCGCCCTCGAGGCTGCTTGCGTGCAGAGTATCGGAGAGGAGGCTATCATGACCAAGGATTTGGCTCTTGCGATCCACGGAAAGAAGTGAGTCTTTCGCTCCCCTTCACGTTCTGCCTCACGCCTTGTTCTTTTTCTTTCTCTCACTGACTCTTCATCTTCTCTCGATCGATCCCAACAGCATGAAGAGGGAGGACTGGGTCACCACTTCTGTTTACCTCGACAACGTTAACGTTCGTCCTCTTCTCTCCTTTCTCTTCTCTGTTCCTCTTCCTCTTCGATCTCCCTCCCGTTCTGACCTCTTCTTCTTATATTCTTCTCTCCAACAGAAACTGTTGAAGGCCAAGCTTTCTCAGGCTTCCAACCTCTAGATACCCATCCCTTCCCTTCCGTCTTTGTAGTTCCCGTCGTCGATCGACTCGTTCTCGTTACAAGAGAGTCGCGAGACGCGTTCGTTTTTCGACCGGCTCTCGACGTTGTAGAATTATCACGCTTCCTTGGAAACGGTGCACCTTCACTTATATGTTTACCCTATCGAATCTCCTTATTGAGATGATGCTCCTCGCGAGGTCATGTCTCTTCGTGAGCGTCGAGAAAGAGAGGGAGAGAGAAGGAATCGGACTCGACGTCGACGCGCTCTCTCTCTCCATTCCATGTCTCCAAGCGAGCAAAGGTCGTTACGAGCATGTCATCCCACACAACAATCAAGACTCAACTAAACGAAAGAATGAAATCCTCCCCCTTCAAGCCTTCTTCCCATGCCTCTTCTTCTGCTCCAACGCCAACTCCTCCTCAACCGTCAACTCCTGCAACTTCGCGGTATCCTTCACAGGGAACTTGTCCGCGAAGACGTCCTCCTCCGATTCAGTCTACATATCAAGATCAAAGTCAAGTCAGCTCGTCGTCTTCCCCTTCCCGTCTCAGCTCCGCGACCTCGACCTTCCAACCCAACTCCCCCCTCCTTTTTACTCACCGCCTTGGTCTCATCCCACTTCTCTCCCGGCAGAACAACTGGATTGATCTCGATATCAGGCTGAGGTGCTGCGACGACCGTTCCGTGATGCTTGAGGATCTCCTGAGGAGGAGGGGAGAGGACGTCGTACTCCTCTTCCTCGACGAGGACGACAACGTCTGGGTCCGAGTTGGTCTCTTCTCCCAGGTCTTTGAGGACGTCTTTGTGGTAGGTTTCGAGGTGAGCAGGGTCGATGTTGATGGAAGCGTAGCCAGCCCTGTGGGAGAAAGAAGGCGAGGAGATGGTCAGAAGATGGGAGAAAGAGGGAAGGAGGAGGAGATGGGGTGAGCTCGAGACGGACCTGGCGAGAGGAAGAGCAGGTCGAGCGAGAAGGGATCGAGTGAGGAGAGGAGTAGAGGCTCGAGAGGCTGCTTTGAAGATGGAGAGGGAGAACATGATTGAAAAAGGGAGGAGATGATTGTGGTTGGAGGTGAACCGGGAGGAAAAAGGAAGGGAAAGAGGAGGGAAGGATCTTTGGAAGGTTGACGAAGGACCGACGTCAGACCCTGCCTCGAGGGACGCGACTGCTCTTCTTTTCTCTCTCCTGATCTCTCTTACTACCATGTCTGGAAAGTTTCCTTCTCCTCTCCGAAGAACGAGACTCGACCTCCTTCAGCGCTTTCTCTCTCTCTTTCGTACTCGCTCGACGCGCTATCCATCCCTCTCCAGTTCCAAGAGTTTCGTGCATGCTCATAACTCCCTCCCAGCCAGCCAAACCAAAGTCCAACGGCTTTTAAATGTAACCAGCCTTCTGGAAGAGGTTCGAATCGTACGAACACAAGAGCAAAGTCAGCTTTCGTTCGTTCGAACGAGACGCGAGGGAGGAGGAGAGGGAGGACGAACGTTGGCGACATCCAGAGCATCGTGGTCAGGGGTGAGCCTGATGAAAGCCTTCTTCTGTCCGTTGGGCTGCAGAGAAAGAGTGGAAAGGGAGTGTGAGCCGGGAGGTTGGAGGGAAGAAGAAGAGGAAGGAGAGACGCACTCGGATCAAGGTGTTGATCTTGACGACCTCGACCTCGTAGATCTTCTTGACGGCGTCCTTGATCTGCCTCTTGTTGGATCGGACATCGACGATGAAGACGAGAGTGTTGTGCTCCTCGATCTTCTACTCCCAAAGCGAAACCGAAAACAAAAGGACGCAGGTCAGCTCTGATTTCTCCTTCCTTCCCATTCCTCTCGCTACCTTCTCGCGTCTCCTATGGAACGAACCTTCATGGCCGACTCAGTGGCGAGAGGGTGGATGATGGTCCTGTACTCGTCCATTCGGGGAGCGTGAGGAACCGACTTCCTGGGGTACTTGGGAGCTCGGGCGAGTCGGAGGGTCTTGGGTCGGTGGAAGGAAACCGAGGTTCGGACCTTTCGGTGGGAGGTGGAGGAGGTACCCTTGAGGGCAGCCTTCTTGGCGGCCTTAGCCTTGACATCGGCGGCGGGGGCTGCAAGGAGAGAGAGAAAGAACGAAGGTGGTGGGAAGGGAGGGAAGGAGGAAGCAAAGGTCAGCGAGCGGTCCTTGGGTCCTTTTTGACGAGCGTTTTGAGAGCGAGGAGAGAGGTGTGCGCGTCTGGGGACGGTATGGGGTGGTAGAGAGGAGGCGTGGGTATAGGTGAGAGGTGGGTAGGGGGATGCTGGGTGGATTTTGGCGATAGGTTCGACCTCTGGCGACGAAGAGGGTGCGAAAGTGATGGGCGAGGGCAGGTGTCGAGGGGAACGGTTCTGCTGTATCCTCCTCTCCATCCTTCCATCCCTTGTCCCACATCCCTAGAGCACACTCGTCCACTCATGCCAGATGTCCCCTTAGTCCTCCACTATCCTGACTTCTCCCTCTCCCAGCACGGCTCCCTCCAGCTCGACCTCCAAGCTCGCACTCCTCCCTTGAAAAGTCGTTTGACCGAAAAGAGACGAAGGTCTCACCCTTTCCCTTTCCAGCGGTCTTGGTGACTTTGGCGGTGGACATAGCTGGAACGAGCGAGAGGCGAAGAGGAGTAGGTGGAAGTTGGATTATTTGGAGGAGGGCCAGGAGGAAGGGAGGAGGGAAGGAAGAGCGAAGGTCAAGGGAAGGGAAGAGTGGGCGGAGGGGAGGTTTGTTCGTTCGATGGAGAGGGCAGGTTTGAAGGTAGAGTAATGAAAAATTGATCGTCAGTATCCTGAGCTCTGGGTGGACCTGTAGGGATGGAAGATGCGAAGGAAGGGCAAACCTGCTGAGTTTTGGCGGTGCGGACAGAGGTAAAAGAGCCTCTCTCTGTGAAGAAGAAAATGCAACTCAACCCCCTTCCCTCCGCGCAGCCAGCCCGACCGCTTGCTTTCTCGAACTTCTCTATCTTCTGTCTTGCCAGCTGCACAGCGCACAAGGAAGTAAAGGGGATAGAGAAAATGACATCGACACAAGATCAGAGCAAAATCTGCGAAGGCAAGGCCGGTGGGAAGCTCACCACACTCGGCGTCTCGTTCTCTTTCGCTCTCCTCCCTCCTTCTCTTCCTTCTCGTCCCGAGTCCAAACATAAGTATAGCAGACGACTACATCGAGTCATAAGTATGATAAGTACTACATTATCATCTCTCCTTCTTACAGATCATCCATCTCCCCTTAGATCCCCGTCCCTTCCGTCAACCTCTTCCTCTCCTCCCTCTCCTTCCTCAACTCTTCCTGCGATATCTTCGGCCCAAGAAGCTCCTCCATGAACGATCGTGGGTCCTACAGATTGACGAATGAAACGACAAATCAAGCGACGAGTAAAGATTGAGAACGTCGGGTCAGATTCGATTCGACTCTTTCCGACGCGTCCTTCCTTCTCCCTTTCCCTCTCCCTCCTCTCTCCTCATTCTCCCCTCCTGCATCCTCGCAGCGGGCCCATCCGGAACGTCACCCCGCCCAAAAGGAAAACGACAGACTTACCTTCATCACCACCTCTCTCCTCTTTCTCACCTCCTCTTCCTCTATCTCTCCACCATCCAACCCTTTCGCCAACGCGTCCAAAACCATCTTCCATCTCGCTCCCTCCCCTCCTTCTCGGAACGCACAAGAAGGAAGATGTTCCTTCCCCAGATCAAACGTCTTGGGCTCTCCTTCCGTTGGAGAAGGAGGAAGAGGAGAGGTGGAGTAGGTCCAGAGTCCGACGCGACGAAGGCAGGCTGAGCAGTGGACGACGGTGGTGGAAGGGAGGTTGATAGAGGACGAGGTGGAGGGTATAGATTTGGAGGAAGTTGTTGGGGATGGTTGAGGGAGACAGAGGGTCCAATTGAAGATGACTAGGAGGAGGGAGGGGAGGGTTGTTGAAGAGGAGGAGAGGATAGAGAGAGTTGAGGGAGACTGGAGTTGAGGAGACGAAGTGAGGAAGGAAGTTAGCCGAGTTTCGAAAGAGCTCGAAAAGGATGTAAGAGAACTCACGATCTCAGGATACGATATACGAAGCTCGGGAGGGATGCGAGGAGCGAGAGTTGCAGCGAGGGAGAGGAGGTGAGCGGTTGTTGGGAGGGTGGCGGGGACTGAGGGTGATGATGAATTCGCTGATGATGAACGGGAAGTAAGAGAAGGACTCGGAGTCAGCTCTGAGTCGTCCGTCAAAGCTGGAATCAGGACGAAAGGAAGAGTTGGAACGAAACGCGATGAACCTTTCCTCTCCGCCATGATCCTCCAAGGACAGCTCTCCTTGTGAGCCTCAACCAGCTCTCGTCGCATTCTCAGCTTCAGCTTCTCAGCTATCATCAGAACGCATCCCAGCAAAAACAAACAGGAACGATCAGCTTCTCTCCTCTTCTCTCCGCGACTGGTTCGTTCGGCGCTCTCGACTCGAGTCCGTTCCCTCACCTGTCGCAGGCTTCAACCCCTTCATATCGCTCACAACCCAAGCTGATCTACACTCCCCACACACGAGTCTCTCTCTCCCCTTGTTCTCCCACCCTTTCTCTGCTGCATCCCGAGCTGAGAAGGCCGAGGAAGTGAAGGCTGGGAGGGTGAAGGTGTTGAGGCGAGAGGTGAGAGATTCGGGGGAGAAGGGAAGGAAGGTCGTTGGTTTGAGAGGAGGCGGTGGGATGCTGGGAGAAGAACGAAATTGGGATGTTAGCTGAGAGCGTATAGATAAAGTAGAGGAGAGGGGAAGAGTCGCTTACGGATCAGGCTCGAATCTAGATCTCTTGCGAGTCGAGTCGGTGCTCGACTCTCCTTCTCCGAGGATGGAATCGATAGCTTCCTGCAGCTTTCGCTTCGAGATGGATTGTTCCGAACGAAGAGGTGGAGATGTAGCCGCTCGTTCAGGTTCCAAAGCCTGGAAAAGATGAAAGGAAAGTGAGCTTCAGCGGAGCAGAGACGGGAAGGAGGCAAGGAAAGGAAGGAGAGGTGAAGCTCACCTGTTCTTTCAGCTCCTCGTCCTCCTCAAAGATCTCCCCAAAGACATCCACGATATCCCTCTGGATCTGGAGCTCGAGCTGAATTTCCTCTTCCTGCTGATGCTGTTGTCGTTTGTTGCGGAAGAGTTCGATCAGGGAAAACATCGTCCAGGGAGCTTGTCGTCGTTGCGGATCGAAAGGGCGAACCTCGACCTCCTCCTTTCTTTCTTCCAACCGCCAGCATCGGGGAACAACTTTCCCAAGTCGAGCAACTTTCAGCATGTCCATCGCACTACCCTCTACTCAAGTTCCTCTACCTATCCTCCCTCTCGAAATCAAACACCACATCCTGCGCTTTTGCGATCCTTCGACGCTCGCGAACACCTCCCGAGTGTCGCTCGCCTTCCTCGAGCTTTCCTCGCCCATCCTCTACCAAGACATCGAGATCGTCGGGCTAAAGAATGTTGAGAAGTTGTTTTGTTTAAGGGTAAGCTTCTCTCCCCTGATGTCAAAGACTGGAAGGCTCTGGGGAGGCGAAGGAAGCGAGCTCGAGCTCACACTCCTCCTCTTCTCTTTCTTCCATCGTGTTCCCTCCTTCTCTCTCTCCACAGCTCCAAGCACTCGACCACTCGCACCTTCATCCTCAACTCTCCCTATCCTCCGTACGAACCCTCGATATCGTTGCGATGCCAGAGGACGGGAAAGAAGCCCTCGACCTCTTCACCTCGCGACTTCCTCTCTTGTCTTCATCCCTCCCCGTCGACCTTCTCATCCTTCGTCTAGTTGGATCCGGCAAGAGAGAACGAGACGACGCATCATCTCCTCAGTGGGTGGTCATCTCTTCTTCCCCTCCTGGATCCTACCTCAGTCCACATCGACGGTGAAGACCTCGACCCTTCGACTCGTCTCCCCGGCACGATCGACGAGGCCTCAGATCCGCGCCATGGCCCAACCTCGTCCATATCTACATTACCGAAGCAGCAAGCTACAAGGCCATCGGTGAATCTCTCTTTGCCAGGTCGCCCGGTCCTCCGATGACGGTCGTCTTTCTTCTTCCCTCGACCTGGGACTGGGACGACGTCTGCAATACTCGACGCGACGGCGAGATCACCGAGCAACTGGGACCGGGCAATCTGACTCACGGATGGTTCGAGGGGTGGTTGAAGGAGGTCGTGGTCGAGGTGGAGCTTAAGAGGGACGCGGAAGTGCTAGAGGAGACAATCTGGTTCTTCTGGGAATTGGTTGGGAGAGCGGACGAGTGGCGAGAGCATCGAAGGTCTGGTCGCGTTCGCTTCGAGGTCGTCGGTTTTGAGTATATGGACGCTTAGGATGAGGGTGAGGATGAGGATGAGGGTGGCCTTTGAAGCTTTCTCGTGAGTACGCGTTCTTAGAACCCTCTCTTCCTCTAAATCTTTCAATGATCTCACTCCCCTCCTCGTCTTTTCTGCTCGTTCAAGACCTTCCCTCCTCCTCAAAGCAGCCGAACGACCTCTTCGCTCTTGGCGCAAACTCAGTACAGACCCCCTACCAGTAATATTATCTCGATGATATCGTCTGTGTGACTGAGGGAGTTCGCGTTCGAGTCGCAGGTCGACTTTCTCTCCCCTTCCAGCGACGCGTCGAGCGAACTCATCACCGCCTCTCCCTTCCTCGTTCCTCTCTCTTGCGACACTACGACCTGAAGTTCATCGAGCAAAACGATCATTTTTTTTTTTTGTTGTAACACACGGGAGAAGAGAGAGAACGAAATCAAGGGCAGCGAGAGAAAGGAAGAAGTAAAGATGAGAAGGGAGAGGTTATAGAGAGAGGGAGAAGAACAAGCACGGTTTTAAAGGGGATGAGCAGAGGAGGAGGTCAAAAGCAGAGTGAGGAGTATGAGAGTAAGAGAGTGAGTGTTGATGAGACAGTGAGGTACGTAGAGAGAGAGAGAGAGAGAGCGATGAAGAGAGCGAGAGAGGGAGAGAAAGGCGTATTAGATGAACGACGATGTTGAGGTGCAGGGGGAGGGAGATAGGATGACAAAGTAGTAGAGTACGTAGGTGGGGAAAGCAAAATGGGGACGAAGGAAAGCAAGAGGGAGAGAAAAGCAAAATCGAGTCGAATGAACGCACTAACGAAGCGAGAACGAGACGCTACAGTCCTCCGTCTCCTCCTCCCACCCCACTCGGCAGACCATCTCCTCCCCCTCCACCACCCTCAAGCTTCATCTCAGGAGTTCCAACGCCTGATCCCCAACTTCCAAGAACAGCTCCTCCTCCCATTCCTCCTCCTCCCACTCCAACTCCGTTCCCAACACCGTTTCCGTTCAGCCCACTCTTCCTGGCTCCTCCATCTCCAAGACTAGCCATGTAAACCTCCAAGAATCCCCTCTCTACCTCCACTCCGTTCGAGTTCCTGCACACAATCTTCTCCCCGTACGATCCCTTCCCACCCTTCCAGTTCTCGACCTTCACGCTCGAAGCGGACGCTGCCTTGAGGAGAGCTTTCGCTGCTCGCGAACCAGCTTCCATGGCGTCTCGAACGGCGGCTTCGAAGGGGAGAGGGTAGGATTGTCGAAGGACCGACCAGACGTTGAAGATGGGGAGGTAGAGGCCTGATTTGAGGTGAGCGGCAGAGAGGACGGAGGAAGGGTTGGGAGTGGAGGGGTGGGAGGCTGGGGAGGCTGTTGGCGAGGGAGTTGGAGGAGCTGGAGAGGGAGGGAGGAGACAGTCGGAGGGTTGGGCGCCTAAAGAGGTGACGATCTACGAAAGAGGAAGGAAAAGAACGAGCGAAGACGAACGAGTCAGCGAGGAGAAGAAAGAAAGAAAGAAAGAAAGAAGGGAAGCGAAACGAAGTCGAGAGAAAGCTCGACTCACATCGTTACAGAACGCCAACAGTCCCGGATCACTCGACACCGCCTGATCATCGAGCTTGCAGCAAGCCTTGAGTCGATCCATCACACTGTAAGCCTGAGCCGACCCGATCTCAATCCTCCCCGAGGGCGTCCCCGCCGCCGACCTCCCCATCTGCTGCTGGAAGTTGGGCGTCCCACTCCGCGACGGAGCGTTGTTGTTTCCTCCGAACGAGGACGAGCCTCCTGGAGTAGAGACCGACTGCTGCTGAGGGTAGGACGGGAAGCCGTTGGCGAGAGGAGAAGAGTGCTGGGAGGAGGGTTGTCGATGATGGTTCTGGAGAGGGAAGGAAGGGTGACCGTCGTTGTTTACGTTTCCGCTTCCGTTGTTGGTGTGTTGGGAGTTGGAGGAGAGAGGACGTTCAGGCTGCTGCTGCTGCTGCTGCTGGATGAGGTTCTGGTAGGTTTGCTGCTGAGCCTGTGCGAGCTGCTGCTGGAACTGGGATTGAGCGGCGTAAGGGGAGGAAGCGTTGGATGGCGAGCCAGGGAGGTTCATGAGAGTCGAAGGGTACATGTTGGAAGGAGGGAGGGAGTTGTTGTTGTTGTTGTTTCCATTGTTGTTGTTGTTGAAAGCGTTGAGCTGGTTCTGCTGGTGCTGGGCGAGCTGCTGCTGGAAGTTGAGGATCTCTTCGGGTCGAGGAGATCCGCCCCCGCCGAGAGACGGGAATGCTGAGCCGTTCATCGAGAAGGGAAGCCGTTGATCTCCTACTCCTCCGTTGCCACTACCAAGTCCAGATGGGAAGGATCCTCCTGGGAACATGTTGAATCCGTAAGAGAGTCGAGAGCCGTTGTTGTTTCCGGCTCCAGCTCCGTTTCCGTTGGAGCGATTCGAGTCGAACATGCCGTTGACCTGACCCATGGGCGAGAAGTTGTCGGCTGCTGAACTGGGTCGAGAGACGTGGTTGGACGACGAAGCGTGTCTCTTCCTAGACTTGTTTCCTCCTCCATCGTGAGCGTCGGGCGTTCCTTGACCGTGAGAGTCGAGCGAACCTGACTCGGAGCCTGAGAAGTCTCCATCCATTTTGACGGTCGACGAAGACGCTCCTGGAGTATCGATGACCTTCCCTCGACCGGTGGGACCTGAACGGATGGCAGGCTGGTGGGTGGGATGAGTGTATGCGTGCGAGGAGAGGAAGGGAAGGGGAGGTAGGGCGGGAGAGAGGGAGGAGGGAGGGAAGGAAAACGAGAAAGAGGAAGGAAGGTCAGCTTCTCTCCTTGGTTCTTCCCAAAGAGCTCGACGTTCCCAACCATCCATCCATCCTCCCCACCACCTCCTACACCTCCATGCTATACACCATCCCGTAGAGAAGAGCGAGCTCTCCAAAATGAGCTCTCTTTGAGTGCTCCCTCTCTCTCCAACGCAAGAGGAAGGGGGAGGAAGGGGAAGGACTTACCCTGTTCGCTGGAGGCATATGAAGAGCCTCCCTGAGCTCTGCATTCTCCGTCTCTACTTCCTTGACTCTCTCCTCGAGAGCAGCCAGATGAGCGGCTCTCCTCGCCCTGAAAGCTCGTTGAACTTCTCTCGCTCGAGAAGGAGGAAGAGCGTCGTTGCGTTTCCTGCCTCGCTGCTCCGTCCGCTGGGACGACGTCTGAGAAGGAGCCTAGAAGGAGGAAGGGAAGAAGGGGAGAGTTCAAAGCGAAGAAAGCATCAGCACAAAGGCAGGTGGGAGTTGGGAGGGAACTCGAGAGGAGGATTCCAAGCAAGGTTGGTTGATATAGATAAGGAACGAACCCCGTGTGCTTCTTGATCCATTTGCAAGGCGACTGAGGGGAGAAGGAGAGAAGGCGGTCTTGCAAAGAGAGATAGGATGCAGCCGAGGGGAGGGGGAAGATTTAAATTCGACCGACGGGATGGGCGAGGTGTGGATGGGTCGTAAAAGCGTGCGGAGGTTGGAAGGGGAAGAAGAAGAGGTCGAGGAAGGAGGGAGGAGGGAGAGAGAGGTGGAGGATGGAGAGAGGAGCGCGAAGGTGTCAAAAACTGAGCCTCGAGAGGCTGGAGGACGCCCGTCCCAAGAGTCCAAGTTCTTTCTTCATCCCATCCCAGCTCAGCTTCGTCGAGGGAGAAGAACTAGATCTAATCTCGAACTGATCAAGATGATGATGATGATGATGATGGCCGAGCGGGAAAAGCTGCGTGCCTAATCTTTTGTTGGCGATAGGAAAGATTGGAGAGAGAGGGATCTTCTTATTCAGTCGCGCGATGTTTTCAATACCTCAGAGGACAGTTTCCCTTCTGTCGTCTTTGCCCGACAAGGCACGATGAACGCCCTTGGAGGCTTGTCCGTACGAAGAGGACCGAGTCTTGCGTAAAGAAGGCGAAGCTGAGGTTCCTTTCGTTCAGAGAGACGAAGAGTGAGAGAGTGAGAATTGAGAGATGTCTTTCTTTTTTCCGAGTCGTTGACGCAAGGCTTCTCATCTTCGTTGACACGACCGTAGGACATATATCTAAATGAGGCTGACTGCTTTCTACAGAATGACGAATTCGGCTTGGTGAAAGGACGCCCAAGGATCTGAGGGGGGGAGGGAAGAAAAGTGGATCGCGAGAGTTGAGCGAACGTTTCTCGTCGCGCGAGAACGAACGAAGAAGAGAGAAGAGGTCCTGAGAGAGGTATGTAAAGACTCACAGCACGTGCTAAAATATGAAAGCAGCGTCCTGAAAGACCGACGAGCGTTTGAAGCCGAGGAAAGGCGAGAGAGGGAGGAAGTGAAAGGCGGACTCCAAAACCGAAACGCGTCGTTGGTCTCACGGTCTTCCAAGAGAGCCGCTGAGGAAAAGACGACTTCGAGTCAGTAATTCAAAGCTTCTCAGGACGAGAGCAGAGATCAAATCGAAAAGATAAGCTCGCTCAGACTCACTCTACGACTTTTGTGCAGCTTCCACGACCTCAACCTGAATCGACTCCAACACCTTCCTCAGGTCGTCGTCCTTGTAGATGAAGCTCAACGCCTGCTTCACCTCCCCTTCCAACATCTCCTTCTGATCCAAGGACCCCGTCCTAATCACCACCCTCCGCAGAGAAGGAAGAGACGAGGCAAAGAACAAAGAAGCAATTTCGTCCACCACTCCATCTCTCCTCAACCTCGACCGGTACCCCTCGTCTCCCCATCTCCAACATTCCGACAGGTCGAACGAGACCGAAAGTTGCTTCTTCTCCAGCCTAGGGTCATCCAGCCAAGCTCCCAAGCTTCCCTCAAAGCAGACGTTGGCGAGGACGACGGAGGTCAAGTTGGCCCATCCGACGTACTCGCAAAGATCGAGACGAGGGATCTGACCAGGGTTGAACGTTGAGTTTGGGAGTCCGTGGACGAGGAGGATGTTAGGGTCGAGTAAAGAGAGGATCCCATGCCATCTAAAGACCTCTTCTTCTTGGTCGTCGATGTCACAGGGGTTGATAGCGATGGGACGGAGGGTGAGGAAGTCGACGGGGAGGGTCTTGAACCACGAGGAGGGAGGAGGATGCAGTTTGTCGGTCGAGAGGTAGAGGTGACCGCCAGTTTGGAAAGTTGCGACGACGGTGAGGGTTTTGACGTAATGGAGGGAGAGGTATGGATGGAGTTGAGGTTGGGAGAGATGCTTCGGCTGGAGAGAAGAGGGGAGGAGCGAGAGGGAAGCGGAGGGCTCGTTCAGCTTCGTCGTTTCGTCTTCTGAAACGTGGGCGACAGGTGATCTATAAAAGCTTACTCTCGTACAGAAGAGCTTCTCTGCCCTTTCCAGTCCGATGAGCTCGATATCTCGGTAGAGCAAAGGGGAGGAGAGTTGGAGGAACGCGAGCGAGATTCGGGACGTCCTTGCGAGCGTCGAAGGATCACAGAAGCGGAGGATGTGGTGTTCGAGCTCGAGAGGGAGGTAGGGAAGAGGTTTCAACGATGCAAGAAGGTCGTGAGATCGCATTTTTGAGCTTTGAAGACTCGTGGGATGGTTCGGGTTGGAGGAGAGGAAGAGAAAGGGAGGGAAGGAGGGCGAAAGGTGAGCTCGACCAGATTTCTGAGATGACGTTCGCCCGGTCCTTCCCTTTTCACTCCTCCATCCTTCTTCACTCCTAACTCCCAGCATCCATCCTGAACACTTTCCCGTCAACCCAGTCCCTTCTTCAATGTACGTACGAGGTCGGTCTTGCGCTGGGATTGGAAGAGATGGGCTCGAGGAAGCTGGCGAGCTGACTTCCTTCTCGTGCTTGATCAGCTTCACGAAACAAGAGGCAACGACTTGACTCTTTCCTTCATCCCTCCTGCTTCTTTCAGACCTTCACGTTCTCGTGAGCTGCTTCTCCGAACCCTCTCTATCTTCGATCTTGGGACCTTCTGACCTCGATAACCTTCAATGTTTTCTTTCCAAGGCTCTCAACCTCGGATCTCACCGACTCCTCCCTCTCCCCCGCTCCTCCTCTACCAGCCATGGTTCAACCCTCGAGAGACATCCTCCAAGCTCTCACTGCTCTCCAGCAATCCTCCCAGCTCCCTTCTTCCCTCTCCTCCCGACTCCAAATCGCTCTTCGTTCTTTCCAAGGCGCATCCCTCCCAAACGCACCTCCTCACATCCCTTGGTCGGCCTTCCATTCCATCCTCGTCGACATCCAAGCAGCTCTCCCAACCGTAGACCAGCGAAAAGAGTTTGGACAGCTCCTCCAGAGAGCAGAGGAGCAGATGAAGGGCGTCGAGCAAGCTGAGAAGTCTACAGGAGGAGGAGGAATCGAGATGAAGTCCAACGGCTTGCTTCCTCCTTCACCTGCTCCTCGCTCCCCATCTTCCTCTTCCTCGCCAGCCTCCCCTCCACCTTCCAAACCCTCCACACCCATCTCAACCCCTTCCTCCTTATCTGTTCCTCCATCCCTCCTTCCTCTCATCCTCTCGGCTCTTTCCTCGGACAAGGCCATCGATCCCAAAGCGACTCTCCAAACCGCGACCCTCCTCACGACCCTCGCTCTCGAACCCAACTTGATCCTCCCGCCAGGGAAGACTCTTGCATCGCTGTTGAGCTTGCCTGACGCGGAGGCCAGAGAGAAGAAGAGGAAGAGAATGAGTGGGAGTAGTGAAGGGAGTGCTGGGAGGGGAGGTGGGCCGAATCAGGGAGGAAGTCTTGAGGAGAGAGTTGGAAACATGATGAAGGCTGCTTACTGGGATGATGTTCGTTTACTCTTCTTTCTCTTCTTCAACCTCTAGATCTAGATTTAACTAACCGTCGTGTTTCTTCTTCGCAGGCGACCGACAAACTCCTCTCCCCTCCACCGACGTGTTCTCTTCGACTCTCTCTGCTTCAGACCGATCTTTCGTCGGCCTTCTCTGGAGTCCTACCTCCGATGATGATTAAGGACCTCTTCCCGGTTCCGATTCAGACGACAGCCTGGGATAGGAAAGCTTTCTCGACGTCGCTGGCCAACATCGTTCGTGTTCATCCTTCTTTCTGTCTCTTCTCTCCCCTCTTCGACGCGAACTGACTTGCTTTCGGATCTTTGACCTTCTTCCATCCTTTAGCTGGATGCAGCAAAGGCTAGATGTGCCCCTGTACGAGACGAAGAGGTCCTAAGGTTGGAGAGGATGCTGAGCGCGACGAGGAGTTCGGAGGGAGGAGCGAACGAGAAAGACGCGACGAAGGCTGTTCTTTCGGTTGTGGAAGGGATTCTGGAGCTTGCAGAGTCTATGAAGGTACGTAAGCGACATACTTCTGCCCTGCTCGCCCAACTTGTCCATCGAGTCGCGATCTGACTCCTCCTTCTCTCTTCGCGAACCACCATCCAGTCCGACCTCTCAACCTTCCGTCTCCTCTCGATTCCACCAGCCTCCCTTCCTTCCCTGGTCACCTCCCTCGCTCAGACCTTCGAAAGGACCGAGATACTTTCCAACTTCCCCTCCCTCGAATTTCTCACCTCCTCCCTCTCGACCTACCTCGCCGCCAACACTCCCCACTCTCCCTCCGAACCCGCCTCCCTTCGACTCTACGCCTCCCTCGTCTTGACCGTAACGTCGTCCCATTCCATCTCTCAACCTCCCGTCCCAACCTCAGCCTCCAACCCAACCCCTCCAACCCTCGACAACAACCAGATACCAGCCATCCTCATCGGCACCTCTCCCGTCCTCTTCAACATCCAAAATCACCTCCAGGCGATCGTCATCACCGCTTCTCTCGTCGCTCTCGCACCAGGAGGTCTCCCCATCACTGCGTCGAAAAAGATCTACGATCTCCTGATGGCCGATCTGCACGCCGAGGGAGGAGAAGAACACACCCATCTTGAGGATCTGGCTCTCATCATCCTCGGATCCTCCGCGTCGTCTATCTCCTCGACAGCAGCAGCACCTTCGGAGGAGGAAGTTGAATCGAAGGCGGAGAAGATCAGGGAGGGAGTGAAACGTGTGTTGAGAACGACAGATCCAGTTTGGGGCTTCCTTCTCTCGAGGCTAAAGAAGGCGCTCATCTCGTCGCTCACGGAGGAACAACTTTCGGTGGATTTGGTGCCGGAGAGGATGCAGTCTGGCCGAGGGGAGGTTCGGAGTCCGCTCTCACCTGGAGGAAGGGGAGGAGGGAGGGGGAGGGGAACGATCGTGGTTGTGAAAGGGTTCGAGGGAGAGGTGTTGGAGCAGGCGATCGGGGAGGTGGTAGATGGGTTGAAGAAAGTGGGAGGTTGGGTCGGAGAGGTATGGGGAGATGTTTTGAAGGGTGTGGAAACAGCGCGAGCTTGATGGGAAGGGAGGGACGACGCGTCTCAATTTGGCTTTTCGTACATAGATCGACCCGAGTTTGCTTTGCCCCTGACGCGCACTGTACTCGAGAGCCTCAGAAAGTCAAACTCAATTCCTCGCAGCTCGCTCAGCACGCTTCGTGAGTAATTTTTTCCCTTCTCTCTCGTCATCTTGATGGTTTGAAGGGCTGGATCGAGCCACCCAAGCTTCCTCGCTGACTTTTCTTGCCATCTCCTTGGCTCCGTCCGTTCTGCAGAAGTCCTGCGGAGAAACTTCTCGCTCGGCAGCATAAAAAGGATCATAGGACGCCGAGTCCCTATGGATCTTGACTCGATCCAGCCCTGATTGACGTGCTGCTGAGAGCATCAGAGGACTTGAGCTTGTGCGACGACGTAGTCCCTCGCTTTCACTTTTGCCTCATTCCCCCTTCCTTCTTCGCCATCAACCACCATCTTCTCCATCCCTTCTTTTTCCCTTCAACAATCTATCCCCACCCAACTCTCTCACATTATGCGTTTCTCCATCCCTTTCCTCGCCCTCGCCATCTCCTCGACAGCCTTCGCTCAGGACGCGTCCGTGATTGAGGCTGCTACTTTCGCTTCCGGGCTGTGAGTTCATCCCTTCCCTCCCTTTCACCAATCCATCTCAATCTCTTCCACTCTACAAATCGCTCACCTACTTTCCTTCTTCGCTCGATCCCGAACAGCGTCGCCTCTCTCACTTCCTCAGGTTTCACCACCTTCGTCCAGGTGGTGACGACCATCGGATCCACCGCCGAAGGTCTAGCTCTTCTTGGAAGCCTGGGGATCACTCCCGGAATCGAAGCGACGATCCTAGTACCTACCAACGTGGCATTCACCGGAGTCGGAGAGGAGGTGACGGGAAATGTGAGTTTGATGCGACGCGATAGAGAAAGAAAGAGAGACGAGCTTGGGGTGATGTTCGCTGATCTGCTTCCCTCCTTCCTTCTTCCTCTCCCTTCTTCACCCTAATATCAGGTCACTCGTCTCGCTCAAGTCCTTTCCTACCACGTTCTTGAGGGAACTTTCGACGCCTCCTCGGTCGCTGTCGCTCCCGCTCACAGTATCGCTCGGACTCTCCTTACAGGTAGGTCTCATCCTCTCCACAAAGACTGATTTCTTTAGCTCACCGAATTATCCTTCGTCCTTCCTTTAGGAGATGAGTTCGCCAACGTCGGAGAGGGAAGGTAAGTGTCTACTCTTCTTTCCCCCTTCGCCGCCCCCCTTTCCGTAAACTTCAGTTCCTGACGATCTTTTCTTCTTGCTTCCATCAGGACCCAAGCTCTCGTTCTGTACCAAGAGGATGGCTCCATTGTCGTCGATGCTCCTTTCAAGAAGGTAAATCCCCCTCTTCCTCCTTCCATCAGCCCACGTTCAACGCTAAACTCCTCCGTCCCTTTCCTTTCCCCAGTGGTCCGGACGACCCATCAACATCTCCACCGGTCCTATTACCACCTACGCTGTTCGTTCTTTTCCTACTCACCAGTAATTTAGAAGGAACGAAGGACTCACTTCTCGTTCGTTTCGCGCGCGTCGGCACAGAACCTCACCATCATCGCTCTCGACGAGGTTCTCAATCTTCCTCCCACCATCGGAGCCTATGTTACTGAGAAGGCTGCTGCCGTCGCGGGAGCTTTGACCACCGTCGGCCTCGTCGCTCCTCTCGAGGCCGCCGTTGGAGTGAGTCTTTCTCTCTTTCGCGTTCCGTTTGCTCTCTTCGTCTTTCTCCTTGCTGACTCGCCCCCTTCTTGATGTACAGATCACCGCTTTCATTCCAACGGACTCTGCCTTTGCTGCTCTTCCTGCCGACGTCGTCGCGTCTTTGACTGAGGAGCAGCTCACTACTATTCTCTCGAACCACGTCAGTAACCTCTTTCAAGCTTCCACACCTGAAGCTGCAGACTCATGATCTCCTTGATCGCATCTATCCAGGTCATCGCCGGATCTGTCCTCTATTCCACCAACATCGGACAGAGCGAAGCCTTTTCCCTTGCGGGCGAGAAGTTTACTTTTGCTTTGGACGGAGAGGTTCGTCGCTTTTTCTTCTTCTTCTTGTAGTCGTCTCAGGCTGGCTCAAGGAAAAAACTTGCTGATCTATCTTTTAATTTCCCAGACCCTCACTGTTACCTCCGGAGATAGTTCGTTCATCCCGTCGTTTTCTCCTTTTCGTCCTCTCGAGACGCGTCGCTTACCTTTCTTCTCCCGTTCTTCCCTTCGCCAGTCACCGCCAACGTCGTCACGGCCGATATAATCGTCGCCAATGGGTTCGTTCCTCGTTTCCTCGTTGAAAAGAGATCTCAGAGTTTGGCCAGAAACTGATCAAGGTCTCCTTCTCTCTCACAGCGTCGTCCACCTCATCGACTCAGTCCTCGTCAACCTCGATTCCAACCCCGCTGCCGCTGAGTCGGTCGCTGCAATCGCCGCCACTGCCTCTGCGACTGTCGATCCTGGAGTTGGACCCACTCCCGCGGCAGCTCGAAGGAACGTCCTCGTCGGAGCGTTTTAAACTCTTTCTCTAGTTACTGTAATGAATTGCCATTTCTGATGCATGAAGTCTCTCGAATAGCTTCAGTTTCCACGATCGTAAGTAGAGAACGAATTCACTTCCAGTTCCAGATGTGAAGTCGTTGCGAGGATCGAAAAGAGGCATCTTGGTTCACGACGCGCCGAGTCAGTTCCAGATCTACCAAGGAAGCTCGGCTTCCTTCCGAGCCCGTCAGCGACAAAATGCGTAAGTTGGAAGTAAGTTCGGATCCGGGATGGGGCATGAGTTCATGAGCAGAGATGCCCGCGTAGGGAAGTTTTCGACGCGTCCCCTTTTCTCGTTCTGCTCCCTTTCCCTCTTCCTCCTGCTCGAGACCCAAAACCGAGACCGAGCAGAACCCGCATCATCCAAAATAAACCCAAAATAACCCCAGCGAAGCCAAAACTACTCTTCCCAACATCCACCAACGAGACTCAGAGCCTCTCCTGCCATCAACCGACTGTCGAGCTTCCCTCCGATGATCTCCTCTTCTCCATCGTAGCCCGATCCGATAGGAAGGTATCCGTCCTCATCCGCTGAGGCGTTCTGGCGAGGTAAGAGAGCCAGAGCGAGAAGGGAGGGGTAAAGGTGGAAGAGATGGGCGAGGGGAGAGGAGAGGATGTGGTTCCGGAACGGTACTGGTGAAGAGACGACGGGAGATGTAATTAGTTGGCGGTAAACGAAGAAAGTAGTACAGAAGAGGAAGGGATGGAACTCACTCTCTGTTGAGCTCGACGAGTTCGAGGAGGGAGGAGTGCGGGAGGGGAACGTCTTCTCGAACAAAGTCAACTCGAGGAGTTTCTTCAGGACGTAGACGAGTTCCTCTTCGCGTATCCTGGAGAAGAAAGCCAGAGTCAGCTCTGAGCTTCGTCGAAATGGAGGAGGAGAGAGCATAAAGCTGAGACGAACCGAGGGAAAGGCATCGCTCCTCGCAGAGGTTGATCGGCGAGATAAGAAGCAAGAATCAACGAGGACCTCTCCATCAGAGCAGGCAAACACAGCGAGGCTACACGTTTCCGAGGCTCCGCATCTAGAGGAAATGAAGAGACGAAAGGAAGAGTCAGCGAAGTCGAACGAGCGAGAAGAATGGAACCGACGCGACTCACTGGACTCCACTCTCTGAGTGAGCATGAACAAGACGTCGAAGCACCACCTCCTGAACCTTTCCCTCGGCAGCCCAACAATATCAGCCGTCGTCCCGTAGAGCGTCTTCTCCGTCGTCTTGGACCACCCTCCATCCTCGTCTCCCACCTCCGACGACGCTCCCTTCAGTCCTTCCGTCTCGAATCGATAGAAGCGGGATGCTTGTTGAAGAACACGAGCGAGCTTGACGATGAGGTGATCAGGAACTCGGGAGGATCCGATGATAGGAATGAGGTCGGCCTCGAGAGAAGAGAGGTATCGAAGGTCGAAGGTTTCGTCGATGGTTTGGAATTCCAGCGAGAGGATGTCGGCGGCGGAACTGGTGGGAAGAGGACGGAGTCAGCGGTGTTGAGGATGTTGGAAGAAGTTGAGAGGTCTCACCAATCAGCTAGCAAAGCTCCAGAGTAAAGGTCGAGGAGCTGGCTCCAGATGGCCTGGTAGGACTCGGCCGAAAGCTCTGAGGAAGGAAGGATTGGGAGGAAGGCTTCAGTTCTAGATGCTTTACAACGAGGAAGAGACGGGAACTCACTCGAATCCTCAGCCGATAGGACCCCGCATATAGGCTTGATGATCCGAAGAAAGTGATTGGTGGCCTGGAGGGAAAGCAGGAAAGAACATAAATCAGTCGACGCGTCGAACGGCGAAACGAGCGAGAATACTCACCGTCTTCCACAGCGGCGGCTCGTCTCCGTACTTGAACGAAGGGGGGCACTCGTACTGGGAACAAAGACAAAAAGAGAATTCAGCTCGAGTTGAGAAATGAGAAGAGGAGAGAGACATACCTTGAGCTTGATCTGAGGCGAGGAGGAACGCGACGAGGTCAGCCCAAAAGAGACGCGTCGAGCCTTCGAACTGGAATGGACTTACAGGAAGCGAGTAAGCCTTCACAATCTGCTCCACCGTCCCACCCGAGAATAAGTCCACCTCTCCCTGATGCTTCAGAAACACCTCCACGGCAATCTCCATCGCTCTCTTGCTCACAGCAACGAAAGTCAACCTCCTCGGTTTCCCTCGCTTCTCCTCTCCTACTACCTCCCCACCCCGGAAACTGCTCGCGTACGCCAACGTGACGAAGCTCGACAGGTCCTGAAGGAAGACGGCTGCTGATCCTTCGACGGAAGAAAGATCGAGGATTGGGAAGACGTCGAAGATGGCTTGTTGGAGAGGAGTGAGGGAGTCGACGTCTGGACGAATGTCGTCTCCCGGGTGGACGAGCATGATGCCCTTGAGGATGGAGAGGATCGACTGGAGACGAGCCATGGACCAGAGGGATTTGGATTGTCGAAGAAGAGGTGGGAGGGTGTTGACGAAGGCGATGAGAGTGGCTTGGGTGAAGGGGGGAGGGGAAGGAGGGGATGGAGTTGACGACGAGGGAGGAGTGGACGATCCGTGAGCTTGTGCTGCTTTGAGGACGTCTTGACCCATCGACTCCCATGTCAACCACGACTCTTTCATCAGCTCTTGAAGGATCTCCGGCGAACAGGTGGTGCTGCTGTTCTCCCACGAGACGATGACTCCCGAAACCGCTTGGACGGCAGCCGTCGAAATCGAGGGCACGCCGGACGCGAAGGCGATTCCGATTTGACCGAGGAACCGTTTCCAGATCTTGGTAGCGTCGGGTAGGTTGACGAGGTTGGAGAGAAAGAAGGACGAGAAGATTCCTCCCACACTCGAGAGGGCCAGACAATCCGACTCGTACCACTTCCCTTCCTCTCCCTCCTCCTCCACCGACGACCCAACTCCTCCATCGACTCCGTCCGAGAACGCCTTCAGCGAATCGAATAGAGGAAAGATGATCTCCCAAACGCACTCCGTCCAGAGCTTGTCGTCCAGCGTCGATCCGTAGAGCTCGACGGAACGGAAGAGAGTCTGCATCGCGCTCATTCGAACGTCTGCTCTTGGATCGAGACAGCACGTGAGGAGTTCCCTAACTATGAAAAGCCAGAGGTCGTCGTAGGCTTGACTGTCGGGTCCCTTCTGAGAGCGACGAGTTTGGACGGCGTCCGAGACGTTCCAAAGGGATCCGATGGAGGAGAGGGAGATGTTGACTTCGTCGGTTTGACGAGAGAAGTCGGCGAGGGCGGTGATGCAGGATCTGAGGTCGGGGATCGAGAGGGAGAGGAGGAAGTCGGTGATGATAAGGGTAATCTGAAGAGAGAAGAAGGAGAGATGATGAGCGAGAAAAGTCGAACCGAGAAGGAAGGAAGACGCGACTCACAGATTGGAACGCCGTTCGGACCAGCGAAGCATTTCCTCTCGATCCAGCTCCGAGTCCTCCCTGAGCAGAAACCGAAGGCCTAAATCGCACGCCCCCTCCTGCCGAGAGCCCCAATCCACCCTCTCCTCCTCCTCCTTCAGCCAGCGTTCCAATCTCTCCTGCCTTCCTGCACACCGAACTCAAACACGCGAAAACCCTCTCCCAACCAGTCGCCATCTCGTGCCCAGCGCTCTGTAGGATCTGATACAGTGCCTCGAGAGCCAGCCTCCTGATGTCGACGTCCGTCTGTTGGTAGTAGGTCGCCGACGATGAGGGGAGAGGTTGGACTTGTCGAGCGAGGGAGGAGAGGACGAGGTGTTGGGTTCGGGCTTGGATTTCCGGTGGGTGAGAGGAAGCTGACCGGATGGAGGAGGTTAGGAGTTCGTCGAGGGTCGAGGCTGCTTGGAGTCGGTTGGTGGAGGAGGAGATGGAGTGGGAGAGAGCGAGGAGGAGATGGTCGACGATCGGCGACCAGCCGAGGGAAGGGTCGTTCGAGACGAGCCGTCGAAGGTTGATCTGGGAGATCTGAGCGAGCTTGGCGATAGCAAAGGAGCGATCTCCGTGTTGACGCTACGGGAAGAGAGAAAGCAAGCGAGAGGAACGAGATCAGCTCCAAGTCCGAGAGTTGACTTCGTCGCGGAAAGAGCGAAACGAACTCGACTCACGTTCGTCTTCAACGTATGCATTCCACTGGCTCTCCTCCTCATCGGCCCAGGACTCTCCGGTATCGAGTTCAAATCCGTCGAGCTCCCTTGATTACTGCTCTCGCTTCCTCCACCTCCTTGGACAACCTCGATCCCAGGCGTTCCTCCCAGTCCCATCATTTCCCCGCTCAACCTCACCAAAGCCTCGACGAAGTCCGTGAACGCCTCGTCGTCGAGCTCGGCGACGCAAACCTCGAATACGTGGTTGATTGACGCCTGAACGGCCTCGATATCCTGTTCCGAGATGAGTCCTAGATTTGGAGCAGGAGGCGCGTCGGATCGAGAGGAGGGACCGGAGGAGTTCGAGGAGGTTGGTGCTGGAGTGGGAGGAGAGAAGGACGATCTTCTTGGATTTGGTGAAGCAGGAACGGCAAGTTGCTTCCTCTGTCCGTTCGAATTGGTCGATCTCTTCGGCGTCAAGACGAAACTCGAGCTCTGAAGAGCTTCGAGCATGTCGAACCAGCTCTTCCCCAAGCTTCCTCCCAACATCTCCGTCACGCTGATGAGGACCTTCAGGCAAGCCAAATTCCGCGACGATAAGCTAGGAGGTTGATGGGGTGTTGCTCCTCCGGTGAGAGCGGTGAATCCGAGAGCTTCGACGCTGCTCATGACGCTTGGAGAACGAGGAGTTTGAGGGAGATCGGAGGAGGCGAGTGCTGAGACGACGGCTTGAGGGACGGCGAATCGGGAGAGGGTGGAGATGAAGGCGTTTCGTTCGATTGGGAGGGATAGGAGTCCGCAGATGATGGTGAACTCGTGAAGGGAGGAGAGGGTGTCAAAGAAGAGCTGTTTCCGGCGCGTCGAACGAATGTCAGCTCAAGTCTCGAGTCAACGACCTTCGAGCTCGGAGAAGCACAGCCATCACGACTCACCTCATCTGAGAGATTCCTTCCGATGAAGAAGCTGAGAGCAGCAAGGATCGCAGGCCATCCAACTTCAACCATATCCCTCGTCGTATCCGCGTCTCCTCCGTTCTGGATCTGCTCGACGAGACCTCCTCTCTGCTTCGCGACCTCAAGTGACGAGTGAAGAGGGACGATCGAGGAGTAGACTGGTGTGACTGATGAGGCGAATCCTTCGACGACAATGTTGAAGCATTGGAGCGAGAGGAGGTAGAGGTAGGTTTCGGGTAGAGGAGGAGGTTCGACCTTGTCGAGTTGGTCGATGCTGGAAGACGACTAAAGTCAGTACGGGCTTCCGAGCAGACCGAGAACAATCGAAGTCTACTCACCACTGCACCTTGACGGTACTTGCAGTCCCCAAGCCAGCCGTGCTGTCCATCGTCAAACTGGCAACGACCGTCGAAACTCCACTCGCGACCATCCCAGCGACCATCTCCAAACTTCCGTACGGATTCGTTCCAGAGGCTCCTGCAGCATCTCCCTGTGGTAAGGCCGGTGCCTGCTCGAGCTGAGAGATTCCCAGCCCACCCATCTGCGACGAGACTCCAAGGAGAGACGGTTTCTCAGTGGCGATCCGGTTGAGCGTCGAGAGGAGGGTTGAAAAGATGTTGGTGCTCGGTGGTTGATGTCGATGAGGATGAGTGGACGTGGGAGTGGTAGGAGGGGAGGAAGAAGGAGGCAGTGGATGTTGCGACGAGCCACGAACCCAGACCTTGCGAAGGAGTTGGGCGTCCGAACACAGCCCCCTCAAGCATTCCATCGCGAGAACCCTCAACCAAACCGGCGACTCCTTCCCTGAGTGAGCATGATGCTTCTTCTCTTCCTCGGAAGCTGTCTCGAGTCCTTCGAGAGATCCCTGTTCTCCAGCGACGATCTTGATGAGGAGACCGAGGAAGCGTTCTGACTCCGTGACGAGCTCGTTGGAGAAGAGTCGAAGGAGGAGGAAGACGACCCGGACGAGACGGAGGGTGAGAGGGAAGGAGGAGGTGGCTGCTGCTGAGGTGAGGGACAGGTTGCGGAAGAGAACGGGGCAGAGGTGTTGATAAAGGAGAAGGAGGAGCTCAGAGTGCTGGCGAGGGAGAAGACGCGAGGTCAGCGAACCGATTTCGGAACAAGCGAAGGGAAAGAGACTACTACACACCTTCCTGAAGACTCCAGCATAGTTACTGAGAATACTCTCGATGAGCTCGAGGCCGAAAGGTCGAGGGAGATGGTTGAGCATGAGGAGTTGCTGCTTTCCTGTCGGAGGAGTTGAGGTCGTAAGAACGCAGAGATCCTCGAAGAGACGGTATCCATCGAAAGCCGAAGGGTAGAGGTCCTTCTCGTTTCCATCCGGTAGTGGTGTGAGTGTTGCTGCAGGACCGAACGAACGTCAGCCGAACGGACGAGCTCGCGACTCGAGGCGGTGGGAGTAGAAAGTCAAAGCTCACGAGATGTTGAGCACGTCCCATTCTTGAGTGTCTCGTCCTCAGCGACGATCTTATCGAAGGTGACCATCACTCCTTGTCTCAGAGAAGCTGCTGCTGTGGAAGAGACGACTGGAATCCGACTATCTCTGAGCTCGAAGACGAGTCGAAAGGCCTGAGAGGGAAGGAACGAAGCGAGCTCATCAGTTTCCGCTCTCCTTCATTTTCGAGCAAACGAGGTGCCGGATTAGGTAGAGCCGACTCACATCTCCTAGTAGGAAACCATTCACAGGTCCAATAGTGAGGATAACGAGGACGGCCTGCAGGATCTTGAGCTGGATGTCGACGCCCTGATTGATGACCGACTGGAGATCTTGGATGAACGAGGGGATCTGGGCCTGAAGAAACAGCAAGAGGGCTAATATCAGCATCCGAGGAAGAGTTTCTATTATAACTCCCAATCTCAGATCAAGTAGACAAGGACGTACCTCTGAGACGGTGTGAAGAGCAACGAGTCGCTGCATCGAGCTGATGCAGATGGCCACGACCTTTGGATTCTTGGTCCTCATCCCAAGCGAGACCGGACTGATGAGATCTTCGGCATGAGGTCCACCTGCAGTATCGACGACGATAAGGGAGAGGTATGAGTGGAGCGAGACGAGGAGCAGCAACGTGGAAGGGAGAGGAGAGAGGGAAGGGAAGTGGCCGCGAGAGATGATGGACCCCCTCCTTCCTTCCCTCTTCCCCTCCCTGCCTTCTCCTGGAAAGATAGAACTCGCCAGCGCTCCAGTCTCTCTTCCCTTGTCCTTGATCCTTGAGCAACGCCAGAGCCTTCTCTGCTGCTTCCTTGACTTCTGGATGTCTTGAGAAGAGAACGTCCCAAACCCAATCCGTCCGAGGTCAGCTTGAGCTCGCTCCTCCCTTCCTTCCTCGCCGGGTCCTCGTCCTCGTCCTTCTTCAATTATGAAGTGGATTCCGAGCTGAACTTACCTCCTCTTACATTCCTGTATGATCTGCTGCAAATCTGAAACGAGAAAGATTTCGCTCGACATGGGGGTTGAGGGTTTAGAGACACACCTTCTGAAACGCAGCAGCACGATTTGGACAAGCTCACGTCCTCCCTTCCTCGCTTCCTCAACCTCCAACCACATCTTTGCTGAAATCTATCTTCTTCCTTTCGACGCCATGAGGACTACCAGAGCTCGAGCTTTTGCATCCGTGAGTATACCTTGTGACTCGAACTCGCATAAACGTCTCGGAGGCGGAAGAGATGTAGGAGTAGCAAGCTGACCTCTTTCGTCTGTCTCCCTTCCCTTTCATGATCTCCTTCTTCGCGTTCTCTCTCTCTCCCAGCACTGTATCGTCACCAGAGTCCCAGTCGAGGTTCTTACCCAGATACTACAGTACTCGAACATCGAATCTTCAGATCTCGCTGCGATGGCCTTGACTTGCAGATACCTCAGAGCTGTTCGCCCGCCTCTCCCTCTCCTCCTTCCTCCCTTTGGCCTTCCTCCGGAATCTCACCTCGCGTTCCACTCCTTCCCGTTCCAGATCGCCAGTCCTCTCTTACTCCAGGAAATCAAATTCGATGCAAACAATAAGGCGAGCTTCGCACCTCTCGAGGCGTTGGTGGGGAACGAACAGAAAGGTGCTCTCGTGAGGTGAGTTGCCCATCATTCGTCTGTTTCTTCGTATCTCTTTCTCGTCGAAGCTGACGCCCTCGCTCTCGCACAGGACCCTCAATATCAAAGAAGGCAAGACCAACATCCCCTCAAACCGAGCTGCCATCTACAGCAACATCCTCGTCAACGCTCTCGATTTCCTCGTTCATCTCGAAACCATCGCCATCCCTTTCGCCCTCCTCAATCAAGCCGTCTTCACTTCCATCTACAACACCCCTTCGATCGCAACGCTCTCAATCCTTACCGCCCAGCTACTTCAGAAGGCTCCTACTCTCGACCTCTCCTCCCGAGTGGTTCTCCCTTCTCGAGCCACCAACCTCGTCGTTCCCAAACTCACCTCCCAACTCTCCGGAAACGACCCCGCCGTCGTCTGCACTACCTTCCTCTCGGACCTCCTCGAGTTCTTCACCTTCTGCCACGCGTCGGTCGAGACTATTCGATTCTCCTACCTCCATACCAAAGCCTCCCTCGGAACCTTCCTCACGGTCAACGCTTTCACGTCGCTCAAGGAGGTCGATCTCACCTTCCTTCCAGTCGCCTTCACGAGATGCATCCGCTGGCTCACGAACGTCATAGCCGCTCAGCCCTCGCTCGAAGCAATCACCTACACCGTCTTGGAAACTTGGGGCGGGTTCGAGTTGGGAAGAGGCAGCTGGGCTGGATGGTCCAACGGAGCGTTGATCTTTCCCATCGGGGCTTTGGAGGAGGCTTGGAAGGGAGTGCCGGTCAGAAGGTTGATGTTGAGGTCGCACAGGGACAAGGCAGAGGAAGACTTCATTGCCTCGGACGTCGAGATCGTCGTTCCCACCAGGACGACCATCGTTCCCGCTCAAACTCATTCCATCTCCGATAACGAGCCTTGCATCTTCACGCTGTCGTTCTCGGCGGACGAGGATCTATTCTCCAGAGGATTACCCACAATCTCGTGGTCGGACTGGGTGAGTAGAATTACATTCCTCGTCCTTTCTGGAATGCCCCTGCTGATCACAATTCGTATTACTTCTCTTCGATCCTCCTCAGTCCGAACACGTCGAAACGTTCACCACCTACGAATTCCTCCGAGCCATCTACCTCACCTGTTCCGTCACTCCCTCTCCTACCATCACAATCACCATCGCCTGCTCCCCTTCCTGCTACGCAACCCTCCTCCAAACCCATCCTACCCTCCACGCAGCGACCGAGCTCATCGGAGGATATCAGAAGCTCTGGTCACTCGCCGTCACGATCAACCTCGAACGACTTCGAGCTCTCGCTGGATCGAGTCAGGAGTACGTTTTGGACGTGTTTTGGAACGTTCTCGGGAAGAAGAACGCCGTTCTAGTCGAGTACGAAGGGACTGGAGTCGAGCACGAGCCGGAAATGGAAGGAGGAGAGAAGAGAAGAGAAATCAAGTTCGTTTCCACCGCGCCGAAGGAGAGGTCGGTTGGCGAGACGATTTTGGACTGCGATTGCTTCTGTTGTGGAGGCAAGAGGCTAGAAGAAGATCCAATCTCGGCTATCCAGAGGTGTGGAGTGGAGGAGGTGAGGAATGCTCTCGTTCTGGAAGGGTTCGACCTCAATGGGTTTGACGCGACGACGTGAGTTTCTTCCGTCTCTCTGCCTTCTTAATTACTCTCGCTCGCTTCCGTCGTGTCTTCAGATTTCCCACTTCTTCCCATGAGCTGATACACTCCTTCTCATCTTCCTTTCCTCAGACCTGCGACTCAACCCGTAGACAAGAACTCTTTCGAGACCTTCCTTCGGTGAGCTTCAATCCCTCGACCCACGAGCGTTCACCTCTTCCCCTCACGCTTGACCTGACCTATCTTGTCTCTTTCGTATTTTTCATCAGATCATCATCCGCCTGAAAGAGAGACTCAAACCCTCGTCTCCGACTTCGTACCGCTGCTCTTCAGAACTAGGACGGAACCGTCGCGTTTCGTTTCGTTTCTCTCTTCGACATACTGTACCTGATTTCCTTTTCTTTTCCGTTAGCTACGAGTAAACTGATCACCCATGCCCATGCCCAGGAGATGGCAACAAAGCTGGCAGACGAGGAGAAAGGGAGATGGATGATGTCGAGCGCGACGTCTCTCTCTCTTTCTAGACAACAAGCATGCCTTTCCCCTCTACTTCAGAGCTTAGCCAAGATACCTAGATCACAAGAAGATACAGATGTGAAATCTCATTTAACTCAGATTGCGCGAAGGGCATACAAAATTCCAGGACATTTTTTTTTTCTACGAGAAACGAGGCTAATCGCACGCCATCTTCGACGAAGCGACGACGACTCAACTTGACTTCTCCCCCAACGTGCATGTCCCTTCGATCTTCCCTCACCAAACCCATCTCCTCCTTCCTTCGAACCATGGCCTCCTCTTCATCTATTCCTCAAACTCCCAAGTTCATCTCCGCGGATGTGGGTTCCTTTTTTTCTTTCTTTCTTTCTTTCTTTCTTTCTTTCTTTCTCTCTCTCTCTGTAAGGTTGAGTGCCTCCTCGTCCCTTCCTTTCGCTCGAGCTCACCTCTTTTCTCCTTCCTTTCCCTTTCCCTCTCCCTCTCTGCTCTATCTCCCTCCTTCCCCTTCGCCCTTCCTCATCTTTCCCCATCCTCCTCGCCCTCGCACCTCCTCCCTCCCTCCCTCGCTCCCTTCTCTACTCCCTCCCCTCAGCACCTCGCCTCCCTCCTCCTCACCCCCCCTCCCCCATCCCCTCCCCCATCCAAATCATCGACGTCCGAGACGACGATTTCCACGGAGGCAACATCGTTTCCGCTCTCAACTATCCTTCTCGAGATGCCAGTCCAGCAGGGTTCGATCAGCTCGTGAAAGATCTCAAGGAGAAGAAGGTACAGAAGGTGGTTTTCCATTGTGCGTTGAGTCAGGTTAGGTGAGTGAGAGGACGGTCTTTGAGTGGGGAGAAGGAGAGGGCTGGACGAAGGCAAAGTGATGATAGGAAAGGAGGAAGGAGAATTCGTTTCCAAGCTCACCTCCTTCCTTGCCTTTCGTTTTCCTCTTTCGCCCCATCCTCAGAGGTCCCAAAGCAGCCCATCGGTACGCTGAAGCTCTCGACCGAGTAGAACCCTCTTCCGAACAAGAAATCTACATCCTTGAAGAAGGTTTCACTGGTTTTCAGGCAAAATACAAGGTCGGTTTTGTTGACTTTCATCGATCTCACGAAACGAACCTCTTTCAGACAAGAGACTGATCCGGTAATCGGTCTTTGTTGGTTTGGTTTGGGTTGGGTTGGGTCACGTAGGGTGAGCCTAAGCTTGTGGAGAAGTATGTTAAGGCTCTTTGGGAGTGAGTGAGGGAGAGTGGGAGGAAGAGAAGAAGAGGGGAGAAAGTCGCGTCCTTCGCGAGCGAGCTTTCGACTTGGTTTCCTTTTAGACTTTTTTTTAGATCCTTTTGCCTTTTTCTTATTAGAACGGAATGCCCTTGGAACGAACGATAACAAGCAAAACATATATGATAGACAGGTCTAATCCCTCCTTCCTGGGTAGATAGACTACCTAAAGACCCAACCTCCACCAACTCCCCTTCTTCCACTTTGAACTCCCCCCAACCTCCGCTCCCTCCACCCCAGCACCCACAACCGTCAGTCTCTCTCCCCCACCCGCCTCCTCCCCGCCTCTCGCCTCAGAGAACCGTTCCCTAGCTCCCCTCTTCTTCGCCAACTCAGCCATCCCAGGGCTCACTCGTCCAACAAACTTGCCATCCTCATCCGTCACGTCTACCCACGCGTTGGCGCCTTGTTTCGTGAAGTTCGCGCTACCAGAGGGGGTCGAGGAAGAGGAGGAGGAGGGAGAGGTGGGGTTGAGAGAAGGTGGTGGTGATGAGGAAGAGTCGAGAGGAGAGGAAGGAGGAGGGGGGAGGAGAAGAACGTCTCCTGTGACGGGGTCGATGGTTCGTTTGAGACGAGCGAGGTTCCGTTCAGGGAAACGAGTGGCGATGACTCGCATGAGTTCGAGTTCACGGGAACGGAGGTGGTTGCAGTAGTAGCTGTGGAAACGA
The DNA here is from genome assembly GCA_000950635.1 of Mrakia blollopis. Lineage (NCBI taxonomy): Eukaryota > Fungi > Basidiomycota > Tremellomycetes > Cystofilobasidiales > Mrakiaceae > Mrakia > Mrakia blollopis. The sequence goes on along the minus strand of BBPU01000130.1, from coordinate 1,264,674 downwards.
AAAAAGAAGGAAGGGAAGGTGAGCTCGTTGAGAGCAGAAGGGAAGGAAGGAAGAAAGGAGGAGGGAGGAGATCGAGAGAGACTAGACTTACTTGGATGTTCCTCCGATGGTGATGAAGGAGGCTACAAACCACGTCAAAGCTGAGAAGGCTATACGGGGGCCTGAGCGAAGAAGAAGACAGAAAGAGAGAGAGGAAACAAGAAAGATGGTCAGCATTTGGTGGAGCTAAGGAGAAGGAAGATCGGAAGGTGAGAGCGAGACAGAGATCAGAGAGAAGATTAATTCGTATGTATTCCTCATCCAAGTCCCATCAAAGTTTCCTTCGTGGACGTTGATAGGAAAGAGCACATATAGTCTATCATCATTTGAGCCCGACCCCTCGCTCGTCGAAGAATCGACGGCGGGTAGGGAAGGGAAGGAGAGCGAGGGTTTTTTGAGAAGGAGAGAGAGAAGAGAGATGGCAAGATCGCGAGCGAACGAGAGGGTATATAGGATTTAAAATATAGAGAGGAGGTTGGGGGGTACTCACCAGCAGGTCTACCTGTAAGCAATCTTACAGCCGCGAACCCAACTCCACCTGCGATTCCTTGAAGAAGGGAAGATCGCATGCAAGGGATCTCGGAAAGACGAGTGGGAGAGAACTCGGAGAGTTCAGTCATCTAACCCCAACGAAGAAATCAAGTCAGCAAACCAAGACGAGGAGATGGAAGAGAGAAGAGAGAGAAAAGATAAACGCACTCAAGTGGAAGGAGGATAAAGTTAACGAACCTTGATAGCCTGCCAAAGGTTGCTCGCGGTGAGAGGAGCTGGACGAGGAGGAAGGATCGTTTTGTTGGGATCCGTTTGTTTGGGATAGAAGTTGTCTCCGTACGAAGTAGCAGAGGTAGGGTCGAAGGGAGCATCGGGGAGGGATCCGACAGCCATCGTAACGGAAAAAAAGAAAGGAGGTGGTGGAGGTGAGAGGGAAGGAAGGGAAAGCGCAAAGGTCGAAATCGAAAACGAACGAAGGAGGGGAAGCGGCTGGCAGTTGAGCTTCGAGCCTTGCTTCTGGATCGTTTCTACAACCACCACCGCCACTCGCCACAACCCACTTTCTTTCTCATATCCATGTCCGCCCCTACTTCCAACACTCCTACAGCCGACGCATCGAAGGAGGCTTCTTCCACCGCTCCCAAGGTCGAGGAGGAGAAGAAGGAGTTGCCTCAGTTGGGAGCTCTCGAGGAGGACGATGAGTTTGAGGAGTTCGCTCAACAAGGTACGTTCTTCTTCTTTTCAGTATGTTGAGTGGGAGAGGGAGATGTTGGTATACCCTTCTGTCGTTGATGGCGAGTCGCAGAGTGATGGGGGAGGGAAGGACAGGGAATGAAGATGGACACCTCCAACGAACGGAGCTCGCTCAGCTTCAACCTCCTCCTTCCCTTCCTCCCTTCCTCCCTTCCCCTACCCTCCCTCTGCCACTCCCCACCTCACCTCTCTACCAACCATCTCATCTCCCCACTCACCCTCCAAACTAACTAACTCCACTACTCCCTCTCTTCTTCTTCGCTTGCATCTTCACCAGACTGGGATCCCTCCGAATCCTCCCTCGCCCATCTCTCCTCCGCTTCCACCTCCGCCGCCGCAGACACAGCACCCACAACGTCCAACCTGTGGGAGGACAACTGGGACGACGATGATGTTGAGGAAGAGTTTTCAAAGCAGTTGAGGTGAGTTTGGAGTCCTGCCTTTCTGGACGGTCGAGAAGGGTTGAGCTCTCGAAGGAGAGAGGGAAGGAGATCGAGTCGAGCTGACTTTTGGTTCACGTTCTTTGCTTTAGGGCTGAACTCGAGAAGCAGGCGAATGGACCTTCGGCTATGTCGACTTGAGGAGAGGACTTTGGTATCGCAGGGAAAGGGGAGGGGAGGGAAGGGAGGAGAGACGAGACGAGGCATGAATCACGACCTGGATCAGATGGAAACACGTTTCTACTACTACTACTGCTCCTCCTCAAGCTCGCTCGCTCTACGCTTGGGGTGTAGCTGGGTATCGTTGGGCAAGGGTCCTTGTCGCTGGAATCTCTCGCGATTCTCCAGAGAGAGAGAGAGGGGGAGAGAGCTTCGAGTTCAGCCCACTGAGCTCGTCGTCGTTGCTCTGGTCCGTCAGCTCGGCTTTCTTCAGGTCTTGCGAGCTGATCTTTGCCTCCGTTTCGCATGAAGCTCCTTTTCGAGAGAGAGAGAGGAAGCAGAGGTGTTGGCTGCTCTCTGTGTGAGCTCAAGCTTGAGAACTGGAGCGAGCTTGAGCTCGTCCTTCCTCCTGCCTCCACTCTTGCGACGCGACGACTCTCTCTCGCACTCTCAGCTCTCTTTTCTCTCTTTTTGCTCCCTCGGGCCTCAAAGCTCGCCGCTCAAATTTCCATATCTTGAGGAATTCGAGCCCTTCCTCTCGCTCAGCTGAAGTGAGGAGACCGAAAGAGCTAGAAAGAAAGAAAGAATAAAAAAAGAAAGGTCAGCCCCGGCCTCGACTCGTCGAATTTCGCTTACCCCCTCCCTTCCTCCCTTTCTCTCAGTCAGCAACCAACGCCCACCCTCCCTTCCCCCCCCCCCCCCCCCCAACCCTCATACACACACAACCATGTCGGACCTTCCCCCCTCCCTGATTCACCCCGAAGAGCTCCCTGAAGCTGAAGCTGAAGAGGAAGAAGAGTCGAACCAAATCGACCAGGACGACATTGAGGAGATCATCGACGAGGAGGACGATGAAGGAGATTTCCCTATGGACGACGAAGAAGAAGAAGATGAGTTTGGAGGGGGTGGGATGATCATGGAGGAGGTGGAGGGCATGGAGGGGGAGCTGGCAGAGGGAGAAGGAGAGGAAGAGGAAGAAATGGGTCCTGTGGTGGATAATTCGTCCGTGCAAGCTAGTCAGTTTCAGCTCTCTCTCTCCTTTCCTTTGTGTTGCTTCTTCTCTCTCAGACGTTTGGAGCTAACCTTGCCCCGCTCCCCCTCCAGCTCTCCACCGAGACGGTTCCTCAGTCTTTGAAGTCGCTCTTCATCCTCTGCATCCCTCGCCGCCTCTGGCCGTTTCCGGAGGGGAGGACGACCTTGCCTTCTTGTTCGATACAACGACGGGGAAGGAGGTAGTTAGGTTGTCTGGACATACTGATTCAGTCGTAGCTGTTGCGTTTAGTAAGTCCATCCCTCTAACCAGATAGAGTCGAATCGCGGTTGGGAGAGCTCGAGGAAAGAAGGGAGGGAGGAGGAAGAGGAAAGCTGACTGATTCACCTCCTTCCTTCCCTTTCGTTTCGTTTCTTTTTTCGCTCGCTTTCCAGGCTCAGATGGAGAACTCGTTGCTACGGGAGGGATGGACGGTCGAGTTCGTATATGGAGGAGAGTAGGAAAGACGGATTGGGCTACTTGGGAGTTCTTGACGAGCTTGCAAGGACCGGATGAAGTGACGGTGAGCTCGACCTCTCCTTCCTTCCTTTCTTCCTCCTCCAAATTCCTTCCCCCTCCCTCCTTTCTCCACCTTCCCTTGCTCGAAGGATTGTAGAGCTGACCAAAGTTGATTTTTTTTAGTGCATGGCCTGGCACCCTAAAGGACCGGTGCTTACTGCTGGAGCAAACGATTCGACGGTTTGGATGTGGCAGCGTGAGTTTTCTTTCGTCGTCTCGTTGAGGGAGGGAGGGTTTGTTGAGCTCGGGTCCGAGCGAAGAGATTCGTCTGAGCTGACTTTCACCTTTTTTTCGATCGATTGCAGTTCCCTCTGGAAACACGATGCAGGTTTTCGCTGGTCACACCGATGCTATCACAGCGATCACTTTCACTCCTGATGGTTCGTTTTCGAGCTCACCTCTCCCTCACCTTCCCTTTCTCTCCAAGCTCACCTCCTCCCTCCTTCGTCCGTTACCCTTTCTCTCAGGCAAACGTCTCCTCACCTCCTCCTCCGACGCCTCCATGATCCTCTGGGATCCCCGTTCCTCCTCCCCAGTCCAGAACTTCAAACCCACAGACGATCGTTTCTCCCTCGAAGACGGAATCACCTCCATCGCCGTTCACCCAAACTCCCAACTCGCTGCCGTAGGAGGTGGAGCAGGTGGGCTTCGGGTCGTTAATTTGGCCACGGGGAGGGTGGTGAGTGCGCTGCAGGGGCATGAGAAGGGGGATTCGGTGGAGGCGGTGGTGTTTTTGGAGATTGCTGGGAATGGTGTGGTTGTGAGTGCTGGGACGGATGGGAAGGCTTGTGTTTGGGATGTGACGACTAGTAGGTTGAGAGCTACGTTGAAACATGATGTGAGTCGGTTGTTTCTCTTCTCTCTTCTCTTCTCAGCGTTGTCGATTTTGAAGAGAGACGCGTCGAAATCACGTCGTCTCCTCTCCTCTGCTTTCCTCCCATCTCTTGTCTCAAAAGCTGACCCATCTCCATCCCCCTTATTTCCCTCCCACCTTCTTCTCCCCCTCCCCTCCCTCTCACCCTCTTCTTCCCTCTCCTTCTACCCCCACCTTCCCAGCAAGCAATCACCTCCCTCCGCCTCCACCCAGCTCCTCTCGCCCACCTCATCACCACCGGTTCCGTCGACATGACACTCAAGACCTGGGACGTTCGAAACGGCGCTCTTCTCGCTCATCACACGGGGAATCGAGGAATCATCAACGGACTGGATGCTGGACGAGGGAAGGATGGGAGAGCGGTTGTTGTGAGCGCCGGAGACGATGGAGCGTGTTTGATTTGGGAGATTTAGAGAGAGAGAGAGAGAGAGAGAGAGGAGGATCTTTATAGAGAAGAGATGGAGGATGGGTATACGTTTAATTCATGGTTTGTAAGACCTACTACTACTCCCATTCTTTCTTTGGTGCAGGAGGATTGGAGAGAGAGAGAAGGAAGGGAGAGGGAACGCTGACAGCTTCTCCAACTTCAGCTTTCTTGTGACCAGATGGGTATCGCCAAGCATTCTGAAGTCTTCCCCATATACAGGCTGAAATCTCCTTGGTCTTGGAAGGAAGCTGCAGAGCTCGGGAAGAGCAGCGTGGGAACGAGCGTTCGACCAAAGAAGAGGCGACGATGCGACCCGACCCACACCTCCCTTCATCTCCCTCGCAGCGACTCATCTTCCTTCCTCGACGGGGTACGTACAGAGCACGAAACTCTCATATCGCCTCTGAAGCGTCTCAATAGGGAGCAGCGTCTTCGAGGCTACTCAAAGGGAGGGGTTCAACGTCGATTCGCCGTTGAAGGCGACCGCTGCGGCTTCGCAGGGGCAATCCAGCAACGAGCCTGGTTCAGCTGCTCGATTTCGTCTCTCTCTCTTCCTTTCCCTCTGACTACCATCTACTTCTCTTCTCGTCCACCCAACTTTTCTCTCTTCCCTTTCCCTCTCTACCTTCCTTCAACTGCTGGCCAGTTCGACTCGTTCACATCTCACCCTCCCTTCGTCGTCGCGCCGGTTTTTGCTATCCACTTTCCCTCGCTCTCATACCACCTCCCCTCTTCACCTTTTCCTCACCTTCTCTACTTCGCCCTCCCTTCCCTTCACAAACCTCTCTCCAAAACTCACCGACTATGCTCCTCCTCCCAACAACCACCTCCCTCTCCCTCCTCGCCCTCCTCGCAGGCTCCTCCCTCCTCCCCCTCACCATCGCCACCCCGCCCCCTCCCCCTCTCCGGAACCCATCCCCATCCATCTTCCTCTCACCCCCGTCCTTCGAAGAACCGACATCCACCCTCAGATCCTCTACCAGCAACACGTCAACCGAGCTGTCTCCCGACTCGCTCGAGCGAACGGATTCCAAGATCTCTCGCCTAGAGTCGCTAAAAGGAACATCGACGAGAGGATCGTTAAGTTTGGAGTTGGAGGAGAGGATACAGCTGCTGCTTTGGAGGGGTTGGGTCCCTTGAAGAGGAGGGAGATTGAGTTCAAGGCTGAGACGAGGTGAGTTTCGCTTTCACAGGAGAACGATCTGCGGGAGACGACGCGACTCGAGCGCCGAGCACCGGCTCTTTGACCTTGATTGACTCAACGAGTGCACTTTCTCGATTACTTGCAGAGTTGGGATGGTGAACTCTGGAGCTCCCACCACCTTCGACGGAACTAAGATCGACATCGCTGGTCTCAGGAGGATGGAGGGAGGAAGTCGAATTGTTCGAGCGAGGAAGAACAGGAAGAACCAGGGTGCTGCTGCTGCTGCTGTTCCTGCTGGTGAGTCTTCATATCTCTCTCTTTCCCTTCATTTCCTACAACTATCAGTCTCTCGGGGATACTCCTCTCGTCGTCGTCGTGCTCAATCGCTCTCTCGTTTCCTTTTTAGCCGTTGCCGCTGTTGCTGCTGGTACTCCTGCTGCTGCTGCCAGTGGAGCAGGATTCAGTAAGCTCGAACTGGCTGCTGCTTTGTCGGGAGGAATTACCCCTGGAAACGCTCCTACGGCTGTTTCGTCTCTGTGAGTTTGAAAGAGACGCGTCGCGGAGGGAGAAGTGTGAGGGGAAATTCAGCTGTTCTGATCTTGAGCTCTCTTTTTGGTTGATACAGTGCGTATGATATTGAGGCGAATGACGTTGGTTACCTTGCCAGTGAGAAAATCTCGACACAGCGCGTAGGAGAAGAATGAGAATTGAAGCTGATCTCACGCTTCTCTTCTCTTCTCCTTTTCCTCAGCCATGTACGTCTCTCGAACTCTATCTCCTCTAACTACTACTCTGCTAGGAAGCTGAAATATTTCCAAATTCCCTTCCCTAGGCAGCTCGGAACTCCTCCTCAGAGCTTCTTGATGTGAGTCTTTCCGCTCGACGCGATGGATCTTTCCTAGTCTGGGAACCCCCATTCGACAGGGATGGTTCCGAGAATAACTATTTTCTGATCGCTCTCCTTTTTACTTTTTTTCCTTGGTAAAAAGGCTGGTGAGTTTCACCTCTCGCGAAGCCGAGAACGACGCGTCGGCTCTTTCCTGATCGCTCTCCGTTCCTTTTTTCCTTTGGTAAAAAAAAAAAGATGGACTCGGGGAGTTCCGATACTTGGGTCCCGAGTCAAGCATGCACTCAGTGCGGGACTCACAAGACCATCGGCTCGACTTCGTCGTCGACTTTCAAGGCTTCGACTCAGTCCTTCGCGGTTCGTCTTTCACTCCTTCCTTTTTCGCCTCAAGACCGTTTTGAGCTTGAAGCTGAATCTTCCTCTCTTCCGATAATAGGTCACTTACGGATCTGGATCAGTGAGTCTTTCGTCCTTCTCGTTCGCGTGAAACAGAAAGTGGAAGCTGATCAACCATCTCTCTCGCGCGCGCTTCGTCTCTTCTTCTCCTCTCACAGGTCGCTGGAATGGTCGTTCAGGACGTCATGACCATCGCCGGAAACACCATCACTCAACCCTTCGGAGTGGCTCTGCAGGAATCGGTTCAATTTAGTGCTGCTTCGGTGCCCTTCGATGGACTCGTCGGTCTCGCACAATCCGCCCTCTCCGAGCAGAAAGTCGCTACTCCCATCGAGGCTCTCGCCAAGGCCGGAACCATCCCCGCTGGTATCGTCTCCTACGATTTGGGTCGAGTTGCTGATGGAGCGAACACTGGTCAAAGTGAGTCCCTTCAGTTCGATCCCTCATTCTCTCTTCTCAACGGTTTCGCCTCCTCTCGTTCTCCTCTTCCTTCCACATCCGAGACTGACGACCTTCGTTTGTTCTGCTTCGTTCGTAGTCTCCTTCGGAGGCGCTGATGTGAGTCGTTGGAAACTGAAGGGAGAGAGGGCGAAGCGAGTCGCGCGTCGACTGAACTCTCCTTTCGTCTTCCTCCGCTCAGGCTGCTCGAATCGACGCTGCTACTTTGATCACCACTCCCGTCGTCTCTAAAACTGGATTCTGGGAGGCCGCGGTCGACGATGCTTCTGTTGACGGAGTAGCCATGAAGTTTGCCGGGAAAAGTGCGATCTTGGACTCTGGAACTACGCGTGGGTTTCTCTTCCCTTTCCCTTTTCCTGAGCCACCACCGCTTCCGAGAGATCTCTGAATATATCTCCTTCTTTCAGTTATCATCATGCCGGCTGCCGACGCGGCTGCCATCCACGCTGCGATCCCAGGAGCTGCCAGCGACGGAGCTGGAGGTTTCACTCTCCCTTGCACGACCACCGCCTCCGTCGCGTTCACCTTCGCTGGACAGTCTTTCGCCATCGTACGTAGACCTCCTCGAAGCTTTCTTCAGGCCAAGCGGACGAGATGCTGATCGTTTTCCTCCATCTCTGCTTCAGGATCCTCGAGTAAGTCTTCGATTCAGCTCGACGCGTCTTGAATCGCCCCTGACCCACGTTTACTGCCCTGTTGCAGGATATGACCTTCCTCCCCGTCAAACAAAACGATCTTACTGGAAACTGCATCTCCGGTATCTCGAGTGGCAACAGTGCGTTTGCTTTCTCGTTCTCTTCTTTTTTTCTCGTGTCAATTCGTTTGAGATGCCAGCGTCGACTGATTTTTTCTCTCTCTATCTTCTCAGTTGGAAACGCGAACCAGTGGCTGGTTGGAGACGTCTTCCTCAAGAACGTCATCTTCACCACCAACAGTAAGTCTAGCTACTTTCTCAGACAAGATTCGACGCGTCTTCAAAGTTGACTCTCCCTGCTCGTCTTCTTTCAGTCGAAGCCAACACCGTCTCCCTCTCCAAAAAGGTCGCTCCAGGAGCAGCAGTAGCAGCAGTAGCAGTAGCAGCAGTAGCTTCTTGATCTGGATCTTGGTCATATCTCTTCAAGTTCTCTTTCCTTTCTCGGCGAAAGTATGCGAGTAGCTGCTGCCATTGATGCGAAGAAACGAAAGAGATGGTGAAAAAACGAAAATAGGATGATGATGCGAGAGATGAAAGAAGAAAGAAAGGAAAGTGCGAAGAGACGACGAAATGTGCAAATGCTAAAAAAGTGAAACGAGAAACTCCCTCCTCCCTCCTCCCGCCTTCCATCCTACTCAATCAAAGGCGTTCCTCTTCCTATCCTTCTTCACGACGCTAGGCATCGCTCGGATGGTCGAAGTCGTCCTCCCCGTCGAAGAACTGCTCCCTCTCTTTACTCCTCCTCGACTTCCTCGAGCACTGTATCCTCCTCGCGACGAGGTCCCTCGAGACCGAGCGGTAGAGGAGGAAGGCTCGGGCCGGTTGTTGTAAGCGAACTGCTGGAAGTCGGGCCGCTGTTTCTTGGCTCTGAAGGCGCGACGAAAGGAAAGGAGTCAGCACTTCGACAAGTCCAGGAAGATGGAAACGAGAGAGAACCAGACTCACGAAGCAGCTCGACTGGGACCTCCTCGAGCGGCGGGCTCGTCCTGAAAAGACTCCTCGACGGGATCGGCTTCGTTCCATCTCGTCCTGAGAGTTCCAACGAAGAGCTGCGACGGAAGAGGAGAGACAGAAAGAGAGACAGATCAATGGCTCGTTCGACAGGAGTCCCAGGTGGGATAGAAACGAGCACTCACTTTTCCGAACGGCTGATACGTCGCATCTCCAAGCCCGTCGATCTGATTGAACTCCATCTCGGCTGAGGTGAGAGAAGGAAAGGAATGAAATGAGGACGCGTCGAAGGATCGATCGGACGATGAAGGAGGAGAGAGAGATTGCGACTCACTGGTAGGTCGAATGATGGCCAACATCTGGAGAACTTCGTCGTTGAACTCCTCCTCGACGTTTCCACTGGAGGAAGTAGCAGCGATCTAGAAAAAGACAAAAGAGAGAGCGTCAGCCTGTGAAAGCATGGGAGAAAACGATCTCGATTGAAAGACTCCGGTAGCCGACTCACCCTCTTCCTGATGGCCTTCAGCTCGACGAAGCAAGGGTCCTCCTTCGGATGAGCGTTTCGAGCTGGTTGAGGTTGAGAGTCCTCGAAGTCCTCGATATCGTCGTCGTCGATGAAGACGTCCTTCGCATTGGACGTGTTCTTTCCAGCCTTTCCGAGCTTGGGCTTGACGGGTTTTGCTTTGGCAGTGGACTTTTTGGCTGCTCCCTTTCGAGGAGTGTTCTGACGGAACGCGAGCTGGGGAATGAAGAAGAAGGAACGAAAGGTCACTTCGCGTCTGGGACGACGCGAGCTGAAAAAAGACGAGATGTGAAGGCTCACGTTCAGGGTCTTCCCGTTCTTCTTGAGGTACTCCTTGTGCTTGGGTCCGAGCTGAGAGAAAGAGAAGGATGAATCAGCTCAGGTTTCCAAGAGAAGAAGAAAGAGAGAAGACGAACCTTCAAGTATGCGTTCGAGAACCCTCCCTGGTTGGCGACGTAGACCTCCTCGAAAGCTTGCTCGATGAGAAGAGTCTCGAACAACCTCTCAGCATCTCCCATCTCGTAGCCCTTCCCACATCCGTGCTCCTCGAGACTCGAGATGTCGAGGTCGTTGTTCATCTTTGCGTTCGATCCTCGGAAGATTCCGACGGCCTGCTTCATCGTGATCCTATCGCACATCTCGAGAGTGTGTCGGACGAGTGAGAGAGCACTCTTGACGTCCTCGGTCTGGGAGAAATGAACGAAGGAGGGTGGTGTCAGATTAGTGTGAAGAGGGCTCGTCAAGCGCAGAGAGAAGAGGACGAACCACGTCGCGAATATCGAGTCGACCGCTGTCCACGTCGATGCAGACGTCGCAGGTCTTGTTGCTGTGAGGTCGGAGATCAAAAGAGGGAGTCAGTATAAGGCAGAGATCGACTGAAGTCGCAAAAAACCGAACTCACCAATCACTCGCAGCGAACTCCTCTCCGAAGAAAGCCTGGGACGAAAAGGACGAGGTCAGCTCGCTGCTTCGCCGAGAATCGAAAGGGAAGAGGAGAGGAAGCTCACGAGAATCTGCCGACGTCGACAATCCGTCTTGTTGGTGCAGAAGCGAAGGACTCCTCGGATGTTTTCTCGCTGACGTTCCTTCTGTTCCCAGGTGAGGTTCTGATCTCGAGCGATCGAGTTGAAGATGTTCTTGGTGTCTGTGAGCGAGAGGAAAGATCAGGTACGAGCTTCGTCAAAGATTAAAAGGCGCCAAAACAAGCTTACCTCCCCAAGAGTAGTCTGCGAGGAAGAAAGAGAAGGAAGGTCAGTCGAGAAGGCAGCGAAGCGAGGGAGGAAGAAAGAGACGAAAGAGACTCACAAAGAACGCAAAGAGACTCGTTCCCATCCCTTCCAGCTCGTCCAGTCTCTTGGTAGTATCCCTCGAGCGACCTTGGTAGAGCGTGATGAATGACGAAACGAACTGAAGAGGGGAAGAAGGGGAGGGAAGGAAGAAGAGAAGTGAGCGGACGGAACGACGGCGACGAAACTCGTGGAGAGGAGACGAACCATCGGGCTTGTCGATTCCCATTCCGAAGGCGACCTGAGAAGGAAAGAGAGGCGATCGCATCAGTGAGAGAAAGGTTGAAGAAGTAGAAGGAGAGAGAAAGAGACTCACAGTGGCGACGATCACCGAGATCTTGTCCGTCTGCCACGACCTCTGAACCCAAGCTCGATCATCCGACGACATTCCAGCATGGTAATGAGCAGCCGTGATTCCTCGATTGGCGTCCCTCAGCTCCTTGGCGAGCTTCTCGCATCCGTCTCGACTCGACGCGTAGATGATCCCACAGCTTCCAGGGTACTCCTCGGCGATGAAGTTGATGATCTCGTCCGAGGTCTTCTTTCCGGTCTTGGGTCGGATTTCGTAGATGAGGTTGGCTCGGTTGAAGGAGGCGGTGGTGGTGATGCAGTCCTCGATCTTGAGGGATCGCTTGATGTCGTCTCGAACTTGATGATTCGCCGTCGCGGTCAGGGCCATGATGGGAGTGCCAGGATAGTCGCTCTTGAGTTTGCCGAGATCTCGGTCTGGAGTTAGAAAGAAAGAGAGGATGGTCAGAGTGAGAAGGAAAAACGATCTCGTCGAGCGAGAACTCACAGTCAGGTCGGAACTGGAGAGACGAGCGAGGGGAGGAAGAAAGAAATGTGTCGAGTCAGCGAGGATTCGAGGACTGAGAGAAAGGATGGCTTTCTACACACGTCATGACCCCACTGTTTGCGAAAAAGAAGATAGAGCTGGTTAGATGGAGCTCGAAACGAAAGCGAGAGGGAGGAAGAACGCGAACTCACCGAGCTGACACAATGAGCCTCGTCAATCACGAACCTCGCCAGCTTCCCCTTCGCATGGATGCTCTTCAGCACGTTCCCAAACGCTGGTGACTTGTTCAACATCTCCGGCGTCACATACACCACTCTTCCATCGAGCGACTTCGATCCACTGGCTCCTCCGCCACTCAAAACCGACAACGCCGCTCTCTTCGTCTCCTGAGGAAGATCTCCTGTGAATCCGATGGCGTAGATCCCGAGCTTCTTGAGATGCGAGACCTGATCGTTGATGAGCGAGAGGAGAGGCGAAACGACGATGGTGACTCCGCAGGTCTTTCCAGTGACGACTTGGGAAGGGAGCTGGTAGCAGAGCGACTTTCCTCCTCCTGTGGGCATGAGAACGAAGACGTCCTTTCCAGCGAGAGTTCCGTTGATGGCTTCGAGTTGATTCGGACGGTACGACTGGAGACGGAACTGTTCTTTGAGGAGTTTGAGAGCGTCGGCCGACCATGGATGTTCGAGACTCGGGTTGGATTTGGGAGGAGCGGGTTTGGAAGGACGCGACGCGGCGGAGAGTCGAGAGGGACCGTTCGCCTGCTGGTGTGATGGTTGGACGGAGTAGCGGGGTGGAGGAGTTGCTACTCGAGCTGGTGGTCGAGAGGGTGGTCCAGGTCCGAGCATGACAAAGTCGTCGTCCGAGTCGTCGAAGATGTTGTCTCCCAAATCCCTGAACTCGTCCATCGGATCCTTCTCTGGCGACCTCGCTCTCTCCTTCCCTCGAGTGTTCGACGACTTCCCCACCACGTCTCCACTCCAACCAGCGCCATATGCTCCACTCCCTCCGTTCCCCATCTCGATCTCGACGATCTCGTCCGACTCTTCTGCTGCTTCGTCCTCGTCCGAACTCCCAAGCTCGATCAACCCTGGATCGGGCTTCCAAACCTCCCTCTGCTTTCCCTTCGAACTCGATTGAGCTGGAGCCGCGATGGGACTGAGAGGGATCCGACGAGGGCTTTCTGGAGGTGGTGGGCGAGGAAGGCTGTACTTGGGTTGAGGAGGAGGGGAAGGACGACGTGACGAGGACGCCGAGGTTGAAGCGACTGGTTGTCGAGAAGAGATGGTAGGTGTATCCTGAGCTGACATGACGGACGGGGAACGATCTCGTTTGGCGATGGCTGCTTTGATCTCGTCGATCCTCTTCTGGTAGTTGGCGCTGAAGGAAGATCAAAACAGGAGACGCGAGTCAGCAAGGTCCCTTCGACTCGCTCAGCGAAAGAGGAAGAAAGAGAACTCACATGTTGGACATGAGTACTACTGGGTCATCGTCGACTTCCTCCCCACCATAGAGCTGTTCCATAAGAGCCATCTTCTTCTCGGCGTTCTTGAGCGCGAGCGCGTTGAGAGCTTCGACCGACATTGAGTTGAGATCCGTCGACATGGGCGAGCGACCGAAGAAGGGAGGAGCTGGAGATGCTGAAGACGACGCTGACGACCGCTGAATCTGCATGTGAGGAGGAAGGGGAGGTCGCGAGGCTGCTGCTGCTGCTACCGGTCGAGGCTGAGGAGGAGGAGGAGGAGGAGGAGGAAGAGGAACGGCGGCGAGGAAGGTAGGCTGTAGAAAGGAGAAAGGTCAGCTCTGGCTGTCTCCAGAGAAACGAACATGACGGACTCACATCTTCGAGCATCATCATAGCTTCTAGCTCATCCGGGTTTTCATCGCTGTCTGAGGCAGGGATGGGAAGACGAGGCTTGACGTCGAGCATCGGCACGTCCTCCCTCGCGGTCGACGATTCAGCTGTGAGAAAGCATTGGTCGAACATCAGCTCGCGCGTTCGGGAGCTCTTCAGGCGAAGATAACTCACCACGCGGAGGTCCATTGGAGCTGCTTCGGTCTTCCGAGACTGTTCGAGACGACGACGAACCTGAGAAGGAGAGAGAAGGGAGTCCCGAGCTCATTTCAGCTTCGCTTCCCCTCTGCTTCCTGCCTCCCCTCGAGACACAGAGAAGATAGACTCACTAGGACCACCAACGACAGGCTTGACCTCCCTCCCCTCGTCCAACTGCATTCTCGTAGGCTTGACGTCCTCTTGAGCTCTTCCAGGCTCCTTCTTGACCACGGGAGGAGGAGGTGGAGCAGCTCGATTCCCTCCTTCATTTCACCCAAAGAAGGTCAGCTTTAGCTCCAGATCTGCGTCCAAAAGGGATTAGATAGAGAAAGGGCGGACCTATGGGCTCAAGCTTCGGTCTCTTCCCTCCGCTTCCAGGCTCAGGCTTGACGAGGGGACCAGTAGGAGAGGGTCGTTTCTGAACGGAGGGAGGAAGAGGGATCGGTTCGAGGCTGGGTCTAGGTTGGACGATATAACGAGAGGAGGAAGCAACGGCGTCTGTGGATGAGAGAATAAAATCAGCTTCAGTGTCCATGAGAACAGGACAGGACTGGAGCAGGCAGACCCAGGGGAAAGCAAAGGAAGGAGGGAGGGAAGGGAGCAGGACGAACTCGAGGTGGAAGACGTCGACGAGCTCGAAGCTCCTCCTGCTACTTGTGTCAGAGTATTAAAGTAATGAGATGAAGGCTCCGCGGATTTGGCTATACGGAAGCTTGAGGACTCCTGGATCAAAGAAACAAGGGAGGGAGGAGGGAAGGAAGGAGGGAGGAAGGGAAGGGAGAAGGTGAGCTCGGAAGGAAGGGAAGTCGCTCCTCCTCCTTCTCTCTATGGAAGCTCTTCCTCACCTTGAGCGGCTCTCCTGCTGGTCTCGCTTTGGTTCCCTTGAGCTTGCTGAGCTGCTCCAAGAGGTTGTTCTTCGGCGTCGCCATCCACGGGAGAGAAGGGAGGAGAAGGCAAGGGAAAGGTGTTGAAGCGGTTGAGGGGGAGATCGAGCAGCTCAAGAAAACAAGTGCTCGACGCGTCGGGACGCGCCTTCATCTTTTTTTCTTTCCACCATCAAAGGGAAGGAGACTTCAGGGCAGAACGGAGAGGCCGGTCAAATACGTTGGAGGAAAAAAAACTGTTCCATCACTGCTCTTCCTCCCCTCCAGCAGCCGCAGTTCCTCCTTTCTTCTTCCCTCCTCTCTTCTTCTTCTTCTTACTCCCAGCTCCCTCTGATTCGCCACCAGTCTCTCCCTTCCAGCTGTCCAGAGCGTTCACAGTCTCCACCTTCTGAACCTCCTTAGGCTCCTCGGCCACTTCGATCTTCGCCTTCTTTACCGCGACAGGAACGACCTCCTCTTCGACCTTCGACGTGTTGACCTCGGCGGAAGGAGTAGCAGACGCGGCAGCAGCAGCAGCCTTCCTCTTCTTGTTCTTGCTCTTCTTCGACGCCGGAGTAGCCTCGGTGGTGAGGCTTGAAGTCGAGGGAGCGGAGGTGGTGGCAAGAGTGGGGACCGCGACGGCGACGGGTTTGGCGGCCTTCTTCGACGCGACGATGAGGTCGTTGGCTGGCGAAGGACGGATGAAGCAAGATACGAAAAACCCCTGCAGACGTCGAAGAGGAGAATATGTTAGCCTGATCTTCTTGAGGAAGCATGGAGGTTGTTCGATACGACGCGTGGATTCGAAGAGTCGACTCACGTTCGTTTTGTCCGTTCCGGGCTCGCATCGAAGGACTCCTTCGGAAAGAGAAGCTGGTGAAACACATAGAAGTGATATCAGTCAGCTGAAGGCGAAAGTAAAGAATGCAATCAAAGAGAAGAACTCACCCTTCTTCCCCATGACTTCCTTCGTTCCTCTCCTCTCCCAACTCGGCAGCACCTCATCCCTTCCAGCCAACCTCCATCCTCCAGTCTTGGCCTCAGCAGACTCGAGAGCAGCCAGAACGACGAGCTCGTCCTCTTCAGCGTGGATGGAGCAGGTCGAGTAGACGATTTTGACGGCGGAGGTGACTTTTTGGAGGAGGAAGAGAAAGAGAGAGACGATGTCAGCAAGACGAGAGTGCCAGAAGAACGGCAGGAAGGATGCTCACAATTCATAGCGTGCTGGAAGATCAGACCGAGGAAGGAGGTTGTCAGCTTGAGGTGATGAAAGGAAGAAGAGAAAGAGGGAAAGAACCTTGATCATCGAAAGCTGGAACGCGCCGAGGTTCTGAAGACGATCCTTCTTGATCTCCTCGTTTTCCTCCTCGGCTGCGTATCATCGCAGCAAATGAAAGATTCTCGTCAGCATTCACACATCCCTGCGAGGAGGAGGAGGAAGAGAGGACTCACGATCGTCCATCAAGAAATCCAACCGATTCACGATCCCCGACCCAGAGCACGACGGATCCAACAGGATGTACCTGCGACGGGATAAACATTTCAGTTCCTCGCTTCTTCGGTACCCAAAGACGCGTTCTAGATAGCAGGCTCACTTTACACCCTCCCACTCCCGTCCCTTCGGCGCGGTATCCAAGAAGTTCCTCCCGCCCTCCCGCCCAAAGTCGACGTTCTCACACCCAGCCTTCTCCACCATCTTCCTCAACGTCTTCCATCTCCCCGGACTCAGTTCAAAAGCATGCAGCTTCCCCTTGTTCCCCATCAACGCGCTCAGTTGCGTCGTCTTGTTTCCTGGAGCTGCTGTAGCGTCGATAACCTCTCCGTCGAGAGGCTTCGTCGAAGTTGGAGAGGTGAGAGAGGCGAGGAGAACGTGAGCTGGGATGCAAGAGGCCTTATCTTGGAGGATGAGGTGGCCGGAAAGGTAGGAGGCGTGGGAGGTGAGGATGGGAGAGGAGGAGAGAGGGAAGACGAGGAGGGTTTCTGGGAGGTGAGGATCGAGGTGGAAGTGTTTACTGCAGCGGGAGAAGAAAGCAAAGAATCGGAGTAAGCTTCAGGAATCGCGACTGAAGAAGGAAGTACGAGAGACAGAACGAACGGAGGGATTGGCTGAGGGTAAGGAGCAGAGGAGGGAGGGAGGAAGGTAAAGTTGCCTCCAGCGGGAGTTTGCAGGTGAGCAATGATGGTTTCGGGAGTGGTGAGATTTGTGTTGATTCGTGCATATCGAGGGATCTGGTCTGTACAGAGGAGAAGGATCAGAAGGTTCGACGTGGAGAGGAAGAGAAAGGGAGAGAGTCAAGCTTACCTCCAACTCCTCCTCCGACCTGCAGCTCCTTGTTGCTCCTGACTCCCTTCTTGATCTTCATTCTCACGAGTTCAGCGTTCAGCCTCGCTCGGTGCTTGGTCAGGGCTTCCTTGATGGGACCTGTCGAAGATTGAATCCTACGAGATCGCGAAAGGAAGTGAAAGAGGAGGGGAGCTGGCGGTGAGCTCGACTTTTTCTCTCTGAGCTCATTTTCACGACTGGACTCACCCAGGTTTGGAGGAGAACAGCAGATCGTGGACCAAAACCAACGCGAGATTCTTGCTCCTCTGGTAGATCATCTTCTTGTCGTCCTTGGTGAGAGGGATCTTCTCGAGCAGTTCCAGAATCGTTGGCTTGTACTTGAGCGTTTCGATAACGAGAGCGAGGAGTCGCTTCGAGTCCTTCTCGGGAAGATTTTTGGAAGTCAGGAGAGCCTTGATCGATGTCTTCTGCAAGGTCAACTCGTCGAGCTGTTAGAAAGACAGGAAGCGGAGGCAAACGGGTTGTCAGCGAACGGGCGGGAGGGAGGGAAGGACTTCGATGAGCTCGAGCTCGATGGAAAGTTGAAGCTCACAAACGAGGCTGCTTGGAAGTAAAGATTCATCCTGAGTGGAGATGTAAGTATCCGAAGGCCGAACGAGTGGGTTCTTTGCTGATTTCGGTCTGGTTGCGTATGAGCGTTGGCAGGGAGAAGGGAGGAAGGGAGGAAGGTGAGCTCGAACCAAAACTGGCGAGCTCGATCTCTCTTCCATCATCGAATCTCCTACTACTTCCCCAGCTCACAACTCTAGGCTCTGGTGTCGCCCGTATCGAGACTGTCGGTCCTTCAGACGTGTAGAGCTCTTTGATTTGCTCGTTGGTAGACTTCCTGCAGGTCTCTTCTCTTCGATATTGCAGCTCACCATCCTCGTTTCCTTCTTCTTCTTTCTCCTCCTTCAGGCACTCAGATCCTCGTCCCAAAATCCATCTCTCTCCCTCAAGTCTATCCCACAAACCCCAGTAAACTAGAAGACAGGATGGGCCCTTATCTAGCAACAAAGCTCCACGATGCGATGCTTTTCCTCGCCGTTCTCTCGCAGGTCTCAACATGGCCGCGTCGACAGCTTGTCGACCCTCACCTCTTCCATCCTTACGTATGTTTCTTCTTCTCACGAAACAGCCTGCAACATCACCTCTCATTCTCATTGGCTACTGAGATTGATCGGAGTGCCCTTTTCTTCTCCTGGGCAAAAGAAACGAAACTGAGAGGACGTTTGGGTTCGAAAGACTGGAACTAAGGAGAGAGTAGTGCTGTTTCAAGATGAACCTAGCATGCTGAGTTCCCATCTCATCTCGTTTCTTTCCGCTCCTTCTAGATATCCTGGCCCAGGAAGCGTCGCTATTGACCGAGCCTGATTATCGTCCTCGCCCTCCATCGGGTTGCAGATCGTCTTCCCTTCGGGACTCTTCCCTCTTCCCTTCTCCTCTCCTGAGCTTCTCCTTCCCCTTCAGTTATCTGCCGACCTCCATCCAGCCTATCCCACGCCCAAGACGATCCTTCGATCTGCTGGGGGGAAGAAGAAGAAGCGACGCGTGGTAGTCTACTTTCAGCTGCCAATCGAATCGCCCGTCGCGGGTATCGCGGTCCGAGCTTGCTTCTATATCATTGGAATCTGCTTCTTTCCTTCTGTGTTTCCGAACCCCCGTAGCGACCCCACCGAGCTTGAACTTCCCCGAGTGGAAGTCGACCGACGCGTCCCTTCTCGGATAAAAACTTTCCTTCTCTTTCAACTTCATGTTCTCGCCTTCCTTGCTCAGTTGATACGACGAGGGAAGGGCTTCCAGAACAGCCAAGAATCGCTCCCGATGCTCTACCGCCGGCAGAACAACGACGAGGAGGAAGAGAAGGGGAGGTCGGGTAGAGAAGGGAGAGAACGCGGACGTCCGAAGGTTGGGTTTCGAACTCCGAGCTGAAAGAAAGGTCGCCTTCGTCCTGCATCTTCGCGAACGCCCAACGGTCGCTTTCCCTCTCCCCACCAAAAAGCCCCACCTCGCACTCTCCCCCCTCTCTCTCCACCATCCCCCACCTGCAATCCCCACTTCATCAACCCGCAAAAGAGACCGTACCAGCTCTCCATCCTCCACCGCGACCTCAACCTCACCTTCTTCCCTCCTCCTCCTCCTCCTCCTCCTCTTCCACCAACCATCCCCCCACAATGATCACCTCCCCTAAAATTCTTCACATTCTCCCTTCCGAGGAGACCAGAGAGTCCCTCATCGAGTTCTCATCGTGAGTCGTCTCCCTATCGGCGAGCGGTGGTGGGAAGAGGTCGGGTCAGGACGCGAGCTAGGATGAGCTTTGTTGTATTCTTCCCAGAGAGCTTACCTCGCCCTTCCTTTCCTTCCCTTTCCTTCACAGATCCCTCGATCCTGCCGAGAGGTCTCCCCAGCTTGTCGTAGAGCTCCCTGTATGGTCAAGCGAGTGGGCAGGTAAGCATTTTCTTCCTTCTCCTCCTTCGAGACCGGTCCGTCGACGTCTAGCTCGTCTCCCTTCTCCTTTTGCTCACAAGACTTCTCCTTTCCGGCTATCTCTCAGATCTTCACTCCGTCGCTTCCCTCCGAGAGCGCGCTCTCTCGACTCTTCATCATCTCTGCGATACACTGAAAGAGGAAGGAGTGAGTGAAAAACTCTGGCTACTTCCTTTCTCCCTGTCCTCGATTTCGACCGGTCCGTCTCCGTCTCGTCTGTCTTCCCTCGCTGACCTTCCCGTCTTTCTTCCCTCTCTTGTCAATCCTCTAGTACAACCCCAGCTACAAGCTCATCCCCTCCCCTACCATCTACTCCTCCATCAAAATCAACTGCTCTTCGTCGCCCTCTCCCTCCCTCGAACAGGTTGACGAATGGGCTCGCTCACCAGTCCACAAAACCATCCTCCTGCCCTCCACTGGAAGGAGCCCAACACTCATCCTCATCTGATCCCGCCAATCACTATATCAACTGCATTACTAGCATCACACACTTTCTCCTCGTTTCTTTTTTGGTTTCTCTAGCTTGATCGTCGTTCTCTGAAACGCGTACTCGGCTCATCATCCCCCCACCCCCTCCCTCCCCACTCTCTTCCTCCTTCTTCTTCTACTTAATGACAACCCACCACTTTCTCAATTATCCTATTTACGACACTCGACGACCTCTCTCTCTCTTCTCTTCTATATTTCTACTCTTTTCGTTCTCTCACTCGTCGTTGATCGGCCAGGGCGGTCGCGCGATTCATGCTGTTTCTCTTTCTCTTCCTCCTTCTTAAGTACTGAAAGAGGTCCTGATAGGAAAGTCTGAACCTCAGATCCACATGATTGGAAGAATGGAGCTTGCTTTCTGCGAGCGTGAAAGGGTCGTCGATTCAAGAGAGCGAGAACGAGGCATGGCATGAAGAGGCGTGAAAGAGAGAAGCTACGAAAGGTAGAGAGAGAAACCAAAAGATGGGCGAGGAGGAGAGAAAAACCTGGATAAGATTACGTCCAGACCTTGGTGGGGACACCAGCGACGGTGATCTCCAGATCCTTCCTCTCGGCACCGTGAGCGGTCGCTCCCTGTCCAGCGTTTTCTTGCCTGTCTCGCTCAGCAAGGCTAAAAAGGTGCCGCTGTCGTTCCTTGACCCAAGCTAAGAAGACCGAAAAGTTAATCAGCGTCTGAAGCGAGAGAGAGAAGAGAGATGCTTACTCACTCTCGATGGTGACGGGCTTTGTCTCGTGAGGAAGATCCTTGACCTTCTCGTAGAGGTTCTCGGCAGCGAGGACGGGGGAGTCCTCGACGGCCTTGACAAGAACGTGGTTGTTAGGTCGGACGAAGTAGAGCTGATGATTGAATCGCGGGAGAGAGTAAGAAAGTGAAGGTGAGCTTGAGCAAAAGGGACGAAAAGAGGAAGGTTGAACGCACGACTCCAATTCGATCCAGCTTGGCCTGGTCGACCTGAGGAGCGATGACTCGGTGAACGGAGGACCTGAGGTAGGTTCCGGAGAGGAGATCGAGAGTGTCGGCGATGTTGACGGCTGATGAGAACGAGTGAGAGAGTCAAAACGAGTCGCGAGAGACGCGTCGACGTCGAGAAAGAGAAATCTGAACCGCACTGATGGATCCAGCGAGGGGCTTGACGAAGCGCCAGGTGCCGTCATGAGCGAGAACTTGGCTGAGAGATGCAAAGAGATATGGATCAAGTCAGTCAGGGAATCAGACGAAGGGAAAGGGAAGAGGGAAAATCGAACGTACAGTCCCAAAACCGGCTGTCGGAAAAGAAGAGTGACAGAACCAAGGTCGGTATGCCCCTGCGTGTAGAGCCCGGTAGCCTTAGCGTTCTCCTCCTCGGATCTAGCCTTGTACTTCATGTATCGGAGGTCTGAGAGAGAGATGGAGAGGAGAAAGAGTCAGCGAAGGGAAACGAAGACAAGTCGTCGAACGAAGACATATTGTCGAGCAAGGACTCACGATCCTCGCTTTTCTCCTCGTACACATGTCGCTTCACGAAGTACTGCTCGTCCTCGAGCTCGAGAACGATGGCGAAGAGGACGAGAAGCTTCTTGACTACGTTCGCGTGAACGTCCTTTCCGAATTGCTTGATCTCCTCCCAGTTGGCGACGACGGGAGAGGGGTGGTGCTTGTGGAAGTCGTCGAATTCAGGGGTGAACTGGAGAGGGAGGGAAAGGACAACATGGAAAGTCAAGGGCACGGAAGAGGATGAAAGATCAGCGTCGTCGAACAACAACCGAAGCAGCGCACAACAAGGAAGGACGATTCTCCTGGGAAGAAGACGAGGAAACTTACCTTAGGAAGATTGTAGACTTCGATATTCTTGCCTCTGTAGGTGGGTGAGATCTTCTCCTGCTCCTGGAAGCTGGAGAGCGAAAGGAAGAGACAGCGGCGCGTCGAGTCAACTTCGGTTCTTCTCTCCATCTCCGTGGCGTTTCTTCAGCGAGCTCACTGCTTAAGCTGTCGTCCTGTGTACCCATTGTAACCGCCGTTAGCGTGATCGGCGGCATAGGGCTGGGAATAAACAAATGGGGACAAGAAGAGAAGAAAAGTCAGCGGAATGCTGAACGCGCGGGAGGAAAGATCAAAGAGACGTACCTCCTTCTCCTCGAAGGGAAGATCAAAGACCTGAATGTAAGGAAAGAGAAATAGTATGGATGAGAATCAGATGTCAGTTTGGGATTTTGCAAGGGGGAGAGGAGACGAAGAAAAAACGACGAGACGAAGCTGAAGACTCACCTCCTTTCCAATTGCGAACTGCTTGTCCACTCGTTCCTGCGAGATTCCGAAGTTGGTCACGTAGAAGAAGCCTGTGCATGGTCAAAGGATAAGAGAAAAAGTGTCAGAAACGAATGGGGTGGGCTGACAGACTCGTAATCCGTCGCCGAAGAGGGCTCAGATCAGAGAACGAAGGAAGAGACTCACCAACAGAGTGGACTCCATCCTATGGACACGAAGGAGAAAGTCAAAGGAAAGAAAGAGAAGAGCAAAAAAAAAAAAAAAAAAAAAAAAAAGAGGAAGAATGTCAGCGAGATGGACGACTTCGGCTCGATCCGAAGATGAAAGGAGTCGAGCTCACCTTGAGCTGTCGAGCGAGCTCCTCCTTTCCTCCAGGCTCGTCGAACTTGGAAAGATCGATGTTGACGAGATCGGCGTATGCGACTGGGTGAAACCCGACAGGTCAGTTCCAGCCCTGAAGAACGGAAGGGAAAAAGAGAGGGAGCTCACGATTCGACACTTGAGTCTCAGGAAGAGTCGAGTAAGGGTGCTCCTTGGTTCCGTAGATCTGTTGAGTGGCAGCGGCCATTTTGGTGTTTTGTAGAGAGAGTTGTGTTTGGGGACGGATGAGGGTGATGGTTGGTGGAAGAAAGAGAAGAGAAAGGAGCGCTTAAGAAGAGGAAAGCAGAGAGTCGGGAGTCAGCAACAAAGCAAGAATGAGCAAGGGAGGGAGGCGGATGTCGTCTTTCGGAGATAAGCTTGATGGCGATTTTGCTCGCTTTCTTCTTGTTCTTCCTTTTTGTTTTACGCCGACGAAAGAAGATGGTGACTGACAGAAGGGATGGAAGATTTCGCTTGGTTGGCGAGGTTCTGCTGCTGGAGGGATCAGAGAGAAGAGGGAGGAAGTGAAGTGAGCTCGACGGTTCGGAGGACGCGACGTTTCGTCCTTCTCCCCACCTCTATATCTCGGCTCTTTCCACTTTCGGAAGCCTTCCGACCTTCCTTATCGGTCAAATAACGGTGAAGGCGAGTGAGTTTCCAAGATCAGCGAAATGAGCTGCTCACCCTGACAACGGCCGCCTTCAACTTTGAGCGCTCGTTTCCTCTCCTCCCTCTTCACTCTCCTTGTGGATATGCCCAGGACCATCTAAATTCCAGCTCACTCAGATGTGGACTTGAGCTCAACAATCGAGCGAACCTCGACGCGTCTCGAATCCTGATCCGGCCTCTCCCCTCTTCCCCTCCCGCCCTCTCTCCCTTCTTCCCCCATCCCATCCTTTCTCCACCCACCCCTCCGCCTTGCAGTCCCAATCAACTGCGAAAGGGGTGAGAAGGTAGCGCCATGGAGGATAAGAAGCAGCAAAAGCAAAAACGCTCGAATCACAGATCCATCCACCTCCGCGAATCAAGCAAAGCGATGGCAAAGGAAGGGAAAGCTAAGCAAGAGGAGGATCAAGAAAAGGTTGCGAGGGAAGCGAGACGACAACAGACGAGAAAGCAAAGAAGGAAAGCAAAAAAAAAAAAAAAAACGAGAGGGAGGCGACGCGTGAAACAAAAAAGAAAGAAGGCAAGAAAAAGGAATGAGAAAGGTCCGTAGGACGAGTGGACGGGCTGGGAAGGAGACCGGTGATGATGTTGTGGTAGAAGTTGTGAATGGGGAGTGTGTGCGGGAGAAAGCGAAGGTGAAGGCTACAACACGTGTCCAATCGTAAGAAGAAGGAAGCAGGGAGAAAGGGTCAGCGAACGAGCAAAGGAAGAGACGAGGAGGATCTAGACCACAGAGGAAGGGAAGCCAGTACTCACGAAGTCCTGGAAGTGAATCTAGCCCACCTACTCCTCCATCCTGACGTCCTTTCCCGACGACGACGAAGAAAAGAACGAAAACGCCTTCCCCACCATCCCCAAGATCCCTCCAGCCTCCCTCTCTGCCGCAGCTTTCCACGCCGCCTCCCTCACCACCTCCTCACTCGCCCCCGTCCCAGCCCTCGCAACAACAGAAATGGAAGAAGAAGAAGGTGTAGAAGTAGAAGAGGAAAGTCTCGAGTGCTTGCTCGCCCTGGAAGGACGATCTTCCTCGTCGTCTCGATCTCGATCTCGGTCGTCTTGATGTCGTTTGTTGCTGCTGCTGGTCCCATTCGAGCGAGAGGAAGACGAGTGGGAGTTGTGGGAAGTAGTAGACGGAAGAGGATTGGGAAGATGAGAAAGGATGGCTGAGGAGACTCGGGAGGTGGTGGGAGAAGCGGAGGAGAGACGGGAAAGGTCGTAGCCTGATGGAATGGGTGGGAGAACTGCGAAGGGAGAGGGAAGCGAGTAAAACGAAGACCGATGGAAGTCGACGGGGGGGTGGGCTAGTCAGTCTTCGAGCGCCCTCGAACAGCGTGTTTTCCTCTCTCTTTCTCTCCCGAAGGAGGGAAAGAGAGATTCGAAGGAAAGGAAGGGAGGAGAGGAAAATATAAACAAACCGCCTTGAGGACCAGGGTTGATCCGAGCTCGATGAGCGAGGTTCTCGATCAAGGAAAGGGAAAGTCCGATCTTGTCATCTTCGCGAGAGATGCGTTCGACGAGTCTGTGATCCACGATGCAAAGAAAACAAAAAACCGCACGCGAGCGGGGACGCGATTAGACCCACTTTCCTTTCCCTCTCCCTTCCTTTCCACCACACCTCCACTTCCTGGGGTTTGTTCAGTGAAAAAAGAAGAGGAGAGAACTCACCTCTGCACCACCCCAGCTTTCATCTGCAGCTCCACCGCCGACCTCCTAGCTCCTTCCAAATCTCTCCTCAGCCCGGCCAACTCCCTCTCCTGCTCTCCTTCCTTCCTCTTCGCGGCCCTCTTGACGAGATCCAGATGTCCCTCGGCGAGCTTTGCCTGAGCAGTCAACTCTGCGAGCTTCATCTCGGCGAGTTTGAGTTTCGAGGCGAGGTCCTCGGCGGAGGTGGGAGGAGTGAAGAGGGAGGGGGGGAGAGGAGCGGGAGGTCCTCCTGATGCGACGCCGTTGTGTTTCGAAGGAGAGGGTTTGTTGGAGGGAGAACTAGAGGATTGGTTCTGATGGGTAGAAGGAAGCGAGGGAGGCGATCCTTTGTCGGGAGAGGGAGGGAAAGCTCGCATGGTTCCGTTGGAGATGGCAGGGGAGGGAGGACCGTCGAGGTGAATATCTGCTGGCGCCGAGGAAGGGATGGACGAGGAAAGGACTCGGGTCGAGATGATGTTGTCCGATCGCATTCCTCCTCGAGGTCCAGCAGGGGAAGCAGCTCGATCTCCAACGGGACTTCCCTGGTACGACGACGACGAGTCTCCTCCTCCTCCTCCTCCTCGCGAGTAGTTCTGTTGCTGGGCGTTGAAGTTTGGGTTGATGAGGACTGGGGAAGGAGAGGGACCCGAACCGTTATGACCGTGACCGTTGCCGTTTCCGAATCCGTTTCCGACTCCTCCTACTCCGTAGGGAGGGATGGGTTGACCGTTCGCGAGGAGAGGAGGACCGGCGAGGCGGATGGAAGGGGAAGGTTGTTGTTGGAAGGGAGGAGGGATTCGAGGACCTGAGGGAGCAGGTGGGAGACTCGCTCGATTGTTGTTGTTGTAGGATTGGGAGGAAAGTGGGACGGGAGGAAGAGCGGCGCCTGCGAGAGTGAGAGAGGGACGAGGGAAGGAAAGGACGAAGGTCAGCCCTGCCTTGTCTTGAAACGGGAGTCTTTCACCCCTTCGGACGAGGCAGGACGAGAGCAGAGAAACTGACCTGGAGGAAAGAAAGGTCTGCCAACTCTCGCTCTCGCGAACTCCACATGATCCAGGGTGACGGCTGAGGGTTGAAGACCTGGTGGGATGAGGTTGGTAGGGGTCTTGAGGAGCTCGGAGCAATGCCTTGCTTGGGAGACATTCTGGAACGAAATGATGCAGAAGTGGGGATTCCGAGCTCCACTTGATCCGTTTCGAATCGATGTCACAGAACCTAGGCCCTTCACCATCCCAAAGACCATAGCTCCAGCTCGATGGGACTCAGGCACTTCAGGAGAGAAGAAGGAGAAGGGAGGAGGTCAACTGTCTGTCGCCCTCCTTCCTGGCAAGATAGAGGAGTGAAAGAGAGACGTACGACCACCAACGAACACCTTTAACAGCAGCAAAAGCGAACAGTCAATCCAGGCGAGAGAACAAGAGCGAACAGAGGGAAGGAGCTCAAAACGGCCGGGGAGAGAAGGAAGGAATCGAAGGACTCACTGATCTCTCCTGCCAGGTCGCACTGTCCAGAGCTTCGGTCGTCGTAGTAGGAATGATCAGAGGAGTCTCCATAGGTCCATCGGAAGAGGAAACGGAAGACATCGGGAAGGAGGGGAGGGAGGGATGGTGGCGAGAGGGAGAAGAGGAGGCGGGCCAGCGACGGAGTCAGTCGATTTGCATTTTCGTCGTCAAGCAGGGAATTTCCCGACTTCTTTGTCCGCTTTTGGGATGCAAGGCAGATATAATTGAAGTAGTAATCTCATCTCGCTCCTTCGTCCAAAAACCGCAATTCTGCGAGAGAAGACGCGCTCAGAATTGAGCGAAAACGCTCGTCGCGCGACGCTCTTCCTCCTCTTCGTCTCCTCGTACAAAGCACTCGCATAAACAGATCTCTCCTCCCAAAACACAAGATATGAAAAAAGGTACAACCCTGGATCCTTCCCACCACCCTACGCCGTCGCCTTCAACGCCACCGCCTTCGAATTCGGCATCTTCCTACTCTCCTTCTCGAAGTCCTCCAGATCCTTGGGCGAGAAGAAGTGCGAAGCGGCTGAAGTAACATCGAACCAGAGCAAGAGTAAAAAGGTAAGACAGCGTCAGTACGGTCTTCTCAAAGACAGAGCAGGCGGGAGGGAAGGAAGAGGAAGAGAGGGCGAGACGCACATTCAAGCAACCACTCCTTCTTGATCTCCATGACGGATCGAGCAAACTCCTTGGAGGTGAGGACGAGTTCGTAGTAGAGGATAAACCGGGGTGGAGGTTGAGCTTGGAAGAGGGAGGAGGAGGGGTGGATGTGGATGGAGGTGTCTGCGAAAGAGGAACGAGAAAGAGGAGAAGAGGGAAGTCAGTTTTGAGTCGAGATTTTTGACGCGTGGAGAAGAGGAAGGAGGGAACAAGGAGGGGAAGGAAAGACTCACTGTTCTTGGTCGTTCGGTATCCTCCGTCGCGATGGAGACGAGCCTGCAGGAAAGAAGGATTAGGATCAGCGTTCGTTTGAAGGAGGAAAGAGAGGAGAGTAGGGAAGCAGGGACGAACGGTATTGTAGCTAGCGAAGGTGAAAAGAAAGGAATGCGAGGAGTGGTCAGTTCGTTGAATCAGGGAGAATGAAAAGAAGATGAGAAGGTGCTCACAAGTAACCAGCAGTGATGGCCTTCTGAATCGGAACGATATCGCTCGTGTTGGCGTTCGACTCGATCGTCACCTCGACTCGCTCACACAACGCTGCGAGCTGATCTCGAACATCCCGGACTCGACACAGAGCCTTGTACTGGACGAAGTTCTACGGGACGAGAAAAAATGGGTGGAAAGAGGGAGAAGGAAATCAGCGAAAGGTTCGAAAGACGCGACGAGGAAGAAAGGAAGAGGTGGAAAAGGAGTGAGAAGGGAGAAAGAGGTCGACAAACTCACCTCGTAACACCACTGCTGCGAGTAATCGGTATCCCTCCAGGTCTCCCAGATGTTGAGAAGCGTAAAGTGATCTCCCCCGGGCTTAACGAAGTTCTTGTGAGCGGCTTGAGCGTGAACCTTCTTGTCCTTCGGGATGTAGTAGAGCGAACTTGATTCTTGGAGCATCGAGATGATGGAGAGAACCTGGATCAAAAAGAAGAAAAGAGACAAGCGAGAAGAAGAAAGGAGGGAGAGAAGATTAGCTTCGAAAACGGGAAGAGACGGACGGGAAGACATCGAGCGGAAGGGAAGGAGGAGAAAGAAGAAGACGCGACTCACCTCGTCGGTACAGTGGTAATCCTCACTACAGATAACAGCCTTCGAAAGCTGAGGTTCGACCGGGAACTCCGCCATCCTCCTTCCCAACCTCGTCAACTCTCCCGTATGGTTCAGAGCTCCCAGCGCGTACAGCAGCTCCACACTCCTCATCACCGTCTCGGCTGCTGGAGGGTCGAGGAAGTCGAAACCGATGAGATCGTTGATTCCGAGCGACTTGAGGAGGAGGACGACTCCAGAGAGGTTGGTTCGTTGGATCTCGGGGACGGTGTTGGCTTCCAGCTCGTTGTTGAAGGCCCACTTGGTGTAGAGACGGAAGCATTGACCGGCTCCGACTCGTCCTGCTCGACCTGCTCGCTGGTTGGCTGCTGCTCGAGAGCACTGCAAAGGAGAGAAGAAGAGGTCAGCGTGGTAGAAGGAGAAAGAAAATAGAAGGAAGGAAGGACGACGAGGAGGAAGGTCGACTCACGGGAACGACAGTGAGAGACGCCATTCCGGTCTTGGGGTTGTACGAGTTCTGCTTGACGAATCCAGGATCGATAACGTAGACGACTCCCTCGATGGTGATGGAGGTTTCGGCGATGTTGGTAGCGAGAACGACCTGAGAAAGAACGAGGAAAGAAAGGATCGTCAGTCGCGTCGAACAGAGTCGCAAAACGAGAACGAAAAAAGACGGCATAGACTCACCTTCCTAGCTCCTTCCGGCGTAGGCTCGAAGATCTTCGACTGAAGTTCACTCGGCAGGTTGGCGTAAATGGGAGCGATGATGAGCTCAGGAACCTTGTCTCCCAGAGCTTTCGAGGTCTCGGTGATGTTCTCGAGAGCGGCTTCGATCTCGTCTTGACCCTGTAGCGACGGAAAGAGAAGAAGAAGAAGAAGTCAGCGAGGTTCGAGATGAATGAGGAAAGATAGGGAAGGGTTACGAACGGTGAAGAAAACGAGGATGTCTCCCTTGGGAGCGGTGACGTGAATCTGGAAAACGGTCGTGATGGCGGCGTGAAGGTAGTTGGCCTCCGGTTGAGCGGTGTATCGAATCTCGACAGGGAAACGACGACCAGGGACTAGAGGAGATGGAGGGAAAGAAAGCAAGAGTCAGACGCGTCGAAGAGGCAGCAGAGAAGGGAGGAAGAGGAGGAAGAAGACTCACCATCGAAAATGGGAGCGTCGTCGAAGTACTCGGCGAACTTCTTCGCGTCCAGAGTAGCACTGGAGATGATGAGTCTCAGCTCAGGTCGGAATCGAGCGATATCCTGATGGGTAGAAAGGGAGAAGGATTGAAAAGTCAGCGTCCGACGCGTCGAAAAGGGAGGAGATGGAGAAGGAAGGGCGAACGAACCTTGACCAACCCGAACAAGATATCCGTACTCAGCGTCCTCTCGTGAGCCTCGTCAATGATGATAGCCGAGTACTCCGACAACACCGGATCCGCCAAAAACAACCTCAGCAACATTCCGTCCGTCATGTAGTGCAGAGCCGTTTTGTCGCTCGTGCAGTCCTCGAATCGAATCGAGTATCCGACCTCGTTTCCGACGCGAACTCCGACCTCCTCTGCGACTCGAGCGGCGACCGACATGGCAGCGACTCGACGAGGTTGGGTGCAGGCGACTTTGAGACCGTTCTTGCAGTATCCGGCTTCCATGAGGTACTGAGGGAGTTGGGTCGTCTTTCCAGATCCGGTTTCAGCTTGGACGATGAGGATTTGGTGCTCGGCGACGGCGTCGAGGAGTTCTTGTCGGAAGGCGTAGATGGGGAGGGATTTCCGGACGGCATCGATGGATTCGGCTGAGGGAGGAGAGGGAAGAAGACGGGTGAAGGTGAAGGAAAGGGACGCGAGGTCAGCGAAAGTCGAGACGCGAGAACGACAGCCTCGAGCTTGAAACAAAGACGATATGAACTCACCCTTCGTCGTGGCCTCCTTGATAGCCTGCTGCAACAGCTTATCCTTCGCACTCATCTCTCCCTCGCCCTTGATGACTCCATCGCTGAGGAACGCGATCTGCTGGCTCTCGTCGAACACGAAGTCGTAGTCCTCCTCGATGACGACCTTGTCAAGCGCTCCCATCTTGTAGGTACTGTTGGCAGTCTGACTCTGTTCCCACTGGTCGACGTCCGTAACGAAGGCCTTGTCGTCCTTCTTGTTCTCCTCGTATCGCTTGTAGAGGACGTTCCGCTTCTTCTCCGAGTCGATCTTGCCTTGTTCGGTGATGTAGTCGTCGGGAAGTTGGTATCCGTCGTAGCCGTCGTCGATCTTCTGCCTCTCCTCCATCAACCTCAACACCTCCTTCTTCCTCTCGAGTTCCCGTTCCTCCTTCTTGGAGATCTTCATCCCTCGGAAGAGGTTCTCCTCGTCGATGATCTCGAGCTTGAGGAGGTCCATCTGCTGAGCTTCTCGTTTCTGAAGGTACTCCTGACGCGATCGTTCTCGAAGGGAAGGCATGGCTTGTTGACGAGCGACCGTATCGTCTCCTAGTTGACGACGTTTGGCGGCTTCCGACTCGTTGGCGAGGGAGGATCGATCCGTGACGAGCTTCTTCGACTTGTCCTTGTCCTTGTCTCTGATCCTCTGAGCGAAGGCGTCCCTCTCGCGCTTGTCCTCGGCCTGTTCTCGTTCTCGACGTTCCTCGGGCGTCTCGTCTGCTGGTGGAGGAGGTGGAAGATCCGAGTCGTCGTCGTTCGGCGGTGGTGGTGGAGATGCCCCTCCTCCCTCTGCTCGTTCGGCCTCCTCGTCTTGACGTCTCCACTCCTCGTCCTCCTCTTCCCTCCTCCGTTTCCTGATCTGCTTCTCCTCCTCGTCCGACTCCCAAGCTCCGTCGTCGTCCTCCCTCTTCCTGGTTGTAGATCCGCGCTCCTTCTTCTCCTTCTTCCTCTCAGACTTGTGGAGCTTCTTCTCCTTCTTCTCCCTCGACTTGCCCTTGTCCTTCTTGAGCCCTCCTCCCGAAGCGATCTCCTCCTCGAGCAGGAGTCCGTACCGTTTCCCAGAGTCCTTGCTATGACTGCTTGATGAGGGACCGGAGAGAATCGAGGAGGAAGCAAAGGCTGAGGAGGAGGAGGATGGGTTGGAGGTGGAGAGCTTGGATTTGGTGGTTCGAGGGATCCGGTCGTAGAGGGAGGAGGCGAAGTTCTTGGAGTCGGAGGAAGCAGGGAATCCAGCGGAGAGGAGAGCCTGGAAGAGCTTGTCTGGTGTTTTGGAGGAAGAGGCTGGAGTTGTAGAGAAGGGAGGAGGGTCAGATGGAGAGAAGGAAGGGGAAGAAGGAAGGAAGGAGGAGAGCTCACCGATAGCTGCTACATACTCGACCATCGCGGACTCCGACATCCCCATCAGCCTGATGGCTCCATCCGAGATGAACTGCTTTGTAGACGCGTCCATGCTGGATCGACGAGCAAGAGATCCTATAGAGAAAGACGGGAGGGGAGGAGGGAGGAAGGTCGGAGGTGAGGGCAACTCGCGAGGCTCGTCGAGCTTTGGTTTCCCTTTCCACTCGTCCCGCTCAACGACCATCCCACCCTTTCAGCAAACATGGCTCCCAACCCTCGAACGTTCATGGAGATCTCCATCGATGGAGCTCCTATAGGAAGGTGACTTTTGGAGTTCTACAGCCGTACAAGGGAGAGCTAAGCTCACCTCTCGTTCGCTCCTTTCCCTCCTCCTTCCCTTCTCCAGAGTTGTGTTCGAGCTCTTCATGGACAAGGTCCCAAAGACTGCAGAGAAGTGAGTACAATGAGCCTTTATTCTCCTTCCCGTAGAGCTATTTGCTGAACGTAAAACTCCTCTTCTGCAGCTTCCGTGTCCTCTCAACAGGAGAAGCTGGTGTCTCGCCCAAGTCTGGCGTTCCTCTCTCGTACGCCGGAAGCCCCTTTCATCGAGTCATCCGTACGTTCAGCCCGGTTCTCGATCATCTAGGACAGAAGCTGATGATAGCTCTACATCCTCCTCTCCAGCTGAATTCATGCTTCAATGCGGAGACTTCACCAAGAAGGACGGAACGGGAGGAGAGTCCATCTGTGAGCTTCACCTTTCCTTCGCCGCCCTCCTCTCAACTCGTTCAGTCTTCCGTCTTAGGCCGCTTCGTACACTGATATGTACCCACCTTGGTCTTCAGACGGAGGAGTCTTCGCCGACGAGGATCTCACAACGCCGGTGGATCGTGAAGGGTGAGCTCGACATCCCTTCTATCTCTCGCACACCCTCGACCTGAGCTGACCTTCCGTCCTTCTTTCCTCCTTCAGTCTGCTTGTGATGGCCAACAAGGGTATGTCGATACACGTTCTCCAACGAACGATACTCTAAGCTGACCACTGGTTCTTTTCTACAGGTCCCAACACCAACGGAAGTCAGGTTTTCATGACCTTGGCTCCTGCTCCTCATTTGGACGGAAAGGTGAGCATCATCTTCCGCGACCTCTTCCCTCTCGGTCGCTTCGACGCTCGCAAGGGACGGTGTCCTGACTCTCACATCTTCGTTATCCTAGCACTGTGTTTTCGGAAAGGTCGTCTCAGGTTCGTCGCAGCCCGTTTCCAAGCTCCAAAGGAGAGAGGAAGTCAAGCTCAAGCTCACGCGTTCCCTTCCTTCGCGTCTCCTTGCCCACAGGCTTCGAACATCTCAAGACGATCGAGGCTCTCCCGACCGACAAGAAGGATCGACCTCTTCAGACCGTTTCCATCTCCCGTTGTGGAGAGCTCGAGCTCCTGAAGAAGCCTGTAGCGACTGAAGGTGAGCCGTGCTCTCGTTTCCTTCTCCTCGCCTTCTCCATCCCCTCAAGCTCACCTTCCTCTCGTTCTCCCTTTTTCTCCAGCTCGAAAAGAATCTCCTCCTCCCCGTCGTCGTCGCTCCTCTTCCTCCTCCGACTCAGACTCCGACCGGCCTCGTCGCAAATCCTCCTCCCACAAAAAGAAACATCGACGCGACTCGGATTCCGACTCCTCCTCAGGCTCAGATTCAGACTCAGACGACGATCGCAAGAGGAAATCCTCCAAGAAGTCCAAGAAATCCTCCTCGTCGTCGAAGCACAAGTCCTCGAAACACAAGTCGTCGTCGAAGAAGGACAAGAAGAGCAAGAAGGGAGAAGAGAAGGCTGCTGATGGGGAGAGGGAGGAGACGGATGCTGAGATTGATGCTCGGTTGGAGAGGGAGGATAGGGAGAAGGAGGCTGAGAGGAAGAGGGTTGAGTTGGAGGAGATCAGGAGGAGGTACAAGAGGGAGGAGGAGGAGAGGAGTAGGAATGCGGCTGCTGGCGGGGAGGGAGGAGTCAGGTATAAAGGTTCGCGATCGCTCTCTCTCGCGTTTTCACTTTCTTCTATGGTCTTATCTCCCACACGAGCTGACATTTCTTTTCTTTTCTTCCTCTTTCTCTCGTTCCTGCAGGTCGAGGAGCCATGCGCTTCTCCGAAAACGCACCCTCTCCCGTCCTCCCTTCCTACGCCCCCACCTACCGCAACCGAGCTCCCCACCAATACTCCCGCCCCAACCTCAACTCGTCTGACGCTCCCAAAACCGCAGCATGGCAGCACGACATGGCTGGAGGAGGTGTAGGAGCCGATCGATTCGTCTCTTCGAGGACCGACGACGACGATTCGAAGGGGGTCGGAGCTGGAGCTGGAGGAGGATACGAGGATAGGGACAAGGCCGCTGCTTCGACGGAGGCGGAGAATGATGCGGTTGCTGCTGGGCAGGCTGGGGAGGAGGTGGATGAGGGACCGGTGATGGAGGAGGAGGAAATTGAAGGGAGCGAGGGAGGAGGGATGAGGGGGTTTTAGGAGTTGATTAGTCTATTTGAAGAGTAGGAGAGTATGGATATGCTTGAGATGATCTTATTCACGAACGAATTTCCTTCCCTGATGAGACTACATCTGAGGAGAGATGGACTTGTTACCGACGCGTCCATCTTCGTTTCGCCATCCCTCCGACTCTAGCGCTTCTGTTTCTCTCTCCCTCATCTCGACTCCTCACAAGCCTCAGGCTCTTAAATCCACTACAGAAACCGTCGTCGCTCATCTCTTTCATCTGACTTCTCCTTCGCTGCTTTTGTGTGACGTTTCGTCCTTGTTTTTCGAACTCCGAAACTTGTGCTCAGCCCCGTTCGCCTCCTCCCTTCCTCCCATCTTGCCGCCAAACCACAACCTCCAAACCCCTTTCCCACACCTACCCACCTCTCAACCACATCTAATCAACATGGGTAAGTCTCATAGATCTAGGAAAGTCGAGGAAGTTCAAACGAAAGAGAAAAAGTCGACGAGCTGACCGGTTCCACCATCTCCTCCCTCCCTTCCTTCGTGGACACCTCTCAGGACTCGCAAGCAAGATGGCCGCCGCACAAGCCGCTCAGGCAGGAGCCGGAGGAGGAGCTCCTCCTGCTGGAGGACAGCAGCAGCAATCCTACGGTGCTCCCCCTCCTCAGCAGGGACAGCAGCAGCAGTACGGGCAAGCTCCTCCTCCCCCCGCCGGTCGACCTCTTCCTGGGTGAGCTTTTCCTTCTCCGACTGAGCTTCTCGTCGGACAAACCAAATCACTCACCAGGCTTTGTATCGATCTTCTATTCTCCAGAGTTGCCGGAGGACCCCAGCAATCTCAGTACGGGTTCGTCGTTCTCCCTTCTCCCAGCTTCCTTCCCTCCCTCCGTCCCCCCTCGTCATCCCTTTCTTCTTCTCTATCCCTTGGCCAAGCTGATCTTTCACCCACGTTTTTCACCCTCATCTCTACAGTGCTCCTCCTCCTTCTGGTCAGCAGTACGGGTAAGCCCAGATTCAAACATCTATAGATCTCTTTCGAGTCCTTCGCCGGACTCGGATGGGAAACACAGCCGAATCTCGGAGGGTTGACCTCGACTCTCTCCCTCTTTGTCCTCTTTCAGAGCTCCTTCGGGCCCTCCTCCCGGTCAGCAGCAGCAGTACGGTCAACCCCCTCAGGGTCAGGGTCAGCAGTCCTACGGGTGCGTCGTTTTCTTTGCCTTTGAGGTCTCAGATCGTCTTTCTTTCCGCGAAGTTCGACCGAGCTCATCATCTCATCCTCCCTTCCTTCTCCCTTCACTTTCTTACAGAGCTCCTCCTCCCGGTCAGCAGTCGTACGGACAACAAGGACAGCAGGGTCAACAAGGCCTGCAGCAGCAGGGACAGTACGGGTGAGTCGCGACTACGAACCTGCATAGAAGACGAGCGACTCTCGATCAGGTTCTGATCTGATCACTTGCGTCCGACTTTGACGAAACAGAGCTCCTCCTGGTCCTCCTCCCGGTCAGTACGGTCAGCCTCCTCAGGGACAGCAGCAGCAGCAGTACGGGTGAGTCTACTCCTCCTCGAAAGTTTCTTATGACTCGAGGGGATTTGGATCCTCACCGCCGCATCTCTTTCTTCCGTCGTGTCGCAGAGCTCCTCCTCCCCAAGGGCAGCAGCAACAGCAACATTCTGGCGCTCCTATGGATCCTCGACAAGTTGAGGGTATCCTTCAGCAGTGTGTTCAGGACGTGAGTGATGATTCCTCTCCTTCTTGTTCAGGCTTGAAACGGAGAAGAAGAGGAGAGAAAGAGCTCACGCGTTTGTTCGTCGTTTCTTCAGCAAAACCTCGCCGCCTTCTTCCCTCCTGGATCTCTCGGTCCTATCGCTCAGAAGGTTGCTCAGAGCGGAGCTTTGGACACCATCGCTACCAACTGGTCGATGCCCAAGGAGCTCGCTACGGATCTGCTGAAGTTGGCTTTGTTCGACGTTGTGATCCTTGTCGACGATTCAGGTGAGTTCGCATCTCTGCAGTTTTGCGAGTGGAGAGTACAACTGGGAAGGTGATCAGACGCTCGATGGTTTGCTGACCACCTCGACTTCCTCGCTACTCGATTTTCCAGGATCCATGGCCTTCGAGGAGGGTGGAGAGCGAATCGACGACTTGAAGCTCATCTTGAGTCGAGTCGCTTTCGTTGCTGGTCTTTTGGTTCGTGACATCTTGCCCGCTTCCTGTCCTCGAGGTATCTCGTCGCTCAAAGTTTTTTTTTTCCTTTTCTTTTCCAGGACGCCGACGGTATCCAAGTGAGGTTCCTCAACAGCAACGTCGAGGGAAACAACATCACCACAGAGCAGGGAGCTCTCGCTCTTCTTCAACAGGTGAGATCGATTCGGCGTTGATGAGACGAGATATCACGAAAAGTGGTCGTTGACTTCATCTTTCCGTCTTCTTCACTCGCAGATCAAGTACTCGGGTTTGACTCCTGTGAGTCCTTGACGAAGACGAGACCAAGAAGAGACGCGCTCGTTCCTTCACAACTGACTCGCTCTCTTCCTTCTCTCCTCCTCCTCAAGCTTGGAACCTCCATGGACAAGAAGGTCATCCAGCCTCTTCTCCTTGGACCTGCTCGAGCTGGAAGACTCCAGAAGCCTATGCTTATCGTGAGTGATCATTCTTCGGTCGAGAAAGTCATCCCATCGGCCTCGCTGACTTTCTCTTTGCCTTCTTCGTTTCCAAAGATCGCTATCACCGACGTTCGTCTATCCTTCTTCAGCATCCACTCTTCGACTGCGTTCTGACCTTCCCGTTCTTTCTTCATCATCGTTTTGTATAGGGAACTCCGGCTGGTGAAGCGCGCGACCATATCTTCCGCGTCATCCAGAACACCAACGCTGAGCTTCAGCGAACCCGATACGGACCTGATGCTGTCTCCTATCAGTTCGCGCAGGTTGGAAACGACTTGAAGGTATGTTTCTGCAGAACGAGTGCGGAGGGGAAGACGACCACGCGACGACGTGCTGACTTTTTCGCTTCGTTGTTCGAACAGGCTCAAGCTTTCCTTGGAGAGCTCGATTCCCACCCCGCGATCGGAGGACTTGTCGATGGTGAGTCTATTTTCGAGCCTTCAGATCGCCAACTACCACTGAGCATCCCCTCGAAGACCAAGTCGAAACCCGAGCTGACTCTTCAACAACCTCACTTTCTTCTTATCTCCTCCCCCTCGCTACCACAGTTACCTCGAACTACGAGTCAGAGCAGGCTGAGATGATGCAGAAGAGCGGTATGGAGTGAGTTCAACTTTTCACGCGGAAGTCTGAGCGAGCGAGATCTCCGACGCGTCCCCTTTGCTCTTTTCTCTCCCTCTCCAAGCTTCGATGCTGACCCTCCTTCCTCTCACCACCGTGCAGTCTTACTCCTGAGTTGTGGCTCGTCAAGCTCCTCATGTACGTCTACACATCTCGACCACCTTCTAGATATTTGGATCGAGAAAGGACTGGGCTGATCTTTCCTTCTTTTTTGTTTCCAGGGGTGGAATCGACTCCTCTTACGACGAGCAGGACGAGGTTCGACGATAAGAATCGACTTCAGTACCCCCTTCTACTACTCTACTATCACTTGCGTCGAATCTCGCGTCGGTCGCCTCTCGGCTTACTTACCCTCCCTCAATCTAGTTATGTTCTTGCCTTGCTCTGTTTCCTTCTTGGACTCTCGAATTCATGCCTCCTCAAACTTGCGGTCATCCAGCGAGACCCATGAGCTACACAGATCAATAATTTCCTCTTCCAAGTTTTCTTGGGATCTCGACGGAGCTCGACTCTCTTCGTGCTTGGACCTGACTTGTTGTTCGTCTCTTCTCACCTCTCGTCCCCTCCCTCCCACCAGTCTCCTTTCGGCGTCCCTTCTCTATCTCCTCCTTTTCACATCTCTTCCGACCTTTCTCTCAGCTCAAGATGTTCCTCAAACGTTCTCTCACTCGCCGTTCAGGTCAAGGAACTCCTCCCTCCTCACCCTCCTCTCCCTCCTCCCCTCCAACCCTTTCCTCAACTTCAGCAACTCCACCCGCCTTGTATCAAGTTCGTAGAACCCTCCACAAGCTCCTCTTTCCAACCCCTTCACCCTCGGGAAGCAAGAGGATCCCAATCTCTGTGAGCCGATCAATCCAGTTCGAACGAACGAAACCTTCATGAGTCCTCCCGTTCCGATCAGTCTTCTTACCGCTTCTCATTTTCACTCTCCAGGACATCTCCTTCCCCACTGTCGCCACCTTTATCAAGGTCGATATCTACGGGAACCCTCTTCCAGCCGCTCAACAAATGAAACGTCTCCCCTCGGCCGCCTCGAACGATTCCATCGTCTCTTCCTCCTCCTCGAACGAAACCGCCCAAACGTCCTCGTCGACCATCAACGTTGGAACACCTTCCAAAGAAGGGGAGGCGATGCTCAGATCTTTGATGAAAGAGCTGGGGATCGAGAGGGACGATCAGAGAAGATTTTGTGAGTTGACGACGGCGTCGTTTTCTTGTTTTGCTTTTACTCTCTTCTCGTCTTGCAAGCTGGCTGACTTTGTTCACGAGGCTCGATCCAGTAAGGTTTCACTTCTCCAAACTTCCTCTCGGTGCACATGATATCACTGCTATCATCGAGCATGAGATGCACATCCAGGTTTCTCGCAAACGGGACGAGTTCAGTGAGTTTGAACGACGTCCCGTCCCGTCTTGTTCTTCCCCCTCTCTCTCTCATCCTCTTCTCTCTCCCAGATCTCATCGTCCCAATTCACTGCACAATTCGATCTGACCAAATCGCTTGCTTCCGTCTCGTTGCCTCAGTGCGTAGAGGGATCCTCCCTCGAACCCTGCCCGAAACGAACTGCGTTCACGACGCTCATCACCCCTCGAACGCGAGCCAGATCAGCGAGGGAGAGAAGGCGATGATGCTTGCGAAGGATGAGATATTTCGACCTTTATTGCTGAGGAAGGCGTAGGTCTTGGCGGGTTTGGGGGGAGAAGGGGGAAAGAGGGAGGAGAGCGGGTTGGTTTCGATTTGTTTTGTCGTTTAGAGTGTTAGGTCCGACGTTTTTCTATCCAGATCTCTCTCGAACTTATACTATACGTGTAGCTAGGCGCAACATTTCGTGAACTAGAACAGGAGACGAGAGAAAGGAACGCGTCGCGAGTCGGATGGACGACCCTTCCACCCCCGCTCTCGTTTGATAGGAGAACTGGCCTTTTTCTCAAAACGGTTTGCGGACGACTTTTCTAAGGCTGCAATGACCGCTAGTTTTTTTTTTGAAGCGACGCAAACTTCCTCGCTGCGGTGAAGAAAGGAAGGGAGGGCAGGTCGAAGCTCATCACATTCCTCCTCCTTCTCCTCCACCCACCCGCCCCTCTTCCTCTCATGGACTCGTTCAACCAAGAAGGCTTTGGCAAGAGCCGAGAGCAGCACTTCGAGGATCAACTAGCCGCTGAGCGACGACTTCGTGGACTTGAGCGTG
Source organism: Mrakia blollopis (assembly GCA_000950635.1). Taxonomy (NCBI): domain Eukaryota; kingdom Fungi; phylum Basidiomycota; class Tremellomycetes; order Cystofilobasidiales; family Mrakiaceae; genus Mrakia; species Mrakia blollopis. Next base: position 1,225,278 of record BBPU01000130.1, on the reverse strand, counting down.
AGCTCGAGAGGGAGAGAGCTGGGCAAGCATCTCCCCAGGGAGGAAGAGGAGGAGCGAGGAGTGGAGCAGTAGTCAACGGAGCCAACGGAGCTGCTAAGGGATCCGTGATTGTCGTTTGGGACTTTGGTGAGTATACCTTCTCTCCTAGGATGGTGGCCTTTGGTCCTCGAGGCGTTTGATGAGCAAAGAAGAGCCATCAAAGGGAAGGAGAAGGATCAGAGCCGACCTTTCTTCTCCCTCCCTCCTCAGAGAGCTGCCGACCGCCTCCTGGAACGAACGGGCCCGCTCTCGTGAAGGAGCTCAGACGCTTCGAGCGATTCGGAGTTATCAGGAGCATTCAGTTGTACGAGGGTGAGTCCGTGAAGATTTGGATACAGTTTGGGAAGGGAGCGAGAGCTGAAGTCGAAGCTGACCTTCTTCTCCTTTGTTCCTTCCTCAATCAGACGCAGGAAGCCAACTACCCTCTGGAGAAAGACTGAGAAGCAGTCTACTAGGGTGTGGCGTCAAGGTTCAGGGACGAGGAAGTGCGAAAAGGAAGGAGTGAGTGCTGCTGTTGAGCTCGTCTTCGTCCTCCTTCGTGAGCTCAACTCAACGAGGCTGACGCTTTCTCCCTAACGATCCTTCCAGAGGTGCAGATTGTAAGTACATATCCCATGGACTCCACTTGCGGCTCAAACTGACTCCAGCGCTTCTACAGATCGTCTGATCTGCGATACTTTCGGCTTCGCGCTGAACAACTCGCCTCCTGCGACGGTCGTTCTTCTGTTCGTTTTTTTCTTCCCTACTTCTTCCTCCGTGGAGCTGCCCGAGCTCATCTCCATTGTATGTCCTCATCAGATCATCGGATACCGAGTACAGTGACATGCTTTCGTCGCTGAGAAGCCGGTGAGTCCTCGTCTGGTTGCCTCGCGTCGACGCTGGTTCATCCGTCAAGCTGATTCATTACTCTCTGAGCAGAGGATACAACATCATCCTAGTCGAGAGCGCTCAAGCTTCAGATGAGCTCAGAATGAGCGCAGCAGAGGTGTACAAGTGTTCGTAACTTTCCGTCATCCTCGTTCGTATCCTCGACTTCCAGAGCTCATCGTCTCACTTTCCTCTCGTCTTCCTCAGTCCACGACATCGTACGAGCTGCTGGGGTAGCAGCACCACCTCAAGAGAGGACGCAGGCATATCTCTTCCCACAACCCTTCGCTGCAGCCGTCGCGCGACCTCCGCCCTCCCTCCTCCATCCAACTTCAACGGCGCCGCCTACCATCTCCACCCCAGCACTTCCCGTCCCCACTTCCGCTCGATCGATTCCTATCCCTCCTACTCCAACTCTACCCAGAGCGGATTTCTCTCCCCTCATCACCGCTCTGCAATCTCGTCCCACTCAACCGCCTCCCCTTCGTTCCCTCATCGGCGGACTCGTCTTGCAGATTCAGCCGAAAGCTTTCGCGATGGCAGGTACGACGACCTGCCGAGACTACTTTGACGCTGCTCGAGCTGCGGGAATCGTCTCGTTGGGGACTGGAGAGAAGGCTGGCGCGGAATGGATCGGACTCGTCGCATCAAACTCAACTTCGGATCCTCAACCCTCCCAACTTTCGTCGGTCTCGTCCTCCGCTCAGAACAAGTTCCAACCCCTAATCGACGTCCTCAAGTCATCCCCCTACCCTTTCCCTCTCCGAGCCAAGGTTGCAGCGGACCTCTTCAAGGTTGAAAAAGGATTCATACGACGCGCTCAAGTCGAAACCTGTTCGTGACCTCTCGGCCTTATTTCTTCCCAGATCCCCGCTCCAGAAGTGCAGGCTTATTCTAATATCTTGTTTCTTCTACAGGGAAGGAGTACGTCGCTCTGGCGGTCTCCCTCGGAGTCGTCAACATCGGAGTCGGGACGCGACTCGGGTCGGAATGGATCGCTCTCTCGAAGACCAGCACCTCTTCCCTCCCATCTATCTCGACATCTTCATCTATCCCTTCCCCAGCACCAAAGTTCACCCTCCAGTCTCCCCACGCTCGCCTTCTTATTGAGGTCCTCCTTCAACTCCCCGACGACCCTCCTCCCCACCGCTCTCGAGTCAACGATTTGATGCTCGTCAAACGCCCAGGCTTCGTCAAGCTCGCTGGGTTTGAGAACTTCGGAGACTTCGCTCTCAGCTGCTCCAAGCTAGGGCTCGTCACGCTCGGGAAGTCAGGGACAGCTCCGTGGATGTCGCTCACGAAACACAACCCGCTGGTACTCGAGATCTCGAGATCACTACGTCGACCACCCATCACTACCGCTCCTCCCGCTCCTCCTACCTCTCGCAGAACCTACGCACCGCTGGAGGAGCGTCATCTCGCCTCGGCGAACTTCCTCCGACCTCTCGTCAGCGCCATCCTCTCGCGGCCTGCCTACCCTCCTCCTCTTCTCTCGCTCATCATGTCGGACATCCTCAAGAAGGATCCTCGAGCGTTTCAGTCCGTTCAGGTCGACACTTGTGAGTAGCTCTTCTCTTTCAGTCCCTGGAATCAAAGAAGAGGGGAGAGGAGATGTAGGCTCGAACTCAACTGATCAAATCTCCTCCCTTCCCTCGTTCTTCTTTGATCTCTCAGGGCAAGACTACGCCGCCCTCGCCGTCTCCCTCGAACTCGTAGAGCTCGGAAAGACCGTTTCTTCTCCCTGGATCCGACTCCTCGGAGATCGAGCTCAGCTTCGACGAGCTTTGGCGACCAACAACTTCGACGCGTCTCCCTCCTCCAACCCTACTCCACCACCTCCCTCCTCCGACGATCCCTTCGCGAACCTCTTCCCCTACGGAATCGAAGCTCCCGCTCGTCCCTCGTCGCCAGGATCGGATACCTCCGAGGTTCAACTTCAAGATCTTCCTCCCACCTCGTCTGCACACGATGCGATTTTCGAGCAGGTTGGATTCGATGTCGGGGCATCGTCGTCGAGCGTACCGGAGGAGGCGGATGGGTGGCAGAAAGTTGGCGGGAAGGGGAAGAAGTAGTAGAGAGGGCCAAGATGGAGATGGAGAGACGGGAAGTGGGGGGGAGGGAGGGAGCTGAGGAGCGGCGAGGAGTGAGAGGAGAGCAGAGACGCGGCGGGGAGTGGGTATGTAGGATGAGCGGGGGCATCGAGGAGCAGGTATGTCTATGCACCTTCTGGTCTCTGTACGTGGATCTCGAGCTTCTGAAAGTGGAGGAAAAGGAGGTTCGAGAAGGAAATTTCTCGACGCGTCGAGCGGGAACCCCGATTTCCCCGAGTGAGCTCAATTCCAACCATGTGCCTTCCCCTGAGGATCAGTTAACTGACTTTTTTTCACTCTCTCTGGTCCACACAGGCGTTCCTTCTCCAACCATCATCCCCAAAAAGATGGCTTCCTCCTATCCTTCGTCGTCTTCCGCTTCAGGACCCTCAAAAGCAACGAACGAAGAGCTCTTCGAGCATATCCGTCGGCTCGAGCGGAGATTGGATGAGCAGGAGCAGAGGAGCAGAGGAAGCTTGACTAGTGTTCCCCCCGAGAAGATGGTCGTAGTTTTTTGGGACTATGATGAGTGAGAGCTCGAAAGCTCGTCTTCTCGTTTTCCTTTTCCGAACGCTGATGTCCCGTCGCCGAACTCATCCTTCTTCTTTTCAGAGAACTGTACACCGCCGAGCTCAATCGACGCCACGGATCTAGTTGCAGAGCTCAAACGTCTTTTCAGACTTCACGGTGAATTCGAGTCGATGGACGCATACCTCGGTGAGTTTCTTCCCTTCGCCTTTCGCCTTCGCTCGTGTCCCGTTTCTTACGATCCCTTCCGGCCCGAAGATGTACAGGCTCAGCCTCCCTCGGCGAACCGGCTGAGAGCGAGCTTAAACAGCTTGAGAGTACGATTGGTCGACTGCTCAAGGATGGGACGGAAGGGAGACTCCGACGCGTCTCCCCCTCGTCGGAACGTCCCCAGTGATCAGAACGGATCGATTCGGACCTCTTATCGCTACTCTCGACGCTTACACTCTCTCTCATCCCGAAGAGCTCCTGCCTAGGCGAGTTTCCGTCGCTCCAGCACTTCGAAAGTCGTTCCCCTCCATCTACGACGCTCCCAACGGTGAGGTCTCGTTCAAGACCTACGTATCGCTAGCGGAGAAGGAAGGAATCGTCGAGCTTGGAACCCCAGGAGGTCTCGGATTCGAGTGGATACGCCTGAAGGAGGGGAAATCAAGAGTTCGGTTTTCCCCTCTTGTCAAGATCCTCAGCGGACTTCCCTCTACTCCTCTTCCGACGCACGCGCACGTTTGCAGCCTTCTCACCATCGCCGATTTTCGTCAAGGAAATGAGGATACGTGGAAAGGTTACCTGAAGGCAGCCATCGCAGAAAACGTCGTCGTCGTCGGCCCTACGAAACAGCAGGGAGTTAGCTGGATCGCTCTCCCATCTTGCACCACCACAGCCCATCCTCTTCCTCTTCCTCGCCTTCCCGAACCCACCCCACCTCCACGAGCCGTCCTGCCACCTCCCTTCGTTTCCACCATAGAAGCTCGTCAGCTGGTCGACGCTCTTCTCACCCTCTCTTCGGATCCCCAACCTCTTCGGTCGACGGTTCTTGATCTTCTCCTCCAGCGAAATCCGACATTTCGGTCCTCCGGGTCTTCAGGCTCGGAAGAGATAGTTCGGAAATCTCAGGAGGCTGGGCTCATCACCATTGGAGGATCAGGATCGTCGTCGTTCATCCGTCTCGTCCGAGACCACTACCTGGTCGTCGGCGTCGTCGCAGCTCATCAAGCTTCGGACGCGAACCTCAAGAGGAGGCGGGAGGAGGCAGCGATGCACATCCCTGGAACTATCTTCGTCTCGTCCCTCCAAGCTCGCCAGCTCGTCGAAGTCCTCCTCACTCTTCCTCTCCACCCCAACCGCTTCAATCCCACGTCCACAGCCTCCTCCTCGAACGATATCCCACCTTCGAATGGACGGAGGAATTCCCGAGCTGGATCGAGCTCGCTCAACGAGCGACGCAGAGCAGGATAGCAAAGCTCGACTTTACAGGATTTTCACTCGCGATGTCCCTCGTTCGCAATCATCCGCTGGCGGTAGGGTATCAAGTCGTCGAGAGATGGACGCGTCGAGGTCGCACTCTTCGTCGTCGGCAGCTTCAACATCGCTTCAGCCCATTCTCCACTCTTCCTCCTCCTCTTCGACATCCCCTCCGTCCTCTCTTACTCCCCACCAGTCCAAAATCTTCCTCCCTCTCGTCAAAACGCTTCAAGCCAACCCACTCGCTCAACCTCTCCGAGCCCAAGTCGCATTCGATCTCAAGAACGAATTCCCGAAGGCTTACACAGACGCCGGGGTCGGAGGGTGGGCTAGCTACTTTCGAGTTGGCCTCGAGAGCTGGAGTGGTGGAGATGGGGGTAGGGAAGGTGATGGGGAGCCACTGGGTCTGCTTGAGGAGAGAGCACAGAGAGGTCGCTCGGAAGACTGCGAGAGTCTTTGATGGGCCGTCGTCTGCCTCATCGTCTTCTTCACCATATTAAGATGTCCTGGTCCCCAGATCGGACGTGGTCTCTCCTTCGGATCCAGCCTTCAATCCAAAAAGCTCGCCGACGCACGACTCCCTGCACGCGCCTTCGCTCCTCCCCATCTCCCCAGTCCTCGCAACCTCCTCCCACCTCCCTTCCTCCTCCCAGCAACGCAATCATCTCCTTACTCCTAGTGGTAGGACTTCGGACGACCTCGACTCCAGCCACATCCAGGTTCCCGGAGCGATCTCCGTCGAGCGAACCGTCGAAATCTCTTCCACTTCTCCCCTTCCCACCCACACCTCAGCGCTCCTCACCTCTTCTTCGGACGCGGAACCCATCCATCTAGATCAATCCAGTGCTCAACCTCGCTCGATCAAGCTCTCACGCTCCTTCGTTGAGCTTCAGGGCGTGGATTCTCCCTCGGCAGAAATCGTTCAGGAGGAAGAAACCCCTTCGGACGCTCTTCACGATCTCCTCGCTCAGCGACCATTCCACCGATCGCCCGAAATCGAGTCTTCTTCTACGACGAACCATCTCCTTTCCCCCTCGTCCTCCATCGCCGCCAAGAGGACCCAAGTCACGTCGGAATCAGGACGAGGAGGATTCTTCTCTCGGATCTTTGGGAGCAGGTCGAACAACAGCAGCAGCAGTAGTAGTCGAGGAGAGTAGACAGGCGAGTTTGCGGTGTTGGTGGAGAAGAAAGTGGGGGACGAGATTCAGCGATGAGGAAAGAAAGCGTTCTTTCGTGAGTCTTTCTTTTTTTTTGACGACGCCGCTCGAACCCTTCGCTGACTCGCGTCTTTTTCGTCTCTCTCAGTGTCTTAACGTAGTAGAAGAAAATGAATCGAGAGAACGTGATAGAGACAAGTGAACAAGAGAAGCAAACGGAGGACGAGAGACGTGTAGCGACGTGAGGCGTGAAGAAAGGAAGAGAAAGGAGACGCGTGATAGGGTTTGAGAAACGAGAAAGAAAGAGGAAAGAAACGGAAGCGCAAAGAGTAGGGAGAGAAGTAGAGGGAGGTATCGTCGCCGAGACGGGAGGTAGAAAGGGTAAGGAAGGAGGGAGCCAAGAAAAAGAAAGAAAACAACGGGAACAGAGCGAAAGACGAAGGAAACGAGTCCCTTCTTCCCTCACATCTCCACATCCCCACTCCCACCCGACGACCCTCTCCTAGGCCTACTCTCCTCCCCTCCACTCCCATTCGACCCTCCGCTCAAACCCCGGAAAAAGCCTCTCCTCGTTGTCCTCTCGTCTCCTCCCGATCCACCCGAGGCAGATCCACCGTCCCTCGCCGTCGAAGGACTCAGCGAAGGCCCTGCGTCTCCTCCTCCTCCGAGGTTGAGCCTGGGAACGGCAAAGTTGAAGGCTCGAGCGAGAGCTCCTCCGGCTGGAGCGAGAATGGAAGATCGAGAGGTGGGAGAGGGATCGTTGGAAGCAGGGAGAGGGGAGAGTCGACCGGAGGGCGAAGGAGAATCACGTCGTCGGAGGGAAGAGGTGATGCTGGAAGGCCCAGGGTTGGGGTTGGAATTCGAAGGACCGGCAGCGGAGGGGTTGGAGGTGGTGGAGGGATCGGAGGGAGGATTGGATCCTAGCCACCCCCAGGTACGACGAGGCTCGACGACGGTTGGGATCGAGAGAGGCGAAGGTCGAGGAGGAGGAGGAGGAGCCGGTTCTTCGTCAACGTCCATCGGCTCCGAAGCGGGAGTGGTGGCTCGTCCGATGGGCATCATAGGGTTTCGGAACTCCTGTCGTCGTCGGATATCAGGTTCAACGACGGGAGCTGGGCCTCGTGGTCGAGTAGGGAGACCTCCTGGACCGAGATCTCCTGGACCTCTCGCGGCGAGCGCGTTCTGAACTTGTCGACGAAGAGCTGGATCGGTAGGTGCTCGGGGCTGAGGAGGAAGATTGTGGTGGTGATGATGGTGGTGATGAGGAGGCTGGGGAAGACCGTCTGTGTCGGTCGGAGGAGGAGGAGGAGCTGCAGCTGGGTTGGGAGTTCCGGAGGCGACCGAGGAGGGGTTTGACGCTTCGCCGTGAGAGCCTCCTTCTCCTTCGCCTCGTTGCCTGAGAGTGAGCAAGAAAGTGACGAGAAGAATCAGCTCAGGTTCGAGAGAAAAAGGTGGGGCGTTCAGTGAAGAAGACGAGGGCAAATGAGAGAAGGGAAGACTCACGAGCACCAGAATCGATGTCCTTCCGACCAAGCCTTGCTCTGACAATCCTTCGAGCAGTACTTCGCCTTCCTGCACCTCCTACACTTCGCAAACTGCCTCGGCAACGTCTCCCACTTCCCACACGTCATGTTCGCACACTGCCTGATTCCTCCTCTCGACTCATCCTTCCTGCACGCGTTCCTCATGATCACTCCCGCCCAGTAGACGATCTCCTCTGGAAGTTGAGGGATCGTTGGATCGGTCGGAGAGGGTCTGAACGTAAACCGCTCGACGAGGGAGAAAATGTTGGGAGTGGTCGAGAGCGCTGGTCGCATGGGAAGAGGAGGATCGCCAGGTTGGACGTCGAGATTGAGGTTGGGATGGAAGGGTTCTCGAGGACGGTGGAAAGCTTGACGGACGTGAGGATATTTAGAGAGGTAGGCAAGGAGTTGAAGGGAAAGGAGGATGTCGTCGTCTCGGTAGGTGGTTTCGCTGGGAGTCATGACGTTTCCTTCGAGCGAAAGATCTCGAAGGGTTCGTTGGGTTGCTTGAGCAGTGGCGAGAGCGACGATGGCTGGAGGAGCTGCCATGAGGTTGGCCGGAGGGAAGAGTCCTCCTTGAATCCTAACGGTTGGAGGTGTAGGTGCTGGTCCGACTGGGAGCTGTCCACGTCCTCCTCCTGGGGTCGCTTCGACTCCAGCTCCACCGGGCGTCGCTCCAGTTGCGTCGAGAGGGAGGAAGCCTTGTCTCGGCGTCGCGTCGGCTGCTGTTCGAGGAGTCACGGCTCCTGGAGCTCCCGGTGGTGCTCCCATCTGAAGATCGACGTTGCCTTCGAGCTGGTCGAGGTGAGCCTCGATGTCCGTCGCGCTGTCCTCTCCCTCGACGATCCCGACCTGGATTCCCATCGACGGCGAAGTCTCGTTTTGCTGAGCTGGACCTCTCTCCTCGTCCCCATCGTCTCCTCCATGATCTCCATCGACGGTCTCGTCATCCTCTCCTCCCGTAGTTCCACTGTCGTTCCCACTGGCGGCTCGATCTCCTCGACGATTCCGACGACGAGCGGCGGCGAGATGAGGAGCGGGTCGACCGAGAAGAGTCCCACTTCTTTCGCGAGCGTTGGTGCCCGTAGGAGTTCCCATCGGCGTCGATATGTTGCTAGCTCCTGGAGAGCTGGTTCCGCTGACTTGGCCACTGCTGGAGACTTGACTGAGCACTGGACGAGGTCGAGAGATGGAGGCTGGGTTGAGATTGGAGGTGGAGGTGGAGGACGACGCGACGGCGTTGAAGGTGGAGGAATCGGCTGAGTTGTCAGTGCCGACGCTGGAGGTTCGAGTGGGAGAGGGTCGACTTCGAGAAGGAATGGAGAACGGGAGTTGAGAATCGGGGGCTCGAGGAGTGGGATCTGAACGATTGTCCGACGCAGCTTGGCTCGCCTCGTATACCTCGACCCTCCTCCTCGCTCGCTCGGCCAGATCTCCTCCCGATGCCATGGTCTGGAGCGAAGCCGAAGCGAGTTCTGCGAGACGTCCGGTCTCCGCATCCGACATGGCGACGGCGATGTTCTGAAGGACGGATAGAGCGTGGTCGACGTCCATCTCGTCCTCGTCCTCGTCTTGAACCACCTCGTTTCCTGTTCCGCTCTCGGCATCGTTCATCTCTGCTTCCTCGTCTCCCGAGGTAAGTACCGATCCAGGAGCCGATGGGTAAGCCGCTGAACGAGGAGCGAGGGCGACCAGTGAGGACGACGACGACGAGGGTTCTGTTGCGACCGGATCCGACGAAGGAGGAGGAGCAGCCGAAGGTTGAGATGGAGCGGTGATGGTTTCGAGTTGTGTTCGTGCTGGCAGTGATGTAGTAGTGGCTCGAGGAGGGATTAAGGCGACTGGAGAGGGAGGAGGAGCCGCGAAGGAGGGGATGATCTCAACTGTTGTGGACGAAGGTGGAGGAGGAGCTCTGGCGTCGGGAACGGCGAGTGCTCTCCTTCTTGAAGTGTGGTCTCTCCTAGAGCCCGAGCTCGAACCTCCCGCTCCAGGCATCCCTGTCGATCCAGCTTCAGTACTCAGACCTCTCGACCTCAACCACACCTCCAGCACCTGAGCGACGACGTCGAGCACTCCAGCTTGAACGACCCTGGTCCTGATCTGTTCGCTTCCTCTCACTCCGACGTTGGAGACGCATTGGAAAGCGAGCGAGAACCTGTAGGCGATGGCTCTGTCTGCTGAGAGAAGACCTGTTGAGGCTGGGATGGCTGGTGAGATCGAGAGGCCGTAGATGTCTGGTGGCGGCGGAGGTGGGCGAGGGATGGACGAGTTCCGGAGGATGTGAAGGAGACGCTCGAGGCCTCCGTCCAGGGTGAGGATCTCTCGGATTCGAGGCGAGGTGGAGGTGAGGTAGGTGAGATGGGTGAGGGAGTTGAGTAGCGGTAAGGCGGAGGTGGTATCCAGAGCTGATAAGGAACGGAAAGAAAGGGGAAGGGAAGGAAGGGAGGGAAGGGAAAGGCACCACCGAGAAGCGATGGGAGTCAGCCGCTGATCCAGACGGAAAGAGATGCAGCATTATTCCAAGGACATGTAGAGATCGGTCCGACCATAGTCTGGTACAGTCGGAGAGGGAAGGATTTCCCCAAAAGGAAGGACCTTGGACTGGGGAACCTTCCCAGGCGAGCTCGCATCTCGGCCAACGACGCTCCTTCCCTTCCCCCTCCCTCCACCGTCCTTCCTTCGTCGACGAAAGCAGCCAAATGCCCGATTATTTATCAGGGACTCGACACAGAGTCCCTGAAATACGTGCCAAGCTTCTCGGAGAATCCTCCTACGAAGATGACCGAGAACGAGCGATCCAAACAAGCTCGTCCGACCACCTCCCTCGACCCGACCCGTTCCTCCTTCCTTCTCCTCCCTTTCTCTCGCTTCAAAGACTCACCTCTACGGTCATAGAGAGACGAAGTGATCACGACGGATGCTCTGTTGCTGGAGGGGAAGCAATTGTTTGCATCTCGCATTGCTGGTATAGCAGTTGGGAAGACGGGAGAAGGAGCGGGGGAGGAGCGAGCGATGGGAGGGCCCTGAACGTCTCTTTGGGGGCGATTCCGAGCGGGAGCGGTTGATCTGTAAGTACGTCTCTCTTGAGAGGGTGGGCGAAGTTGTGGTAGCGAGGGGAGGGTCGGAAGTGGGGAGAAAAGGACGGGTGGTGGTGGTGTTGGGTTGGGAAGCAAGCTCTCCGTCGTTCGAAGGGGGGGAGAGGGTTGGCCAGGCTTGCTTTTGGCTTAAAAGAAGTGAGATGCTCAAAAAAGTCAGCTCGATATCAGTTCAGGAGCCCAAGGAGTGCTGCGAAATATTATCTGTTCTTCGGATCCGTGAGCGTTGTTGTTTTGAAGGTGGTCATGAAGGGAGGGGCCATTGGGAAAGTTGAGCTCGACGTCTCCTTCCCTTCCTTCTCTCGCCTCCAACGTCGACTCCCCTCCTTCTTTCAGTTCAGCCAACATCACCGGCCTACTCTCAGAAGTCTTCTCTTCCACCTCAGCTACCTACTCACGATGAAATTCATCCCTGTCGCTCCGCTCTCTCGCCTTCTCTCGCACACTCGCCATTCCCTTCTCTTTCACCGCTACCCTCCGACGAACCCTCTCCACGAGTCCTACAAACTCCTCCTCTTCCGACTGGCCTCCCCAACTCCTCTGCTTCCTTCTTCCACGCCGGAATACTACGCTATGGAGGCGACCTGTCCTCATTTGGGAGCAGATTTGGGCGCGGCTGAAATCGAGGTGAGTCTGAATCGATTCGTTCCTCTTCGCTCGCCCCAGCTCTTCCAGTATATCCGCTGACATACGTATATCTGCTGATCACCACAGGACATGGTAGTAATCTGCCCTTGGCATCAGTACGAGTTCAACATCAAGACGGGAGACAGTGAGACGGGAATGCGGCTTTGTACTTTCGAAGTCGAAGTCAGGGATGAAGCGGTTTGGATAGAGAGTCCAGGCAAGACTGGAGAGGAGGGATGGGAGGTAGTGAAGTTTGAACCTATCTCGGAAGGTAAGGCGCACTTTTTGGGGCAGTCATTTGGTCTCTGAATATGTCGATCTGAGTTGCTTCCCTTTTTCGCGTCTCGTCTCGTTCAGCCTTCGCCGACACTCCTCCCGCCCATCTTCACGACCTGGAACAGCCTCTCTCGGCATCTTCTTCGACACCACTCTCTCCACCCTCTCTCGCATCTCTCCAAATCTCGGCCGACTCATCTTCACCACCAACCTCTCCCCTCCTCACCTCTCAACCTCTCCCAACAACCCTTCTCACTTACGCTCTCCTGATCCTCAAAACCTCTTCTCCCACCCTCAAGGTTGCCTACACCCGCTCAGCTCTTGCTTTCCTTCGAGCTCAACCTCCCAACGTACCTCTCGTCACCCGAGAAGAAGCTATCTGGGCGGCGACGGAAGTCGGGGACGAGACTCCTCCGAGGGAGGAAGGGTTGGGAGGAACAAAGGAATCGGGCCAGATGCCTAGGAGAGGGAAGGGTGGGAACGAGAAGTCGAGAGGGCTGATGCTGCATGCTTTGGCGAATATCGGTGAGCTTTGCAGTGGTCGAGGGAGGAAGCGCTGGCAGGGATGAGAAGACAGGGTCGATCCGTGCTGACTCCGTCCTCGGTTTCCCCTGCTACTTTTCCTTTCAGAACAATGGGCGTGAGTTGATCCATTTTTCCGCGTCACAACGGAATCCACTCGAAGCTCGCACGAGAGGAGATGCAGGGAGCCCAAAACACCACGCGTCCGACGGCTGAATCGTTCATCTCTCTTCTTCTTCTCCCTCTCTTTCCGTTCGACAGGATCGATCTCGCATGGGACGTCATAGTTCGATTCGCTGTCACTGAAGTCAATGGCCAACATCTTCCGAACGAATTTTACCTCGGTGAGCACGTCGTCGAAACAAACCCTGGACGCGTCTCGAAACTGAACACCAATTCTCTTCTCTTCCCTTTCCTTCTGTTTTCGATCAGACTGGGCCAAGGTGAGACCTTCTCTCTTTTCCTTTCTCTTTTAACCAGCTTCACTTCCTCTCGAAGGACTTCCGTCTCGTTCGGCTAACTTCCACTCCCTCCTTGCTCATTTTTACAAAGGTCGCCGAAGACGAAGCGAAGCACTTTTCCCTTCTCGTCGATCTGCTTCACAAGCGAGGGATCAAATACGGTGATCACGCTGTGCACGCTGGACTCTGGGATTCTGCAAGGGAGACCTCTCATTCCCTTCGAGCTCGGCTCGCGATTATCCACATGGTTCACGAAGGTGAGGCGTCGTGTCTTTCCTCGTCTCGTCTCGCCCCGGGGACTGATTCGTCGTATTTTGAGGGTTTTGACAGCTCGAGGATTGGACGTCAACCCTATCACCATTGAGAAGTTCAAGAAGGCTGGGGATCACGAGGCGGTCGACGCGTTGGTGATCATCCATTCCGACGAAGTTACTCGTTCGTCCCATTCTCTCCTTCACTTTTTCTCGCCACCAGCTCGGACTGATATACATTCTCTTACCTCTCCAGATGTTACCGCTGGTTCGTCTCTTCTCACTCCCTTCTCTCTGTTTGTGACGAGCTCTGACACGCGTCTGTTTCCGTTCTCCTCCTTTCCTGACCTCGCTCCTCCTCAGGCCACAAGGCGAGCTCCTCCCTTATCACTCTCTGATCACACACACTTGAAGCTAACTCTTCATTGCCTCTTTGGTTTGACTCAGTGGTTCACCTGGGTCTGCAAGAACGAAGGCGTCGAGCCCATCCCCACGTTCCGTCGGGAGGTTCAGGGTTCGTCGCTCTTCACTCGCCTTCTCTCTCCTCCTACTCCTCAAGCTTTCATCTGACTTCCCTGAATCCTTATTCCCCATACACAGAGAACTTCCGCGGAAAGGTCAAAGGACCTTTCAACGAGCAGGATCGAAACCTGGCTGTGAGTCGCGTCGCGCGCTTTCGATCTGCCTTTCTCTCCTTCCCGTCCTCCTCTCGTAACTAATGAAGCCTTCTTTTTATCATCTTTCTGGATATCTGACCCTTCAGGGCATGACTTCCGAGTACTATGAAGACTTGCAAGGCTTTGGATACGGCGAGGGCGGGCAGAAGAAGGGAGAGGTCGAGGGAGAGATTCATCCTCGACTCAGCTAGGATTCTCGTAGTCTTGTGGCTTTATAGAAGTTCATCAAAGACAGACTCGACGGAATAAGACGAGCAAAAGCAGAAAAAGTGAGAGAGAGCAAAAATACGACTGAGAGTAAAGTAAAGAACGAAACGTTGCTGACGGTGCGGTCCGAGGGAGATAGAGAACGAGCTGATAAGGTAAGGGTATGTTGAGACTAGATGTGTATGTTGTATTTAGACGACGCGGGTATATGGGGTTGAGATAAAAGCCAAAGAGAGAGAGAACAAACCAAACGAAAGAAACCCAAAATGACTGAACGACGCGCCTCCTCCTCCTCCTCCTTCCTTCTCTTCCTCAGACCTGAGCAGTCTTCGCCTTCCCAACACCAAACGCTGCATTCCACTTGAACTTCTTCTTCGAAGAGATAGCGCCCAGATCCTCCGGTGTCGAGACCCTCTCTGAGCTCTCCCAGGGCTGATCCTCGACGTGCAGGGACTTTGGGAGTTCAGCCCGTTGTTCCGCAAAGAAAAGACGCCTGCTGCTCTGTTCTTCTCGTTCATCCTCCGACTCCACGTCGGAGCGAGGAGAGTTAATTTTCGAAGGGATGGGGTAGATGGCCATGGAGACGGGAAGGGAGGGACGACGACCTTGGTTGAACACGGGGAGTTCCGTTCGACGACCGATTGAGCGAGTAGGGAGGGGAGTGGGAAGGTCCTCGAAGGAGTCGACGTTCTCTGAGTCGGGTTCTTTAGTCGGCGAGTTGGCGTTGGGATTGGAGAGGGAGTAGGCTGAGCCGAAGAGGGATGAGGAGCCGTTGATGGAAACTGATCCAGAGATGGTTTGAGATCGATCGCGCGAAGGTCGTGGACGAGGCGGAGAGTTGCGGAGGACGTATTGAGGAGAGGGAGTTGAGTTCAAGCCAAAGGGAGATGACCGAGGGCGTTCCAAGCTAAGGAGGAAGAAGGGAAGAACGGTGAGCTTTGGTCGACGGGAAGGAACCGAGACTCGTCGACACTCACACCTCTAGATTCAACTTCAGCCTTCGAACCTCCGCCTCATCGTCCACGATCCGACCGATGATGCCGACGATGGGGTATTGGCGAGAGAAGCTCGGCGACGATTCGAAGTCAGACGGGATGGAACCCAAGGTGATCATCGAATCTACGGATCTCGAGATGGCGGTAGAGAGGGACCTGTGGGATACAACAAGACGAGAGATCAGAGCTGGATCCGAGAGAGAGAAAGATGAGAGAAACTCACGCCAGATCTCCCGCTGGATCAAGGAAATGAGGAGGGAAACCTCGTCTGTCGCGTGGAGGTTGACTCGAAAGGAAAGAGACGATGGAGGAGTTTGCTGTTTCCTGCGAAGCTTCCTTGACAGCTTCTGGTTCTCGACGGCAGATGAAGTAGAGAAAGTCGGTGACCTGTTCGTGACGAGACTTGGCGAAGGCTGGGGGGGCAAAGAAAAACGGCCGAGTCTTGAGTGAGTGGGAAGGCTCGAGGAGAAAAAGAGGGGGAGGAGGAAAGCGAGGTTTTCCGACTCACCATCCATCAAGGCGTGCATCTCAGGCTCCTTCGATTCCAGAAGTCCTCCGAAACTCAAACCAGAGAGAGACCTGGAAGGTTAAGAAGCGAAGAGTCAGCTTCGATCTCGTTGACGCGACTGCAACGGAAGACACCTTTCGACTCACTTCGCAACGAGCTTGAGCGTGTGATGAACTGCAGGACCCGGCAGAACAGACGTGAGACCAAAGAGCGAGGGGTACATCTGATGAAGAAGAGAAAAATAAAGGGAATCAGCTTCATCGTCGCTTCGCGACGCCAGGAAAAGCACGACTCACCATCCCGGGGATCAGCAGTCGAAGGAAAAGGATTGAAGTGATCGCCTTGAACTTGTCCTCGTTCTTCACAGCATTGAACAGAACGCTGAAAACGTTCCTTACAAACCTACGGAGGCCGAGGCAAAGCGAAAGAAGCAGCGTCAGCGGTCGAGCAACGAGAACAACAGAGAAAACAGGAAGGCGGCTCACCCAGGAACCATCCCCCTCGAAGCGTAAATATCCGCCCAAACAGACTCCACCAACCCCACCAACATTCTTCCGTCAGAATCAATCTTCTTTCTCCTCATATCGGTCCTTTCAAACTCTTTCCGAGCGAAATCGACGTCGTCTCGTTTCAGCACTCGACTTGTGTCCGGGCGGTCGAACTTGATGTCGAGGGCGATGTTGTTGGAGCAGATGTAGGTGATGGTTCTGGAGAGAGCACTGGAGAGGAAGGGTTGGAGGTGGTCTTTCATGAAGACTTCGAGGCACTGCGAGAGAGAGGAAGGAAGAAAGAGAAGGAGGTGAGATTGGGAGGTCGTTGGACGTGTTCAATTTGGGCAAGAGAAAAGAGGACGTGCTTTGGTGAGGATCGTAGAGCTTCGGAAGATGGTGTCGGATGCTGAAAGAAGTGACGACGGGACCTCAGTTCCCATTTTTTGACGTTCAGACGGGTCAAAAAAACTCACAAAGATCTTCCGCTTCAATCAACCTCTTCACAAGCTGCTCCGACGTTCCATTGACGAGAGCGTTCCGCATCAACGATCTCGCGACGACCTCTTGATCTGATTCCTTCCAGATTGGGACGATGTTCCGTATGGGATCGACGAGAGACTGGTGAAAGAAAAGGAATGAAGAAGAGGTGGGAGTCAGCGCGACGGGAAATCAAGAGGAATATTCAAAGAGGAATTCGAGGGGACGAACCAGCTCCAGATCCCTGTAGTAGGCTCGAGAGAAGATGATCTGTTCGGTGAAGGTAACTCGAACCTGTGGAGATAGATAGGAAAGAAGTCAGTGGAGTTCGAAGAAGAATCGAACGACGCGACGAGAGAGAACGGAAAATCGAACAAACGAACCTTCAGTTCCCCAGCGTACTGGGACCCATCCAGGAGAGGGTACCAGCCTTCCATCCTAAAAGAAAAGAGAACAGGAAAACGAGAAGCAAAAAAGCCCGATCAGCTTCCTTTAATCGCGTCGAGGGCGTCGAGGAACGAAGACGAAGCACAGAACTCACATCTCCCCCTCCCTCATCCCTCCCTTCCCTCCCCCTCCAACCTTACACCCCCCACCAACCCTTCCCTCCCCATCTTCCTCTCCTTCCAAACAACCAACTTGATCTCCTCCCCCTCCAAATAATCCTCAAAAACAAAATTCTGATCCCACTTCGGTTTCGCCCCTTCCCCTCTACTCACTCTCGTTCTCGCCAACATCCTAGGCCCTCCTCCTCCCCCTCCCGTCCCCGTCCCTGCTGCTGAGCGTCGATGCGGTCCTGCTCGAACGGGGACGGATTGGATTTCAACGAAGGTGGAGAGAAGGGAGGAGGGGTCGTCGGAGTTGCTGTTGCCGTTGAGGGAAGCGGAGGAGGAGGCTAGATGAGGAGAGGAGGAGGATGCAAAGTGAGCTTCGCAGATTCGGAGGGATAGTTTGGTGAGAGTTCGGTAGGTTGGTTCGAGGGCTGTTTGCCATGTCGGCGACGTCGTCGTGGAGGAGGAGGTCTGAGGAGGAGTGATGTGGATTGGGAGGATGGTGAAGGATCGAAGGAGAGCCAGCCAGGCTCGACAGGTTTCTGAGCTGGGGAAGCGGAGGTAAAGATGCTCGAGGGTTGCTGGAGAGGAGGGTAAGGGGGAGGAAGAAGACGCGTCGCCGCCGAATCCTGGAGATGAGGATGGAGAGGAGCGAGGTGGTACGAGAAGAGAGGAGGATCCTGGTCCGTAGGCTACGGAAGAGGAGGACGGTCGTCCTGGGGAGGATCTCGGTGATTTGGGCGAGGAGTTGACGAGGTGTTGGGGGGAAGAGTAAGAGTAAGAGTTGTTTCGTCCGAGTCCTAGTCCAGGCGACGCGTCGGATCCTGATCCAATTCCTTGCCCAGCTCCAGCGAAGGACGGCGAGGATGGAGACGGAGGAGGTCGATAGGAGTGTCGTTGGGGTGAAGGGAGGTCGGCGAGGGATCCTGGAGAGGTCCGATGGCTGATGAGGAGGGTGTGAGGAAGATTGAACAAGCTGGGGTCGACGTTTGAGATGTCGGTTGAGCGCAGACTTGAGAGATCAACGACTTGGAGAAGGTAGTCGTCCTGTCAAGCGACAACAACAAAGTAGAAAGAAGAAGGAAGCAGAAGATCGCCTTGTCAGCTTTGTGTGCTCACGGAGAAGAGGAGAAGGGGCAGAGGAGGAGAGGGGAATCTGGTCGTGGAAACGTTCGAACGAACCTCCGAGTACAAAGCCAACTGACCTCCCTCCTTAGGAACGAACAACCTGACCCTCCTAGCCTTCTCTGCTCCTTTACTACTCGATCCTCCAGGAAGATGAATCATCGAAGGCTTCTGAGCAAAGACTCTGAACGGCTGCTTCGAGTTGGACTCTCCGTCCTGCCCGACCCCGTCAGACCTCGCTGCTGCCTTCAAAGAGGTGCTCTCCCTTTTGGCGACGAGTTTCTTGATGGGAGCGTTCTACAAAAGGTCCAAAAATCAATGCAAAAAGGTGGTTAGAGATGAGGGTTTTACGTACGCCGGCGGACGTTGAGCTCGAAGGGGAAAGAAAGGAAAGAAGGCGGCAAGGGAGGGAGGAGGGAGGGGAACGAGGTGAGCTCACTCTTGCGAACGAATCTGAATGTCCAGAGACAGGTCTCGCTCCACTGATATCCGTAACGAAGACTGAGAACCCTTCCGGTCCATTGGGAGGCTGAGATCTCCTTCCTAGACTTCCGAGGGAGGACTGGGAGGAGGACGGATGAGAGCTGGAAGGGGAGGGAGGAGGAGCAGGAGCTTGAGCTCGTCCGTCGGAGAGATTAGGGAGGGATTGATTTGCTGTCAGAAGGAGAGTAAAAATCAGCTTTGTGAGCTCTATAGTAGAAAGATACAATGAGATCTCACCTGAAGCCATACTTGAAAGAAGGAGAAGAAGGAAAGAGAGCCGATGGTGGTTTGGAGGCGAACAGGAGCGAGGAGAGAGGGCTGAAGGCCAAAGTGGTCTGTCTGTCTCGTCGCTGGCTGATCTTCCCGAGCGGGGCTTGGATCTGAAACGGCTCGGTTCGGAAGTCGGCTAGACAGAGCGGGGGGAAGGTTTGGGATCGTCCTTGGAGGGAGGGAGGAAGGCGAAAAGAACGAGGAGCGAGGGAGGAAAGGGAGCGAGCTCGAAGGCGATCCCTTCTTCTTCTTCTTCGCTTCAAGTCTGGTTCAACCCGAGGCGGTTACTTATGATAAAGTATTCAAGTGGGAGGGAAGGGATACCAGCTGATGGACGTGGTTCCTAGGGAAGCGAGGAAGGAAGGAAGGAGTTGGAAGGAAAGGAAGGAGTGGCAGAAAGGGGTGTCGTCGAAGGCTCCCTTCCCACCGCGCCTTGTTTCAGATTAAAAAATGAGGGGGAAAGAGAAAGAAGAGTAGGATAGACCATGTCATTGGTATTGTATAGAAGTCCATGGGTATGCAGATGCAAAAAGAAGTGAAATGCTACGTTTGTGCAGAGATCAAAACAAAAGGACGCGACGCGATGAAGTCGATGCAAGTTAGGAAAAAAGATGTGGAGGAGGAGATATCTACAGACCGACGGGAGTGGTAGTTGTTTCGGAAGGCTGTATCTTAGCCTCTCTAGGTTCAGCGACCGGGACGAGTTGGAAAGGTCCTCTTGCGGCGATGAGACGTTTTCGAACGACCGCATTCCAGTAGGCCTGGCAAGCAAAGGCGAAACGAAGAGGGTTACGTGATCAGCGAGGGAAGAGGAGGAGAGGGAATTGGATCTGGGAGGAAGGGACTCACGTGAGGGAGAGAAAAGTATCGAATGGACGACCATCCGAAGAGAGGAGAAACGTTTCTCGAGTAAGTCGCGTCGAAATCGTTCGACAGCTGATCAACGCAACCCAAAAAAGAACAGCCCTATCAGCTCAGTCTTCTTTTCAGCTCTCAAGCAAGTCAACCACTATAAACCCCAACACTCACCTCCTCCCTCAACCTCCTCCAAACGCTCGGTTGATCAGTCAAAATCCAATCCACCCCCCACTTTGCAGCCACGCACATCTCACTCTCATCGTTCACCGTCCAGACTCCGACCTCTTTCCCTGCCTTCCTACACTTGGTGAGGAAGGCTTGTCCGGCGGGGGAAACGAGGAGAGGGAAAGCTACGGAGAAGCCTGAGACGTGAGGGAAGAAGTGGGATTGAGCGAGAGAGAGGGTGGGAGTTATGTTGTGGAGGGTTAGACCCGGGAGGATGGTTTGGGCGGGGAGAATGAAAGCTGGGTGCCTGGGTGGTGGGTGGGACGGGAGGGGAGAGAAGAGTGAGTGGAGTGAGAAAACAAAGACGCGTCGCAACGACTCGAATCGAAGGACGAATGAAAACTCACCAGAGACCCAAAATAAGCCTAGGAGCAAGCTCCGTCTCCCAATTTGGGAATTTCCTGCAGAACACAACACAACACAAGAAACCAGCTCGATCAGCAACTACATCCCAAACGACGCGTTCTCCCTCCCTCCCTTCTCGTCCTTTCGTTTTCTTCGTCAAGACTCACCTAATCTGCACCGCCATCAACGAAAACAACCTCTCTGGCTCGTTCGTTGGTTTCACGTCGATCTGAAAGGGTTTTTTAGTTGGTGAGCACGTTTCTGTCTGCGAAAAATAGAGGAGAGGAGGAGAGGAGAAGGGAGAGAGAGATAACTAACGTTGAACCGGATATGTTTGTTCCCTTCCTTCATCAACAGCTCCAGCAGTTCTTCAAAGAGAGGGATCGGTTGGATGGGCTCGGCATTGGTTCGGACGTGTCTGCGAAAAAAAAAAAAAAAATTAAGCAAGAGCAGAGAGAGAGAAGGAAAAGGAGAAGGAGAAGAAGTGAAAGGTCAAGCTCACCGAATTCCGTTCTCCCCTTCCCAAGCCAGGTCCTTGATCAAGCCCTTCCCATTCGTCGTTCGTTCGAGGGACACATCGTGGAAGAGCAGGACTTTCGAATCGGTTGTGCAGTGGAGATCTGTAGAACCCCAAAAGATTCGGTCAGTGACGATGAAGGGAAAAGAAGGGGAGAGAGGGAGGGCGGGGGGGCCAGGCTCTCGAGCGGGAGAGCGGGCAGCTCGGAGAGCCTCCTTCCTTAAAAAGCAGAAAAACTTTCACTCACCCGATTCAATAGCCTCCGATCCCTCCCGTATAGCTCCCTCGAAAGCAGCCAGCGTGTTCTCTGGGAACTCTTTGCTCGCACCTACCGAAACCGAAAGAGACGCAAAGGTCAGCTCGACTTCGAACTTCTGGGGTGACGAGGTCGATTCGTTTCTCGTTCTCTTCTGCTTTCTCACCTCGATGAGCCCAGCACTCTGGTAAGGAGGACGTGGTAGAAGGAATAGAGCTTTGTTTCGATTGCGGCATGAGGGGTTGAGTGGTGGTGGTGGTTGTGGTGCGGAAGGAGACAAGGGGGAAAGGGAGGAGGTGGTGGGCTGAAGTGGTCAGGCGGAGGAGAGTTGAACGGATCGTTGTTGTGGTTGAAGGGGACAAAATGGCCGAGGATTTGACAGAAAGGGTATTTGTGGAAGAGTGAAGGTTTGAAAGGGGAAAAAAAGGAGCTGTTTTGGGGGTTGAACGTTGAAGCTTGAAGAGAACGGGGCACGTTCGACCGAGAGAAAGAGTCGTGAGAGCTCGGCATTCGTTCATGAACCTGCGCTTTCGACGTGGAAATATACCCTTGTGGGATAGAATCAAGATCGGAAAGGTTTCAGAGGGAGAGAGTGATAGGAAGGGTCGTGAAAGTCATCAAGAAGAGAAAAAAAAGCGAGAGCGAGAGAGAGGGAGGGAAAAACCAAACAACAAAGGGAGAGCGCGCGAGCAGGAAGGAAAGAAAGGAAACGAAATCGAGAGACTGGTATATAGAGAGAAGAACAAAAGGCGAGCTTTGCTAGGTATGCGTGTATATGAAAGGATGAGAAAAGTCCGCCGATGTAGCACCGAACCCTCAACACAAGGAGAAGAAGCGGACGGATCACTCCTCTCCCTCCTCGTCGCTCCCGTCCTCCTCTTTCCCGCCCTCCCACTCCATCTCCCAACAAGTTCCTCCCCCTTCCAGACCCAACCTCCCATGCTCCTCCCTCGAATAACTCGCCCTAGCCTGCGACCGAAGTTGATCCAACCGAGAGAGAAGACCTAGTCGTTGAGTGAGAAGGTCCCGAAGATGCTCGATGGCTGTTGAGAAAACGAAAGAGGCGAAGAGGAAGAGAACAATCAGCTTTGAAAGGTCGGTGAAAACAACACAGAGAGAAAAGATAGGAAAGGATGGAAGGGTGTTGAAAACTCACTCTTCACCAAAACGATCCCCTCGCTCTTCGGACCCGACCTCCCATCCACCTTCATCTCAGCAGGTTCTGCCGTCCCTCCTTCAGCTTTCTTCCCTCCTCCTCTCGCTTTCGACCCTCTCCTTCCCGACCCACCACCCCCTCCATTCGCCTTCAAAGCCTCCAACCTCGACGCCTCCCTCAAACTCGGAATCTCGTTGCACAAAGCATCATACCCTCGTCGAATGTTGGCTCGGCTGCAACGAAGTAGAAAGCAAGGACGCGACGAGGTTCAGCCTTGTGTCGTTTCGTCTTAATACTCTCTCTTCTTCTTAAACGAGCGTGAAACAAGGAAAAAGCAATGGTACTTACCGTTTCTGCTCCGAAGCGATGTGGTTGGCCTTCTTCTGGGAAGCAGTGAGAAGGGTCGGGACGACTGGAGAGCGAGCTCGGAGGGAAGGCATCGGAGGGGCTGAGAAGACTGAGTTCGGTGTAGGAGGAGGAACGAACGAGGTCGAGGAGGAGGGGGAGGGGACGGGTTGTTGGAGGACAGGATGAGAGCGATAGGAGTTGGACGGTCTTTGAGCGTGTTTGGGAGGTGGTGGTGGTTGCTGTTGTTGATTGGGGTACCGGTGCTGTTGTTGGAGGATGGGTTTGGAGGGGGAGAGCGACCTCGAAGAGTTTGACGAGGAGGAGATGCTCCCGTTGGGATTTGGAGGAGGACGAGGAGGCGCGAGGTGGGAGAGGGAGGAGGGAGGATAGGAGGATGAACCACCTGGAGAAGATCCAAGAGGAGGAGGAGCTCGCGATCTTGCAGCAGCATCGGGATGATCTACGAGACCTATCGAGGCCGTCGTCGAAGGAGGAGGAAGAGGTCGCCCTCTCTCCCGTTCTGAATCGAACGCTCCCCGGGGTGAAGGCAAGCTCCTGTAGAGGGGAACCGTCCATTCTGCTGAGCCTCTTCTCTCTATTTTGGGAGCGCTCAGGTTGGTGTAGGATGCTCGTCGGCTTGGTGAAGGTGGTGGTGGAGGGACGTGAACGAGACCGATCTCCGGTTGGGGCCAAGGGAGGGAGGAGGAGGAGGAGGGAGAGGAGGAGGAAGCTGCTTCAGCTCCGGAGATTCGACGTTTCTGAGGGTAGGATCCGTTCGGGTAGGAAGAAGAGAGGGAGGAGGAAGGGTAGGTAGGTTGGGAGTGCTGGTGGGTGTACTGTGATGGAGAAAGAGGGAGTCGATACGAGTAAGAGGACTGGGAGGGAGAAGGGAGGAACCACGTCAGCTTGAGCTTTCATCTTTCTCGAGCTCATTTAACCTCCGCTACTCAAGATTCCTACATATCTCAACTCGCCCATACACGCTCTACACCCTCGCAGTCCTGCCCTGACGAAAGTCTTCTTCGATCCAGCCGTAGAACTCACTTGATCTGCTGCTCCTCCTCTGCTTTCGCTGAACCCCTGATGATCGTTCGCTGGTCCTCCTCCTCCAGGCCACTGAGAAGGACCAGGTGCGCCAGATTCCTCGACCTCCAGAGAGGAAAGGAACGAGTTGAACTGATTCGATTCCCGAGCGGTGAGGAGAGACATGGGAAGAGAAGGGAAGGGAGGAGCGGCGGGAGAGAGGGAGAGGTGAAGGTTGGGGAGGAGAGACGACCGGTTGGGGCATGTGACACTTGCGTCGCGTTTCCTTGAAGCGCAGCGCCAGGGGAAGCATATAAAATTTACTTTCCTTCCGGAATTCAATCCAGGGTCGTCAAAATTGGCCTCGCTGAGAATTTTCGCTGGGTGAAAGAACAAAAACGAAGGACTTCGAACTGGCTTCTTCCCGTCGCGATCTCTTCTCTCTCTCGATCTCCCCTGCACTCTGGAAGCAAGCAGCACCATCCAAGCAAAAAGAGATAAGAACGCAACGCAAAGATAAGAAAATAAGCCCCAGAAAAGCACCAAGAAACTAGAATGAAAAGGACACGAAGATCTACGACAGCGACGACGAAAGATCGGTGACTGTTTAAACGAAGAGTCGAAACGCGACCTGGTCAGTCTTTGCTCAATGACGAGAGAATAGTATGGAGTAGAAAGAAGTGGAACTCACGATCAACCTGAGGATGAACGATGTACGAAATCTTGTTCGGATCTCCTCCTCCTCCCTCAGCAGCAGCAGCTCCCTCGTCCATGTCTCCTCCTCCGTCCTCAGCAGACGAAGGCAGAGCGTCCCTCGTCTCTCCTCGGATTTCGAGAAGGTATTGATCCTGTGTGAGACACGCGAAATAAATCCAGCATCAGCATCTGTACGATCTCGAAAAGAGGGAAAGGAAGGAAGGAGAGGAGGATTTTTGGAACGAACCTTAACGAGCTTGTTGAGAGCCTTTCCGATGAGTTCACGTTCGGCCTCGAGGTCTTCGATGTTTTGCAAGTCGGCTTCCTTCTGCTCGAGGTACCATTCGATGAGCTCTTCTCGGTCCACCGTAGGTTCGTCGGTTCGTTCGGCTTCGGAGAGGTGGAGAACGACTGCAGAGAGAACGAAGGAAAGAAGTCGGCTTCGACGCGACGAGAACGAGACCGAAGACCGAGCAAGGGAGACGACGAGAACATCACGACTCACCAAGGTTCATGATCGACATGTACTTGTCGTAGGTGATCTTGAGCTTCTTCTTCTGAGGAGCAGCCGCTGGTACGGAAGCAGGAGCTGCAGCGGCAGCGGGTGCACTCGACGATCCTTCGGTTGCCGACGTTCGATCCCCAGACGCGTTGAACGACGATTCGGCCTCCTCCATAGCAGCGATGTCGGCAGCATCTCGAGCAGCATCGTCGTCGACCTCCATTCCGTCGGCTGGAGGGTCCTGGTCGTCTCCTCCGTCGTCGTCGAAATCGATGTCGTCCTTCTCGACGTGGATGATGGATTGTCGAAGGAGGGAGAAGGCTTCTCGGACCATGGGAGGAGTGATCTGAAAGAGAAAAGAGATAGAAGTCAGATTCGAAGTCGCAAGACTGGAAAGAAGAAGGAGAAAGGGAAGACTCACCTCGTGCTGACAGTTGGCTCGAGCGATGGCCTCGCTCAACCTGATCATACTCTCGAGTTGACGAACGGTGATTCGGTACGAGTTCTTGCCGACTCCTCCAGAATCCTCTTGTCGAAGTTGACGGTACTTCTCGACGAGAACGGCCGAAGCCTCGGGAGTGAGCTGGAGAAGAAGAAACGGGACGAAACGCGTCGAGTCAGCAATCAGAACGCGAGAATAATTCGAGAGGAAGAATGGAACTGACCTTGGG